>CAKJTD010000085.1:0-600000 GCA_917499995.1 Ichneumon xanthorius | reverse complement strand
TAAGGGGCTTTGAAGGTCAGCTGACTTTTAATCTTGTTGTTATTGGCTCCAAGACAGGGTTCCGGACTATAGATGCGCATAAAACTTGGTCAATAATTTCGAGGATGTTCAACTATAATTATCGAGTCGAATCCAGCTAATAAATGTTTGCCAAAAAAAAATTAAAGGGCTTTCAAGAACTGCTGTCTTTTAATCTCATCATTATTGGCTCCAAGATAGGGTTCCGGACTATAGACGCCCATAAAACTTGGTCAATATTTTCGAAGATGTTCATCTATAATTATCGAGTCGAATCTAGCTCATAAATGTTTGCCAAAAAGAAATTAAGGGGCTTTGAAGGTCAGCTGACTTTTAATCTTGTCGTTATTGGCTCCAAGATAGGGTTCCGGACTACAGAGGCGCATAAAACTTGGTCAATATTTTCGAGGATGTTCAACTATAATTATCGAGTCAAATCCAGCTAATAAATGTTTGCCAAAAAGAAATTAAGGGGCTTTGAAGGTCAGCTGACTTTTAATCTTGTCGTTATTGGCTCCAAGATAGGTTCCGGACTATAGAGGCGCATAAAACTTGGTCAATATTTTCGAGGATCATCGACAATAATTATCGGGTCGAATCCAGCTCATAAATGTTTGCCAAAAAGAAATTAAGGGGCTTTGAAGGTCAGCTGACTTTTAATCTTGTCGTTATTGGCTCCAATATAGGGTTCCGGACTATAGAGGCGCATAAAACTTGGTCAATATTTTCGAGGATCATCGACAATAATTATCGAGTCAAATCCAGCTAATAAATGTTTGCCAAAAAGAAATTAAGGGGCTTTGAAGGTCAGCTGACTTTTAATCTTGTCGTTATTGGCTCCAAGATAGGTTTCCGGACTACAGAGGCGCATAAAACTTGGTCAATAATTTCGAGGATGTTCAACTATAATTATCGAGTCGAATCCAGCTAATAAATGTTTGCCAAAAAGAAATTAAGGGGCTTTGAAGGTCAGCTGACTTTTAATCTTGTCGTTATTGGCTTCAAGATAGGTTTCCGGACTACAGAGGCGCATAAAACTTGGTCAATATTTTCGAGGATCATCGACAATAATTATCGGGTCGAATCCAGCTCATAAATGTTTGCCAAAAAGAAATTAAGGGGCTTTGAAGGTCAGCTGACTTTTAATCTTGTCGTTATTGGCTCCAATATAGGGTTCCGGACTATAGAGGCGCATAAAACTTGGTCAATATTTTCGAGGATCATCGACAATAATTACCGAGTCAAATCCAGCTCATAAAAGTTTGGAGAAAAAAAATTAAAGGGCTTTCAAGAACTGCTGACTTTTAATCTCGTCATTATTGGCTCCA
This sequence comes from Ichneumon xanthorius, assembly GCA_917499995.1. NCBI lineage: Eukaryota > Metazoa > Arthropoda > Insecta > Hymenoptera > Ichneumonidae > Ichneumon > Ichneumon xanthorius. The sequence continues at coordinate 598,654 of CAKJTD010000085.1, read as the reverse complement.
AGATACCGTTCCGGACTATAGACGCCCATAAAACTTGGTCAATATTTTCGAGGATGTTCAACTATAATTATCGAGTCGAATCCAGCTCATAAATGTTTGCCAAAAAGAAATTAAGCGGCTTTGAATGTCAGCTGACTTTTAATCTTGTCGTTATTGGCTCCAAGATAGGGTTCCGGACTACAGAGGCGCATAAAACTTGGTCAATATTTTCGAGGATGTTCAACTATAATTATCGAGTCGAATCCAGCTAATAAATGTTTGCCAAAAAGAAATTAAGGGGCTTTGAAGGTCAGCTGACTTTTAATCTTGTCGTTATTGGCTCCAAGATAGGTTTCCGGACTACAGAGGCGCATAAAACTTGGTCAATAATTTCGAGGATGTTCAACTATAATTATCGAGTCGAATCCAGCTAATAAATGTTTGCCAAAAAGAAATTAAGGGGCTTTGAAGGTCAGCTGACTTTTAATCTTGTTGTTATTGGATCCAAGACAGGGTTCCGGACTATAGAGGCGCATAAAACTTGGTCAATAATTTCGAGGATGTTCAACTATAATTATCGAGTCGAATCCAGCTAATAAATGTTTGCCAAAAAGAAATTAAGGGGCTTTGAAGGTCAGCTGACTTTTAATCTTGTCGTTATTGGCTCCAAGATAAGGTTCCGGACTATAGAGGCGCATAAAACTTGGTCAATATTTTCGAGGATGTTCAACTATAATTATCGAGTCGAATCCAGCTAATAAATGTTTGCCAAAAAGAAATTAAGGGGCTTTGAAGGTCAGCTGACTTTTAATCTTGTCGTTATTGGCTCCAAGATAGGGTTCCGGACTATAGACGCCCATAAAACTTGGTCAATATTTTCGAAGATGTTCATCTATAATTATCGAGTCGAATCTAGCTCATAAATGTTTGCCAAAAAGAAATTAAGGGGCTTTGAAGGTCAGCTAACTTTTAATCTTGTCGTTATTGGCTCCAAGACAGGGTTCCGGACTATAGAGGCGCATAAAACTTGGTCAATATTTTCGAGGATGTTCAACTATAATTATCGAGTCGAATCCAGCTCATAAATGTTTGCCAAAAAGAAATTAAGGGGCTTTGAAGGTCAGCTGACTTTTAATCTTGTTGTTATTGGCTCCAAGACAGGGTTCCGGACTATAGAGGCGCATAAAACTTGGTCAATAATTTCGAGGATGTTCAACTATAATTATCGAGTCGAATCCAGCTAATAAATGTTTGCCAAAAAGAAATTAAGGGGCTTTGAAGGTCAGCTGACTTTTAATCTTGTTGTTATTGGCTCCAAGACAGGGTTCCGGACTATAGAGGCGCATAAAACTTGGTCAATAATTTCGAGGATGTTCAACTATAATTATCGAGTCGAATCCAGCTAATAAATGTTTGCCAAAAAAAAATTAAAGGGCTTTCAAGAACTGCTGTCTTTTAATCTCATCATTATTGGCTCCAAGATAGGGTTCCGGACTATAGACGCCCATAAAACTTGGTCAATATTTTCGAAGATGTTCATCTATAATTATCGAGTCGAATATAGCTCATAAATGTTTGCCAAAAAGAAATTAAGGGGCTTTGAAGGTCAGCTGACTTTTAATCTTGTCGTTATTGGCTCCAAGATAGGGTTCCGGACTACAGAGGCGCATAAAACTTGGTCAATATTTTCGAGGATGTTCAACTATAATTATCGAGTCGAATCCAGCTAATAAATGTTTGCCAAAAAGAAATTAAGGGGCTTTGAAGGTCAGCTGACTTTTAATCTTGTCGTTATTGGCTCCAAGATAGGTTCCGGACTATAGAGGCGCATAAAACTTGGTCAATATTTTCGAGGATCATCGACAATAATTATCGGGTCGAATCCAGCTCATAAATGTTTGCCAAAAAGAAATTAAGGGGCTTTGAAGGTCAGCTGACTTTTAATCTTGTCGTTATTGGCTCCAATATAGGGTTCCGGACTATAGAGGCGCATAAAACTTGGTCAATATTTTCGAGGATCATCGACAATAATTATCGAGTCAAATCCAGCTAATAAATGTTTGCCAAAAAGAAATTAAGGGGCTTTGAAGGTCAGCTGACTTTTAATCTTGTCGTTATTGGCTCCAAGATAGGTTTCCGGACTACAGAGGCGCATAAAACTTGGTCAATAATTTCGAGGATGTTCAACTATAATTATCGAGTCGAATCCAGCTAATAAATGTTTGCCAAAAAGAAATTAAGGGGCTTTGAAGGTCAGCTGACTTTTAATCTTGTCGTTATTGGCTCCAAGATAGGTTTCCGGACTACAGAGGCGCATAAAACTTGGTCAATAATTTCGAGGATGTTCAACTATAATTATCGAGTCGAATCCAGCTAATAAATGTTTGCCAAAAAGAAATTAAGGGGCTTTGAAGGTCAGCTGACTTTTAATCTTGTTGTTATTGGATCCAAGACAGGGTTCCGGACTATAGAGGCGCATAAAACTTGGTCAATAATTTCGAGGATGTTCAACTATAATTATCGAGTCGAATCCAGCTAATAAATGTTTGCCAAAAAGAAATTAAGGGGCTTTGAAGGTCAGCTGACTTTTAATCTTGTCGTTATTGGCTTCAAGATAGGTTTCCGGACTACAGAGGCGCATAAAACTTGGTCAATATTTTCGAGGATGTTCAACTATAATTATCGAGTCGAATCCAGCTAATAAATGTTTGCCGAAAAGAAATTAAGGGGCTTTGAAGGTCAGCTGACTTTTAATCTTGTCGTTATTGGCTCCAAGATAAGGTTCCGGACTATAGAGGCGCATAAAACTTGGTCAATATTTTCGAGGATGTTCAACTATAATTATCGAGTCGAATCCAGCTAATAAATGTTTGCCAAAAAGAAATTAAGGGGCTTTGAAGGTCAGCTGACTTTTAATCTTGTCGTTATTGGCTCCAAGATAGGGTTCCGGACTATAGACGCCCATAAAACTTGGTCAATATTTTCGAAGATGTTCATCTATAATTATCGAGTCGAATCTAGCTCATAAATGTTTGCCAAAAAGAAATTAAGGGGCTTTGAAGGTCAGCTAACTTTTAATCTTGTCGTTATTGGCTCCAAGACAGGGTTCCGGACTATAGAGGCGCATAAAACTTGGTCAATATTTTCGAGGATGTTCAACTATAATTATCGAGTCGAATCCAGCTCATAAATGTTTGCCAAAAAGAAATTAAGGGGCTTTGAAGGTCAGCCGACTTTTAATCTTGTTGTTATTGGCTCCAAGACAGGGTTCCGGACTATAGAGGCACATAAAACTTGGTCAATAATTTCGAGGATGTTCAACTATAATTATCGAGTCGAATCCAGCTAATAAATGATTGCCAAAAAGAAATTAAGGGGCTTTGAAGGTCAGCTGACTTTTAATCTTGTTGTTATTGGCTCCAAGACAGGGTTCCGGACTATAGAGGCGCATAAAACTTGGTCAATAATTTCGAGGATGTTCAACTATAATTATCGAGTCGAATCCAGCTAATAAATGTTTGCCAAAAAAAAATTAAAGGGCTTTCAAGAACTGCTGTCTTTTAATCTCATCATTATTGGCTCCAAGATAGGGTTCCGGACTATAGACGCCCATAAAACTTGGTCAATATTTTCGAAGATGTTCATCTATAATTATCGAGTCGAATCTAGCTCATAAATGTTTGCCAAAAAGAAATTAAGGGGCTTTGAAGGTCAGCTGACTTTTAATCTTGTCGTTATTGGCTCCAAGATAGGGTTCCGGACTACAGAGGCGCATAAAACTTGGTCAATATTTTCGAGGATGTTCAACTATAATTATCGAGTCAAATCCAGCTAATAAATGTTTGCCAAAAAGAAATTAAGGGGCTTTGAAGGTCAGCTGACTTTTAATCTTGTCGTTATTGGCTCCAAAATAGGTTTCCGGACTACAGAGGCGCATAAAACTTGGTCAATATTTTCGAGGATGTTCAACTATAATTATCGAGTTGAATCCAGCTAATAAATGTTTGCCAAAAAGAAATTAAGGGGCTTTGAAGGTCAGCTGACTTTTAATCTTGTCGTTATTGGCTCCAAGATAGGGTTCCGGACTATAGACGCCCATAAAACTTGGTCAATATTTTCGAGGATGTTCAACTATAATTATCGAGTTGAATCCAGCTCATAAATGTTTGCCAAAAAGAAATTAAGGGGCTTTGAAGGTCAGCTGACTTTTAATCTTGTCGTTATTGGCTCCAAGATAGGTTTCCGGACTACAGAGGCGCATAAAACTTGGTCAATATTTTCGAGGATGTTCGACTATAATTATCGAGTCGAATCCAGCTCATAAATGTTTGCCAAAAAGAAATTAAGGGGCTTTGAAGGTCAGCTGACTTTTAATCTTGTCGTTATTGGCTCCAAGACAGGGTTCCGTACTATAGAGGCGCATAAAACTTGGTCAATATTTTCGAGGATGTTCAACTATAATTATCGAGTCGAATGCAGCTCATAAATGTTTGCCAAAAAGAAATTAAGGGGCTTTGAAGGTCAGCTGACTTTTAATCTTGTCGTTATTGGCTCCAAGATAGGGTTCCGGACTATAGAGGCGCATAAAACTTGGTCAATATTTTCGAAGATGATTAACAATAATTATCGAGTCGAATGCAACTTGTAAATGTTTAGCAAAAAAAAAATAAAAATAATCGACTTTGATCATCCGGTGGGAACGCAAGTCCAGCGTTTCCTTTGTATGAATCGACAACCATTTATATTGAACCGGCTGTAAATTGTCTAGGATGCTTCATAATTATTTTGAGCATGCACGCGGCTTGTATCTACATCCATTTCAATTCATATTTAAATACGAGGTCAATTTGCAGGTTATCTACATTTAATATACGATTGACAGTTTAGGTCATTTTGTTGCTGCAACGTTGCGAACTTTAGTCACATTCATCTTTCTGCGCAAATCAGTCCACAGAGTATGGGTAAATTCGAAGCGATAGAAACTAGTGAACCCAATAATTTTGATCAAACAGAACGAGATTTTTCGAATATGCAAAGCACGAAAGAATCGCCCGCAAAAAAAAGCGAGGAACTCGCGAAGCACACTAGTAATTATGGAAATTCGGAAATCCTCAGACCAGGTGGTCAACCATTATCACAATCTGCAGTCAAAAATAATCCATGCTCGGATCCTTCAAACAATATCAACAAAGCGAGTGTCCATGTCCTTCCATGTATAATATCCGATAAGATGCTGGATCCGTGTGACAGAATCATCAACTCTGTACAAGGATTACAGAAATGTGGTGAATCTCATCCTACATTCCTACCATCCAAAAACAATTCATCGCCCGTGACAGCATTAAAAACATCGATTGAATCGGAAGCAGGGCATGAAAAGACTAAAATTGGGGTAGAAAATTCAGAAAGTCCGCCAACCAAAAGACCATTTTCCTCCGATCCGATGGGTATGAGCGATGCGAGTCATCAGACGCCTATTGATACCAGTACCCAGCAAGATTTAAATCCGTTTTTATCAACCACAAGAATGCATTCACCGACATCTGCGGCGAAAGAGAATTCGCTAAATGCCAGCACTAAAGAAGCTTTACAGAAACCAGAAAACCTCCATAGTATGTCTTTCTTAGTGACTAATGACGACGAGTGGCTCCCTGAGGAAGTTCAATATGAGGTACGCTTATTGTAATCATTTTTCTTTATTATCTTCACCGTGACAATATATTCTATTTTTAGATGAGTGACGCATTGAACCAACTTCTTTCTCATATTCCATTCATCGCGAATGAACAGAATCATGGTGACAGCACCATAATCGAAGAGCCTCACGAAGAAGTTGTAAGGGGATTGGCGAATGTTGAAAGCACCGCGTCATCTCCATTGAATTTGCAAAATACCTCCGGTGCAATGTCGTTGCCAAATATATCGGATGCCAACAGTATAGACGATAGTCAGTATCAATTATTCTTTAATAAATCATATTGTATTTTTTTAAATACCCAATGTTTAAGGGAATATTTTGAACGCAGGTATTCAACAAGAGGTTCATGTTGACACACGTGATACATCTGAAGAACGCAATGATGATAGTCTAGTTGACAAGGATTATCTTCCATCAGATCGTTCGGAGCACTCGGAGGATTCCGAAAGTGATGCGGTTAATAATAACACCAGCAAAGGCTCTCGCGGAAAAAGAACTTCGAAGTCTGCCAATACATCAGCCAATGGTTCCGGTATTCTGAACATTTCTACAAGAGCCCGTAGTGGCGCTCCAGATAATACCAATATGGTTATACAAACATCCGAAAACAAGAAAGGCGAGAAGAAATATTTCTGAATGTACTGCAAAAAATTATACCACAAACTAACTCGGCATCTAGGAACGGTGCACAAAGGCGAGAGCGATGTCCAAAAGTTTGCCGCTTTACCAAAGCGTAAGTAATATGCACGTAAATGCAAATAGTTTTGTTTTACCTGAACTGTTTATTGATTGTTGATTCTGCCTTCGATTTCAGGTTCTGCTGAGCGGCGAGAGGTAATAGATGCAATAAGGAAAACCGGCAACTTTACTTTTAATACGAGTACTCAATGTTACGTCCGAGGTAGAGCATGGCTCGTTCTCGGGCGTAGCAAATCTTTTATTTTATTTTTATCGGGTTGCTTCGCTGCGTCCCGTACGGGCCCGTTTCTCGAGTACCTGCAATGGGAAGAAGAGTGAAGAAGGTCCCATGCACAAATGAAGTGAACTTTTGTATGAGGACCAAACTCAAAGATTATATATTACTATTCTACGTTACAATGGTAATAGCTTATCTCTAAAGGCGCACTCCGTTCATCCTTCCACACAGTACTTACAATAGCTGATATTGTTGAAGTAAAATATCCCCGGCGGAGTTCTTGGACTTGACTCTAATTTAGTTCCCGAACACGGGTCGAAGCACTTAATGTCTCTAAATATAGTTCTTTGCGGTTGAATAATGAGAGACTTGTAAACGAGGATTAAACAGTAATATTGATATAGAGTCTTAACACAATTCGCTCTTTTAAAGCCGCTACGAAACACACTCGAAACTTCTGCCGCGATCTCTCTGCACTCTAACTTTGAGGCTAAATCGGGTGAGTCGTTTGCGAGATTTACAGATCTGCGCGAGCTACGATTTGCGGAGATCTTCCGGACCGATCTATCTTTGATCGCTGTTGTGCGGAGACTGATTTCTCTGCGCCGCTCAGGGATCCTCACGGATCCGTGAACGGTCGCAGGGAAGCTCAGTTTCCGCAATTCAGCAACTCCGGGTGTGAGTTTCTCGGCACGTACAGTGATTCGAAAATCGCTGCGCGTGTCGCGAACTTCGGACCCGTCGGTTAGCAAAACTCGAGCTCGGCCGCGACACTTAATATTATAATGAAAAAATATATTTATCGGGTTATGCTGAGGGTGCACCGCGTGAGCACACCCGAGGTATGAAATCACACCGCGGATGAGCTCAGCGGTGCAACCCGACACTCGGCGCATCACGTCCCGATCCCGAGACATTCACGAAAAATGGAACGAAATCAGGACGTAACACCCCTCCCCCTTACTTTTGTCGACGCCCCCGTCGGCGCTACATCTAAATTTGCTTATAATTAATTAAAATAACTACTCACTCGTGCATTCGTCATTCCCTTAAACATAACACGCACAAGCACTGTTCCCTTTTTTTTTTTTTTTTTTTTTTTTAAATCACTTGCACTATATCCTCGCCGACTAGGCCGACCTCGGCCGGTGCCTCGACGTATGTGTCGAAGATACGGCGAGATGCCGCCTGGGACCCCGTCGATATCTCCCGCGATGTTCACGGCTCTTTCCACGTCGTCCTCAGCACCGGCAGGAAGACGTCGACCCCCGAATGACGGTTTAGAAACTTGTATCATTCCACCATCCTCGCTTGAATCTTCGTCGGCGGCCCCCTCCGACGATGCGCCAAGCCCAGCGCCAGTGTCGCGAGTACCGCCGGCAATGGCCTGTACCGCCCTCCGCACGTCGTCCTCAGTACCGGCTGGAAGACGTCGACCCCTGAATGACGGCCGAGAAACCTCGACCATTTCGCCGTCCTCGCTCGTGTCCTCGTCGGCGGCTCTCTCCGATGATGCGCCGAACCCAGTACCAGTGTCGGAAATACTGCCGACAGTGGCCTGTGACTCGGCTTCCCCGTAAGTTTCCTCATCTTCTTGTTCGTCAAAACTGACGTCGCTTATTTCCTCCGATGCCCGGTCGTCGCGCTCCTCACTCGTCGAGTCGAGTTCCGCGCCAGCGTCAGGTAGGCCGCCTGCGGTGGCCCGTGGCTCGACTTCGTCGCGTCTCGGCGTGTCATATAAAGGGTCGAGTTCGGCCCACATGTTGTCTTCCTTTTCGGGTTCCTTAGCCGCCGGCAAACACGATGTCGATGCTTCGCCGACCTCGAGAACCAGCAGATCCTTGTTGAGTTGCGGGAGCGCGACCAGAGGCTCCGCCATCAGGCCATCGTCGAGTGTCCACCCGTCCATCAGGTTTTCGACGGTGCCCGGGTCCTCCCATTTTGCGAAACTGAGTGGCGCTCCCGGGATAAGGCACAGTTTTTTTGTTTGCGTGCCCGCATTGCACGTCGTCCTGTGCGTCTGACAGCCCACCGTGGCCACGGACGGTCTCGCGGTCGGTCCATGGCCTCCGGTGCTTAGTTTCGGCGCACATTTCCTTCCCACGATGGAATCCGCCACCGACGAAAGCTTTCCGCTCGCCCCAGCGCGTACGGCCGATGCGGGAGTGACGTTCTGAGCCGGTGCCGTCGCCGCGGGGGCACGCGCCGCGACGAGCCGTGCCGCCGCGCTCGAGGAACCCCCCGCGCCAGAGACTTGCATGGGAATCCGGCCGGTTACAACATCCCCAAGGAGCTTCTGGTACTGGACCAGACACGCTCCGATGTGCCCGGAGTAATTGCGCCCGAGGAGCTGAGTATTGCACAACTTGCACCGTAAGGTGTCATATTTCCGTGCGGAAGGCGGAATTGACCGCTGCGCGCACGCACCAATATCCGGGCACTGTCGACTCTCCCGCCTGCACACAACGCAACGCCCGTTGTACGTATACTCCATAATTTCCCGGTGAAGTCCTCCCATGTCCGACATGGCTAACACTGTTGTAAAAATAATATATATTTATATATTATTATTCCACTGAAGCGTTATGATGTGACTCGCGATCACTAACGTTCGGCACTCGAAATCTACGGCTCTTCTATTTTTAATTTGCGATAGAGTTCACTCCTTTTCCTTTTTTCTTTTATAAGTTTTTCATATATATATATAAATATATATATATATATAGGTATATATATATTATATATATTGTAACGATCGAGCGAATGAATAACACGCGTATTTAGTTCGGGGGCGGATATTATTAGTATAATCGCATCTAAATAACCCGAGCATGAACTGTCACACGTCTGTTCGGTCCGACGTGTCAGTCCAGACTGTCTAACATGACGATCGATCTCATATCGATCGTCCGTTCGTTCGTCTAATGTCAAACCTAACTAATACCGTGTGTCTTAACGAATAGTCAGCTACGATATTCGTTACACTACTCCCCTCCTCCTAGGTTGCCGCCCCGGCAACTCCTAGTCCACCTTATGATGTGCCACGGTCCATCATTCTCAAATCTGTCCAATATTCGTTAACCTACACTGTCCCGACATTCGTCCATGTCCACAAGGAAAACCATGGCCGAAAACCTTGGGAAGAACAGTGTTAACAATGCTAAATAATCACATTTTTTCCTATATCTGTTATCCTTCAAATCCGAACTAAATAATTCCATTTCGTCTTGTATCGGTTTGTGTCAAGTCCCATCTCTTAAATACTGGATTCTATACGTCATTCTTTTTCTTTCTTTGTCAACTTGAAGTCGCCTTGTCCTCCAAACTTGATACATCCTTTGTAATGATCGAGCGGAGAGTTTGGGGACTTGTAGATATTAGTATTGCAGATGGACGGGCGAAGTATCGAAGAGAGAAAACATATGGTGATCACCAGGATTCGAACCCGGATTAATCGGTTACTGAGTAAGAGCGCGAACCACTGCGCTAATGTCACCTATATGCTTCTCTCATTCGAATCGTCCTCTTATATGCAATGCAGGGCCGTTACACCTTTCATTGCATCGAGGGTATTCCTTATAGGATTGATATGGGACGATGGGAAAGGAGATCTCGTAGGGCACAAACAACCTATGACAGAAAAACACAGAGAGCAGTTTGCTGGCAATATAATTATCCTGGTCCTACATTCCTTTACGACGACACTCTATTATCGTGTTAATTAAATTCTCTAATCTTTTCTAATTGTTTTCGTACGATCTCACAACCCGGAAATATCCGAACGTTAATGCTTTGAGGAAAGATTTTTTTAATATAAACATATCGGTCACTGCCTGAACCGGAGCAGCAAGTGTGCACCCCCGCACTGCCCCCAGACAGCCGATAAACATATCGGTCACTGCCTGGACCGGAGCAGCAAGTGTGCACCCTCACACTGCTCCCAGACAACCGATCTACAAAGTCGGACTGGCTCGATCTTTCGATCTCAATCTCTCGGGAATCCGAAACACTCCACCAACAAGAATTACGATCAGTAATTCAAGTTGGTTAACGGACTGTCTCGGGTCCACAGCCAGAGGAGCCCGAACCAGTGACCGCCGAATCCCCAACCAAGCCCAGTTGGTTCTTCAGCATTCACCGTACCGGATTCTCCGGAAACCCTTGCAGGACGCTATTCTACACTTTACCCGGTGCACTGTGAATAAGCGTCCAAGGCTCCAGCCAAGCAATCCCATCACTTCCCTCCATTAACGTTCTCTGAACTGGCACCATTAATTCCCTTACTCTCCAATATTTAATTTTGCACGAGGAAGCTTTTGAATTCTCTGATTCTCGCCGGACTCAATGCCTCACGTAAACAACGTGGCGCGTCTTACACATTGCGCGCTGCTGCGTACGAAAAAACATTTCGCCCAAAGCGGGAATCGAATCCGAGCCTCCCAGTCACCAGGCTAGCACGCTAGGTACCAGGCCATGGCGCTGGTTTTATCTAACGGAACAATTTCATCTAACGGAACACGACTCGACAAATCGACAACCTTGGACGATCACATGAGGGAGAAGAATCACTAATCCCTCGTACAACAGTCATAAGTGCATCGATAACCCAAAAATACGTAACTTTCATTTGCCTATGTCAATCCCTGGCAGTTCCATCCGACCTGCTTCCACCGACTTGGAGTTCTTCTCCAATTTTACACTGTGTCATCGAGATCACAATTTTTCGTTTTCTATTTTCCGTTCTTCTTCCATTTTCATTTCACCAGAAGTCATCGAGACTTCAATTTTCAGTTCAATCCGTCCCCGCGAGAGTCATCCAGACTCTAATTTTGTAACAACCGTTCACAGGGAGAGTCATCTAGACTCTCAATTTTGTCTTCTTTTTCTCGTGATTTAACATCCTCCGATACAGCAGCTCGCTGTCTCCGTCTTGTGTTCATCCTGACTATACTCCAATATTCCTTAACGACACTCGCGCAAGTACGTTAACCACTTCTGACACCAAATGTAACGATCGAGCGAATGAATAACACGCGTATTTAGTTTGGGGGCGGATATTATTAGTATAATCGCATCTAAATAACCCGAGCATGAACTGTCACACGTCTGTTCGGTCCGACGTGTCAGTCCAGACTGTCTAACATGACGATCGATCTCATATCGATCGTCCGTTCGTTCGTCTAATGTCAAACCTAACTAATACCGTGTGTCTTAACGAATAGTCAGCTACGATATTCGTTACAATATGTACAGATCGTCCCGATGTGTCCTGTCAATATTCACTGCTGCCTAAACTATTTCACTGTCACTCGTGATAAACGTTCGTCGGAACTTCCTTTCGCGTTGTAACTTCGACGAGAGCTCGAGAACTAATGAAATCATCGAACCGTCCTGCCGCGTACTTTGAGGGTGTCGATGCCTAATCGCTTACCGCGTCGTGGCGGGGAAGGGAACGGTCCGGGATGTTTAGACTGCGAGTCCCGCGCTCGAGCGGCAACGGTAACTCTACCCTTGCGGCCGTGCTGCTGACTCCGCCGGCTCTTATCTCCTGCTCGCTCGTAGCCGTCGGCTCCAGGGCTCGATGTCGCGGTATTTTCCTGCACAGGCCCATAGCTCCGAGGATTATTTTTCCTCGGCAACAGTATAGCACTGTGCCGGCCATCATTAATGCTTGAGTCATAAATCCGTAGAAAAACAGAGTATGTTGTTGTCGTCTTTCTCTTCGGTGTTCGCCTATGGACTGAATCCTTTCTTCGATGTCATAAAGCGACTCGCCGTCTTCCAAGGTCTTCCAGTCTCGTAAAATGTTTCGGTTTATTATTGTTTTTCCTTTGGGAAATAATGAATCGATTATAGTGTCAGTATTTTCTTCCAGCACAGGGGCGACTATTGTTAGGTTCAGGTAAATTCCTGGTCTATAATAATATTCCTCCCGGCCTTTGTAGGTGCGTATTCCCGTTAGAGTTGTGCCGCGCGTCCTCCCGATGCAGTTTGGGTTGATGTTCAAAATTCCTGCTCCGTTCAGATGCACGTGAGCCTCGGGTTGATCGGGACACAATATATGTATTGTCTCCTTTCGTATGAACGAAAACAGCCATCCGCCCTGGGTCGGCAAATGACCCCAAAATGGGGTGTGCTCGGGACGGAGACGCACGTTGCACCGTCGTAAAGCCTCGGCCGTTGGTGACGTCAGCATTCGTCTGACGTCTGACGTCTCACATTCTTCCGAAGTGGCTACCGCGTTCACCGGAATCTCCATATCACATATGTGCCTATTGCCAGTTTTCTTGCACGCGCCCACATACATACTGTCCGCGAGGAAATACGCACGTTGATCCGCGGAGACAGCGATATATGGTTCGGCCGGGGTCACGTGCGCCGAGCCCGTACCGTTGTTGATATTCTGGGCGACGGGCCACGAGTGCATCCTGTACAGATGATACGCTGTACGATCCAGCAGCGGTATATGAATTAATATCATGGTTCGTCCCCCATGATACACTAAATCCGTTCGGGTGATTTCGGCCAATGCCTCTGCTCGGAGATGTTTCGCAGGGATGGGGAACTCGTACGGTCCCGCTGCCCGCTGCACTTCCCGCGCGACGAAGGACAGCTGTTCCGTGGTAAGAATTGAAGGGTCGAGACGCCCGCTGCGAGCGGCAGCGATCGCCCGTATATACTTCTCGCATATTCGTGTATAACGCTCGACTTTTCGTTCCACCTGAAACGAGTAATTTATCAGTGATTGGTTATATTTTGCCGTAATTGCATCGAGGTCGAAACGGCGCATTTCTCCCTCGATTTCTTCCATGGCATTTTGTATGGCCGACATTCTGCTGGACGCCTGCAAACGTTCCTTATGGAGGTCCTGCAGCCTTGAATGGGTTATATGCATCTGTCGGCCAATCAAGTGTGTGATATTTGCCTGGTCCATGAACAGCTGATCTATTTCTTTGTTCATGGCCTCCGCATCGTCTGCGTCTAGAGTGCCGAATAATGACTTGCTGAGCGTGCCGATTATTCCAAACGGTGCCGCGCGTTTGGTCAGGGTACGTGGTAATTGCTCTTGAGGTTCTTGTTCCAATGTCGAGTCCTCCGAAATTTTCCGGAGATCTGTTGCTTTTTTACGCGCTTGGGAAAATAACTCCCGAAGAGTATTAATCTGCAATAATTCGGGGCAGGTTGTCGGCGGCGCTATTCTTTGGCAGACCGCGAAGGTTTCCTCAATGTAAGGCTCCTCAGGTGGGAAATCCCGAAGGAACCGGCCCACATCCACGAAAACGGTGACCCGCCAATCGGCGTGTTGGAGACGGAGGGACGATGTTCGCTCGTAATAGATTCCCGAGGTGCCGTTCATCGCTGTGACGTAGTACGATGGGTCGGCCGTCGTCGCCTTCTCGCTGCGCCACAGCATCACGAGCAACAGATAGCGAAGTCGCATCGTGTCCGCTGTTATTTTTCCTGCAAATAACCACCGGTCACTTCACTTTTTCACTGGCATCCATCCTTTCCTTCGTTCATTCATCCTTGACAAGCCCATTGCAATATCATGCCGCTGATGAACAATGGTATATTCGTACTTCCACTCACATACCCGCACACGTACACACATGCATATACATATGTATATATATATATTGTGACGTGATTTTCCGATCACCGTCACAAGCATACAATTAAATAGCATTTTTACGCTTATCGCTACCGATTCAAAAAAAATACAGCTCCCGATTCGCTGCCCTTTCGCTGTTTGCGATACCGTCCAGCTCCCGTACGATAAGGTTTGTGAGTTTCCGAGTCTGTCGAGTTCAGTGTGAAGAGGAGCTTAAAATAAGCTTAAAGATTCGTTTAGAGGTCTGGGTTAAGGTCGGGACCTCGAATCTATTCGGTGGAGGGAATCTCGACGTACAGAGAGACACGAATAAAGGAGAGCCCGACGAGATTTTGTCGCGAATACGTAAAAGTCCGGTGCAAACCCGGCACTCCGTTCGGGTGCTAATCCAGGGTGTTGGAGAACAGGCGGAGTTGCGTTTTGGTCCAGGCAAGGATGGGCGCCTTGTGCTGCGTTTTGTTGAGAGAAGAGAGCCTTGTTTTCATGCCCTGAATTTGGAGCAACGATCGCGACGAATTCCGAAGCTACCGCATATAGTACAGCTCTCGTTTGAATTGACGCTCTGTAAAAGTTTGAGAGGGCAGTAGCTATCGAGTAAGGATCCCGCAGTAATCATAACGTCCCGTTGGATGTATTGTCGTAGGCTAATCAGTCTACCGAGAGGCGTCCTCGAGGCAGCTCGGACCTCTCGTGCTCCCGGTGTTTACAGTTTCGGCTATTGTCTCGCGCTCGAGTGTGTCGTTCTCGCTCGCGCTAACGTAGACTCCGACTACCGCTCTCGCTCGGGTTCGTGCGTCTCGCTCGCGTTACCTGTCACTTCGCGCGATCGCAAGTAGACTCGTGTACGGCGTGTGTTACGCGAATTCCGTCTGAATTCGTTGCCGATTCTCTGTGATCGAGTTGCGTTGCGAATAACGCTCTTGAGGTGCAGTGATTGTGCTGAAGTTCTCGTGGTGTCGCAAGATGCAGTTCCCGCAACTTATTGGATTAAATTACGCTGATTCGGTGAGTTTTGTCGTTTCGATAATTGTTCGATCGCGTATGGATCCGCTCTCGCTACGCTCGCCTCCGACCCCCCGGTCAGCTGAGCGCTTCCGATGCACGCAAGTGCGATCTCGTGGCTTATGGCCAATAAAACTTATTCCTCACGTTACCGATCCTGTTGAGATCTCGTAAGGAATCCCGCGTTATTTTATTGGAGAAGGATCGCGACCCTTCTATCATATCCGCATCCTGAGCAGCTGTGCCTTTCCGGCACCGTTACTTTCGCGGGTGCATCCGGCGTTATCGCTACCGAGCTTTCGCGTTCGTGGATCCCGATGCAGTTCTCGTTTCGTTGTGCCGTTTCGTTTGTCCTTGCGGAGGTCGATTCGCCCTCCCGTTCTTTGGGCCGGTTTCTCGATTCCCGGCGAATAAAAATCGGTTTGGTGGAGTGAGCTCGCCCAGCTCGCTTTCGGTTCAGCCCGGTTCGTTAATACCGGCGAAATCAAAATTAGCTGGCGCCCACCGGGACGCCGATGCCCTCGCGGAGGTGACGGCCGAAGGTGACGTTTTTGGAGTTCCCGATTTCGCGTCTAGTTGGTTTTTTTGTTGTTTATTTGCTTTTCTCTTGAATCTGAATTTTCGTTTCCGTTGCGCGTGAGATCTCGGAAAAATACGTCACAATATATGTATGCGATATGGCGATTTTGGTGACACCTTTCGGAAATATTTTTTTATGAAGGAAAATATAATTCTACAATACTTGACATGACATGACTTATTTGCAAATCCTCGAAGGATTTGCAAATAAGTCATGTTTTTTTGACAGAACACAAATTTTATGTCACGAAATTTGCCAATGAGGTCGGCAGAACGAACGGGACGTAATTTGCCGGTCGAAGATCGGGCGTTGAAAGAGCAGAAATCGGGAGGAGAAATAATAATGCTTGAACACTGATTTTAATTGAAATAGAGTAGTGTCGGTTTATTAATATCTTTTAACAACTGTTAACGATTCGAACGAAGCTATTAACGGGGCAGAGAATACTCTTGTCTCGAAGTGCAAAGGAATAGAATACGTAGCGTTCGTGTACAAGATAAGAGCAGACGGGATGTCGCTCGACAACTGACTCTAGCGAATTTGGGAAATAAAAGGGGGGCTCGTTGCTCGCTCCCCACCGTGCCAAGCTACTCGGTTCACCTGGTTATCGCCGGGGAGCGACCAACGAGAGCCAACGTCCTTATATTTTCGTACTATGGTGAAAATTCCCAACATGCCGCCCACCTCGTCATGCTTGACGAAGTAAGGACATTTAACACAGGAAGAACACAAAAAGATCTTGGAAGGAAAAAAAAACAAAACAAAACAAGAGCTTGAGTCTTGAGGGTAAGTGCTTAGCAGAAAGAGTATCGAGGTCTGAAGCGGCTCTTGCCGCCCACCGTGAGGCGTTGATGTTAGGCCTCATCAGATGGGTCGGTTGCAGCGGAGCTCGGCTGTAGAGATTGGACCGGAAGGACACACAGCTTCGCCACAGGGCGCTGTAGCGTTGTGGTTGCCGTGCGGATGGTGGCGACACGGGCGAGCCCATGTCGCCCAGGATGTACGGCGATGACTCGCCCGAGGCTCCATTTGGTTGGAGGAAGTAAGTCGTCCTTGAGCACGACCATGCTCCCTTCCACGACCGAGTGATAGGTAGTCTGCCACTTCGACCGTTGTTGGAGTTGATGGACATACTCTCGTGACCAACGGCGCCAGAAATGATCCCGCATTGCAGTGAGCACTGCCCATCTCTGGCGAGGCAAGATGTCGAGATCGTGTGGAGGCTCTGGAACAGCTGTAAGTGCAGAACCGATTAGCAAGTGCCCTGGTGTCAGGGCTGCGAGATCAGAAGGATCGTCGCTCAGAGAAGAAATTGGACGAGAATTGAGGCACGCTTCGATGTGGGTGAGAAGCGTCGTCATCTCTTCGAAAGTGAGACGGCTCTCCCCATGTACCCGTTTGAGGTGGTGTTTAGCCGATTTCATACTCGCTTCCCATATACCACCGAAATGGGATGCGTGGGGGGGGGGGGGGGGTATGTAGATCCAATTGGTACCCTCCGTGGCCAAAGCGGTCGCGACTTCCTGGTGCGAGCGTGATGCGGCCGCCAAAAGCTCCTTCAGCTCCCGGTCGGCTCCCTTGAAAGTCGTCCTATTGTCGCTATAGAGAGTAGTGCAGCGACCCCGACGTGACACAAACCTTCTGAAAGCAGCTAAGAAACTTTGAGACCTATAATCAGAAACAACTTCAATGTGGACAGCACGGCTAACCATGCAGACAAAAATGCATATCCATCCCTTATAGGACTTGTGTCCTCTGCCCTTCCATGATCGGAGGGATATTGGGCCAGCGTAGTCCACTCCTGATGACGTGAATGGCCTCGATGGAACGATTCTTACTGCCGGGAGATGCCCCATAAGTTGCTGTTGTGCAGCTCCTTTGATGCGCGTACATCGAACGCTTTGGCGAGTGATGCTGCGGACGAGAACCCGTCCTCGGACAATCCAGTACGATCGGACAAGATAACTCTGAGTGAGTTGTGGGCCGCCATGCATGGTGGCCAGGTGAGCTTGCTGAACCAGTAGTGTAGCGAGTCGAGTCGCCTTGTGGAGAATTATGGGATGTTTTTCATCGTAGCTTAGATAAGAGTTCGCGAGTCGGCCACCCACGCGAAGAATCCCTTGAGAATCCAGAAATGGGTGAAGGCGTCGTAGGGAGCTGCTTCGATGGAGCGTCGCATCCTTTTCTCCTAAGGCCTCGATCTCCTTTTGGTAATATTCGCTTTGCGAGCGCTTGATCCAATGTCGACGAGCACGGTCAAGCTCGCTAGTAGTCAACCAGGTCGTCGTGATGCGATCGAGCGGGCGACGCAGGTGACTGAGAAACCTTAGGCAGTAAGCGGTTACTCTTATCAGTTTGGTGTAAGAGAACCGAGACGGAAGCTCATCAAGAGTAAGCACTTGTGCAACGTGAATTCGCATTGTAGGTCGAAGTTCACTCTCAATGGTCTCGTAGTGGGCGTCTGGACGGTGATGCAGTGGCCATTCTTCGGCCGAGGACTGAAGCCACGAAGGTCCCTGCCACCAGAGTTTTGAGTTTCGCAGGTCATGAGTGTCTAGACCCCGGGTACCGTAGTCTGCTGGATTAACTTTGGTGGAAACGTGGTGCCACGTCGCTGTTGGTAAAGTGCTCATGATCTCGCTTACCCGGTTTGCGACGAACGGTTTCCATCGGGAAGGGTGCCCTTGTAGCCAAGCTAAGGTGACTTGGGAGTCCGTCCAGGCGAAGATCGGATTTGATTCAAGACTCAGTTGTTCAACAACCGAGAACAGCAACCTTGCTAGCAGCAACGCTCCACAGAGCTCGAGTCTCGGGAGACTTACGACTTTCACCGGTGCCACCTTTGTTTTGGCAATAAGTAGTGACGAGTGTACATTACCGTCGAGAGTGGACGACCGGAGATAGACCGCTGCAGCATAGGCTCTCTGAGGCATCCGAGAACCCGTGTAGTTGCCAGGATGAACGGTCAGCCGTGGTTTGAAGCCATCGCGGAATCTCGATCGTGTTGATTTCCGTTAAGTTTCTACGGAATTGACGCCATCGTTGCTGAAGAGCTTCTGGCACACGTTCGACCCACTCGACTCTGGCTATCCACAGATCTTGCGACAGAATCTTAGCAGAGATTAGAATTGGAGAGACCCAGAATACTTCTTTTCGTGACCACCGTTTCACTGGATGGGCATGTCACTTGAAAATGGAAGGTATCCTTAATTGGGATCCATTGCAGACCTAGGGTAGCAACGCTGTCTTGCTGTAACAAGAGCGTCCGTACTGGCGCACCGTCGGTCTTCATGGGTGATTCCGGCAAGAGGTGTGGCGAATTGCTTGCCCATTTACTGAGCTCGAACCCCGCGCTTGCAAGGATTTCCACAACCTGCTCCTGAAGCGCTTGGGCGGAACGGAGGGAGTCATCACGCTGTCATTGAACCGCACGACTCGACAAAGAAAATTCGAGTAGTGTTCAACGCGTCCCACCGAGCAAACGACGAAAAGTCGCTGAACGACGACCTATTACCTGGCCCGCGGCTACAGCCTGACTTGTGGGTCATCATATTGCGATGGAGACGCAATATTTTTTTATGAAGGAAAATATAATTCTACAATACCTCCTCGAATGATTTGCAAATAAGTCATGTTTTTTTGACAGGACACTTAAATAAGTATCAATCGATTATTTTGGTGACACGTGGTGTAGGAGAAATGGCAACATTGGTGACACTATATATAACTGTACATAGACGGACTATTAATTATTAATAGTCAATAATTTGAGTATTTTTCAGCATTTCTTTGGGCGTATGATTCCCTTAAGTAATTCTACGCAATCAATCGTCTAAATAACAAAGATTTAATAAGCAATTGACCAGAATGAAATAAATATCAATAAAGCGTATACTTTGGAAACAATACAATTCCGTGAAAGGGTCATATTGGTGACATGATATACTTTATATATAATTTATACAGTGTCTCCAATGTGACCCTTTCATAAACATGTGCCGATACCGAAATCGTCAAAACGTTGGCATTTACTTCCTGCTAATAAATTACTGGTTTAATCTTAGTTTTTCAGGGGATGGACTGCCCGAATGACTTAACGGAGCCGTTAGACCAAGGATATAGCAGTAAATTTTCGGATTATTGATTATTAATAATCAAAATTATGTTTATGTATAGTTATATATAGTGTCACCAATGTGACCTTTTTACAGAAATATGTCGTTACCAAAATGGCCGCTTTGGAAATATTTACTTTAAGCTGATAAAATGCTCGTTAAATCATAGTTTTTTGACGATAGATTGCGTAGAATTACTAAATGGAACCATTCGTCCAAGGAAATGTCGATTAATGGTCAGATTATTGGAAATTGACGATAGATAGTATGTTTATATACAGTTTTCTATAGTATTTTTAATGTTGCCGTTTCTCCTACATTTCGTGTCACCGAATGGGTCGCTTGATATGCATTTAAGGGTTTTTACCTATACCGAATATTATCGATATGCATGTGTTTTATCCGAGATAAGAGATTGAATTTTGATTGTAATATACCTAACTGCGGTATAATACTACACCAATTAAATGCTTATAAATTGCATTTTATGATAATAAAACTGTTACCAATGTATACGATTGTCGACCTATATATTATATTTATTTGCATGTGTATTTCCATCGAAGTTTTCTATAATAAATTATTTCACCGTTACCACAGCAGATTCCTTTGTATAAATCATGTAAATCCGACATGGAATGTACTTATTATTAAGTATAATCCAAGTTGACCTGATGGCTGTGTTACCGTAGTGGTCGCTTGACGGCATACTGTCACCAAAGTATACATCGGCAAACTAGTATGATTTATACGAATGTTAGCCTATTTCGATATATTTAATTGGGTTCCACAACAAATTATTTTTTTATTTTCCATGTTTGTCAACCCAAACAAGCCAAATAACGGAATAGTCAGTTAATGAACTAAAAACGTCGTCCGTATATATAATGAATATTGCAATTCATAATAGCAAAATTAATATTCAAATAACGTGTCATTTTATTCTGTGCTGTTGTGTTGTTAGCACTATACTTATCCAGCCAAAATATGAATCAAAAATAATGATTAGCGTAAATACGGACTACAATGGACCCCAAAATGACGGGATAGCGAGAAGTCTGCGAAACTGCAAAGTACAGAATTAAATATCTTGCCTACAATCATTTGTACATTCGAGCCCTTTAGACTTGCAACATTCATACCTTCTGTCTTTATCTAATTCGACAAAATTGTATTGCTCATAAATTGAATCATCATTACGTTGTAGTTTGATATATGGAGTTGGAATGTGTGCATATTTTGGTACCACCGTGTCACCAAAGTGTACGTTTGCTTGTTTCGGGTTACTAAAGAATGCGTCAATCAGTGATGCGTAGTACTAATATATTTTTCCCTTTTCCATCATACAATTAGAGATTTATTTCCTGTTTAACTTTATTAAAAATGTTTGAAATGGACGATTACACATAGTTCGAAAAATTAATATTTCATACCATTGTACGAGCTTTGACCATTGAACCTACAGACTTTTGCCTCGATATTCGTTTAGTTGCCGAAATTGGAGCCATTATACATATTAAAAAACGAGAAATTTCGTTAAATCTGAGCACTAAAATAGATCCTTTCTGATAGAATAATATCTAATTCAACACTAATACAAATATTTTTATACAATAATCGCTAACAGTGCGATGCCCCTAAATGTATAGCAGATAAAGAGATCAGAATATTCGGAAAATTAAAACAGCCAAAAATCTAAATATTGGACCCACACATATATCAATCGCAAAGTTTTCTACTCCTCATTCGTAGACGTTCTATATATATATAGCCCACGTGAGTTCAGAGAGAATTGAGAGAGAATTGCGAACACTTCTCGACGGGATAAAAATCTGAAAAAAAATCAAGCATATGGAAGGTGCTGAAAAGATTGATTATGTATAATAATAATTCCAAAATGTTATTAACAAATTAATGAAAACATTTTTTTTTCAACAATTCCCCCGGCGAACTAACTTTTTGTTCATATAAAAATAATTTGTTAATCTTTTTGAATACGTATGATTTTTTTTTAGAATTTTGTGTAATTTTTGAAAATGACGTTTTTTTATTAAGTAACAACGCGATTTTCAGTACATATATTCGCAGTTTGAGCCAGCAAACTACACGACATACGTATACTTTGGTAACTTTGCACTAACAAGCGCATAGTTTGGTAACACTATGTCGGTAAGTGACTACTTTGGTGATGCCGCGTTAAAAGGGTCATACAGAATATGTTGCTTAAGATAAAAACCGGAGACTTTAAGCATATAATGCAAATGGCACATTTTATTTAGAAAGGACAGTCATAAGTTTTGGTTCCGCGGAAATAGGCGTTCGCTCATTTCATATCAAGTCGATATGTTTTCGATAAGCCACCGCATTATTGGTACTTATTCGTCGAATCCCAATTCATAAGTATGTTGTCCACTTTGCGTGGACAATTGTACTATTCTAATTAAATAATAAAAAATAATAACCATGAACCAATATGTATGCAGTTTGAGCCAGTAAGCTACACTACATACGTAAACTTTGGTAAGTGTGTATTGATAAGCGCATACTTTGGTGACATTATTTCGCCGAGTGACAACTTTGGTAACAACGCGTAAAAATGTATATATATACGGCATATGCTGCT
Organism: Ichneumon xanthorius; assembly: GCA_917499995.1. Taxonomy (NCBI): domain Eukaryota; kingdom Metazoa; phylum Arthropoda; class Insecta; order Hymenoptera; family Ichneumonidae; genus Ichneumon; species Ichneumon xanthorius. Next base: position 576,129 of record CAKJTD010000085.1, on the reverse strand, counting down.
TAAGGGAAAGTGAAATATCGTGGTCGGTAATGAAAACTGTAACGAACTTTTCTTAAGAGTGCTCATTTTATTGAGGAAAAAGCAAATTTGAGCTGGATGCGCAACGGTAATTTCGCATCCAGGCCAAATTCATTATATCAACTATCTTAGTACGGATAGTTATAACTTTCAGTTCCGCGAAAATAGGAGTTCGCTAATTCTATATTAAGTACATGTATTTTCGATGAGCCAGCACATTATTGGTACTTATTCGCCGAATGAAAATTCATATGTAAGTTGTCACTTTGCGTGTACAACTGTAATGTTCCAATAAAAGAATAAACACTGTGACGTGGTACGTCACAAGCCTTTCCCCAAAATCGGCTCGAGTCCGCCGCTCACCCAACGTTAGACCCGGATAATTTTACGTATTTTTTCTAGTATATATTTTGTGTAAGATAGCGTTTAAATTCCCGTTTTTTCCCACCCGTTACTCCCTGTGTGAATGTGCACGACTCGAGGACAACATCGACACCCCCCCCCCCCCCCCTCGACGGCCCACGGTCAAGGAACAGCAAAGGAACGAGAGCCGACGTGCTGACGCCGAGGAAGGTAGGAGGATCGTGGACGAGGGGAAAAAGCCACCAACAAGACCGCCCGAAAAAGCCTCGAAAAGCCCGCCGAAAAGCCGCCGCTGCCCGCCCGCCTGCCGCCCGCTGGGATCGCCGACGCACGGCATCGATCGACGATCCAGCGGGGCCTCTGTCGCCACCTCTCGCCGCCCGTCCATGACTCCGATTACCGACTGACGCAGACCAAAAACTCTAGGCCCGCCGAGATCAAAGGAGCCGCCCTACCAAAATCTCCTACTAATTCTTTTAATAAGTGCACCGCCTAGTCACATCTAATACTTTATTACAAAACTGCATTAACCCCACCATGCTACACGATTAAACCATAGGAGGTATAGGGAACGAACTAGTATAAAAGCTAATCCTTTTTCAGCTAGAGTCAGTTATTCTACCAGCCTCGTAAGCTGCAACACTTCGTTTATTTTGTACGGAGCGAGCAAGGCTCTGTTCGACGGAAGTATCCGATAGCCCTGCGCGGCTAAGTCTCGACGCTCTTTCGGAGCAGCCCTGCACGGCTGAGTTTAAACGCTCTTGCGGAGTACGATCTAGTCAAGGTACTCGCAACACCTGAATCGACGCACAACGACATTTAATAAAGATATATATTGTGAGTACTAAAACGGTTCTACAACTCTTCGTATATCCATGCATGCTCTCTACCACGTGCTACAAGACTCTCAGTCTCAGGCACCCTGTCAACACGTCGTAAATCTCGGGCAGTAGAAGGCGAGGTCTCCGTCCCCGACGTAAAGGGCCAACGCCTTGACTCGAAAGTGAGATCGCCGTTACGTTCACTCGGTATGAACGCCACGCGAGCTCGTCCGGACGTAACACAAATAAATTTTTGGTGTCAGAAGTGGGATTTGAACGCCCTTAATGCCATGGTAATGAATAATGACGCTTGATAGAACGCCACACAAAGGCACTGGAGAAGAGACACCAGATACGAATAATCCACGCATGAGCACGGCTCACGAGACTCGAACATTAAATAATACTCCACCAAGTGCAAGTAACGAGGGGAATAACTCAAATCAAGAACAGGTAAACGATCGACTATTATTGGATTTGGATAATTCGATATTAAACGATCTGAACAACCCAAACGATCTGAACGATCAAGGAAATCTTGGTCAACAAGCAATACAACAAATCCAAGCATTACAAGTAGGTATCAACAATTTAGCTGCTAATATGGCTGCACCCGTACCGCCAGTGTCCGTCAAATACGCACTCGAAGCAGTTCTTATCTTCGACGGACACAACATCCCGTTGTCACACTTTATCGAGGGATGCGAGGGGGCTCAACAGATGTTGCCCGCAGAGGCGCAGGCAAACCTCGCACTAATACTCAGGAATAAACTGAGAGGGGAAGCACGCCGAACGGTACATGGAGTAACACTGAATACAGTTCCTGCCTTTATGGAATTTCTGAAAACACTTTATCTCCCCGCAACATTGGTGTATCAACTGCAAGGAGAATTGGGATGGATATTCCAATATGAAGACGAAGAAGTTCTCACATATTCCAATCGGGTAAAGGACATCGGAAATCGAATCAGTGACGCGTATAAACAGAACCACGACGGTGTGATAGACGACGCTTTCAAAGGCGGCCTCGATACCGATCTTGTCGAATGCTTTAACAGAGGACTCAGACCAGAAATTGAAAACAAAATTACAAGAAACCAAACATTCAGCGATACCATGAAGGAGGCAATCGAGATAGAGAGGAAGGAGCAAGCGAAAAATGTCTTGCGAAATTCACGTTCCTCCAAAACCAACACCTGGAACCAGCCTTCCACGGACCGTTATGCACGTAAAGATATAATTCACCACATCAAGGAAAATAAATACTGCACATACTGCAATAGACAAGGACACACGACCGATGAATGTCGATCCCGTCCGAAAAATCTACAAACACAAGAAACAGCCGGTAACGGTGGACCACGCACGGAGCGTAGTAACAGCCCGAGACAACAGCAATATAATAATAATCATCGTTATCAAAATACGAGAAGGAATCAAGGTTCAGGATACTCTTCAAACTCAAATCAACGGCAAACCTGCCGCTTTTGCAAATTTGCCGGACACACAATCGATAATTGCCGCAAATTGCAATTTTGAAATAACCAAAAAACGCAGCGGAACGCCTCCCACTCAACAGCATATAATCGGACGAATGAGCCACTGGAAAATTCTCAACAACGTCCGGTAAGGTACACACGTCCAGAGGAAGCAAACAACCCAGCGACAAGAGTAGCAACAGCTCTGTTAAATCGCACGAGCAATGTACCAGTCGTTAAGGTAATATCTGAGGACTTCCTACAACCAACACTGTTGATGATTGACACTGGATCATCCCTGAATTTAATAAAAAGCAAACAAATAGCACCTCATGTGCAAGTCGATACTACAGATATTGTTCAGATCAGCGGTATTACAAAGGATTACGTCAGCACGCTGGGAAGAACGGAAATACATATACTCGATTCCCGAGTCACCTTCCACCTGGTAAAAGACGATTTTCCTATCGAGGACGATGGATTGATCGGCACGGATTTCTTCCGTACATACCACGCCGACGTATCGTACTCAGATCGATGCCTGAGATGGGGCATGAATTCAATTCCATTCATGAAACTTGAAACGATAATAGTTCCGGCTCGAACTAAGGGTCAGTTCTACGTGCCAGTGGCCAACCCGGAAGTCAAGTTCGGCTATATACCTCGCCAATTTGGGGTGCTGTCATAAGCCCGAACGGTCATAAGCCCGAATGGACATAAGCCCGAACGGTCATAAGCCCGAATGGACATAAGCCCGAACGGTCATAAGCCCGAATGGACATAAGCCCGAACGGTCATAAGCCCGAACGGTCATAAGCCCGAATGGTCATAAACCCGAACGGTCATAAGCCCGATTGAACATAAGCCCGAACGGTCATAAACCCGAATGGACATAAGCCCGAACGGTTACAGGCCCGAACGGTTATAAGCCCGAACGGACACAAGCGCGAAAGGTCGAAAGCTTGAACGGACACAAGCCCGAACACTTATAAGATAAGTCAACAATTGATCGGTAAAATCAGTATTCGTTGGGTAGAATCGATGTCGATAAGCTATTTCTATTCCGATGTGGAATAGATGTCGAATAGAATCGATGTTGATAAGCTATTTCTATTCCGATGTGGAATAGAAATAGCTTATCGACATCGATTCTACCCAACGAATACTTATTTTACCGATCAATTGTTGACTTATCTTATAAGTGTTCGGGCTTGTGTCCGTTCAAGCTTTCGACCTTTCGCGCTTGTGTCCGTTCGGGCTTATAACCGTTCGGGCCTGTAACCGTTCGGGCATATGACCGTTCGGGCATATGACCGTTCGGGCATATGACCGTTCGGGCTTGTAACCGTTCGGGCTTATGTCCATTCGGGTTTATGACCGTTCGGGCTTATGTTCAATCGAGCTTATGACCGTTCGGGTTTATGACCATTCGGGCTTATGACCGTTCGGGCTTATGACCGTTCGGGCTTATGTTCAATCGGGCTTATGACCGTTCGGGTTTATGACCATTCGGGCTTATGACCGTTCGGGCTTATGACCGTTCGGGCTTATGACCGTTCGGGCTTATGTCCATTCGGGCTTATGACCGTTCGGGCTTATGACAGCACCCCCGCCAATTTATCTCAGAAGGAGTCTATCTCGGCGAAGCACTCGTCGCGAATAATGATGGCAAGGCTCATCTGTATCTTATTAATAGCATGGAGGAAGAAATCGAAGTAGCCGTGCCGGTTCTCAGCATAGAACCATACGAAGAGTTCATTGAAGACAATTTCAAAGAAAATTCAGATGCTACAAAAAGCGAAACAGAGGTCACGCCAGCCCTACTTCACGCATTAGCCGGGTCCAACCAGCTATTGCCTGAAGGCAACGGGACACAGACGCCTCAACACAAGGATGGCACGCCATCCCTATTTCACGCGCTAGCCGGGTCCAACCAGCTATCGCCTGAAGGCAACGGGACATATACGCCTCCAGAAAAGGACAAAATTAATGCACCGTGCGGAGAGCACGAAGTGTCAACATATAAATCATACAAAGTGTCGGAATTATATGCGATTCCAGACGAACAAACAAATAATGCAAGCTCACAAGAAGCACTAAATAAATCCCGCAACGCGGACGAATCAATTAAAGGCAACGCAGAAACGGTAAGCCCCGTGCAAAAAGACGAACGAGTCTCGAAAATTAAAAGCCTATTACGCCTGGATCACCTGAATCCGGAAGAACGAGAGAGCATACAAATGCATCTCGAAGAATTTCACGACAGGTACTATTTACCTGGAGAAATATTAATGCCCACAAATGTCCTAAAGCATCGTATAATTACAACGGATGAAATCCCAATTAATTTCCGGCAATACAGATACCCGCCGACTCTAAAGGAAGAAATAAATCGTCAAGTGAACGATCTGCTAAATAGAGGCATAATACAGCCACCCAACTCTCCGTATAATTCACCTGTATGGATCGTCCCTAAAAAGGCCGACTCCCAAGGGAACAAAAGGTGGCGAATGGTACTTGACTACCGCGCCCTAAACGAAAAAACTATTAGCGACGCATACCCGCTACCACTTATAAACGAAATACTAGACCAGCTAGGAGGAGCTGTGTATTTCTCTACATTCGATCTCGCATCTGGTTTCCATCAGATCGAGATGCACCCGGAGGACAGGCATAAAACAGCCTTCTCCACACCATACGGCCACTACGAGTTTGCTCGAATGCCGTTTGGACTAAAGAACGCCCCGGAGTTCAAGGCTCCGATGCATTTGTGTACCTAGATGACATAGTCATATACGCTTCTACACTAGAAGAACATGAGTTAAAAATTGAGAGACTCATGAAGCGATTGAGAAATGCGCATCTGAAGTTACAGCCTGACAAGTGTGAGTTCTTGCGACGAGAAGTCGCGTATCTAGGCCACATAATAGGCAGAGACGTGGTCAGACCCGATCCTGCCAAGCTATCCGCAGTCAAAAATTTTCCAAGGCCGAAAAATGTGAACAATATTCGGCAATTCCTCGGACTAGCAGGATACTACAGGCGCTTCATAGATAATTTCTCCCAAATAGCCAGACCCTTGACGGTCCTGTTGAAAAAGGATGCCGCCTTCAAGTGGTCCCAGCTGCAGCAAGCTGCGTTCGAAACGCTGCGAGACAAGCTATGCGAGGAACCAGTGCTGCAGTACCCCGATTTCACTAAACCGTTTATCGTTACAACGGATGCTTCAGGAACAGCGGTTGGAGGAATACTGAGCCAGGGAACCTTGGGAAAGGATCGTCCTATCGCATACACGTCCAGAGTACTAAATGATACCGAGCAAAAATATAGTACTTACGAAAAGGAGGCCGTAGCAATATTACATTCAGTCTCCCAATTTCGACCCTATCTTTATGGTAGACCTTTCAAGCTAGTAACAGACCATAAGCCCTTGGTTTGGATACAGACTTCGAAGGACCCAACATCACGCTTGACACGTTGGCGTCTACGACTCGAGGAATACGAGTACGAAGTCATCCACAAAGCAGGAAAAATGAATGTGAACGCTGATGCACTGTCTCGCAACCCTTGCGAGGACTCCTTGGGCGAGAGCGAGTTCGAGCCGCCAGTGCAGCATGTTTTCCCGATAGCGAAGCGTGCAAAGGCTCCTACCGAGGGGGAAGAATTGGACGAAGAAGACGAACCTATAGCCCGACGACTTCGGAAAAGGCCTCAAGGGACAGCCCCGAAGCCGCCTGTTAAGCCAGCCTCCATACGAACAGCTAAGCAACCTCAAGAGGTTGCATCGGGATCTCGTAATAAGGAGAAACCCGAAGAACAGATGTCGGACGATGCACCCGTGGCATCGCGACTACGATGTCAAGAGAAAAAACAAATTTCAGGTACGACCCAAGGGAGACCGATCGCCAGAGCGACTCGACGAAAAACTAAACGGCAAGAATCTCCGGTCCTACCTGGAATAGAAGGTGAACCCCTTATACCAAGGGATACGCGAAATCAATTTTCCACTTTCGCGAATTTCAATGAAAACGAAACTTTCACTATATCCGGAGAGTCGGAAGAATATATTTTCGATCGATCAGACGCAGATTCAATCGATAATTATCAGCAACGCGAATCCATAGAAAGGCCAGCGAGAAGCAAAAACAGTCTCCAAATAACAAATAATGAACAGTTGTTCATGCGAAAAGATAATTATCTGTACTTCCTCTCAGAAACTGGAGAATCCTATGACGAAGGTTCCAGAATGTTAAACGAGCGACGCGCCGTACCGAAATTTCGCGGTCTCGGTCTCGGCAGCGTCAGCGTAAGCAAGCATAATTCAAAACACCATATCGCTCTGGTCGTGAAAGGAAAAAATGGAGCACTCGTCGACCGCAACTCTTTCCATTCAATGCATAAAGAACTAAAAAAGGCTCTCATAGGACTGAACTTGCGCTCGATCAGCGTAGCAAAAACGAAGGAGATTAATGGAATACCATGGGAAAACGTATTGGTTACATTGAAGAAAGCATTCGCGGGCGTACCGACGAAATTAATAGTCTGCCTGGGAACAATAAAATACCCAGCGCCCGGGGAACGAAAGGAAATTATGGGCGAGGCACACGCCTCAGCACTAGGAGGACACAAGGGTGTAACAAAGACGTATAATCGAATCCGCCAACGATATTACTGGGAAAATATGAAGGACGATATATCCAGCACTGCCTTCCCTGCCACTTAAAAAAATTAGTACGGGTAAAAACTCGGCAGCCCATGATCATTAGGGACACACCGGATTCGGCCTTCGACAAAATCTCGATGGACATAGTTGGACCCTTGCCGCGCACAGAGAAAGGCAATGAATACGTACTCACCATGCAGGATCTCCTCACGAAGTATTCACTTGCGGTAGCTCTCCCGAGAGCCACTTCAGCCAACATCGCGGACGCTCTCATTAAGCACTGTATATGTGTCTTTGGCGCTCTAAAAATTATCCTCACTGATCAGGGTGCGAATTTTCTAAGCTCACTAATGAAAAGTGTTGCCATGAAATTTAAGATGAAGCAAAGCCGCACCACAGCGTTCCACCCTCAGTCTTGCGGGTCACTGGAGAGATCAAACCACTCTCTGGTGGAATACTTGAAGCAATATGTGAGCAGCGACGAAGAGTGGGACGAATGGCTAGAACTCGCCACTTTTTCCTACAACACGAGTGTTCACGAGGGCACGAAACACACGCCCGAAGGCTATCTCATTCCCAAGGAAATTGCTGTAGTCTCGCTTTTCGATGAAAGCTCGGATCATTGGATCGCAGATGCTCCGTTTTACCGGCACAGTCTGGGAAGAATGACTCAAGAAGGGAACGACTTTCTTAAGCTAAGACACGGACTGAGCTGGGACGCCGGAGATGTCCCATACTCCTGGCTATTCGAGCGGCTGAAGCGCATTACCAAAAATACCAGGACGCTCTACGTCCATGGAGAACTTATAGCAAGGTTTTTGCAAGACTTCTTGACCTGCAGAGTAGTCAACCTGGTAGACATCTCTCCGCCACTCGAGGAGATGACAGGACGTAAAGAATACTGCATATACCACGGATTAACGATGACTAAAAAGCGATCCTGTGCCCTTAACAACGCCATGGTACTAAAACAATATGTCTTAGACGTATTAAAAGTCGAGGGCGAAACCTCATCTTCACCGGATACGGCTGAGGAAGGTTCCATTTACAATGAAGATACGGGCGCTCGACCCCAGAACGAGCCCGAAATCGAGGGAAAACAAGACAACGAACCACATGACGAGCCAGGGACTTCCAACAGCACCGGAGCCTCTAGAAGGCTGAAAAGGAGGAAAATAAAAGACAGTACAATTGCGGGAGCAATAATAGCGCTACTGACTCTCGCTATGGTAAATCGAACGGAAGCCGTAATTGGTTACGATTGCGGATCAAGCCGGCTGAATATTACCACTTTATCATTACTGAATGTAGAACCCTGCGATATACCAAAAGTCGAACCAACCGTCAGTGACACGTTCGTACAACTGCTGCAGATCAAAGAATTTACGAAAACTCGGGTTATGCAGTGCAAGGTACTAATGAAACGCACTATATACCACTGCGGCATGAGTTCACACAATTCGGTAGTTGCACAAGGAGCCATGGAGTACATCAACGATATAGGATACGAAGCATGCAAAAAAATGCAACAGACCGGAATACTCCGACTCACAACTAACTCATTGTTCATCGCAATAAAATTGAACACTACGAACATACGCAGTACCACGCTAGCCGGACAGATAAAGCAAGATGGTACATGCGTGGGGTCGCAGTACTCAGACCCCTATGGTACATGGGACGATGTTATAGTCCAAGCTGTAGTCTACATAACCCTACAGGATTATCTCGCCGCTGTAAATCTCAACACTAACCAGTTGATACTGCGTTCAGGAATCACGTGCAGCTTGTCCGAAGCTGAATGTATCGATTTGGATGGAGAGTACACGTACTGGAACACTCTTCCCGAAGACAATTGCAGCCTTAATAAGTACGATGTATTGTACCAGGGATTTGCCAAGAAGCTGACGGATACACAAGGAGTCCACCCTCTCACGGTATATACAGTGACTCAAGGTGACGTAACATTCGCATTAACGAAAAAACGAGAGTTAATGATATGTGGATCTCCAGTTTTTCGTACCGAACACCCGAAGCTTTTCATTTTTGAAACACACAGAGACGCGGTTGTAAATACAAAAAGGAAAATCGAAACAGAAAATTTGGATCTATTTACATACGTAAATGCAAAATTTGTGTACCTCGAAAAACATATACGCAACGAGCTGCGCAGACTATATTACGATGTATTGGACCAAAACTGCAACCTCGAACGACAAGTATTAAAAAATACTCTGATGATGGCCACTCAAGCACCCGATCAATTCGCCTACCAACTCATGAAAGGGCCGGGATACATGGCTGTCGTCGCGGGAGAAGTTGTGCATGTGATAAAATGCATCCCCGTTGAAGTCAAGGTACGGCCTACTAAGCAGTGCTATCACCACTTACCAGTGTCAAGGGGCAACGAAAGTCTGTTCCTATCGCCACGCACACGTATACTGTGCCGAGCAGGAACACAGATCACTTGCAATCCAATGGTACCAGCAATGTACCAGCTACAAGGATCCTGGTATACGCTAGCTCCCACACCGATGAGTTCAGCGGTACCGCCCCAAATAAAACCCACATGGAAGTACTCGAACCCCGCAGAGCTAGCTACTAGCGGGATCTATACCCAAGCAGATCTCGATAACATGAGAGACCACATCATGTTCCCCGCTGAGAGGACGGCTATACTAAACACTCTCGCTCGGAGCCTCACAGGACACCCTACGCAGAACCAGGGGACGTCCCTCATAAATTTGCTCGACGAAGATGCACTTGAGAGGATCTCACGGAGTACATGGGATAGAATGAGGACCACTTTCCTCACCTTTGGAACAGCTAGTGCTGGAATATTGGGGCTCATCATCATAGTTCGAGGCGTCAAACTCGTCGCCGACACTATCATATATGGGTATGCTCTGCACTCAATTTATGGATGGTCGCTGCATATCTTCGGCGCTCTGTGGAGCTCAGTCACATATCTGCTACTGCATCTCGGTCAAAACGGAGAGAGGATCAAACGTAAGGAGACCGACACGTCCGAGGAACCTGATGTAGAAAAAAATTAAAATCCACCGTTGGCTGCAACCAGCGCTACTACATCACCTATCTACCCCACACTGGGAACAGCCTCCAAGATCACTTTTGACAGTCCTATCGTACACTACTCCCCACCTAAGTAAAAATCTAGGATCAAGGAAAATATATAAAGACCCAAGCAACGCCTAGGATGCATCTCATTTTTAAAAAAGTTTCGGAGGAGTCAACAGCTTATCCGAATACGACAGTTCTGCCTTAGATGAAGCCACCAACAGAACCAATAAGGGAACTCGACGGAGTAATACCATTGACCGAGTACTACGATATCCTGTTCGATTCTCATTGTATCATCGGAGTGTCGTACATCAGTGACGCCGACAACAGGCTGGTCTGTGCGGATTGCTACAACGGACCACTCAACAGGCCACCACAATATCGGGCAATCACGCATCACACGATAATTTACCACCGAGGACATCTGAGGTTGCCTTGTTAAAACTGCGAGAAGAGACACTTCAGGATCCGGAGGGCATATCTGTGCGGAAAGTGCACAGAAGTTTATCTGGATGTTAAGGACCGCCTCGCCGCCGGTGCAATAATACACGTCGATTTGCATCGCCAGCCGCAGCCTTAAAAAGAAAAGAAGAAAAACAACAATGGCTGAAGTCGGGATTCCACCCTTCACCATAGACTGGGCCATGGAGAATTTGGACCAGGTTGTCGAGTTCCTCAATACTGTGAGACGATGCCGGGGTATGAGCCAGTGGGAGCACGAGCTTTTTGGAGGAGATATTGGGGACATTTGGCGACATCGGCTCGGCATAATTGTCGAAATCGAATACCAAGGCCTCGTCAGGAGCCTCATAGAGCCGAGCGAACTGTCGGACAGTTCGTCGGTAACCTCGTGCGACGAGGAAGTGGCCGACATTAATAGCCACTTCCCCGATTCAACTCGTTCGGGACTACGCACGCCGAGCTGTGTGCCCTGGGGCCTCGTACCCGTCATCCGGGACGAGCAACATCCGAGGACCCCGGATCAAGGAGGCATGGACACCAGCGACGGCCAGACGGTGGCTATGCAGCAGCCGACCACCAATGAAGGTCAGGAAATTTTTTCTTGCCCACGAGACTGGACCCTATTGGACAACGAGTTCACGGACAGGGCCGTGACCGCCACCCAAACTGGAGAAATGGTCACTGAGTTCTTCAGGGGACTCAATGATGGCAACGAAGACCAGCCCGCCATCGTCAACACCACTTCCTGGCTCACCACGGTCCTGGACCAGATCGATGACAGCGAATTCCTGGCGGAATACATCAACCCGCTAGTGAATTTCATTGATTCAGTGTAGTAGTAGAAAAAGTGAAAAAAAGATCCAAAGGACAATACCAAAGAACTTTAAGGAAAAATATATTCATATATATAAGCATATATACACGCATATAACCACATATATATATAAGCACGTATAACCACATATATATATAAGCGCATATAACCACATATAATCGAATGAATCATGTAAACACAAACAATTATACGCAACCACATATAATCCTTATACCTATGTAACCCTTGTGCACAACAAGTGCCTTATACCCCCCATGAAAATAATTATATGTCAGAATATATGCAGAAATACATCTTACATATATTTTACATATATTCCATATATGTCGCCGAAAAGTTGTATAAATCCAATATACAACCTTTATATGACGTTATATAAGTAGCATATATTTAAACATGTACGTATGTATATATGTGTGATATATTTTCCTTGTAAATGAAATAGAACTTTCATATATGAAGAATATACCAATGTGTATTTCTGTTGTATGTCATTTACATATCAAATTTTAAAAAAGTACATTTTATGTATATAAATATTAGAAGCAATATATCTTGAGACGTTGCTCAAGGTCCGCTCCACTAGAAAATCCTTTTGGAGCACAGCGGAGAATCGGAGCAGCGACAATAATCGTGAGGAGCCGAGGATGTCGGTAAAGCAGAGCGCTCAAGCGAGAGGCTGATACCCGAGGAGTCGGCAGCCGTGGAGCGGCCTGCTGTACCCATAGACTCACCGCTCGCTTTGGAGCACGCGCCCAGCACGCAGCGATTGCGTCAGCCGCGCGTGATCATCTGTGGCGCAGAAAGGAAGACCGATTGACGTCACATTGACGTCACGCGGGACGGAAGGGGACCGGAATTCGTGCCGTGCGCACTCGGCGCTCCAATATAAAAGGAGGCCCGGGCGCATGGAGTGTTACTCTTAGCTGAACAGTGACTTCGCTCACTACTAAGATTCCCTCCCATCAAGCATCGGCAACTTTCTCTGGGGACAGAGATAACTGCTGCTGTCTTGATTACCCCTTTCACCTGAAATACAGCGTCGGCGACTTCTCCCGGGGACGGGAGTGACTGCTGCCGTCTGTTAACCCTTCTTCTCTGAAATACAGCGTCGGCGACTTCTCTCGGGGACGGGAGAGACTGCTGCCGTCTGTCTCCCTGGGCAATCTTTTTCTTTATATATTTTTTTTTGCGTATTTAGTTCATCGCGTATTTTAATGATAATGAATTATCTTTACTCACGATTTAATTAATTCTGTATTTCAATAAAACGAAACCATTGAAATTGACATTAAGCATCAATTTTCGAATTTTTATTCCACAGCACCTGCCCTCACTAAAACGAAACTGAGCAAAGAACTCACATAGCGTCGCTTTTGGAGCAAAGCGTGTAAGCCTCCAAAAGTGATACGTTACAATCTGACACTTAAATTTAAAAAGAGTGTGTCCTGTATTTAATTTTTATATGCGGCTATATAACCCGTATACAGGGTGAAATGTAACTACTTCGGAATATTTTACAGTCTGGTAAAGCGCGTCAGCCCGAGTAATTTCCTTTTTTTGAAATTTTTCTACGATCAAAATTGGCCGAGTTATTAAGGCTCAAAGTTTCCCTATCGGTGTGCGCAGTTTAAATGTGTGCGTGTCAGAGCGTCGGGCTAGAATTCATCTGTCGAATTCGGTGGGGGCAACGCACGGTGTTCCTACGCGCGTGAAAATAGTCCCGCGACGAAACGTCAATTCCGGTGGATGAGACTTCGTATAACCAAGTACAGGGTAGCATTCAAATGTTGAATTAAATAAAATGATGTGAAAATAGAAAATAAAAAAAAAAATAAAAAGTGAGGTTATTACTCTCGACGGATGAAAAGTTCAAATTAAAATGTGATCAGCAATTTTACCGCAAATTAAATATTTTTACCGTAAAAATGCGGGAGCGTTTCCCTCGCAGTCTAGGTATACCCCGAAGACTTCCTCGAGGTTTAGCTTAACGGGAACGTTTCCCTCGCAGTCTAGGTATACACCGAAGACTTCCTCGAGGTTTAGCTTAACGGGAACGTTTCCCTCGCAGTCTAGGTATACACCGAAGACTTCCTCGAGGTTTAGCTTAACGGGAGGGTTTTCCTCACAGTCTAGGTATACACCGAAGACTTCCTCGAGGTTTAGCTCAACGGGAGGGTTTCCCTCGCACTCTAGGTATACACCGAAGACTTGTTCGAGGTTTAGCTCAATGGGAGGGTTTCCCTCGCAGTCTAGGTATACACCGAAGACTTCCTCGAGGTTTAGCTTAACGGGAACGTTTCCCTCGCAGTCTAGGTATACACCGAAGACTTCCTCGAGGTTTAGCTTAACGGGAGGGTTTCCCTCACAGTCTAGGTATACACCGAAGACTTGCTCGAGGTTTAGCTCAACGGGAGGGTTTCCCTCGCACTCTAGGTATACACCGAAGACTTCCTCGAGGTTTAGCTTAACGGGAACGTTTCCCTCGCAGTCTAGGTATACACCGAAGACTTCCTCGAGGTTTAGCTTAACGGGAGGGTTTCCCTCACAGTCTAGGTATACACCGAAGACTTCCTCGAGGTTTAGCTCAACGGGAGGGTTTCCCTCGCACTCTAGGTATACCCAGAAGACTTCCTCGAGGTTTAGCTTAACGGGAACGTTTCCCTCGCAGTCTAGGTATACCCCGAAGACTTCCTCGAGGTTTAGCTTAACGGGAGGGTTTCCCTCACAGTCTAGGTATACACCGAAGACTTCCTCGAGGTTTAGCTCAACGGGAACGTGTCCCTCGCAGTCTAGGTATACACCGAAGACTTCCTCGAGGTTTAGCTTAACGGGAGGGTTTTCCTCACAGTCTAGGTATACACCGAAGACTTCCTCGAGGTTTAGCTCAACGGGAGGGTTTCCCTCGCACTCTAGGTATACCCCGAAGACTTCCTCGAGGTTTAGCTTAACGGGAACGTTTCCCTCGCAGTCTAGGTATACCCCGAAGACTTCCTCGAGGTTTAGCTTAACGGGAGGGTTTCCCTCACAGTCTAGGTATACACCGAAGACTTCCTCGAGGTTTAGCTCAACGGGAACGTGTCCCTCGCAGTCTAGGTATACACCGAAGACTTCCTCGAGGTTTAGCTTAACGGGAGGGTTTTCCTCACAGTCTAGGTATACACCGAAGACTTCCTCGAGGTTTAGCTCAACGGGAGGGTTTCCCTCGCACTCTAGGTATACCCCGAAGACTTCCTCGAGGTTTAGCTTAACGGGAGGGTTTCCCTCACAGTCTAGGTATACACCGAAGACTTCCTCGAGGTTTAGCTCAACGGGAGGGTTTCCCTCGCACTCTAGGTATACACCGAAGACTTGCTCGAGGTTTAGCTCAACGGGAGGGTTTCCCTCGCAGTCTAGGTATACAGTGAAGACTTCCTCGAGGTTTAGCTCAACGGGAGGGTTTCCCTCGCACTCTAGGTATACACCGAAGACTTGCTCGAGGTTTAGCTCAACGGGAGGGTTTCCCTCGCAGTCTAGGTATACACCGAAGACTTCCTCGAGGTTTAGCTCAACGGGATCGTTTCCCTCGCAGTCTAGGTGTACCCCGAAGACTTCCTCGAGGTTTAGCTCAACGGGAACGTTTCCCTCGCAGTCTAGGTATACACCAAAGACTTCCTTATATCGTAAATAGAAGTTGTCCGTTTGGTGAACATTGAATGGTGATACTGAATATTTTTCAGTGTCTTTCTTGCTTGTCAATATGTCATTCAAAACTTGTCGGCAAACATTTTTATTGAAAATCCAGAAATGTTAAAGTATTTTGTTCGAAAATTATGAGATTTCAGAAAATTCCGTGAGATCAAAATGTATTTGATTTAGGGGAAAAGTGATGGATTATGGCCCTTTCTAATTAGCTTAGGGTCATAATTCATCGCTTTTGTCCTAAAAAAATTTTTTTCCTGGCAAAGATACGGACGAACGATAGAACAAATCGTTATTAAAATAGTCATGTGAAAAGTGGTCCAATGACTAGAGCGATGGATTGGTAACTCGGAGGTCCCGAGTTCGAATCCTGCCGGGTGTTATTTTTTTTTTTTTTTCTTTTTTTAATCCTCACACGTACGGATGACGTACCGTTGCATTGCGACGCCGTGCGGTATCGAAAAGCATTGGCCCACGAAGGTTGTGAAATTTATAATTGTCTGGCTAAATGAAGCTAAATCGATAATGTTTCCGGTAATGCCGAAACGTGATCAGCCGCTGGAATCTTATGGTTCACAGAGTTCACTCCGAACAGTGGATTCTTTCACAAATCGATATGTCATTCAAAACTTGTCGTCAAACATTTTTATTGAAAATCCAGAAATGTTAAAGTATTTTATGCGAAAATTATGAGATTTCAGAAAATTCCGTGAGATCAAAATGTATTTGATTTAGGGGAAAAGTGATGGATTATGGCCCTTTCTAATTAGCTTAGGGTCATAATTCATCGCTTTTGCCCTAAAAAAATTTTTTTCCTGGCAAAGATACGGACGAACGATAGAACAAATCGTTATTAAAATAGTCATGTGAAAAGTGGTCCAATGACTAGAGCGATGGATTGGTAACTGGGAGGTCCCGAGTTCGAATCCTGCCGGGTGTTATTTTTTTTTTTTCTTTTTTTAATCCTCACACGTACGGATGACGTACCGTTGCATTGCGACGCCGTGCGGTATCGAAAAGCATTGGCCCACGAAGGTTGTGAAATTTATACTTGTCTGGCTAAATGAAGCTAAATCGATAATGTTTCCGGTAATGCCGAAACGTGATCAGCCGCTGGAATCTTATGGTTCACAGAGTTCACTCCGAACAGTGGATTCTTTCACAAATAATTCAAATTTACATCGATTTTTGATAATTTTACCACGTTGCGCAAGTATGTACTTATCGATTGATTGAATAGTTTGTATAATCAATTAATTTTTGTTTTATTAATCCAAGCTCAGGATTAATCAAACCAATGCTATCATTGACTGGGGACGTAAATACGCTTCTACAGATATAAAATTTATTTATTTTGACATTGGTTTTGTCGAAACTAGCCGTCGATGGAGAATTCATCACTTTTGCATCATAAAGCAATTAACGATTAAAAAAGCGGTCGGTAATAACACCCGATACGCCTCTTGCCGCTCGTCACTCGAAATTTGAGACTTCCACAATATGTCTACAATACTCTATAATCGTCGTAATTAAACCAAGCGGAACCCATTATGCAACCAGTAATATCGATATCGTGATAAGAAACTGCAAGTCAACAATGCAATAAACAATGCAATCATTCTTTTGGTTAGGGCGTTTCCCGAATTGAAGCGACCTTGAGACATGGTTCACGTGAAACCTTATTGTCTTGCGCAACTCGGAAGACCGATGCGAACGTCGCTTCAACTCGATATAATAGCCCTGGTAATAAATCCACCGCCGTTCTCCTGAATCGAATGAAAAGAAATAGCATAAAATATCATTCCTTTGGACGGGCTGTTTTACGAATTGAAGCGACCTTGGGACACGGTTCACGACAAAGTTTATCGTCTTACCCTGCTCGTAAGACCAAGGCCGACATTGCTTCAACTCGGTTAAGGGTTCTGGTGAGAAATCTCCCGCCCTTACACGTTCAGATTTAAAAGAACTATGATAAACTTGCATACTTCCGGTCGGGCTGTTTCCCGAATTGAAGCGGACTCGAGACACGGTTCACGAGAAAGTTTATCGTCTTACCCTGCTCGTAAGACCAATGCCGACTTTGCTTCAACTCGGTTAAGGGTTCTGGTGAGAAATCTCCCGCCTTTACTCGTACCGATTCTAAAGAACTACCATAAACTTTCATTCTACCGGTTTGTGCTGTTTGCCGAATTGAAGCGGACTCGAGACACGGTTCACGAGAAAGTTTATCGTCTTACCCTGCTCGTAAGACCAATGCCGACTTTGCTTCAACTCGGTTAAGGGTCCCGATGAGAAGTCTCCCGCCCTTACTCGTACAGATTCTAAAGAACTACCATAAACTTTCATTCTTCCGGTTTGTGCTGTTTACCGAATTGAAGCGGCCTCGAGCATTGGTTCACGTGAAACCTTATCGTCTTACGCAACTCGTAAGATGGGTGAGAACGTTGCTTCAATCCGGTTAAGGGTCCTGGTGAAAGATCTCCCGCCCTTACTCGTACCGATTGAAAGTAATAACGCAAACTTCGAATTTAACAAAAAATCGAATACCATTATAATAGGCAATCATTTTTTATACTACTCGAGTGAAACCAGTCTTCTCGTTGAAACAGGGTGTAAACCAGTCACTGATAGACCGATTGAATCAAGACCCCGGGTTGGTGTCACTATTGAGCATTTACCAGTAAATGATTCGTGTATTCTGCGATGCAAAGGAACCCGACTTCCGGTGGAATTGAGTGGATTTCGTCGACTCACTGAGGCATTCCCGACCCGACAGCCCGACCGGAAGTATGAAAGTCTACGATAGTTTATTTGAATCGGTACGAGCAAGGGGACGGGAGATTTCTCACCAGAACCCTTAACCGAATTTAAGCAAAGTTCGCACCGGTCTTACGGGATACGCAAGACGATAAGGTTTCACAAGAACCATGTCGCGAGGCCGCTTCAATTCGGTAAACAGCCCGACCGGAAGTGTAAACGTTTACGATAGTTTATTTGAATCGGTCCGAGCAAGAGGGCGGGAGAACCCGACTTCCGGTGGAATTGATTGGATTTCGTCGACTCACTGAGGCATGCGCGGAAGATTCTGGCGTAAGTGAGTCAAACGTATGTTAATTTCAATAGTAGAAATTCAAAATAGCTTGATAAACTCACCTTCGGGGAAAGTTTGATCCATTGTGCAAATATTATGTCCTTAATTCAACGGCGAAACATTAACGATAAGCGTAGGGCTTAATTATCGATAAGCGTACAAAGTCGATAAGCGTAGGGCTTAATTGCTGGCCCATACGATATTATCGTAAGGAGATTACTTACCGTAGACAAGTAGGCATAGCTGTTTTCCGGCGCCGCAATGCTCCAGTACGTCACCCGTACTCATGAATATTAAAAAAAAAAATCGCCTCCACCTGTAATTGAACTCGGACCCTCTCAGTTCAGAATTCATCGTTCTATCAACCGGACCACTAACAGCCGTGATTGATGAAATAACGATTTGTATATTATAGTTCATCCATCTTTTACAGGGTAAAATTTTTTTTAGGGCAAGAGCGATGAACTATCGCCCGCAGCTAATTAGAACGGGCTGTAATTCATCACTTTTACCCTAAATGAAACGAATTTTCATCTCTCGGGCTTTTCTCAGGCTCGAGGTGAAAACCCATAGTTCTTGCGGCAATCTTTTCGATTATTATTATTTATGATAAGTTGGTACTTACCCTTATCGATTGGATCGAGTGTCCAAAAAAATCCACACTTAACCGAAAGTCCATGGCTGGTGACCCGTGGAATGTGGACGGTAATTGTCTAAACACTTTTATAAAATCGCCACGAGATTAATTAATTATCTACATTAAAATAGTCTCAAATCGATCGGCCCACGTGTGTTTCGTTTCCAGTTTTTTATCGCCTTTTTAAATACATCGTCAAAACGTATTTTCCCAAAAATCCCGAATAAACTTTTTTCTCGCTTAAGATCTCAGCAAAAAACCGATTGCGCTATCGAAGAGAGCTTGAAAAATCGTTCAAGAAGCACCCCTCACACGAACCCAAATGCACGTGCAAATGTCTCAAAAAATAGTCGTCCACCTTATAATTATAATGGTATTCGATTTTTGTTAAATTCGAAGTTTGCATTATTACTTTCAATCGGTACGCGTAAGGACGGGAGACTTCTCACCGGGACCCTTAACCGAATTGAAGCAAAGTCCGCACCGGTCTTACGAGTTGCGTGAGAAGATAAGGTTTCACGTGAACCATCTCTTGAGGCTGCTTCAATTCGGGAAACATCGTAACCAAAAGAATAGCAGTGGTGTTTATTACATTATTTACTTACATTTTCTTATCACGATATCGGCATTACTGGATGCATGATGGGTTTCGCTTCGTTTAATTAAGACGTTTATAATGTATTGTAGAAAGATGTAGAAGGCTCAAATATCTAACGACGAGCGGCAAGAGACGTGTTATTACCGACCTCTTTTTTAATCATTAATTGATTTATGATACAAAAGTGGTGAATGCTCTATGGAGGACTTGTTTCGACAAAATCAATTATAGTCCAACATTGGATTGACAAAAAAGAGTTTCGCAATGGATTTTTTTTCCTCCGGGATATAAATCGAATACCATTATAATCGGCAATGATTTTTTATTCTACTCGGGGTGAAACCAGCCTTCTCATTGAAACAGTGTGTACACCAGTCACTGATAGACCGATTGAATCAAGACCCCGGGCTGGTGTCACTATTGAGCATTTACTAAAAGATGATTTGTTTACTCTCCGATGGACTGGCAAACCATTTCCGGTAGAATTACCGAGATTTCGGCGACTCACTGAGCATAAATGAACCAGTCCCGTCGGTATAATCGAATGTAAGTTAGCTCAGTCTACTATCACGAAAATTTCAACTCAATATTCGAGTGACCAAAACAAGTTTTTCGGTGGATATCTTTTTCTGCTCGGATATAAGTCGAATACCTTTATAATCTTTTAAAAATATTTAGCGAGTATAATCAACATTCTCACTGAAGTAGAGGATAAACGAGTCATTGATATTCCGATTGAACAAGGACTCGATGCTGGTTTCGCTATTAAGTCCTTGACATTAAATAATTGGTAAATTGTGCAATGGAAAGTACCTTCGGTCGAGTTAGATAGATTTCGTTTACTCATTGAAGCTTACGTAAACCAGCCCTATCGTCACAGTCGAATGTAAGCTAGCTCCGTCTACTATGGAAAAAATTTTAACTCAATATTGGAGTGATCAAAATAAGTTTCTCGATGTATTTCTCTGTGTGCTGAGATATAAGACGAATACCTTAATAATTTGAATTTATTTTTTTTATTCGGCGCGTGCCACCAACATTCTCGCTGCAATAGAGCATAAATGAGTCACCGATACACCGATTGAATAAGGACTCCATGTTGGTTTCACTATCAGGTGCTTGACATTAAAATAATTGGTAAAGCCTGCAATGGTACTTCCAGTCGAGTTGGATAGATTACGTTTACACACTGAAGCTTACGTAAACCCGCCGTATCGGCACAATCGAATGTAAGCTTTCTCCGTCTCTTACGCGAAAATTTGCAATTGGCGATACCAATTGCGTGTCAGTTAATGCCGATAACGTAGTAACAAACCATCCGTAAAAATTCTATGTGATTCATTTTTTTGTTATGTTCTATTCATCGCTGGATCCGTGGCCGGTATAACTCCGGATCCGCTTTTAGCAACTCATCTAAGCCAAGTACTACGAAAAGAATAAATAGTCCATCGAGACCGCAACAACCATAGCGTTGTCGCGATTACACGTGAACTTCGGTAACCACATTCTTTTCTGTGCGTCATACCGAAAACTATACTGCCCGTAGTACCGAAAACTATAGTACTCCACGCCGACTCCAATCGATAATATCTATTAATCCGTGTCAAATCCAAGTCGCAACTTGATTTTTTCGATAGTACATGAACCTGTCTACGTCTTGTATAAGCGGGAGCTTTGATTTAATCGAAATTAAGTAGAAAAAAAAATTAAATGTATCGATCCACCTCAAGAATAGTCAATTCAAATACGTATCCCGATTCGTTGGATAAAAGCAAGAAGGCATATGAGATATATTCAGTATTATAATTTATTCAGTTATACATTTCTTTACGTACTACGATGCGAATACATATTGTCCAAAATTGCATTCAGTGCAATTCAACTTTTCAGCTTTTTCTTCAAACGAACACGATACCGTTATAACCCACGACAAATCGAAGACGTCAATTAAAGACGTTCAATAACTCACATAGCACGGAAATATTTTTTAAAGCTTTCAAAAATATTTTTTTGTTCGTTCATAAATCTTACATTGAAATGTTTCCGTAATGTTATTTAAACTTTTCAGCCTAATGTCAAAGATTACATCACGTGTCCAATTTGCATATACACACCCGCCGAAACACGGAAACAATCGTAGAAATATTTCGGTGAAACATGAAATAAGAAATATTTCAACATTTATATAATTATTTTTCAAAAATATTTCAGATGTGTTGAAAGATTAAGTATGCTTCTGAAATATTTGAGAAACGTTTAATTGGAATATTTTGATAGAATATTTCAAAATAGTGTTTTCATATATTTCCGAAATATTTCGTAAGGTTTGGAAAACTAAAAATATTTATAAAATGATTTCAGAATATTGCGTGCTATATGGGAAAGGTAACATTTATAATATGTTGCATCTACTCTCGAAAACGTGATTGCAACACGTAAATACGGTAAATGATTTCAACGGTAAATTTTGAAGAATATTTAGTCACTTCGAGCAGTGCTTATTTCAAGCACTGCTCGAAGTGGCCACCACGTTCCCGGATGCAGAGACGAGCACGCCTCAAGAGATTCGCGCTGCATCGCTCCAGCATCTCCGGCGTAACAGTATCTACTGCCGTCTGTATCCTCGCCATGAGATCTTCCTGATCGCGTGGTAGTGTACGGCCGTACACAACACCTACGAAGTGACCCCATAAAAAATAGTCCAGGGGTGTCAGATCGGGTGATCTTGCTGGCCATTCCGCCTCTCCTCCTCGCCCGATATATCGGCCTCCGAACATTTCATTTACGCACTCTCTGCTGGCTAATGCTGAATGGGCAGGGTGACCGTCGTGCTGAAAGTACATTTCCCGTCGAATGTCGATCGGCACGGCTTGCAGTAATTCCGGTAGCTCTTCCCTGAGGAGGTGTAAATACGTTTCCGTCGTGACTCGATTCGGAACTACGATGGGTCCAAGCTATAAAATGATTAAAAAAGGACGAGAATGGGAAAAATGTTGGAAGGACGACGGTATGAGGATGCGAACGGACTTTTTTTCTTACTAGGGAATCATAGTGGTACATCCCCCCACCGAAAAAAACTATACTAGGGGTCTGGTAGTGACTACTGGAGGTTCAGCAGTTACTACTGGCATTGGAGTAGTTACTACACATGTAGTTACTACTTCTTAGTAGTTACTCCTCAACAATCAGTAGTTATTACTGAGGACGTAGTGGTTCCTTGCATCAGTAATTACTCCTTATAAGTAGAGCTACTGAAAACTGCCAGTAACACTGACTAGTGAACCACTAAAACCTACAAGCAATACTCAGTAGTAAACCACTGGGCATTCATAGTAGTTTCGAGTATTTTTAACTACTGGAGATTCATAGTAGTTTTGGGTAGTTAACTACTCAAAATACCCATTAATGTTCAGTAGTTAACTACTGGATACTGCCAGTAGTATTTATCAGTAGTGTTCAGCGGTTCTATTCGGCAAGGCTCAGCACGTCTACGATAGAATCATTTTTAAAAAATTACTTGTACCAATTGGTTTCCAATTATCCCTGCCCAGAGGTTGACGCTCCATCGAATTTGATGGCTGCGCTCTCTCACCGCATGGGGATTCTGGTCTTCGGGTGACCACACGTGTTCATTGTGGCAATTGCGCATGCCGCTTTCGTCAAATGACGCCTCATCGGTGAATAAAATGCGGGCTGGAAAGCCGTTGTCCGCTTCGTAATGCCGGAGAAGCCACTCACAATATGCCACTCGCCGTGGAGGATCCCCAGGGTGAAGGACCTGCACCGGAGTTTTGTGGAACGGCTTTAGATGGTTACTCCTCAGAATTTTCCACACGGTGAACTGGCTCATGTTCAACTCGCGGGCCACGATTCTCGTCGATGTCTCCGGGTCTCGTTCAAATCTTCGGAGCACGCGTTCCTCTCGACGAGGTGTCCGTTGACGCAAACGGGGTCCTCCGTTGCGCCCGCGTTGTGGCATAATATTGCCCGTTTCCGCGACTCGTCGCTCTGCCGCGGCCATCACCTCTTCGCTCGGAAAGCGCTGCGCGTTGGGATACAGCTCCCGATATCTTACCGCCGCCTGCCGTTGATTACCTTCCGCCCAGCCCAGGCATTTAATCATGTTCACGTATTCTTGGCACGTATAATCGGCCATGGCCGATGAATTCCGTGAACAGACTGACTTTTCGTTAATAAACAATTGAATTCGACCGACCACTCACGCCACAAATGAATTTTCATTGCGTGACAATCGCCCTAATGGAACTGACGTGACCACCGGCAGACTTCAATAGACTAATGCACAATGCTCAAAATTTTAACTCGCTCTAGACTCGCGTACAACCTATATTCTAACGTCGTTTTTTCTGTAACCCTTGCAACCATCGTTGTATAGTCGCATTTATTTGATTTGTAGTTGCATGGGGATCGCTCGAGGCCATCAAAACAGAGTTGCATAAAGGTTAAAAGTTTGAACAAAGCGATCGGTCTCATTCCAGTATACCCGGAGTCTCGTCATAGTCATTGCAACTCGCAGATGCATGTCTAGTCAACCCTAGTGCGACTGCGACTACGATGCAACTCCGAATCCGTGGTTACACCAGTTCCACTAGGGCGGCAATCATTTTTTATTCTACTCAGAGTGATACCAGCCTTCTCGTTGAAACAGGGTGTACACCAGTCACTGATAGACCGATTGAATCAAGACCCCGGGTTGGTGTCACTCTTGAATATTTACCAAATAAATGATTCGTGTACAGTAGAACCTTGATTATCCGAACACCCATTATCCGAACACTCTGTTATCCGAACTGCCGCTGGTTCGGATAAAGTTTCTATTATCCGAACAATTGCGCGAAATTCTCGTATTCTTACATTGTTGCACGCTATAAACGACAAGCCAATTCAAGAACGCTCGAGCTCGCATAGACTCACACAGCGGTACCGTAAATGCACGCCAGTCGTATGCACAGTATTTACGAGTTTCTCAGCCGAGCAAATACGCACGTATTCAAAATTTATTTTCGTTAATCTCATAACTGGTCTCGTAGTTTACTGCGTTATGGATTCAGCGTCCAGTCTTTCGACCTCGAAGCGTAAGCATAATGTACTGATGCTGGAAAAAAATTAGAAACACTTTCCAAACTCGATAAGGGAGAGCATTAGTAGTAAGGGGTGCACTATGGAGACCCCCCACTCCCATCCCCACTCCTATCCCCACTCCTCGGGCCCGGTCGGACCGCGCCCGGTCGGACCGCGCCCGGAGGTGCGTGTGATAGAGAGGGGGGACGGGAGCGTGTGCGGAAGTCTCCATAGTGCACTCCGGAAGAAATAAAAATTTTATTTAAGAATATTTTTTATTTAAAAAATATTTTTATATTTTATAATATTTATATTCATATTTATATTTTTTTTAAATCTTCTTCGCTGCTCCCGTTGAAGCCGCCTGTAAAAAAACAAAAAATTATTATGATATTATCATAACAAAAATTATTATATAACTTACCATCTATCTAGCGGGCTGATCTTCTTCATTTTGCCCTCGATGCGCCCAGCGACGGTCGTCAAACACGGGGACGCGGAGTGGCTCCTGGCCGTCCCGTTCCCACACGACGTATTCCGTGGTGGGCGCCGGCGACTGCACGCTGACGTAATCAGCGTAGCGCAGTCGCCGGCGACGTCGATGCCTCCTCTCCTCTTCCTCTCCCGCGTATCTCACGCGTTCTGAAAAATAAATAAAATAAATAAAATAAATAAAATATTAAAATAAATAAAATAAATAAAATAAATAAAATAAATAAAATAAATAAAATAAATAAAATAAATAAAATAAATAAAATAAATAAAATAAATAAAATAAATAAAATAAATAAAATAAATAAAATAAAT
Organism: Ichneumon xanthorius; assembly: GCA_917499995.1. NCBI lineage: Eukaryota > Metazoa > Arthropoda > Insecta > Hymenoptera > Ichneumonidae > Ichneumon > Ichneumon xanthorius. The sequence goes on along the minus strand of CAKJTD010000085.1, from coordinate 550,512 downwards.
AAAATAAATAAAATAAATAAAATAAATAAAATAAATAAAATAAATAAAATAAATAAAAGTTTCTCGAGGTGGATTCGAACCGCAGACTTCGCGGTCACTGGACTCGCCCGCTACTACGTATACCACGTGCTGCTTGAAAAGCGTGGCACGAACACGGATTGAAAAAGATGCGCCGATAAATTAAATAAATTAAATAAATTAAATAAATTAAATAAATTAAATAAATTAAATAAATTAAATAAATTAAATAAATTAAATAAATTAAATAAATTAAATAAATTAAATAAATTAAATAAATTAAATAAAACTTACGGATATTATTCCGGGGTGGACGTGGGGGCTGTTCCTCCTCGGGTTCACCCTCCGGAGGTCCCGAAAGGGGTACACCCGTCACTTCGTCGACCGTGGGGTGGATGTAACACATTTTTTTTAAACGCGCACTGGTTGTTTCACGTCCGAGGTTTTGCAGTATACTGACGGCTGTACGTGCGAGATCGCAGCCGCCGCCCAGTCTCGTGCAGAATCAACAAAATCTCGAGAACTGTCGCAGGCACGTGCACACACACATGAGCGTATCTGTCGCCGCTGTACAGTCGCTACAATTATTTTTATTTTAGCGCAGGCACGTACACACACAAGCGCATCTGTCATTGCTGTACAGACGCTACAATTATTTTTATTTATTTATTTTATTTATTTTATTTATTTTATTTATTTTATTTATTTTATTTATTTTATTTATTTTATTTATTTTATTTATTTTATTTATTTTATTTATTTTATTTATTTTATTTATTTTATTTATTTTATTTATTTTATTTATTTTATTTATTTTATTTATTTTATTTATTTTATTTATTTTATTTATTTTATTTATTTTTTATTTTTATTTTATTTTTATTTTATTATCCCGCACTCCTGTTTCACAGCGATTTAATAAGATCGCTTAATAACACTCAAAATCGCTAAGATACGACGGCGGGCACCGCTCTCTTCCAGATCTTCGTTTTCCGATCAGAGAGTCGCCTGTTTTTTGTCCGGCTGTTGCTGGCTTACGACCAGGGAGGTGCACAAAATCACCAAGATACGACGGTGTGCGCCGCTCTCTTCCAGATCTTCTTCGTTTTCCGATCAGGGAGCCTGATTTTTTTTCGTCTGTTGCTGGCTTACGACCAGGGGGATGCCTCATATATCGTATTCGGTGTACAAACCACATGTCGTAGCAAACAGGAGTAATCGGTAGAAACACCATTCGATCCGGAGGTGGCGGCAGAAAATCAGCCTTTTGGAGACGGCACCGCTGCGTCTCCAATTTGATAGCCGATAAATGGTGACCGGGGGTATGCGCCACGTCTTTCTCCTTCTCTCGAGCGTCTTGTTCCTCTTCTGCTATTTCCAGCTCTTCCTTCACGATGCTCAGATCAATTCCGTACTCCATTTTTGCTTAACACTTCACTTAACTTCTTTGACTTCTATAACTGGGACGGTCTCAAGACGAACTGAATATTAAAGACATGCTCGCGAGGAAGATCCGTCTAATTGTCGAGCGTCAGCACTATTGTAGGCGTTTCTCGAGGCCCATGGTCAGGCGCGTGGTCGACGAAAAAAATTATTATTTTAACTTCACTTACAATATTTAATAGAATTATAAATGAACTATTATTTTAACTTCACTTACAATATTTAATAGAATTATAAATGAACTATTATTTTAACTTCACTTACAATATTTAATAGAATTATAAAAGAACAATTATTTTAACTTCACTTGAAATATTTAATATACGGAAATTAAATAACGATGAGTCGCTCGTTGTATTGTATGGGGGCGAGCTCGGCGGCACGTGCCCTGAGCGCGAGCCGCTCACCCCTCTGAACGCGCGGGGGACATGCATGCTGTGAGCGCGGCGGCACGCGCCACGGAGTCGCACGCCGCGTGTCTGTCAATGTATCGTCAGCAATATTCCAGGTGTTCTCCTGACTCACTGTCGAACGTGATGGAATGCATGTCGCATTGACCATGAACGAATTCGGAGAACAGAATGATGCAATTTTATCGGTCGTGAAATAAAGATCATTTAGGCTAAATAAATGTTTCGTTTTAATTTAGTACAATATTTTTCAGTTTAATTCGCTGATTCTCCGAGCGAAATATACGCGAGAAATTGCATCTACTCTCACGTGATTGATGTTTTGTTCCGTCTATAATTTATCACTGAAGATTTTTTTTTCATCGGCAACGTCAAAGAATTTTTTCACGCGGCAGAAATTTTTCTTATCGAACGCCCAAGAATTTTTTTTCATCGAATGTCAGTTTTTCGATTTTTTAATAACCGAACACTTTTCCGATTTTTCATCACCGACAATTTTCTCATGAGAGGATTCGTTTTCATCGACGAACGTTATCTCATCAAAGAATTTTTTTCATCAAAGATTTTTTCTCATTAAGGTATTTCTCTCATCATAGAGTTTCTCTCATCAAAGAATTTTTCTCATCAAAGAATTTTTCTCATCAAAGAATTTTTCTCATCAAAGAATTTTTCTCATCAAAGAATTTTTCTCATCAAAGAATTTTTCTCATCAAAGAATTTTTCTCATCAAAGAATTTTTCTCATCAAAGAATTTTTCTCATCAAAGAATTTTTCTCATCAAAGAATTTTTCTCATCAAAGAATTTTTCTCATCAAAGAATTTTTCTCATCAAAGAATTTTTCTCATCAAAGAATTTTTCTCATCAAAGAATTTTTCTCGTCAATGAATTTTTCTCGGCACAGAATTTTTCTCGTCAAAGAATTTTTCTCGTCAACGAATTTTTCTCAGAAACCATTTTTCTAGTTAAAGAATTTTTCTCATCAAAGAATTTTTCTCATCAAAGAATTTTTCTCATCAAAGAATTTTTCTCATCAAAGAATTTTTCTCATCAAAGAATTTTTCTCATCAAAGAATTTTTCTCATCAAAGAATTTTTCTCATCAAAGAATTTTTCTCATCAAAGAATTTTTCTCATCAAAGAATTTTTCTCATCAAAGAATTTTTCTCATCAAAGAATTTTTCTCGTCAAAGAATTTTTCTCGGCGCAGAATTTTTCTCGTCAAAGAATTTTTCTCGTCAAAGAATTTTTCTCGTCAACGAATTTTTCTCAGAAACCATTTTTCTAGTTAAAGAATTTTTCTCATCAAAGAATTTTTCTCATCAAACCATTTTTCTCATCAAACCATTTTTCTCATCAAGCTATTTTTCTCATCAAGCTATTTTTCTCATCAAGCTATTTTTCTCATCAAGCTATTTTTCTCATCAAGCTATTTTTCTCATCAAGCTATTTTTCTCATCAAGCTATTTTTCTCATCAAACTATTTTTCTCATCAAACTATTTTTCTCATCAAACTATTTTTCTCACCAAACTATTTTTCTCATCAAACTATTTTTCTCATCAAACTATTTTTCTCGTCAAACTATTTTTCTCATCAAACTATTTTTCTCATCAAACTATTTTTCTCATCAAACTATTTTTCTCATCAAACTATTTTTCTCATCAAACTATTTTTCTCATCAAACTATTTTTCTCATCAAACTATTTTTCTCATCAAACTATTTTTCTCATCAAACTATTTTTCTCATCAAACTATTTTTCTCATCAAACTATTTTTCTCATCAAACTATTTTTCTCATCAAACTATTTTTCTCATCAAACTATTTTTCTCATCGTTCGTTTGTTTGTTTTGCATAGAATAATCTTTTGGATAGAATAATTTTTGGATAGAATAATTTTTGGATAGAATAATTTTTGGATAGAATAATTTTTGGATAGAATAATTTTTGGATGGAATAATTTTTGGATAGAATAATTTTTGGATAGAATAATTTTTGGATAGAATAATTTTTGGATAGAATAATTTTTGGATAGAATAATTTTTGGATAGAATAATTTTTGGATAGAATAATTTTTGGATAGAATAATTTTTGGATAGAATAATTTTTGGATAGAATAATTTTTGGATAGAATAATTTTTGGATAGAATAATTTTTGGATAGAATAATTTTTGGATAGAATAATTTTTGGATAGAATAATTTTTGGATAGAATAATTTTTGGATAGAATAATTTTTGGATAGAATAATTTTTGGATAGAATAATTTTTGGATAGAATAATTTTTGGATAGAATAATTTTTGGATAGAATAATTTTTGGATAGAATAATTTTTTGGATAGAATAATTTTTTGGATAGAATAATTTTTTGGATAGAATAATTTTTTGGATAGAATAATTTTTTGGATAGAATAATTTTTTGGATAGAATAATTTTTTGGATAGAATAATTTTTTGGATAGAATAATTTTTTGGATAGAATAATTTTTTGGATAGAATAATTTTTTGGATAGAATAATTTTTTTGGATAGAATAATTTTTTGGATGGAATAATTTTTTGGATGGAATAATTTTTGGATAGAATAATTTTTTGGATAGAATAATTTTTTGGATAGAATAATTTTTGGATAGAATAATTTTTTGGATAGAATAATTTTTTGCATCAAAGAATTTTTTGCATCAAAGAATTTTTTGCATCAAAGAATTTTTTGCATCAAAGAATTTTTTGCATCAAAGAATTTTTTGCATCAAAGAATTTTTTGCATCAAAGAATTTTTTGCATCAAAGAATTTTTTGCATCAAAGAATTTTTTGCATCAAAGAATTTTTTGCATCAAAGAATTTTTGACACTTTTATTAAGGTAGTTATCGTGCGATAACGATTTTCTTACGAAATCATTAAAACTTTACGAATTTGTTATTCAATGCGTCATGAAAACATGTAAATTTTTAAAAAATGATTGACCATCTAGAACGCAAGTTTTTGGGATTTTCGAAAAAGTCCTTATGCACGGCGTTTCCTATCTATCGTGCAAATTTGATTACTTTCTCAATCACCGTAAATAATTCCTTCTTACCATTTCACAAATTTTTTGTACATTAGTTGGATGTTTAACGATCCTTCTCGAAAAATTGTAAGGCAATTCACCATCTAGTTACGGAGATAAAAAATAGTAAAGATTGTTTTATATTGCTCCTGACGCTGGTACGACGCGCAGCACGGGGCAGCCCCTCGCCGCGCACACCATGCGACCTATCCCCTCCACACGAATTTCCCCCTATCGCGCGATAACTACCTTAAGCACTTTATGCATCCGATCGGACATAGCTAGGTTGGCCGAGCGGTCTAAGGCGCTAGACTTAAGTTCTGGTTCCCGTATGGGAGCGTGGGTTCGAACCCCACACCTGGCATATTTTTTGCAACAACGACCGACCTGTCCTGAAATTCATAAAAATTCAATCCACACTTCGTACCGACGTCACTCCACACTTCGTCCCGACGTGGGCCTGTCCTCGTAACGGATGGTGACCATCCGTGTACACGTGTGTCATCGCAAATGTCACTGATTTACCCTCGATCAATAGACCGTCGTTCGTTCGTTCGTTCGTTCGTTCGTTCGTTCGTTCGTTCGTTCGTTCGTTCGTTCGTTCGTTCGTTCGTTCGTTCGTTCGTTCGTTCGTTCGTTCGTTCGTTCGTTCGTTCGTTCGTTCGTTCGTTCGTTCGTTCGTTCGTTCGTTCGTTCGTTCGTTCGTTCGTTCGTTCGTTCGTTTTATTCTATCCAAAAAATTATTCTATGCAAAACAAACGAACGAACGGACGGACAGCTCTCTCCAAATCTACGGCCAAGTATCCAATGACTCGTGCGGAAGTTAAAGCAGTATCACTGCATGCGGGCGTTCACGGTGACACTCTGGATAATATCATACCAGGACAACAGCCTAAGCGTATAATTATCGGATTTGTCGATAATAGAGCCTTTAATGGTGATCACACGCTGAACACCTTTAACTTTCAAAATTATAAAATAAATGATCTTTCTTTGTGCTGACGGCGTGCAGATACCGTCAAAGCCTCTGCAGCCCGACTTTGGTGCGAGAGAGCAATACGTGGATGCATATCACACATTATTCTCCGGCACGGGTATTCACTTTCTCAACCAGGGTAATTGTATTTCACGTACGGATTACCCTAATGGCTATTGTCTATTCGCATTTGATCTAACCCCGATCTTTCGGCAAATAGTAATTGGAACCATTGGATGGATCGGCAACTCATTGGAATTTGGTGAAACACGGCAGCGTCAGAATAGAAGTCCGTTTCGAAGAAGCTCTAAACTCAACGGTTAACAAAATTGCTGCAGAAGTTGATCGAATATTCACGAGAGGCTCCGACAAAGCATCGTACCTGACAAATTTGACAGGATGCTTTATCATAAATTTGGAAGAAGACGACGAGGCACCGTCATTCCATAACCTACCGACGGGTAATACTCGCTGCATATATCACGGACTCTTGCGCAAAAACCACACATACAAGTGCGCTCTAGACAAGGTGACAAGGATCAAAGCGTGGCTCTGCCATAGTGATCGCTTCGACTCTTTGTGGAAATATCGTACGACTACTAGCTGCAGGGTCGGTTCGCAGAGTGCGCCAACGAAGACAAAAAACCCTCGGCTGGTGCTGCCCGTTGTTATGAACAGCCTTCAAATTCTGCAGTCTCTCCGGAACATAAAGGATCATACAGTAGGCGTATACCCTTGCAGATCATATACCGAGGGTGTGGACGAAACCGACAGCCATCATTGTTAATACTGATGGACACAAATTACCAGGGCCCACTGGGTCGCCATGTACATCGATCGAAATGGACATATTTTTCCGTCTTCTACCTACTCTGTATTGCATACATCCCAAAGCCACGTGCGGATAGCAATCTTTCGAGCTGATGATAGCAGATATTATGTTTCTCGGCGGACGTGAAAGAATGCAAGCAATAAACAGGGTACGTAAAGCTGCTGGGGAGCCATGAGTCACGAGCGGTCTGCAGCGTTAGCAGAAGGCCCATCATAACTGCGCGGGCTCTCTCACGAATAGTTATCAATCGCGATCGAGTTGTGTCAGAGGTGAGAAGTAAAAAAAAGCCGTATTCATACTACAATCTTGAAGACTCTTCTCCATTGAAGTCGATGCCAAGGAAACGACTCGAGTTAAAAGCACGCATAGAAAGGCACTTACGCGATATTGCGAAATTAAAATCGTTGATACGTACAAGAACAGAGTTTCGGCGAGTGATACGACAACTGGAAGAACTCAGTCTCCACTATGGATCTCACAAAAGTCAACAAAGTGGGCATGCTTTCGGCGTTCCTGCCGATTAAAAAACTATCCGAGCTGTCTCTCGAAAGGGACTATGGCGTCACCGACATAAGAAGTGTGAAGACAACATTCGGCGCACGGTTCACCATTGATATCGAAGAGACGTTTACCTGCTACCTACCTACAAGATTCGTTAAGGTTTTCGAGGAAGACGTCGATCTCTTGCAGCAAATGATAACGGCTGCTCATAACAAGAATCTGCTCATGCGATACTATGGAACACGCTATAATAATCTGGAGTTCAAATCCGCCAGTCAATCCGAGGGCTGATAGTCATTGGAAGTATAATGAGGTGTGAAGAGGTGTGGTCGTTGCTGCTGCCTGGTTCGTTCGACTTGGATAATTCAGCAGCATGTGTGTGGCTAGGACTTGATATCCATAAAAATGGTCAACTACAGCCTGTAATCAAGTTCATGAGCATTTTCGGCGAACGGTTATCTATGGACAAGGATTCGTGGGTTGATTTCCAAAAACATTTCACCACCATTGCAACGTACCTCCAGGGAGAAGAAGAAGAATCCCTTCCCAACAATCATAATATCTCCGAGAATATTTTGGAGTATGAAGAATATTATAATCAACCGTCTGTAGTTATTCAAAGTTCCATTAAAATTGACAGTAATTCTGTGCAACGCTCGAAACCATTATTCCGCTTTGTAAAAAGACGTTTCATTAAATTAACAATGTTGCAGACCCCAATAAATAATTATTTATCGTGGCTTTGCCGTGTTTGCAGCGAAGCAGAAGCGTGCAAGGCCTTGCTTATTACCACAATAGCGACGAAAGTTTCGAATTTTACGACTCAATGTGTGCGTCGTAATATTCGAACGAAGCGTAAAAACATACGCGAGACTGTTAGCCAGAAAGTAAAAATGTCGGGTCCCCTCTGTGGGCTATCAGCAAGTGCTAAAGTCATAGTAATCAATGAACTATTGACACGTCACCAAGATCATGTAGTTAAAAATGTTATCGCTCTTGGATCATGTACAAAGAAATAAAAACATGTTATCGATAAAAAATTTTTTTACATCCAGCAAAAGCCCCCCCCCCCCACCCCTGCATTCCCATAATTACGTCATCAGCAATGTCGATTTCCATCATTCCGTTTTCCACCGCCGCCGGAGGCAGTAGAAGTGTTACCTTCACGAGTTCCCCTTCGAAATTATCGTTAAATCATAAAGCGAAATATTCAGTACAGATTTTTGCCGAAAGTGGCGGCTGTTGGTTCGGTGGATAAACCGCGACGTCGTTTTGTGTGGGTCGTCGCGCCTCCTTATTCTTAGAACTATTCTTAGAACTTCTCGTTAATCCATAAAACGAATTATGACAAGCTCCGCGGTGACGCGATCATTCCCCCACTCAAGCATGTTAAAATACTGTTGACGAATGCTATTCTGTTACAAGGGGTTCGACACAGCTCAGTCTTCTGCCGCCTGTTGAGACCGTAAAACGTGTTCAGGTTTCAGCGACAATATGCGCTGTCCACATCGAGTGTTTGATGTACCCAGTACAGATCTGGTGTTTGATATTCTGTATTTAAAAGATAAGCATGGGGAATTATTGCCGAAAGAGGTGGCGGTGGGCTCGCTGAATAAACCACAACGTCGAATGTTGTGGGTTGTCGCTCCGCCTTACGATGTCTACGAACTACCGCCGCCAATACAAAACAGAAATAATTGGGTGACTAGGTACAGTCATGGTATACACTGGGACCAGGACGGTATCGCGCTCGCTGAACTGTACCAGGAATTACGTGAAATTGTGGACAGTGTTGGTGCTCAATCTCGACTATACGCAATGGGTGAGCAGACTGTAAAAATTTTAGAAAAAGTCACAGGACACAAAATCATAAACCTGCTGCTCGATCTCGAAGATTGTCCATCACTCGATGCTCCGACGCCGAAGACAGCAAAAGTGTGCTCGTGGCATTGTTTCCTACAGACGGAGTCCCGAGGCGCTCAGTGCGCTCTACGGAACGTTAAAAAACTCCAACATTACCTTAACGTCTTAAATTTTGGGAAAAAATAATATCGGTGTACCCATCACTGTGCCCTAAAGTTACACCTGTCACGCAGTTATTGACAATCCCCCCAGTCCTTGGCCACCCCAATTATTGGCCACAATTCTGTACAATTGTAAACAATAAAAATAAAAAAATAAATATTATTATTTTTATAATTTCGGTTATGAAAATAATAATAACCAGGGGTGCACTATGACGACACTTCGCGCTCCCATCCCCACCTCTCTATCACACACACACCTCCGGGCGCGGTCCGACCGGGCGCGGTCCGACCGGGCCCGAGGAGTGGGGATAGGAGTGGGGATGGGAGTGGGGGGTCTCCATAGTGCACCCCTTACTACTAGCATTGTTAGCGGGCTCGTATGATATTTGTAAGTTAACGATCTCCGACATTTAAAAAATTTGGCTGCAATAAGACATACAACTCTCTTGCGCTAAACGAAAACTGTGGATTTCGTGATGAAGTTTTGAAGATATTTAAAATATGTGGGTACTGTAATTTTTTCGATATGTATCACGCTATATCGCGTAAAACAGTTTGACTGTTCTGTTATCCGAATTTTTGTTAATCCGAACGAGCTCCGGTCGAAATTGGTTCGGATAATCGAGGTTCTACTGTATTCTGCGATGCAAAAGAACCCGACTTCCGGTGGAATTGAGTGGATTTCGTCGACTCACTGAGGCATTCGTGAACCAGCCTTATCGGCGTAACCGAATATATCTCTCTCTATTATCGTGAGAATTATAATCCAACATTGGATTGACCAAAAAGAGTTTCGCAATGGCATTTTTTTTCCTCCGGGATATAAATCGAATATCATTATAAAGGGCAATAATTTTTTATACTACTCGGAGTGAAACCAGCCTTCTCGTTGAAACAGGGTGTACACCAGTCACTGATAGACCGATTGAATCAAGACCCCGGGTTGGTGTCACTATTGAGCTTTTACCAATAAATGATTCGTGTATTCTGCGATGCAAAGGAACCCGACTTCCGGTGGAATTGAGTGGATTTCGTCGATTCACTGAAGCATTCGTGAACCAGCTTTATCGGTACAACCGAATTATCGAAGCGGAAAGATCGGATGGTATATTTCACCTTTGGATCCCTTAATACTTGCATTCCCAACTCTGATTTACTTTTTATGATAATACATTGAAAAAGACTTCAGAGCATCGAGTGAATTTTGGTTGGTATTGGGATCTTCGCCTTCATCATCCCTTGACAGCTTTCAGCTCATTCTGTGGCGTGTCGAGAAAAGAAATGGGTCACGAAATGCGTAAGTACATAATACATGTGTAAGTACATAAGACACAGTAGTTCATAGATTACACCGATGAACCAAACTTAATGTATTGCTTAATTTATCCATCTGTATAATTCACGGACTACTGCGTAGATTACACAGATAGGCCAATGTTACTGCATTTATTAAAGGTAGCTCCAGCGAGTGGTGTTCATTTCGTCTAAATTCGAGAAATTTGGGCAAGAATTGCAAACACTTCCCGATGTTATAAAAATCTGAAAAAATGCATACTTATTATAGGCACTGAAAAGACTAATTTTGCATAATAACAATTTCAAAATGTTATTAACAAATTGTTGAGAAAAAAAATTGTTGATCAAAATATGCGGTACCTCGACTTTTTTTTAATGAAAATGATTCGTTCATTTTTCGGAACGTATGAATTTTTTCAGATTTTTATCTTTATTTTGATTTTTCTTGTTTTTTACATGGAAAAATGTGCAAAAATCAAAATAAAGATAAAAATCTGAAAAAATTCATACGTATTCCGAAAAATGAACGAATCATTTTCATTAAAAAAAAGTTGAGTTACCGCATATTTTTATGAATAATTTTTTTTTACAATTTTTTAATAACATTTTGAAATTATTGTTATGCAAAATTACGACAATCGTTTTTATATCTTAATTTATTATAGTTTATTATGATAATTTATTAAGATATAAAAACGATTGTCGTACAAAACTCTCTCCATGTGTCGACGCTCTGCGACCAAGTCGCCTTCTGCCTAGTCGCTGCTTCACCGCAGCGCCGCTCACTTCCGCCGCGGCTTAGCGCAGTGCTGCTGCCGCTTAACGCACGGCTAACGTCTAGCCGGCGCGAAATATAAACTTTTGAAAATTGCCTCACAGACCGTAGATTACACTGATGGACTCATTAGTGGTAATAACATTTTTTGTACTTATAATTTTGATTGATCGGCGAGGCGCGTTGGTATCTTATGTTTTTTTATGTACTCGACGTAGAAATTATAATTCTCCCGGAGGTGAACCCGGATGTAATCTCTCCGCCGGTTGGAGGGCCCCGACTCGCACGACACCTTTTTAATTACGCCCGCCAAATCGGCACCCTTTATATTGTGCGGCGGCGTTGAAAATATTTTCGTCTTTGACGATATCGCACACAACAATCGCCCGTACTGTTCATAATTTCGCGTAATGTCGGTATAATATCGCTGCGAGTTGGACATGGTGGCTGACGAAACTTCGTATGTTTATATGTCGTAACAATGCGTCGCTCTACCTTAGACGGTATTCGCAGTGTTACCACACGAAAAATCGAATATCGCGACACTGTGTGTCGCGATCCATCAATTCAGTAAAATTGGTTCATCGGTGTAATCTACGGACTACTGTGAAAATAACACCGATGGATACATTTGCAATAATGCATAGATTACACCGACAGATCTATCTTACTAAATTTATCCATCAATGTAATCTACGGATTACTGCGTAGATTACACCGATGAAGTAATTTTTCTGAATTGATGGATCAATTTAATCTACACACTAATGCAAAAATGGCACTGACGAATAAATTCAATAAGAATGGTCCATCTGTGTAATCGACGTGGTATTCCGTAGTTTACACCGTAGACCAATCTTACTGAATTTATTCATCGGTGTAACTTTTGCAGTAGTGTGTAGATTAAATCGATGCATCAATTCAGTAAAATTATTGCACATAATTACAGGGAAATAATAAATAATTTTTTTCTCTACTCTACAGCTCATCATATTACAATCTGGGGTCCTCGGCGTCGAATACATACATGAAATGGAAGCTCGCGGTGGAAAGGAAGCGGTTTGTATTTTGTAATAAATAATACATTTATGGTAATGTAATAAATAATGCACTTTTAATAAATAATGCTATGTATTTCTAGAAGCGGCTGGGAGACGGAGGCTGAATTCAAGGAGAAGGAGAAGGAGAAGGAGAAGGAGAAGGAGAAAGAATCAGCAAATGTGAAGGAGGAGTTCATTGATCCCGTCGAGAGAAATTTGGTTGCTCTTTTTGGTGAAGAAATATAAGGTGAGTAAAAGGAGATGCCCCTGAAGATATCTGCATCAGACAAAATTTCATCTTTGGCACGTTATAACTATAGTATTTTTCATGGTACAGATTTTTCTCTCGCTCATTTTGATTATTATTAAATTCTCTAGGTGAGAATTTTTTCTTTTTTTTATCTTCTTCAAGGCAGGGCATTAAAAACAAATTTTTGGCACCCTATAACTGCCGTATTTTTCATCGTGTAGACTTTTCTCTGAGCTCATTTTTTTCGTTATGAAATTCTCTAGGTAAGCATTTCTTTTCTTTTTTTTTCATCATCTTCAAGGTAGGTCGTCGAAAACAAATTTTTGGCACGCCATAACTGCGGTATTTTTCATCATGCAGACTTTTCTCTAGTCTCATTTTCTTCGTTATGAAATTGGGCGAAGAAAATGAGCCTAGAGAAAAGTCTGCATGAAGAAAAATACGGCAGTTATGGCGTGCCAAAATAGTACATTACGATACTAGTGCGATAAAACTTTTTCTGACGAGTGTGAGTTTGCAGCACGAGCCGAAGGCGAGTGTTGCAATCACACGAGTTCAGAAAACGTTTTATGCACGAGTATCGTACGAAATTTTATTTCACAAGGTGCGAAAATGCGGTTGCACGCACGCGAAGCGTGCGTGAAACCGCATTTTACGCACCTAGTGAAATAAATTTATTTTCAACGACCTGCCTTGAAGATGGTGAAAAAAAAAGAAAAGAAATGCTCACCTAGAGAATTTCATAACGAAAAAAATAAGCCCAGAGAAAAGTCTACACGATGAAAAATACGGCAGTTATAGCGTGCCAAGAATTTGTTTTTAATGCCCTGCCTTGAAGAAGATTAAAAATAAATGCTTACCTAAAGAATTTAATAACAAACAAAATGAGCCCAGAGAAAAATCTGTACGATGAAAAATACGGTAGTTATGAAGTGCCGAAGATGAAATTTTGTCTGATGCAGATATCTTCAGGGTCATAAAAGGAGAATTAACGTTGTATATTAATAATAAGAATAACACTAACGCAATGTAATTTTTTGTTACAGATACCAACCGGATACAAATTATTTTTATTTTATTTCTAAGTTTTTTTAAACATTTTTTTTTCTTTAAAAATAAAAAAAATGATTAACTAAATTGTATGTCATTATTATTTTTATCCTGCGTGTTTGTGTGTGTGTGTATGTGCGTGGACACATTTATATCTCTACCACTCATAATTCTACCAGATAACAACTCTACTAGAAAATATCTCTCCCCAAACATCTCTGCCGTATTAGAACTCTATCAAAATCTCTACCACTGCAGATAAAAACTCTTCCGGAATTGAAATGAAACTCTCTCGGACTTGAAATAAAACTCTACCGGAATTTAAATAAAACTTTCCCGAAATTGCAATAAAGAGTTTTATTTAAATTCCGTTAGAGTTTTATTTTGACGTTATGTTGATCTTTAGCCGCACCTTAAGAAAAAATCCATTCGCTTCCTCATAACGTCGTCCTTAGAACATTTATCCCATTATCGTCGTTATTAATATTATGAAGGAATTTCGGCGATGGATAAACAAAAGGCTGTCATTTTTAAACTGAAAATAGTACCGAATATCCAGATGGTGAATTTGTAGAGCATCTTTCAAGGAAGAGAATGCGCCGTAATACATCAAAATCGAGCAAAAAATGAGGATTATTCTTTGAAACTGAACGAATATGTACCTTTCAGAAAATAAGCACAAACCAGTTCATATTTTTGCAATCCATTGCTGTTAATGTTTTTCTATGTAAAGGACATCTGCTTTAATACAAGTAACCTTCCGCTATAATCAATATATGCGTAAAGGTTCGTATAAACGACTTGAAAAATGTAGCACTTAGTATCTATAATTAGTAATCTAACATTTTTTTATGCAAACGATTTGTTAATTTTTCTGAATACGTATGAATTTGTTCAGAATTTCGTGTAATTTAAAAAAATTGCATTTTTAGTTAATAAAAAATCGTCATTTTCAAAAATGAAACAAAATTCTGCAAAAATTCATACATATTCGAAAAGATTAACAAATCGTTTTTATATGAACAAAAAGTTAAGTTGCCGGAGGATTTGTTGGACATTTTTTTTTCTTTCATTTGTTAATAACATTTTGGCATTATTATTATGCAAATTCAATCTTTTCCGTACTTTTAATATGGTTGATTTTTTCAGATTTTTATCTCACGAAAAGTGTTCACAAATCCACTCTCAATTCTCTGAACTTACGTGGGCTTAGGTTGTCCGCAAGTACTGACTTAAGGAATAACCGGGTGATTAAGATCACAGCAACGGGCACACTTACAGCATTCGCAGTTAAGGACATGTGAAACGACTCAGTCGGTAACCAAAATCTATAATGAATGCGATTGAGAAACCGTAGACTTTTCGGGAAAATACAAAGCATTAGCGGACGTACAATTTAGTACGGGGTCAGATGATGCTTCCGTTTTATCCGAAATGTCAACCGGTTTTAAATGGCATTAATTCGAAAAATGTTTCTATCTGTCTCGCATTCATGTCACGTGGTAAATGTTTAACCTCGCCTTAAGGCCATGTGAAAGATGTACCACGTGACATATGAGTGCGAGTGAGATACATACATCCCGATTGTTGGTCCTGTTTTACTCCACTATCCCGTTTTACCCCGCTCTCCTCTATTAGTCGCTACATGAGGCGACACGAGACTTGTGCAGCGATTAATAACACGAAAATGTATACTTTTTTTTACCTAAAGTAAAACAGCAACAAAGAAATGAATACAACCAATAAATACGAGTATTAAATGTTTTTATAATAAATATTTTATTTTTTCAAGATATAGTTATTATAAAATTTTCTAATCGATCAGAACTGTATCGTAAATTTTTAAATTATTTTTGTCGAACGTTGAAACCGTCACCAGTAGTTTTTCACGTCACGTCACGTCACGTCACGTCACGTCACGTCACGTCACATCTTTCTCATTTTTTTCTGCCTCTCACTCCTTCTGAGTGGTTGAACCGTATCTTGCAATTCTTGCAATTTCTAGAACAGAAACGATATAATACAAATCAGTATCATGATTACTATCGTCATGTTTCATATTATTAATTACTTCTTACCCTTTCATAATAAGCCCTTTTATGCGAGGAAGCCGCCACATCTTCGGGAGTGAAGCCTTTGAGCGACGCCTCTCGTTTCTTCTCCCGTTGTTCCTTCTCCCGTTGTTCCTTCTCCCGTTGTTCCTTCTCCCGTTGTTCCTTCTCCCGTTGTTCCTTCTCCCGTTGTTCCTTCTCCCGTTGTTCCTTCTCCCATTGCTCCTTCTCCCGTTGCTCCTTCTCCCGTTGTTCCTTCTCCCGTTGTTCGTTCTCCCGTTGTTCCATCTCCCGTTGTTCCTTCTCCCGTTGTTCCTTCTCCCGTTGCTCCTTCTCCCGTTGCTCCTTCTCCCGTTGTTCCTTCTCCCATTGTTCCTTCTCCCGTTGTTCCTTCTCCCGTTGTTCCTTCTCCCGTTGTTCCTTCTCCCGTTGCTCCTTCTCCCGTTGTTCCATCTTCCGTTGTTCCTTCTCCCGTTGATCCTTCTCCCGTTGTTCCTTCTCCCGTTGTTCCTTCTCCCGTTGTTCCTTCTCCCGTTGTTCCTTCTCCCGTTGTTCCTTCTCCCGTTGCTCGTTTTCCCGTTGCTCCTTCTCCCGTTGCTCCTTCTCCCGTTGCTCCTTCTCCCGTTGCTCCTTCTCCCGTTGTTCCTTCTCCCGTTGTTCCTTCTCCCGTTGCTCCTTCTCCCGTTGCTCCTTCTCCCGTTGCTCCTTCTCCCGTTGCTCCTTCTCCCGTTGCTCCTTCTGCCGTTGCTCCTTCTCCCGTTGCTCCTTCTCCCGTTGCTCCTTCTCCCGTTGCTCCTTCTCCCGTTGCTCCTTCTCCCGTTGCTCCTTCTCCCGTTGCTCCTTCTCCCGTTGCTCCTTCTCCCATTGCTCCTTCTCCCGTTGCTCCTTCTCCCGTTGCTCCTTCTCCCGTTGCTCCTTCTCCCGTTGCTCCTTCTCCCGTTGCTCCTTCTCCCGTTGCTCCTTCTCCCGTTGCTCCTTCTCCCGTTGCTCCTTCTCCCGTTGCTCCTTCTCCCGTTGCTCCTTCTCCCGTTGCTCCTTCTCCCGTTGCTCCTTCTCCCGTTGCTCCTTCTCCCGTTGCTCCTTCTCCCGTTGCTCCTTCTCCCGTTGCTCCTTCTCCCGTTGTTCCTTCTCCCGTTGTTCCTTCTCCCGTTGTTCCTTCTCCCGTTGTTCCTTCTCCCGTTGTTCCTTCTCCCGTTGTTCCTTCTCCCGTTGTTCCTTCTCCCGTTGTTCCTTCTCCCGTTGTTCCTTCTCCCGTTGTTCCTTCTCCCGTTGTTCCTTCTCCCATTGTTCCTTCTCCCATTGTTCCTTCTCCCATTGTTCCTTCTCCCATTGTTCCTTCTCCCGTCGCTCCTTCTCCCGTTGTTCCTTCTCCCGTTGTTCCTTCTCCCGTTGTTCCTCCTCCCGTTGTTCCTTCTCTCGTTGTTCCGTCTCTCCTTCTGCCTGTCCGTCCGCCTGTCCTTCCACCTGTCCGCCTGCTTGTCCTTCCGCCTGTCCATCCGCCTGTCCTTCCGCCTGGCCATCCGCCTGTCCATCCGCCTGTCCATCCGCCTGTCCATCCGCCTGTCCATCCGCCTGTCCTTCTGCCTGCTCGTCATCGCTAAAATTGGGTTCGTGCCCCCGGGGGCACATCTTGCCCTTCGCAAATTTTCCCAGCCTTTGATAGGTAGAGCTAGATCAAAATGAATTATAAATATTTAATGATGTAAACGCACGAAATAACAAAAATTACTCACAATCTTGTGTTGTTTTCGATGGCTTGCCGAATATTGTATCGTTCTATGAATGATAGAATCCAACGAAAATTTTGGTACACCCATTTCCTCAAATATTCTTTGCGCGGTTCCGGTAATTTTTTTTTGTACACATTTTTCGATATTCTTCCAATGATATCAGTCGAAAGGTTAGGGTTGTCTTGAATGTTTTCTTTGAACGGCACCAGCTCGCAGAGAAATTTACCGAAGTGGTCAGGGTCATCCGCAATATTTTTTGAAAATTTCGGCATTTCGTTGGCCCTTATCTTTTCCTTTTTACTACTCCTTCTCTCGTTCCTCCTTCTCTCGTTCCTCCTTCTCTCGTTCCTCCTTCTCTCGTTCCTCCTTCTCTCGTTCCTCCTTCTCTCGTTCCTCCTTCTCTCGTTCCTCCTTCTCTCGTTCCTCCTTCTCTCGTTCCTCCTTCTCTCGTTCCTCCTTCTCTCGTTCCTCCTTCTCTCGTTCCTCCTTCTCTCGTTCCTCCTTCTCTCGTTCCTCCTTCTCTCGTTCCTCCTTCTCTCGTTCCTCCTTCTCTCGTTCCTCCTTCTCTCGTTCCTCCTTCTCTCGTTCCTCCTTCTCTCGTTCCTCCTTCTCTCGTTCCTCCTTCTCTCGTTCCTCCTTTTCTCGTTCCTTCTCTCATTCCTTCTCTCGTTCCTTCTCTCGTTCCTTCTCTCGTTCCTTCTCTCGTTCCTTCTCTCGTTCCTTCTCTCGTTCCTTCTCTCGTTCTTCCACAATTAGATATCTTAATACTTCTGCCACGTATGACAGATATTTCAAACAACTGACAAACGATGCTCTGCGAGCTGATGCTGTTTCGACATACGATCCATGAAAATTCACGCCTCTCAGTTGACATCATTAGAATAGTAATGATAAGGATATACAAATGTAAATAACAGGATCTGCGAAAGAAATATATAAGGAAATGGGTATACCAAAACTTTTGTTCGGTCCTTCCGTTCACACAACGATAGTCGTTTAATGTAATCCTTGCAAATAGAAACTTCGCATAAGTTTTACAGAGATGAAAGAGAATTGCAAACACTTCTCGATTGTATAAAAATCTGAAAAAATTCAAGCACACTACATGTGCTGAAAATATTAATTCAGCATAATAATAATTTCAAAATGTTATTAACAAATTGATGAAAAATAAAATTATTCGACAAATCTCCCGGATACCCAACTTTTACATATGAAAACGATTCGTTAATTTTTCTGAACCCGTATGAATTTTTTTAGATTTTTAAATTCACTTTGAATTTTGTGACTTTCTATACACTTTTCCCATATAGACAAAAAAATTAAAATTAAATTAACGAATGTGAAAATATTCATACGTATTCAGAAAAGTGAACGAATCATTATCATAAAAATAAAAGTTAGGTTTCTGAGAGATTTGTTTAACAATTTTATTGTTTATCGATTTTTTAATAACATTTTGGCATTATTATTATGCAAAATTAATCTTTTCATCACCTTTAATACGCTTGATTTTGTTCAGATTTTTATGCCATCCAGAAATGTTTTCAATTCCCTCTCATTTTCTGAAACTTATGCGAAGTAAACACTACTCGCAAGGACTACGTTAAAATCCCGGGAGACACGAAACTACGGAATCGTGTTAGTCCGATGTCGAGGAACCGTCAATTGACACCTGCATATCGAAGTCGTCTTTGGTAAATTGCCTGATTGATAAATTTAAAACTACTTTTCTTCGCACAAACTTCGTTCAGCGCCCATTGTACTCGGGTAATCACCTCGCATCTGCCTGCACACAGTTTGTGCGCCGATTAAAATACCCCTTGGACGTTTTCCGAATTGAAGCGACCTTCAGATATGGTTGACCTGAAACCTTATCTTCTTGCGCAACTGGTAAGACCAATGCGAATTTCGTTTCAACTCGATTTAACGACCCTGGCGATAAACCCACCGCCTTTCTCCTATATCGATTGAAAATAAATATCCCAAACTATACAGGTGCGGGGGATTCCCCCGCACTGCCTGTAAGTGGAAGGTAGCTGGTGGTCGCCGGAGTGTCCTCGCGGAAGCGGATCGCTCAATTCGCAATAGTTTCGGAGTAACGAGCGATTGAAGTTGACCAATCAGAGCGCTCCGATTCCGCGAAACCGAAGCCGAAGCGATCGTTCGAACTTTGGTGCAAGTGGTGAGCTCGCTTGTTTCCGCGAGCTCACGGCGCGGGGCTCGGCCGTAGCGTGCAGCGAGGCGGCTGCTACTGCTGTCGCGGTATATCGATCGGCTTCGCTGACGTACGATCTGCCGGCTAGTTTGCAACATTATTAATTAATTGACAGTAATAAATAATGAATTATTGAATTTTTAGAAATTTTGATAAAATATGTTTATGAATTATGATGTATGATTTTTGATAAATTATGAGAATAGCCTATAATAACTAAATTAATTTTTTGGGGGTAAAGGTGGTGAATATGTCCAGCTCTGATAATCTGGTCATATTCTCCACTTTTGCCCTAAAAAAATTTTGACTCCAGAAGTATCGATGATCCAGAAGACAAATTGCTTTATTATTTACAACATGAAAAACGGTTTAACGTCTAGAATCCTTGCTCAGTAACCAGCAGGAACCCGATTCGAGTCCCTTCGGTGTTGCTTTTTTTTTTTAACTGCGTTTAAGCCAAGCATTTACTCTCGTTTGTGCGACATTGTTTCCGGATTGAAAATCTAATTCAGTTTTTTTACCGAACGTATCGTTCGAAAAAAAATATGCTATCCGAATTTTTTTCTATTTTCGTGAATTGGGGAAAATAAAGGGTGTGTCGATTTTCTTTTCGGGTTGAATTTATTTTTTCATTCTCGCAAAAATAAATTTATTTTTGCTGTTTATGTAATAGTCACATAAACATACAGTTTATGTGACTAAAATAAATTTCTTTTTGGAAGAATGAAAAAATAAAATCAGCCCGAAAAGAAAATCGACACACCCTTTGTTTTCCCCAATTCACGAAAATAGAAAAAAAAAAATCGGACAGCACATTTTTTTCGAACGATACGTTCGGTTAAAAAACCAAATTAGATTTTCAATCCGGAAAAATATCGCACAAACGAGAGCGAATACTTGGCTTAGGCGCAGTTAAAAAAAAGTAACACCGACGGGACTCGAACCGGGTTCCTACAGGTTACTGAGCAAGCGCTCTAGACGGTAGACCGTTTTTCATGTTGTAAATAATAAAGCAATTTGTCTTCTGGATCATCGGTACTGCTGGAGTTAAATTTTTTTTAGGGCCAAAGTGGAGAATATGACCAGATTATCAGAGCCGGACATATTCACCACCTTTACCCCCAAAAAATTAATTTAGTTATCATAGGCTGTTCTCACAATTCATCAAAAATCATACATCGTAATTCATAAATATACTTCATCAAAATTTCTAAAAATTAATTCATTCATTATTTATTACTGTCTATTAATTAATAATAAATACATAATTAATTTTGGATCAGTAAAAATTGATCACAAGCTGATCACTGCAATTCTGGAAAAGTGATTTAGCGGGAGGAAAAGTGAATATTTCCTCTTGCTAAATCGCTCTTCCTCTCGCTACATTACTTTTCCTCCCGCTCGTCAACAATCGGCCAGTTTACACCCCCGTTGCAGCCATGAAATAGGGCCTTCTTAGAGTAGTTGTGGAAAAAAGTAATTTTTGGTTGCGGCATCGCAACAGCTTGTTGCTAGATATTGTAACAGCTGCCACTCGATCGGGTACATCGAAGTCTATGAAAGTTTGCGTTATTACTTTCAATCGGTACGAGTAGAGGGGCGAAATTTCTCTTCAGGACCCTTAACCGAGTTGAAGCGAAGTCCGCACCGGTCTTACGGGTTGCGTAAGAAGGTAAGGTTTCACGTGAACCATGTCTCGAGGCTGCTTCAATTCGGTAAGCAGCCTGACGGAAAGAATTAAAGCTAGCGTTATTTACTTTCAATCGGTATGGGATAAGACCCGGAGATTTTCCATGAAGGTCCTTAATGGAATTGAAGCAAAGTCCGCATTGGTCTTACCAGTTGCGCAAGAAGACAAGGTTTTAGGTGAACAATATCTGAAGGTCGCTTCAATTCGGAAAACATCCAAGGGCGGAAATCTCTCGCCCGTATCCCGTACCGATTGAAAATAATAACGCAAACTTTCATACTTCCGGTCGGGCTGTTTACCGAATTGAAGCGGCCTCGCGACATGGTTCTTGTGAAACCTTATCGTCTTGCGTATCCCGTAAGACCGGTGCGAACTTTGCTTCAATTCGGTTAAGGGTCCTGGTGAGAAATCTCCCGCCCCCTTGCTCGTACCGATTCAAATGAACTATTGTAAACTTTCATAATTCCGGTCGGGCTGTTTACCGAATTGAAGCGGCCTCGCGACATGGTTCTTGTGAAACCTTATAGTCTTACGTATCCCGTAAGACCGGTGAGAACTTTGCTTCAATTCGGTTAAGGGTCCTGGTGAGAAATCTCCCGCCCCCTTGCTCGTACCGATTCAAATAAACTATCGTAAACGTTCACACTTCCGGTCGGGCTGTTTACCGAATTGAAGCGGCCTCGCGACATGGTTCATGTGAAACCTTATCGTCTTACGTATCCCGTAAGACCGGTGCGAACTTTGCTTCAATTCGGTTAAGGGTCCTCGTGAGAAATCTCCCGCCCTTGCTCGCACCGATTCAAATGAACTACCGTAAACTTTCATACTTCCGGTCGAGCTGTTTACCGAATTGAAGCGGCCTCGCGACATGGTTCATTTGAAACCTTATCGTCTTACGTATCCCGTAAGACCGGTGCGAACTTTGCTTCAATTCGGTTAAGGGTCCTCGTGAGAAATCTCCCGCCCCCTTGCTCGTACCGATTCAAATAAACTATCGTAAACGTTCACACTTCCGGTCGGGCTGTTTACCGAATTGAAGCGGCCTCGCGACATGGTTCATGTGAAACCTTATCGTCTTACGTATCCCGTAAGACCGGTGCGAACTTTGCTTCAATTCGGTTAAGGGTTCTGGCGAGAAATCTCCCGCGCCCTTGCTCGTACCGATTCAAATAAACTATTGTAAACTTTCATACTTCCGGTCGGGCTGTTTACCGAATTGAAGCGGCCTCGCGACATGGTTCATGTGAAACCTTATCGTCTTACGTATCCCGTAAGACCGGTGCGAACTTTGCTTCAATTCGGTTAAGGGTCCTCGTGAGAAATCTCCCGCCCTTGCTCGCACCGATTCAAATGAACTACCGTAAACTTTCATACTTCCGGTCGAGCTGTTTACCGAATTGAAGCGGCCTCGCGACATGGTTCATGTGAAACCTTATCGTCTTACGTATCCCGTAAGACCGGTGCGAACTTTGCTTCAATTCGGTTAAGGGTTCTGGCGAGAAATCTCCCGCCCCCTTGCTCGTACCGATTCAAATGAACTATTGTAAACTTTCATACTTCCGGTCGGGCTGTTTACCGAATTGAAGCGGCCTCGCGACATGGTTCATGTGAAACCTTATCGTCTTACGTATCCCGTAAGACCGGTGCGAACTTTGCTTCAATTCGGTTAAGGGTCCTCGTGAGAAATCTCCCGCCCCCTTGCTCGTACCGATTCAAATAAACTATCGTAAACGTTCACACTTCCGGTCGGGCTGTTTACCGAATTGAAGCGGCCTCGCGACATGGTTCATGTGAAACCTTATCGTCTTACGTATCCCGTAAGACCGGTGCGAACTTTGCTTCAATTCGGTTAAGGGTCCTCGTGAGAAATCTCCCGCCCCCTTGCTCGTACCGATTCAAATAAACTATCGTAAACGTTCACACTTCCGGTCGGGCTGTTTACCGAATTGAAGCGGCCTCGCGACATGGTTCATGTGAAACCTTATCGTCTTACGTATCCCGTAAGACCGGTGCGAACTTTGCTTCAATTCGGTTAAGGGTCCTCGTGAGAAATCTACCGCCCTTGCTCGCACCGATTCAAATGAACTACCGTAAACTTTCATACTTCCGGTCGGGCTGTTTACCGAATTGAAGCGGCCTCGCGACATGGTTCATGTGAAACCTTATCGTCTTACGTATCCCGTAAGACCGGTGCGAACTTTGCTTCAATTCGGTTAAGGGTCCTCGTGAGAAATCTCCCGCCCTTGCTCGCACCGATTCAAATGAACTACCGTAAACTTTCATACTTCCGGTCGAGCTGTTTACCGAATTGAAGCGGCCTCGCGACATGGTTCATGTGAAACCTTATCGTCTTACGTATCCCGTAAGACCGGTGCGAACTTTGCTTCAATTCGGTTAAGGGTTCTGGCGAGAAATCTCCCGCCCCCTTGCTCGTACCGATTCAAATGAACTATTGTAAACTTTCATACTTCCGGTCGGGCTGTTTACCGAATTGAAGCGGCCTCGCGACATGGTTCATGTGAAACCTTATCGTCTTACGTATCCCGTAAGACCGGTGCGAACTTTGCTTCAATTCGGTTAAGGGTCCTCGTGAGAAATCTCCCGCCCCCTTGCTCGTACCGATTCAAATGAACTATCGTAAACGTTCACACTTCCGGTCGGGCTGTTTACCGAATTGAAGCGGCCTCGCGACATGGTTCATGTGAAACCTTATCGTCTTACGTATCCCGTAAGACCGGTGCGAACTTTGCTTCAATTCGGTTAAGGGTCCTCGTGAGAAATCTCCCGCCCTTGCTCGCACCGATTCAAATGAACTACCGTAAACTTTCATACTTCCTGTCGAGCTGTTTACCGAATTGAAGCGGCCTCGCGACATGGTTCATTTGAAACCTTATCGTCTTACGTATCCCGTAAGACCGGTGCGAACTTTGCTTCAATTCGGTTAAGGGTCCTCGTGAGAAATCTCCCGCCCCCTTGCTCGTACCGATTCAAATAAACTATCGTAAACGTTCACACTTCCGGTCGGGCTGTTTACCGAATTGAAGCGGCCTCGCGACATGGTTCATGTGAAACCTTATCGTCTTACGTATCCCGTAAGACCGGTGCGAACTTTGCTTCAATTCGGTTAAGGGCTCTGGCGAGAAATCTCCCGCGCCCTTGCTCGTACCGATTCAAATAAACTATTGTAAACTTTCATACTTCCGGTCGGGCTGTTTACCGAATTGAAGCGGCCTCGCGACATGGTTCATGTGAAACCTTATCGTCTTACGTATCCCGTAAGACCGGTGCGAACTTTGCTTCAATTCGGTTAAGGGTCCTCGTGAGAAATCTCCCGCCCTTGCTCGCACCGATTCAAATGAACTACCGTAAACTTTCATACTTCCGGTCGAGCTGTTTACCGAATTGAAGCGGCCTCGCGACATGGTTCATGTGAAACCTTATCGTCTTACGTATCCCGTAAGACCGGTGCGAACTTTGCTTCAATTCGGTTAAGGGTTCTGGCGAGAAATCTCCCGCCCCCTTGCTCGTACCGATTCAAATGAACTATTGTAAACTTTCATACTTCCGGTCGGGCTGTTTACCGAATTGAAGCGGCCTCGCGACATGGTTCATGTGAAACCTTATCGTCTTACGTATCCCGTAAGACCGGTGCGAACTTTGCTTCAATTCGGTTAAGGGTTCTGGTGAGAAATCTCCCGCCCCCTTGCTCGTACCGATTCAAATAAACTATCGTAAACGTTCACACTTCCGGTCGGGCTGTTTACCGAATTGAAGCGGCCTCGCGACATGGTTCTTGTGAAACCTTATCGTCTTACGTATCCCGTAAGACCTGTGCGAACTTTGCTTCAATTCGGTTAAGGGTCCTGGTGAGAAATCTCCCGCCCCCTTGCTCGTACCGATTCAAATAAACTATCGTAAACGTTCACACTTCCGGTCGGGCTGTTTACCGAATTGAAGCGGCCTCGCGACATGGTTCATGTGAAACCTTATCGTCTTACGTATCTCGTAAGACCGGTGCGAACTTTGCTTCAATTCGGTTAAGGACCTTGGTGGGAAATCTCCTGTCCTTATCCTGTAACAGATTATAGGATAATCTGAACTACCATAAACATTCATTCTTCCGATCGGGCTATTTGCCGAATTGAAGCGGCCTCAAGACGTGGTTCACGTGAAACCTTATCGTCTTACGTATCCCGTAAGACCGGTGCGAACTTTGCTTCAATTCGGTTAAGGGTCCTGGTGAGAAATCTCCCGCCCCCTTGCTTGTACCGATTCAAATGAACTACCGTAAACTTTCATACTTCCGGTCGAGCTGTTTACCGAATTGAAGCGGCCTCGCGACATGGTTCATGTGAAACCTTATCGTCTTACGTATCCCGTAAGACCGGTGCGAACTTTGCTTCAATTCGGTTAAGGGTCCTCGTGAGAAATCTCCCGCCCCCTTGCTCGTACCGATTCAAATAAACTATCGTAAACGTTCACACTTCCGGTCGGGCTGTTTACCGAATTGAAGCGGCCTCGCGACATGGTTCATGTGAAACCTTATCGTCTTACGTATCCCGTAAGACCGGTGCGAACTTTGCTTCAATTCGGTTAAGGGTCCACGTGAGAAATCTCCCGCCCTTGCTCGCACCGATTCAAATGAACTACCGTAAACTTTCATACTTCCGGTCGGGCTGTTTACCGAATTGAAGCGGCCTCGCGACATGGTTCATGTGAAACCTTATCGTCTTACGTATCTCGTAAGACCGGTGCGAACTTTGCTTCAATTCGGTTAAGGACCTTGGTGGGAAATCTCCTGTCCTTATCCTGTAACAGATTATAGGATAATCTGAACTACCATAAACATTCATTCTTCCGATCGGGCTATTTGCCGAATTGAAGCGGCCTCAAGACGTGGTTCACGTGAAACCTTATCGTCTTACGTATCCCGTAAGACCGGTGCGAACTTTGCTTCAATTCGGTTAAGGGTTCTGGCGAGAAATCTCCCGCCCCCTTGCTCGTACCGATTCAAATAAACTATCGTAAACGTTCACACTTCCGGTCGGGCTGTTTACCGAATTGAAGCGGCCTCGCGACATGGTTCATGTGAAACCTTATCGTCTTACGTATCCCGTAAGACCGGTGCGAACTTTGCTTCAATTCGGTTAAGGGTTCTGGTGAGAAATCTCCCGCCCCCTTGCTCGTACCGATTCAAATAAACTATTGTAAACTTTCATACTTCCGGTCGGGCTGTTTACCGAATTGAAGCGGCCTCGCGACATGGTTCATGTGAAACCTTATCGTCTTACGTATCCCGTAAGACCGGTGCGAACTTTGCTTCAATTCGGTTAAGGGTCCTCGTGAGAAATCTCCCGCCCTTGCTCGCACCGATTCAAATGAACTACCGTAAACTTTCATACTTCCGGTCGAGCTGTTTACCGAATTGAAGCGGCCTCGCGACATGGTTCATGTGAAACCTTATCGTCTTACGTATCCCGTAAGACCGGTGCGAACTTTGCTTCAATTCGGTTAAGGGTTCTGGCGAGAAATCTCCCGCCCCCTTGCTCGTACCGATTCAAATGAACTATTGTAAACTTTCATACTTCCGGTCGGGCTGTTTACCGAATTGAAGCGGCCTCGCGACATGGTTCATGTGAAACCTTATCGTCTTACGTATCCCGTAAGACCGGTGCGAACTTTGCTTCAATTCGGTTAAGGGTTCTGGTGAGAAATCTCCCGCCCCCTTGCTCGTACCGATTCAAATGAACTATTGTAAACTTTCATACTTCCGGTCGGGCTGTTTACCGAATTGAAGCGGCCTCGCGACATGGTTCATGTGAAACCTTATCGTCTTACGTATCCCGTAAGACCGGTGCGAACTTTGCTTCAATTCGGTTAAGGGTCCTCGTGAGAAATCTCCCGCCCCCTTGCTCGTACCGATTCAAATGAACTATCGTAAACGTTCACACTTCCGGTCGGGCTGTTTACCGAATTGAAGCGGCCTCGCGACATGGTTCATGTGAAACCTTATCGTCTTACGTATCCCGTAAGACCGGTGCGAACTTTGCTTCAATTCGGTTAAGGGTCCTCGTGAGAAATCTCCCGCCCCCTTGCTCGTACCGATTCAAATAAACTATCGTAAACGTTCACACTTCCGGTCGGGCTGTTTACCGAATTGAAGCGGCCTCGCGACATGGTTCATGTGAAACCTTATCGTCTTACGTATCCCGTAAGACCGGTGCGAACTTTGCTTCAATTCGGTTAAGGGTCCTCGTGAGAAATCTCCCGCCCTTGCTCGCACCGATTCAAATGAACTACCGTAAACTTTCATACTTCCGGTCGGGCTGTTTACCGAATTGAAGCGGCCTCGCGACATGGTTCATGTGAAACCTTATCGTCTTACGTATCCCGTAAGACCGGTGCGAACTTTGCTTCAATTCGGTTAAGGGTTCTGGTGAGAAATCTCCCGCCCCCTTGCTCGTACCGATTCAAATAAACTATCGTAAACGTTCACACTTCCGGTCGGGCTGTTTACCGAATTGAAGCGGCCTCGCGACATGGTTCTTGTGAAACCTTATCGTCTTACGTATCCCGTAAGACCTGTGCGAACTTTGCTTCAATTCGGTTAAGGGTCCTGGTGAGAAATCTCCCGCCCCCTTGCTCGTACCGATTCAAATAAACTATCGTAAACGTTCACACTTCCGGTCGGGCTGTTTACCGAATTGAAGCGGCCTCGCGACATGGTTCATGTGAAACCTTATCGTCTTACGTATCTCGTAAGACCGGTGCGAACTTTGCTTCAATTCGGTTAAGGACCTTGGTGGGAAATCTCCTGTCCTTATCCTGTAACAGATTATAGGATAATCTGAACTACCATAAACATTCATTCTTCCGATCGGGCTATTTGCCGAATTGAAGCGGCCTCAAGACGTGGTTCACGTGAAACCTTATCGTCTTACGTATCCCGTAAGACCGGTGCGAACTTTGCTTCAATTCGGTTAAGGGTCCTGGTGAGAAATCTCCCGCCCCCTTGCTTGTACCGATTCAAATGAACTACCGTAAACTTTCATACTTCCGGTCGAGCTGTTTACCGAATTGAAGCGGCCTCGCGACATGGTTCATGTGAAACCTTATCGTCTTACGTATCCCGTAAGACCGGTGCGAACTTTGCTTCAATTCGGTTAAGGGTCCTCGTGAGAAATCTCCCGCCCCCTTGCTCGTACCGATTCAAATAAACTATCGTAAACGTTCACACTTCCGGTCGGGCTGTTTACCGAATTGAAGCGGCCTCGCGACATGGTTCATGTGAAACCTTATCGTCTTACGTATCCCGTAAGACCGGTGCGAACTTTGCTTCAATTCGGTTAAGGGTCCTTGTGAGAAATCTCCCGCCCTTGCTCGCACCGATTCAAATGAACTACCGTAAACTTTCATACTTCCGGTCGGGCTGTTTACCGAATTGAAGCGGCCTCGCGACATGGTTCATGTGAAACCTTATCGTCTTACGTATCTCGTAAGACCGGTGCGAACTTTGCTTCAATTCGGTTAAGGACCTTGGTGGGAAATCTCCTGTCCTTATCCTGTAACAGATTATAGGATAATCTGAACTACCATAAACATTCATTCTTCCGATCGGGCTATTTGCCGAATTGAAGCGGCCTCAAGACGTGGTTCACGTGAAACCTTATCGTCTTACGTATCCCGTAAGACCGGTGCGAACTTTGCTTCAATTCGGTTAAGGGTCCTGGTGAGAAATCTCCCGCCCCCTTGCTCGTACCGATTCAAATGAACTACCGTAAACTTTCATACTTCCGGTCGAGCTGTTTACCGAATTGAAGCGGCCTCGCGACATGGTTCATGTGAAACCTTATCGTCTTACGTATCCCGTAAGACCGGTGCGAACTTTGCTTCAATTCGGTTAAGGGTTCTGGCGAGAAATCTCCCGCCCCCTTGCTCGTACCGATTCAAATAAACTATCGTAAACGTTCACACTTCCGGTCGGGCTGTTTACCGAATTGAAGCGGCCTCGCGACATGGTTCATGTGAAACCTTATCGTCTTACGTATCCCGTAAGACCGGTGCGAACTTTGCTTCAATTCGGTTAAGGGTTCTGGCGAGAAATCTCCCGCCCCCTTGCTCGTACCGATTCAAATAAACTATCGTAAACGTTCACACTTCCGGTCGGGCTGTTTACCGAATTGAAGCGGCCTCGCGACATGGTTCATGTGAAACCTTATCGTCTTACGTATCCCGTAAGACCGGTGCGAACTTTGCTTCAATTCGGTTAAGGGTTCTGGCGAGAAATCTCCCGCGCCCTTGCTCGTACCGATTCAAATAAACTATTGTAAACTTTCATACTTCCGGTCGAGCTGTTTACCGAATTGAAGCGGCCTCGCGACATGGTTCATGTGAAACCTTATCGTCTTACGTATCCCGTAAGACCGGTGCGAACTTTGCTTCAATTCGGTTAAGGGTTCTGGCGAGAAATCTCCCGCCCCCTTGCTCGTACCGATTCAAATAAACTATCGTAAACTTTCATACTTCCGGTCGGGCTGTTTACCGAATTGAAGCGGCCTCGCGACATGGTTCATGTGAAACCTTATCGTCTTACGTATCCCGTAAGACCGGTGCGAACTTTGCTTCAATTCGGTTAAGGGTTCTGGCGAGAAATCTCCCGCCCCCTTGCTCGTACCGATTCAAATAAACTATCGTAAACTTTAATACTTCCGGTCGGGCTGTTTACCGAATTGAAGCGGCCTCGCGACATGATTCATGTGAAACCTTATCGTCTTACGTATCCCGTAAGACCGGTGCGAACTTTGCTTCAATTCGGTTAAGGGTTCTGGTGAGAAATCTCCCGCCCCCTTGCTCGTACCGATTCAAATAAACTATCGTAAACGTTCACACTTCTGGTCGGGCTGTTTACCGAATTGAAGCGGCCTCGCGACATGGTTCTTGTGAAACCTTATCGTCTTACGTATCCCGTAAGACCTGTGCGAACTTTGCTTCAATTCGGTTAAGGGTCCTGGTGAGAAATCTCCCGCCCTTATCCCGTACCGATTGAAAATAATAACGTAAATTTTCATTCTGCCGGTTCATTTTTTAGGGCGAAAGCAGTGAATATTGTCTGAACTAGTAGATTGTCTGATCAGAGCAGAAAATATTCACTACTTTCATCCGAAATAAAACAAATTTCTATTTCAACTGGGCAAGAAGTCTAGGTCTTTACCACAACGCCGCATTTAAGCGTGTCGAAAAAATCTTTGAATCTTGTCACTTCTTGTTGGGTGCCATCTGAATCTTAGTCCTGTATAAAGCATGCGATCATTGTTTCTTTTAATACTGACGCCGGATGGCAGAAGGCCCTTGTCTCGAGTGAGGGTCCGGGTGAGCATGGGGAAGACCGATAGTGATGTCTTCACCAGGTCGGAGTTTGAAGAAATAGCGCAATTGCCGGCGGAGATAGGCCGGGTTCGATTTCCACCGTGACATGTGGAGAGCACGAGGGATTTAGGATTTTTTGAAGAAACATCGATTTCCTATATAAAACTTTAAACTGGGAGTCTTCCACTGGCACAGAGATGGTTGCTGTGTAGTGGAGAAAAAACGTTGGTCGTATAGCAGCGATGTGAGGCTCGGTCAACAGCGAAGAGGCACCAAATTGAATTTTCAAAAAGTAAGGAAGATTCGCAATTAATCTAGAGCAACACTTTATACAGGTAAGGGAGTAATTTTAATACAGGTATCTCACCTGTTTGGCGAGAGGAGTAATATTTATCAATATTAATTTTATATGTTTTTATGATTCAGGTTCTACGGTAGCATGGCGACTGTCGGCGTACCCCTCGGAGGATCGACCGGACGAAGGCGGAGAAGCTCGCCAAGGAGGAGCACGCTACGTAGCCTTCTTGAGGATTACTGTGAATATTTTATAGTACTACATTAAATATTAATATTTGTTTTTTTATAGGTATAGGCGATGCAGCGAGGAAGCCGCTACGCATCCCGGCGTCTTCGCCGTCGGAGACGCAATGGATTCGGAGAAATACGCTGCTCTATCGAGGGATCTTCGCTCGCTGTAAGTATGATTTTAATATGTAGTATTTCTATTTGAATAATTTCATATTTTAGTTTTGATCTGGTTTTTATTTCAGTTGCAGGGGTCCTCGACGGGGCGACGAGGGACCTGTTCCGTTACAACAGTCACGAGAATTTTTGGATTGTTCTAAATATTTAATTTTATAAAACTTCTTCTTCCTTCTTAGTTCGGATTTGCGACGTGGGACGAGTCTCGATTTATAACTGTTTCATCTAAATCTCATCTAAAAATTTTAATGCCGGCCAATGCGTCCATGATTCGAGCGTTTTGTTAGCCCGACGCTGGACCAATTCATTCAGGAGGTGGTTCCACAGAATCCTCGCCAGGCACGGCATTCCATCTGCGAAACCAAAATAAAATTGGCCGAATTCATTTTGTATATTAATATCAAATTTTCACGAGCATTCGGCTGTGTGTGCTTCAGCTTATTGTCCCGTTCATCGAGCGTTTTTTACCCGTTCCTCGAGCAAATAGATGTTGAAAACATATTTTTTCCCGACTGCGCTAAAATAACCACATTCCTTGCGTGTAATACGGGTGGAAAATAAGATATTATTGACCGATGATCATTATTAACATGTGCGCATGCGCGGTACAATTTTATTACTCCCTAGGGAGTAATAGGGCTCATTACTCCCGCTGGAAGCTCTATTACTCCCGGGGGAGTAATGGTCATTGGCGAAGATGACGATTTTGCGACGCAAGAAATGTGGTTATTTTAACGAAATCGGAAAAAAAATATCGTATGCCACAAGGGAGGAAGTGCATTTTCACCTCGTGTGAATTTCTGCCCTCGCTTCGCTCGGGCATCAAACTTCACACTCGGTGAAAACACGCACTTTCCTCCCTTGTGGCATAATATACTATTTTTGCTGACTGCGCTAAAATAACCACATTCCTTGCGTGCAATACGGGCGGAAAATAGCCTATTATTGACCGATGATCATTATTAACATGTGCGCATGCGCAGTACAATTTCATTACTCCCTAGGGAGTAATAGGGCCATTACTCTCTCTGCAAGCTCTATTACTCCCGGGTAGTAATGGTCATTGGCGAATATCACGATATTGCGACGCAAGAAATGTGGTTATTTTAACGAAGTCGGGAAAAAAATATCGTATGCGACAAGGGAGGAAGTGCATTTTCACCTCATGTGAATTTCTGCCCTCGCTTCGCTCGGGCATCAAACTTCACACTCGGTGAAAACACGCACTTTCCTCCCTTGTGGCATAATATACTATTCCTTACCTTCATCGATTGCTCTGGCCACCTCCCGCCACTTGACCATTTTGTCCTCGTGCGACAGTAGCTCTTTCGGTAGGGTATAGTCATACAATATACGACAACCCTTGACCGCCCGAATCAGCTTCTTCTCCCTATCAATTTTCATACGCTCCGCTATTTTTTCTACTTCCTTCTCTACATCTTCCTCCGAATCTTCCTATGTAAAACAAATCACAGGATATGTATTGACAAATTTAAAAGAATGGAGAAAATGAATTTATTAATTACAAACGTACCCAACTCATCTTTTCATCCGTCATGCTGACTGTCAACTGCGGTATTGAAATTATCCAATTTTGATCAGCATTTGTTTAATATTAGCTACAGAATTCACTCGATATAAAATATCGAGTGAAACCATGAAATATCGATATAAAACCATGAAATGAGCTGGGAACGTTTATCATTATCAATTTCGTGTTCTCCAGTCTTTTACATCCATTTGCCTGATGATTTATTTTATGAAAGAACAATCGAAGGATTGATTTAGAATAAAAAAATTGAATTATAGTGGAACTGTACTGTGGAATTACATCACTATATCGGTCAAGCAAAGTAGTGATTATCGACTTTCATTGCTAAATGAAACAGGGATATAAGACCTACCAACGGTCTGATACTACTGCACGACATTCCTCATATTGCGTATTTTTCTTTACATGAGATGGATAGGGATAAGGTTCATTCGTAGATTCGTTGGTGAGACTATTCCCGACTAGTGGGAGATCGAAACAAAACAATTTATTTCATCTCCACTTAGAAAAAATAATGAATTCCTCAATTATGGCGTTTGATGCGGAATAGTCAGCTGACGATTATTTATCGTTATTTAAGGAACGATATACATCTCGTATCCGAAAATATCAAATACAAGACATCAGGCTGGTCATAAAAACGTAAGGGATGCAGTGTATTTCATCTCCTTTCGTCGACTAACATAAGATGAGTGGTCCATACGCCTGATTCCATAGCTCGCGCGACTCCAAGCTGTGCGATTCTCCTTTACTTCGTGTCTACGAGACCAAATACACTACGGTCTAGATTTCACTGTAATGAGAACATTTCTGACCATCCGGAGATCGAAACGACTAAATGTATTTCATCTCTACTTAGACGATAATAATAGATTCTTCATTTATCTCTTTCGATGAGGAATAGTCATCTAATGATTATTTATCATTATTTGCGGAACGATATCCTCCTCGTCTCCGAACGTATATGGAAATATTCGAGATCCTTGTTTTTTGATAGGAACATGTGAACCGATGCAGCATCTTCTGTCGTAGATTACAGCGAGTTTTTGGAGTAGGCAGAATAAGAGAATGCACGTTAATTCCAATATCATAACACACGCTAATACAAGTTATTTTTATTCAACTGTATGGTAAAATACGATTCGGTAAAGCGAATATTGCAAGTACTTCTCGATGATATAAAAATCTGAAATAATTCATGCATATTAAAGGTATTGAAAAGATTAATTTTGTACAATAATAATTACAAAATGTTCTTAACAAATTAATCCAAAAATTAATTGTTTAACAAATTGCCCGGCAAAACAACTGTTTTTTCAATGAAAATGATTCGTTTACTTTTCTGAATAAGTATGAATTTTTTCAGATTTTCTTGTTATTTTTAAAAATTGTGTTTTTTCACAGCTTGAACATAGAAAAACGCGACTTTCATAGGTTCTTATGCAGTTACACATTTCGCGATCCATTTCATTTCTCGATACGCCACAGAATGAGCTGAAGGCTGTCAAGGGATGTTGAAGGCGAAAATCCCAATGCCAAACAAAATTCACTCGATGCTATCATTAGTCTTTTTCAATGTATTATCATATAAATGCCATTGCGAAACTCTTTTTGGTCAATCCAATGTTGGACTATAATTCTCACCATAATAGAGGGAGTTAGCTTATATTCGGTTACGCCGATAAGGCTGATTCACGAATGCCTCAGTGAGTCAACGAAATCCACTCAATTCCACCGGAAGTCGGGTTCCTTTGCATCGCAGAATACACGAATCGTTTACTGGTAAATGCTCAATAGTGACACCAACCCGGGGTCTTGATTCAATCGGTCTATCAGTGACTGGTTTACACCCTGTTTCAACGAGAAGACTGGTTTCACTCGAGTAGTATAAAAAGTTGAAAATTGAAATTTTCATATCGCTTCCTCATAAAGTTGAAAATTGAAATTTTCATATCGCTTCCTCATAAAGTTGAAAATTGAAATTTTCATATCGCTTCCTCATAAAGTTGAAAATTGAAATTTTCAAATCGTTTCCTCATAAAAGCTGAAAATTTCAATTTTCATATCGCTTCTTCATAAAAGTTGAAAATTGAAATTCGCGAAGCTCCTTCTATGAGGAAGCATTGTCTGTATTTTTGGCTTCCTCATAGAGGAAGCGTCGCGAATTTCAATTTTCAACTTTTATGAAGAAGCGATATGAAAATTGAAATTTTCAGCTTTTATGAGGAAACGATTTGAAAATTTCAATTTTCAACTTTATGAGGAAGCGATATGAAAATTTCAATTTTCAACTTTATGAGGAAGCGATATGAAAATTTCAATTTTCAACTTTATGAGGAAGCGATATGAAAATTTCAATTTTCAACTTTATGAGGAAGCGATATGAAAATTTCAATTTTCAACTTTATGAGGAAGCGATATGAAAATTTCAATTTTCAACTTTTTTCAACGTCAACGTCTTAGACTTTTATGCAAAACGTCTGACCGATTCAGGTTCAGTGCGTAAAAAAATATAACATCGTCACGTTTCACTTTGTCGAATCTGCGTTTGGCACGAAAAAATACATGGAAGTATGCGCTCCTGAATTTTTTTTGCCCTTTCGATTTTTATTCCAGAATTCCTAGTGATACCTCTTTATCTAGCTTTTTAATCCCGTCATATCCATCGTCTTGTGTATGTCTTGCTGTAGATCACGATAGGCACGTGGGTTTTTCCGCGGTGCCAGCGGAAAGCAAAAAATCGCTGTTTCAAAAAAGACCCAAAATCACTCATTTTTGCAATTTTGGCTATAACAATGCCCGGTAAACTTTTTCGTTAGTTGTCGCTCCAAGAGTGTAATTCCATGTATTTTTTCACGCTGATCACGAATCTGACACTTATTTTATTCGTAGATGAATATTTGATACGAAAAAAATGCGTAAAAAAAAAAAAAAAATGCATGAAATTCGAAAAATTCAAAATGACATAAAATTTAAACGGTTCGACCGATTCTCTTGAAATTTTAATGGGATCATCGGGTGATGATATTCTATCTGTGTACGCATTTTTAGCCCGACAGCTCAAAAATTGCGAGCGCTACAGTGCGCACAGACATTTTCGAAGAAATTAAAAATGGCGTACAAAAAAAACAACTGAAAATTTTTGGACGAAATTTGGCAGAAACATTGACTATTAACCACACAAGCTGTGTGCAAAATTTCAGCCCGATCGGTGGAGGCGTTCCCGAGATATAGCCATTTGAATTTTTCGCGTCTGATTCACACATACACACACACACACACACACACACACACACACACACACACACACATACATCCGGACATTTTTTCTAAATGTGATTTTTCGATGTTTTGGAACATTCTGAACACGTTTTCATTAAAATCTCGAAAAAAATTTTTTTCACCATCACAAAGCTTCCTCTATGAGGAAGCAAAAATGATTGCCTATTATAATGGTATTCGATTTTTGTTAAATTCGAAGTTTGCGTTATTACTTTCAATCGGTACGAGTAAGGGCGGGAGATCTTTCACCAGGACCCTTAACCGGATTGAAGCAACGTTCTCACCCATCTTACGAGTTGCGTAAGACGATAAGGTTTCACGTGAACCATATCTCGAGGCCGCTTCAATTCGGTAAACAGCACAAACCGGAAGAATGAAAGTTTATGGTAGTTCTTTAGAATCTGTACGAGTAAGGGCGGGAGACTTCTCATCGGGACCCTTAACCGAGTTGAAGCAAAGTCGGCATTGGTCTTACGAGCAGGGTAAGACGATAAACTTTCTCGTGAACCGTGTCTCGAGTCCGCTTCAATTCGGGAAACAGCCCGACCGGAAGTATGCAAGTTTATCATAGTTCTTTTAAATCTGAACGTGTAAGGGCGGGAGATTTCTTATCAGAACCCTTAACCGAGTTGAAGCAAAGTCGGCATTGGTCTTACGAGCAGGGTAAGACGATAAACTTTCTCGTGAACCGTGTCTCGAGTCCGCTTCAATTCGGGAAACAGCCCGACCGGAAGTATGCAAGTTTATCATAGTTCTTTTAAATCTGAACGTGTAAGGGCGGGAGATTTCTCACCAGAACCCTTAACCGAGTTGAAGCAATGTCGGCCTTGGTCTTACGAGCAGGGTAAGACGATAAACTTTGTCGTGAACCGTGTCCCAAGGTCGCTTCGATTCGTAAAACAGCCCGTCCAAAGGAATGATATTTTATGCTATTTCTTTTCATTCGATTCAGGAGAACGGCGGTGGATTTATTACCAGGGCTATTATATCGAGTTGAAGCGACGTTCGCATCGGTCTTCCGAGTTGCGCAAGACAATAAGGTTTCACGTGAACCATGTCTCAAGGTCGCTTCAATTCGGGAAACGCCCTAACCAAAAGAATGATTGCATTGTTTATTGCATTGTTGACTTGCAGTTTCTTATCACGATATCGATATTACTGGTTGCATAATGGGTTCCGCTTGGTTTAATTACGACGATTATAGAGTATTGTAGACATATTGTGGAAGTCTCAAATTTCGAGTGACGAGCGGCAAGAGGCGTATCGGGTGTTATTACTAGGGCCAGGAAGTTCGCGCGGATACGATGCCCCCTTTTATTTCGGCACTGGCTTGAGGCAGCGTGAAGCGAGTCGCGCTGCGACTCGGTTCAAGCGGCCGAGCGGCTTGACGCGCGCGAAATACAGTTGTCAGCCTCGACCGACTTTGACATCTGGCCAATGTTCGAAATTCGTAATTTCGGAATGACGAATAATAGAATTAATTCCGAGCCAATAAGTGCGAGCATGTAAAAAAAAATGGATGGATTTATTTTTTCAGCATAGATT
Organism: Ichneumon xanthorius; assembly: GCA_917499995.1. Taxonomy (NCBI): domain Eukaryota; kingdom Metazoa; phylum Arthropoda; class Insecta; order Hymenoptera; family Ichneumonidae; genus Ichneumon; species Ichneumon xanthorius. Next base: position 512,719 of record CAKJTD010000085.1, on the reverse strand, counting down.
TACAGTGTAGTGCTAATGTTGAGCGGCAAGCTAAGATGAATTTTTATTATTTTCGACTTAAATGTAAATTGGAAAATTAAAATATCCGAAGATTGTTAGGTTTCATTTTTATTTTTAAAATCAAGTTCGACGGAGCCCTGGAGGGTTCGGGGTATTTTAAATATTATTTTAAACACTGAAATGCTTTAATGAACGGAATGCGTGAACGGGATGGGTGAACGGAATCGGTAAATGGGATCGACGGAACGGGATGAATGAGCGTGATGGATGAACGGGATGGATGAACGGGATGGATGAACGGGATGGATGAACGGGATGGATGAACGGGATGGATGAACGGGATGGATGAACGGGATGGATGAACGGGATAGATGAACGGGATGGACGAACGGGATGGGTGAACGGGATGGACGAACGGGATGGGTGAACGGGATGGACGAACGGGATGGGTGAACGCGCTGGACCAACGGGATGGGCAAATGGGAGGGATGAACGGGATGGACGAACGGAATGGGTAAACGGGAACGACGGAACGGGATGGACGAGCGGGAGGGATGAACGGGATGGATGAACGGGATGGACGAACGGGATGGGTGAACGGGATGGGCGAACGGGATGGGTGAACGGGATGGACCAACGGGATGGGCAAATGGGAGGGATGAACGGGATGGACGAACGAAATAGGTAAACGGGATCGACGGAACGGGATGGACGAGCGGGATGGGCAAACGGGATGGATGAACGGAATGGGTAAACGGGATGGGCGAACGGGATGGGTGAACGGGATGGACGAATTTCGATACTTCAATCGTCCTTCAAGTTTTAAGATAAAAAAAATTTCAAATTTTTTTGCCGCCCCCGCACCCCTTTAGAACACCCTTAAAAGGAGGAACTTGAGATCTATTCGGGCTACGATCGAATTTTGATGCTACAATCGATATCGTCGACACATGCCTCAAGTTCGAAGGCAAAAAAAAATTTTCAATTTTATTGCCGTCCCCGCATACCTTTCGAACACGCTTAAAAAGAGGACTTTAAGATCTACTCGGGGCTACGAACGAATTTCGATGCTCCAATTGATATCGTAGACCCGTACCTCAAGTTTGAAAATAAAAAAAAAATTCAAATTTTTGATGCCCCGCACCCCCTTGGAACACGCTTAAAAAGAGGAATCTGAGATCTAGTCGGAGCTACGATCGAATTTTGATGCTCCAATCGATATCGTCCAACCGTGCCCTAAGTTTGAAAAAAAAAAAAAAATTTCAAATTTTTTTGCTGCCCCGCACCCCTTTGGAACACGCTTAAAAAGAGGAATTTGAGATCTACTAGGGGCTGCGAACGAATTTCGATGCTCCAATCGATATCGTCGATACATGCCTCAAGTTTGAAGACAAAAAAAAATTTCAATTTTTTTGCCGTCCCCGCATACCTGTCGAACACGCTTAAAAAGAGGACTTTAAGATCCACTCGGGACTACGAACGAATTTCGATGCTCCAATCGATATCGTCGACCCGTGCCTCAAGTTTGAAAATAAAAAAAAAATTACAAATATTTTTCCCGACCCGCCGCCCCTTTGGCCCTTGGCAAACACCCTTAAAAGAGGGAATTTGAGATCTACTCGGGGCTGGGATTGAATTTCGAGGCTCCAATCGATATCATGGACTCGGGCTTCAAGTTTGAAGATAAGAAAAATTGCAAATATTTTTCCCGACCCGCCGCCCCTTTGGAACACCCTTAAAAGAGAGAATTTGTGATCTACTCGGGGCTGGGATTGAATTTCGAGGCTGCAATCGATATCATGGACTCGGGCTTCAAGTTTGAAGATAAGAAAAATTGCAAATATTTTTCCCGACCCGCCGCCCCTTTGGAACACCCTTAAAAGAGGGAATTTGTGATCTACTCGGGGCTAGGATCGAAGTTCGAGGCTCCGATCGATATCATTGATTCGTGCTTCAAGTTTGAAGACAAAAAAAATTGCAAATATTTTTGCCGACCCGCCGCTCCTTTAGAACACGCTTAAAAGGAGGTATTTGAGTTCTACTCGGGGCTAGAATCGAAGTTCGAGGCTCCGATCGATATCATTGATTCGTGCTTCAAGTTTGAAGACAAAAAAAATTGCAAATATTTTTGCCGACCCGCCGCCCCTTTGGAACACCCTTAAAAGAGGGAATTTGAGATCTACTCGGGGCTGGGATTGAATTTCGAGGCTGCAATCGATATCATGGACTCAGGCTTCAAGTTTGAAGATAAGAAAAATTGCAAATATTTTTCCCGACCCGCCGCCCCTTTGGAACACCCTTAAAAGAGGGAATTTGTGATCTACTCGGAGCTGGGATTGAATTTCGAGGCTCCAATCGATATCATGGACTCGGGCTTCAAGTTTGACGACAAAAAAAATTTCAAATATTTTTGTCGACCCGCCGCTCCTTTAGAACACGCTTAAAAGGAGTTATTTGAGTTCTACTCGGGGCTAGAATCGAAGTTCGAGGCTCCGATCGATATCATTGATTCGTGCTTCAAGTTTGAAGACAAAAAAAATTGCAAATATTTTTGCCGACCCGCCGCCCCTTTGGAACACCCTTAAAAGAGGGAATTTGAGTTCTACTCGGGGCTAGGATCGAAGTTCGAGGCTCCGATCGATATCATTGATTCGTGCTTCAAGTTTGAAGACAAAAAAAATTGCAAATATTTTTGCCGACCCGCCGCCCCTTTGGAACACCCTTAAAAGAGGGAATTTGAGATCTACTCGGGGCTGGGATTGAATTTCGAGGCTCCAATCGATATCATGGGCTCGGGCTTCAAGTTTGAAGATAAGAAAAATTGCAAATTTTTTTCCCGACCCGCCGCCCCTTTGGAACAACCTTAAAAGGAGGTATTTGAGTTCTACTCGGGGCTAGGATCGAAGTTCGAGGCTCCGATCGATATCATTGATTCGTGCTTCAAGTTTGAAGACAAAGAAAATTGCAAATATTTTTGCCGACCCGCCGCCCCTTTGGAACACCCTTAAAAGAGGGAATTTGAGATCTACTCGGGGCTGGGATTGAATTTCGAGGCTGCAATCGATATCATGGACTCAGGCTTCAAGTTTGAAGATAAGAAAAATTGCAAATATTTTTGCCGACCCGCCGCCCCTTTGGAACACCCTTAAAAGAGGGAATTTGAGATCTACTTGGGGCTAGGATCGAAGTTTGAGGTTCCGATCGATATAATTGATTCGTGCTTCAAGTTTGAAGATAAAAAAAATTGCGAATTTTTTTCCCGACCCGCCGCCCCTTTGGAACACCCTTAAAAGGAGGTATTTGAGTTCTACTTGGGGCTAGGATCGAAGTTCGAGGCTCCGATCGATATCATTGATTCGTGCTTCAAGTTTGAAGACAAAAAAAATTGCAAATATTTTTGCCGACCCGCCGCCCCTTTGGAACACCCTTAAAAGAGGGAATTTGAGTTCTACTCGGGGCTAGGATCGAAGTTCGAGGCTCCGATCGATATCATGGACTCGGGCTTCAAGTTTGACAACAAAAAAAATGTTAAATATTTTTGCCGACCCGCCGCCTCTTTGGAACACGCTTAAAAGGAGGTATTTGAGTTCTACTTGGGGCTAGGATCGAAGTTCGAGGCTCCGATCGATAAAGTGGACTCGTGCTTCAAGTTTGAAGACAAAAAAAATTACAAATATTTTTCCCGACCCGCCGCCCCTTTGGAACACCCTTGAAAGAGGGAATTTGAGATCTACTCGGGGCTGGGATTGAATTTCGAGGGTCCAATTGATATCATGGACTCGTGTTTTAAGTTTGAAGATAAGAAAAATTGCAAATATTTTTCTCGACCCGCCGCCCCTTTGGAACACCCTTAAAAGAGGGAATTTGAGATCTCCTCGGGGCTGGGATTGAATTTCGAGGCTCCAAGCGTGTTCCAAAGAGGCGCCGGGTCGGCAAAAATATTTGTAATTTTTTTTGTCTTCAAACTTGCAGCACGAGTCCACTTTATCGATCGGAGCCTCGAACTTCGATCCTAGCCCCAAGTAGAACTCAAATACCTCCTTTTAAGCGTGTTCCAAAGAGGCGGCGGGTCGGCAAAAAATATTTGAAATTTTTTTTGTCGTCAAACTTGATGCCCGAGTCCATGATATCGATTGGAGCCTCGAAATTCAATCCCAGCCCCGAGTAGATCTCAAATATCTCCTTTTAAGGGTGTTACAAAGGGGCGGCGGGTCGGCAAAAATATAAAAAAATTGTTTATCTTTAAACTTGAGGCACGAGTCCACTTTATCGATCGGAGCCTCGAACTTCGATCCTAGACCCGAGTAGAACTCAAATTCCCTGTTTTAAGGGTGTTCCAAAGGGGCGGCGGATCGGCAAAAATATTTGCAACTTTTTTTGTCTTCAAACTTGAAGCACGAATCAATGATATCGATCGGAGCCTCGAACTTCGATCCTAGCCCCGAGTAGAACTCAAGTTCCCTCTTTTAAGGGTGTTCCAAAGGGGCGGCGGGTCGGCAAAAATATTTGCAATTTTTTTTGTCTTCAAACTTGAAGCACGAATCAATGATATCGATCGGAGCCTCGAACTTCGATCCTAGCCCCGAGTAGAACTCAAATACCTCCTTTTAAGGGTGTTCCAAAGGGGCGGCGGGTCGGGAAAAAAATTTGCAATTTTTTTTATCTTCAAACTTGAAGCACGAATTAATTATATCGATCGGAGCCTCGAACTTCGATCCTAGCCCCGAGTAGAACTCAAATACCTCCTTTTAAGGGTGTTCCAAAGGGGCGGCGGGTCGGGAAAAAAATTTGCAATTTTTTTTATCTTCAAACTTGAAGCACGAATCAATTATATCGATCGGAACCTCAAACTTCGATCCTAGACCCGAGTAGATCTCAAATTCCCTCTTTTAAGGGTGTTCCAAAGGGGCGGCGGGTCTGCAAAAATATTTGCAATTTTTTTTGTCTTCAAACTTGAAGCACGAATCAATGATATCGATCGGAGCCTCGAACTTCGATTCTAGCCCCGAGTAGAACTCAAATACCTCCTTTTAAGCGTGTTCTAAAGGAGCGGCGGGTCGACAAAAATATTTGAAATTTTTTTTGTCGTCAAACTTGAAGCCCAAGTCCATGATATCGATTGGAGCCTCGAAATTCAATCCCGGCCCCGAGTAGATCACAAATTCCCTCTTTTAAGGGTGTTCCAAAGGGGCGGCGGGTCGGGAAAAATATTTGCAATTTTTCTTATCTTCAAACTTGAAGCCCGAGTCCATGATATCGATTGCAGCCTCGAAATTCAATCCCAGCCCCGAGTAGATCTCAAATTCCCTCTTTTGAGGGTGTTCCAAAGGGGCGGCGGGTCGGCAAAAATATTTGCAATTTTTTTTATCTTCAAACTTGAAGCACGAATCAATTATATCGATCGGAACCTCAAACTTCGATCCTAGACCCGAGTAGATCTCAAATTCCCTCTTTTAAGGGTGTTCCAAAGGGGCGGCGGGTCTGCAAAAATATTTGCAATTTTTTTTGTCTTCAAACTTGAAGCACGAATCAATGATATCGATCGGAGCCTCGAACTTCGATTCTAGCCCCGAGTAGAACTCAAATACCTCCTTTTAAGCGTGTTCTAAAGGAGCGGCGGGTCGACAAAAATATTTGAAATTTTTTTTGTCGTCAAACTTGAAGCCCAAGTCCATGATATCGATTGGAGCCTCGAAATTCAATCCCGGCCCCGAGTAGATCACAAATTCCCTCTTTTAAGGGTGTTCCAAAGGGGCGGCGGGTCGGGAAAAATATTTGCAATTTTTCTTATCTTCAAACTTGAAGCCCGAGTCCATGATATCGATTGCAGCCTCGAAATTCAATCCCAGCCCCGAGTAGATCTCAAATTCCCTCTTTTGAGGGTGTTCCAAAGGGGCGGCGGGTCGGCAAAAATATTTGCAATTTTTTTTATCTTCAAACTTGAAGCACGAATCAATTATATCGATCGGAACCTCAAACTTCGATCCTAGACCCGAGTAGAACTCAAATATCTCCTTTTAAGGCTGTTCCAAAAAAGCGGCGGGTCGGGAAAAATATTTGAAATTTTTTTTGTCGTCAAACTTGAAGCACGAATCAATGATATCGATCGGAGCCTCAAACTTCGATCCTAGCCCCGAGTAGAACTCAAATTCCCTCTTTTAAGGCTGTTCCAAAGGGGCGGCGGGTCAGGAAAAATATTTGAAATTTTTTTTGTCGTCAAACTTGAAGCCCGAGTCTATGATATCGACTGGAGCCTGGAAATTCAATCCCAGCCCCGAGTAGATCTCAAATTCCCTCTTTTAAGGGTGTTCCAAAGGGGCGGCGGGTCGGGAAAAATATTTGTAATTTTTTTTGTGTTCAACCTTGAAGCACGAGTCCATGATATCGATTGGAGCCTCGAAATTCAATCCCAGCCCTGAGTAGATCTCAAATTCCCTCTTTTAAGGGTGTTCCAAAGGGGCGGCGGGTCGGGAAAAATATTTGTAATTTTTTTTGTCTTCAAACTTGCAGCACGAGTCCACTTTATCGATCGGAGCCTCGAACTTCGATCCTAGCCCCAAGTAGAACTCAAATACCTCCTTTTAAGCGTGTTCCAAAGAGGCGGCGGGTCGGCAAAAAATATTTGAAATTTTTTTTGTCGTCAAACTTGATGCCCGAGTCCATGATATCGATTGGAGCCTCGAAATTCAATCCCAGCCCCGAGTAGATCTCAAATTCATCCATTTCAGGGTGTTCCAAAGGGGCGGCGGGTCGGGAAAAATATTTGAATTTTTTTTTATTTTCAAACTTGAGGCACGGGTCGACGATATCAATTGGAGCATCGAAATTCGTTCGTAGCCCCGAGTAGATCTTAAAGTCCTCTTTTTAAGCGTGTTCGAAAGGTATGCGGGGACGGCAAAAAAATTGAAAATTTTTTTTTGCCTTCGAACTTGAGGCATGTGTCGACGATATCGATTGTAGCATCAAAATTCGATCGTAGCCCGAATAGATCTCAAGTTCATCCTTTTAAGGGTGTTCTAAAGGGGTGCGGGGGCGGCAAATAAAATTGGAAATTTTTTTTATTTTCAAACTTAGGGCACGGGTCGACGATATCGATTGGAGCATCAAAATTCGATCGTAGCCCCGAATAGATCTCAAGTTCCTCCTTTTAAGGGTGTTCCAAAGGGATGCGGGGACGGCAAATAAAATTTGAAATTTTTGTTGTCTTCAAACTTGAGGCACGAATGCACGATATCGATTGGAGCATCGATATTCGATCGTAGCTCCGACTAGATCTCAGATTCCTCTTTTTAAGCGTGTTCCAAAGGGGTGGGGGCGGCAAAAATTTTAATTTTTTTATCTTTAAACTTGAAGCACGAATGCACGATATCGATTCGAGCATCGAAATTCTCTTCTACCCCCGAGGACACCCCAAGTTCCCCGTTTTGAGGGTGTTCCGAGGACGTGCGGGGGCGGCAAAAAAATTTGAAATTTTTGTTGTCTTCAAACCTTGAGACTCGTGTCGACGATATCGATTGGAGCATCGAAATTCTCTTCTATCCCCGAGGACAGCTCAAGTTCCCCGTTTTGAGGGTGTTCCAAGGGCGTGCGGGGCGGCAAAAAAATTTGAAATTTTTTTTTATTTTCAAACTTAGGGCACGGTTCGACGATATCGATTGGAGCATCAAAATTCGATCGTAGCTCCGACTAGATCTCAGATTCCTCTTTTTAAGCGTGTTCCAAGGGGGTGCGGGGCGGCAAAAATTTGAATTTTTTTTATCGTTAAACTTGAAGCACGATTGCACGATATCGATTCGAGCATCGAAATTCTCTTCTACCCCCGAGGACACCCCAAGTTCCCCGTTTTGAGGGTGTTCCAAGGGCGTGCGGGGGCGGCAAAAAAATTTTGAAATTTTTGTTGTCTTCAAACCTTGAGGCACGGGTCTACGATATCAATTGGAGCATCGAAATTCGTTCGTAGCCCCGAGTAGATCTTAAAGTCCCCTTTTTAAGCGTGTTCGAAAGGTATGCGGGGACGGCAAAAAAATTTTCAATTTTTTTTTGCCTTCGAACTTGAGGCATGTGTCGACGATATCGATTGTAGCATCAAAATTCGATCGTAGCCCGAATAGATCTCAAGTTCCTCCTTTTAAGGGTGTTCTAAAGGGGTGCGGGGGCGGCAAAAAAATTTGAATTTTTTTTTTATCTTCAAACTTGAAGGACGATTGAAGTATCGAAATTCGTCTATCCCGTTCACCCATACCGTTCGCCCATCCCGTTTACCCATCCCGTTCGCCCATCCCGTTTACCCATTCCGTTCGTCCATCCCGTTCATCCATCCCGTTTGCCTATCCCGCTCGGCCATCCAGTTCCGTCGATCCCGTTTACCTATTCCGCTCGTCCATCCCGTTCCGTCGATCCCGTTTACCTATTCCGTTCGTCCATCCCGTTCACCCATCCCGTTCACCCATCCCGTTCACCCATCCCGTTCACCCATCCCGTTCACCCATCCCGTTCACCCATCCCGTTCACCCATCCCGTTCACCCATCCCGTTCACCCATCCCGTTCACCCATCCCGTTCACCCATCCCGTTCACCCATCCCGTTCACCCATCCCGTTCATTAAAGCATTTCAGTGCGTAAAATAATATTTAAAATACCCCGAACCCTCCAGGGCTCCGTCGAACTTGATTTTAAAAATAAAAATGAAACCTAACAATCTTCGGATATTTTAATTTTCCAATTTACATTTAAGTCGAAAATAATAAAAATTCATCTTAGCTTGCCGCTCAACATTAGCACTGCACTGTAAATCTATGCTGAAAAAATAAATCCATCAATTTTTTTTTACATGCTCGCACTTATTGGCTCGGAATTAATTTTATTATTCGTCATTCCGAAATTACGGATTTCGAACATTGGCCAGATGTCAAAGTCGGTCGAGGCTGACAACTGTATTTCGCGCGCGTCAAGCCGCTCGGCCGCTTGAACCGAGTCGCAGCGCGACTCGCTTCACGCTGCCTCAAGCCAGTGCCGGAATAAAAGGGGGCATCGTATCCGCGCGAACTTCCTGGCCCTAGTTATTACCGACCGCTTTTTTAATCGTTAATTGCTTTAGGATGTAAAAGTGATGAATTCTCCATCGACGGCTAGTTTCGACAAAACCAATGTCAAAATAAATAAATTTTATATCAGTAGAAGCGTATTTACGTCCCCAGTCAATGATAGCATTGGTTTGATTAATCCTGAGCTTGGATTAATAAAACAAAAATTAATTGATTATACAAACTATTCAATCAATCGATAAGTACATACTTGCGCAACGTGGTAAAATTATCAAAAATCGATGTAAATTTGAATTATTTGTGAAAGAATCCACTGTTCGGAGTGAACTCTGTGAACCATAAGATTCCAGCGGCTGATCACGTTTCGGCATTACCGGAAACATTATCGATTTAGCTTCATTTAGCCAGACAAGTATAAATTTCACAACCTTCGTGGGCCAATGCTTTTCGATACCGCACGGCGTCGCAATGCAACGGTACGTCATCCGTACGTGTGAGGATTAAAAAAAGAAAAAAAAAAAAATAACACCCGGCAGGATTCGAACTCGGGACCTCCCAGTTACCAATCCATCGCTCTAGTCATTGGACCACTTTTCACATGACTATTTTAATAACGATTTGTTCTATCGTTCGTCCGTATCTTTGCCAGGAAAAAAATTTTTTTAGGGCAAAAGCGATGAATTATGACCCTAAGCTAATTAGAAAGGGCCATAATCCATCACTTTTCCCCTAAATCAAATACATTTTGATCTCACGGAATTTTCGGAAATCTCATAATTTTCGCATAAAATACTTTAACATTTCTGGATTTTCAATAAAAATGTTTGACGACAAGTTTTGAATGACATATCGATTTGTGAAAGAATCCACTGTTCGGAGTGAACTCTGTGAACCATAAGATTCCAGCGGCTGATCACGTTTCGGCATTACCGGAAACATTATCGATTTAGCTTCATTTAGCCAGACAAGTATAAATTTCACAATCTTCGTGGGCCAATGCTTTTCGATACCGCACGGCGTCGCAATGCAACGGTACGTCATCCGTACGTGTGAGGATTAAAAAAAGAAAAAAAAAATAACACCCGGCAGGATTCGAACTCGGGACCTCCCAATTACCAATCCATCGCTCTAGTCATTGGACCACTTTTCACATGACTATTTTAATAACGATTTGTTCTATCGTTCGTCCGTATCTTTGCCAGGAAAAAAATTTTTTTAGGGCAAAAGCGATGAATTATGACCCTAAGCTAATTAGAAAGGGCCATAATCCATCACTTTTCCCCTAAATCAAATACATTTTGATCTTACGGAATTTTCTGAAATCTCATAATTTTCGCATAAAATACTTTAACATTTCTGGATTTTCAATAAAAATGTTTGACGACAAGTTTTGAATGACATATTGACAAGCAAGAAAGACACTGAAAAATATTCAGTATCACCATTCAATGTTCACCAAACGGACAACTTCTATTTACGATATAAGGAAGTCTTTGGTGTATACCTAGACTGCGAGGGAAACGTTCCCGTTGAGCTAAACCTCGAGGAAGTCTTCGGGGTACACCTAGACTGCGAGGGAAACGATCCCGTTGAGCTAAACCTCGAGGAAGTCTTCGGTGTATACCTAGACTGCGAGGGAAACCCTCCCGTTGAGCTAAACCTCGAGCAAGTCTTCGGTGTATACCTAGAGTGCCAGGGAAACCCTCCCGTTGAGCTAAACCTCGAGGAAGTCTTCGGTGTATACCTAGACTGCGAGGGAAACCCTCCCGTTGAGCTAAACCTCGAGCAAGTCTTCGGTGTATACCTAGAGTGCGAGGGAAACCCTCCCGTTGAGCTAAACCTCGAGGAAGTCTTCGGTGTATACCTAGACTGTGAGGGAAACCCTCCCGTTAAGCTAAACCTCGAGGAAGTCTTCGGGGTATACCTAGAGTGCGAGGGAAACCCTCCCGTTGAGCTAAACCTCGAGGAAGTCTTCGGTGTATACCTAGACTGTGAGGAAAACCCTCCCGTTAAGCTAAACCTCGAGGAAGTCTTCGGTGTATACCTAGACTGCGAGGGACACGTTCCCGTTGAGCTAAACCTCGAGGAAGTCTTCGGTGTATACCTAGACTGTGAGGGAAACCCTCCCGTTAAGCTAAACCTCGAGGAAGTCTTCGGGGTATACCTAGACTGCGAGGGAAACGTTCCCGTTAAGCTAAACCTCGAGGAAGTCTTCGGGGTATACCTAGAGTGCGAGGGAAACCCTCCCGTTGAGCTAAACCTCGAGGAAGTCTTCGGTGTATACCTAGACTGTGAGGAAAACCCTCCCGTTAAGCTAAACCTCGAGGAAGTCTTCGGTGTATACCTAGACTGCGAGGGACACGTTCCCGTTGAGCTAAACCTCGAGGAAGTCTTCGGTGTATACCTAGACAGTGAGGGAAACCCTCCCGTTAAGCTAAACCTCGAGGAAGTCTTCGGGGTATACCTAGACTGCGAGGGAAACGTTCCCGTTAAGCTAAACCTCGAGGAAGTCTTCGGGGTATACCTAGAGTGCGAGGGAAACCCTCCCGTTGAGCTAAACCTCGAGGAAGTCTTCGGTGTATACCTAGACTGTGAGGGAAACCCTCCCGTTAAGCTAAACCTCGAGGGAGTCTTCGGTGTATACCTAGACTGCGAGGGAAACGTTCCCGTTAAGCTAAACCTCGAGGAAGTCTTCGGTGTATACCTAGAGTGCGAGGGAAACCCTCCCGTTGAGCTAAACCTCGAGCAAGTCTTCGGTGTATACCTAGACTGTGAGGGAAACCCTCCCGTTAAGCTAAACCTCGAGGAAGTCTTCGGTGTATACCTAGACTGCGAGGGAAACGTTCCCGTTAAGCTAAACCTCGAGGAAGTCTTCGGTGTATACCTAGACTGCGAGGGAAACCCTCCCGTTGAGCTAAACCTCGAACAAGTCTTCGGTGTATACCTAGAGTGCGAGGGAAACCCTCCCGTTGAGCTAAACCTCGAGGAAGTCTTCGGTGTATACCTAGACTGTGAGGAAAACCCTCCCGTTAAGCTAAACCTCGAGGAAGTCTTCGGTGTATACCTAGACTGCGAGGGAAACGTTCCCGTTAAGCTAAACCTCGAGGAAGTCTTCGGTGTATACCTAGACTGCGAGGGAAACGTTCCCGTTAAGCTAAACCTCGAGGAAGTCTTCGGGGTATACCTAGACTGCGAGGGAAACGCTCCCGCATTTTTACGGTACAAATATTTAATTTGCGGTAAAATTGCTGATCACATTTTAATTTGAACTTTTCATCCGTCGAGAGTAATAACCTCACTTTTTATTTTTTTTTATTTTCTATTTTCACATCATTTTATTTAATTCAACATTTGAATGCTACCCTGTACTTGGTTATACGAGGTCTCATCCACCGGAATTGACGTTTCGTCGCGGGACTATTTTCACGCGCGTAGGAACACCGTGCGTTGCCCCCACCGAATTCGACAGATGAATTCTAGCCCGACGCTCTGACACGCACACATTTAAACTGCGCACACCGATAGGGAAACTTTGAGCCTTAATAACTCGGCCAATTTTGATCGTAGAAAAATTTCAAAAAAAGGAAATTACTCGGGCTGACGCGCTCTACCAGACTGTAAAATATTCCGAAGTAGTTACATTTCACCCTGTATATTGAACTACATATGTTCAATACATGTCTCATACAAATCAAATATAGTTTTCATCTTGCTAATATGGACATGTGTATATATGTCTATTACATTTAATTTATAGAATGTACTGAAAGAAAATATATTTCATTACAATCGACGACGTAATTCAACACGGCGAACCGGGAATACTTATTCACATTCGTTATGCCCTTATGAAATTAGGCCATCGATATATTATCATGACATTAATATACCGTCCGAATAAAATCAGAAGAACATATTTTCTATGTATAAGCATGTGAAATAAGCCTTTCTGGCTACGATCACGCGATAATATATCACCGGTTTCTCTGGAAGGAGTAACGTTTACACAATCAAGCCTCTCGCACTTTTTAAAGAACTAGGGGAATCACACGCACTATCGCGCATGACCAGAGGTTTGTTAGCGCTGCAGCGCTCATTTGAGAGCGCTCGCTACACTCGCGGATGGCATCCGAGCTCGGTTGTCATCGCCGAGCAATCACGGCACGAATAAAAGTCAAACAATAAGTGCGATATCTTCGACTGGTCATTATCGAACATTCTGTATTTTTAGCATGACACGCCAACATTGTACAGGCTGGTCCGGATGCTAGAACTTTAGAGAACTTCTAATGTATGCATATGAATAATATAGCGAAACATTTTGGACATTTTGAATATATACACAAGTGATGAGATATATATACATAAATCCCTGCTGAGACTACGTGCATGATTTAATGAAAATAGTTTATCGATTTCATTTTGGTGTATGCAGGCCTTTTTTTATTTGTGATACTCATTCAAGTGTACATAGTCAAGTTAGTCACTCAAGTTAGTTTGTGGTTGATAGTGAATATTGATTACTCTGTAATTCAAGTTATGTACGAATGTTTGTTGATGCTTCAAGCATATAGCGAAGTAATGCATAACACTCCCCTCGTTATCATGCCATACATGCGCATAACAATTTCCTGCCAATGCTGATATCAAGTTCGTTCAGTGTGCCTATTGAATATCGGGAATACAATAAAACAATAGAATACACGTGTCAGATGAATAAAGTAATCTTTAATGGGGTCAGTGTATTTTTTGAAATTAACATAATCAGTTTCGTTCATTGAACATCGTCACATTTTAAAGATAGAGATAGAGATTTATGATGAAGTCCGTATGAGAACAATCTTACGTCAGTAATTCGTAGTGGTTTGGGTGCACACAGGCAAGCAAGATCGAATCACTACTTATTTCAATCAGCGTTACTTTCTCTTTTATTAACGAAGTACTTATGACCGCTAAGTTATCTTCATGTTTTGTTAACGTTATTAAATGTTTCAATCGTCTACCTTGTATAAACGAGGTGTTATTCTTTTCAAAATATTTGCCGATTGCAAACGGAGTAAGACAGCCATCAATTCTTATAACTAAAAATTCGTTTATTTCGAATATCTCTTGATTATGCAGAAGTACGTAATAATTCGATCTCTTTTGGACTCTCGAATATTGCTGACAATGGAAAAGTTCATTGTTTATGAGTGCTCTTTTGTAGCCTTGAACAATTGAATGTTCGTCGATCTTTATATCAATCCGTTGTAATGCCAGATATTGAATACGAGGTAACTCACGATAAAAAGTCGCAGCACCCAACATACCTGCATTTTCGATAACTAAAGTGGGCTCACCTCGTGTTTGCTTATTCATTATCCTATCTAGGTACACTTTCTGATCTTCCGTCATCAACTCCGAACATAAATTGTACAGTCTATCTACGACACACTTTAGTCGAAATGTATCGCTGATTTGAAGAGCGACTCCATTTGAGCTCTTGACAAAACTGAGCAAATCCTGATTCGCATTTTCATACGGAAACGCGCTATGTGTCCATAACGGCCCCCAATTCGATACACTGTCTGGTAAATGTGCCAGTAAATGTACGTTAAAGGATACATATTCTCGACCATACAACTCTTCAACCCCGTGAATGAATTCAATTAAGCATTTTCGAGAAAATTCAATTTCGCTTGGCATTATTGAAATTTGCAACAGAAGTGAAACGCCATCCACAAGTAAAGCCCAATGTCTTACATACTTTCGCGGGAATAGAGCTATCAATGTGGGCAGACTGTAAAATAATAGAAAAATAGCCCATTCGTGAGCCTTCCAGTGTATGCGGTCTGAAATTTTACGCGGGGTTCTCGAAATTTCTAAAGTCGGTTGATACGCCAATAAATACGAATCTACACTTTTCTCAAGGTGGCCAAAATAGAACTCTTTGTTATGATTAGCGGAATCAAACCACATTTTACTAAACTGTCTGCAAACACCCAAAGCAACGCAATGCATCCAGTCGACATCCAAAGAATGAATAATATCAAAATGTGGGATTACACATAGAATCGATAGACCCTTTACTCCTTTTTCTTTGTTTCGAGCATGTTCTAATGTTTCATCATGCGTTCGCAAACCTTCGCCGTAAGGGATGCCCTCTTCATCCAAAGGATATACGCGTGCTGTTCCTCTACCCTTAGCTATAGTTTCTCCGGGGTGAAGACACAGGCCACAGCCATATTCTCCGTTAAATTGATGGGTGTTCCTTAGTTGAGGTCTTGCAACCGAATCGCATACTCCCATAAGTATTAAACACTTTTTTGTATAAATTGCCCCTTCGAATTCGTAACTAAATCCTTCCGTGTACAAATGTTTGCTTTCAGTGACAAATGGTTTCAAGTATTCATTTATATTTGGCTTTCCCGATCCAAACCATAGACTACACAAGATTACGTTACTTCTTCTCTTTTTCGGCTCTAATTCATTTATCGTACATAAGATTGGATGAATCGAGAAATTCGAGCTGTCGAAAATCGGTACTCCATCGACGCTAA
Organism: Ichneumon xanthorius; assembly: GCA_917499995.1. Taxonomy (NCBI): domain Eukaryota; kingdom Metazoa; phylum Arthropoda; class Insecta; order Hymenoptera; family Ichneumonidae; genus Ichneumon; species Ichneumon xanthorius. The sequence goes on along the minus strand of CAKJTD010000085.1, from coordinate 497,136 downwards.
AAGTTACACTTATCATATCACCGTTAACCTTTCGTGTGTATAGTTTTCCATTAGTAATATCTTCGATTCCATATTCGCAGATCTTTTGTCTGTTTTGTAGACATTGAGTGTGTGCATCGCTTGTCTCAAATACATCTTTTAACTGCTGTTTCAGCGACATGTATATGAAAATATTGTGAGCGTCAATATTTTTTTTAATATCAATATCGGTGTCGCAGCTTTCTCAATGAATCTGACGCAATATTGGATCAGTAGCTATACCGAGATACAATTTACATTTGGGGCATAAGTGATGCACGGTCATGCATGTAGAAAAATCTTCAATAGTTTTCTTCCAAAAATATTTTGAAGACTGTTTCATCGATGATCCGGACATGACGCAGTGAAGTTCTGCAACATCTTCTGTCGCAGCGTATGTCAGGTTATGACGCAACTTCGTTGCCAATATCAATAATGTTTGCATGAGAATCTCGTCAGCATAGAACTGCGTATGGGCTGACACTTCGCCATGACAATCTTTGTTCGCATCTCCCAAACTTGAGGTACTATAAGCATCCTGAATGGGAACTTCATAACAGGGCTGAATGCTCTCGCCAGCGTTTTCCTAGAAAAATATATTTAAATATTATACTATTTTTAAACTTTTAAATAGATACGCCGTGGTTTATCTATCTATCTATCTATCTATCTGTCTGTCTGTCTGTCTGTCTGTCTGTCTGTCTGTCTGTCTGTCTGTCCGTCTGTCCGTCTGTCCGTCTGTCCGTCTGTCCGTCTGTCCGTCTGTCCGTCTGTCCGTCTGTCCGTCCGTCCGTCCGTCCGTCCGTCCGTCCGTCCGTCCGTCCGTCCGTCCGTCCGTCCGTCCGTCCGTCCGTCCGTCCGTCCGTCCGTCCGTCCGTCCGTCCGTCCGTCCGCCCGCCCGCCCGTCCGCCCGTCCGTCCGTCCGCCCGCCCGTCCGTCCGTCCGTCCGTCCGTCCGTCCGTCCGTCCGTCCGTCCGTCCGTCCGTCCGTCCGTCCGTCCGTCCGTCCGTCCGTCCGTCCGTCCGTCCGTCCGTCCGTCCGTCCGTCCGTCCGTCCGTCCGTCCGTCCGTCCGTCCGTCCGTCCGTCCGTCCGTCCGTCCGTCCGTCCGTCCGTCCGTCCGTCCGTCCGTCCGTCCGTCCGTCCGTCCGTCCGTCCGTCCGTCCGTCCGTCCGTCCGTCCGTCCGTCCGTCCGTCCGTCCGTCCGTCCGTCCGTCCGTCCGTCCGTCCGTCCGTCCGTCCGTCCGTCCGTCCGTCCGTCCGTCCGTCCGTCCGTCCGTCCGTCCGTCCGTCCGTCCGTCCGTCCGTCCGTCCGTCCGTCCGTCCGTCCGTCCGTCCGTCCGTCCGTCCGTCCGTCCGTCCGTCCGTCCGTCCGTCCGTCCGTCCGTCCGTCCGTCCGTCCGTCCGTCCGTCCGTCCGTCCGTCCGTCCGTCCGTCCGTCCGTCCGTCTGTCTGTCTGTCCGTCTGTCTGTCTGTCTGTCTGTCTGTCTGTCTGTCTGTCTTTTTTTTTTTTTTTTTTTTTTATTCGGGAGGAGGGGAAATCGTCTATAAGACACCCTGGTGTTTTGGGTAGTGTCGGATTTTTACCGACTAAAACCCCTACTCCCTCTCCTCACACCGCACTGGACCCGCGTTAGCATTGCTCATGTGTGGTGTGTTTACTGCCCGTCCCGGGCTCTTCTCTTCTGATTGGCTTTTGCCGTTTCACCGTCCTTTCGCAAACCTAGCCGTCCAGGTGTGCTCCTTGCGCAACCTGCGCTGCTATGGCTGCCTTCCATTCCCTCTCGATTTGCTCTTTCTCCTTCATGGTCCCGATGATGTAAGCTTGCACAGCTTCCCAGTTGTGCTCGCTTTCTAGCATGACTCCCATGATGTTAGCCTCTCCCAGTCTTATACCCCCTAGTGTCTCTTCGAGTCGAGTTCTGTCGTTCTCCGATGCTGGACACCTGAAGATAGTGTGCTCCGCGTCATCTGGGGTATGGCCGCAGCGGAGGCACTCCGCGGTGTCCCGTTTTTTGAACCGCTTAAGGTATGCGTTAAAGCACCCATGACCAGTGAGCGCCTGCGTAAGGTGGTATCCCATATGTCCGTGCGTCCTGCTATACCATGCTGCCACGTTAGGTATGAGGCTGTGCGTCCATCGTCCTCCTGTGTCGCTGTCCCATCTTGCCTGCCACCGGTCCATGAGTCTCTGGCGCGCTCTCTCCTTGGTCGTCAGTCTCTCATACTCCACGTCGTTTCTCGCTCTGTACTGCTGCAGCTCTTTGTAGACTTCCTGTTTCTCGCGAATCATTAAGTCTATTGGGGGCGTGCTAGCAAGTACCAGCGCGGCTGTTTCGGAAACCGTTCTGTAGGCGGAAATTACTCTCAGAGCACTTCTTCTCTGCACACCTGCAAGTAGTTTTCTCGCTCCCACCCTGTCCACTGCATCGGCCCATATTTCCGCTGCGTAGAGAATTTTTGAGTGTACTACGCTGTTGAGGAGTTTCCGCTTTTGCTCTCTCGGCCCGCCGATGTTCGGCATCAACCGCGCCAAAGCTGCCGCTGTAGATGCTGCCTTTTCCGCTGTTTTGACTGCATGGTCTACATACCGGAGACCATTGTCAAGCTGGACGCCAAGGTACTTCAGCGACTTCGAGAAGGGTATATTCTTTCCTTCCAGAACAAGTTCCGGTGGTGTGAACAGTCTCTTGTCCGTGATGAGTATCGCTTCTGTTTTGTGAACCGCCATTGTCAGTCCTTGCTCTTTCAGCCAATTACTTGCCCGTCGGAGGCTTTCGTTAGTTGCTAGCTCCAGTGTGCTTGTCGCCTTTGCCGTCACTACAACTGCGGCGTCGTCTGCGAACCCAATTATTTTTGCCCGTCCAGGCAGGTCGAGGTTTAACAGGCCGTCGTACATGACGTTCCACAAGAATGGACCAAGAACCGATCCTTGTGGGACGCCTGCTGTTACCTCATACTCGACTTCCCCTTCGTCCGTGTCGTATATCAGCCTTCGATCGTTCAGGTAGCTATCTACCATCTTTCTCAAGTATTCTGGTGTCTGTCTCGATGTTAACGCCTTCATGATGACGTCCCACCTGGCTGTATTGAACGCGTTTTTTATGTCGAGGGTGACTAATGCACAGTAACCTTTTGACTGCCAAGTACCAGTTTTCTCCTTTTCGGCTTCTTTTATCGCTTCGGCTATAGCATCTACGGTTGATCGGCCTTTTCTAAAACCATACTGTCGTTGTGACAGTCCGCCATTGTTTTCGATGTATGTCTCGAGTCTCCTAAGTAATAGTCTTTCGAAAAGCTTCCCTATGTTGTCCAGAAGGCATATTGGTCGGTATGACGATGGCTCTTCCAACGGTTTGTCCCCCTTTCTCAGTAGGACCAGCTTTTGCCTTTTCCACTTCGTCGTGAAGACTCCTTTCGCTCTGTCTGTCTGTCTGTCTGTCTGTCTGTCTGTCTGTCTGTCTGTCTGTCTGTCTGTCTGTCTGTCTGTCTGTCTGTCTGTCTGTCTGTCTGTCTTTTTTTTTTTTTTTTTTTTTTATTCGGGAGGAGGGGAAATCTTCTATAAGACACCCTGGTGTTTTGGGTAGTGTCGGATTTTTACCGACTAAAACCCCTCCTCCCTCCCCTCACACCGCACTGGACCCGCGTTAGCATTGCTCATGTGTGGTGTGTTTACTGCCCGTCCCGGGCTCTTCTCTTCTGATTGGTTTTTGCCGTTTCACCGTCCTTTCGCAAACCTAGCCGTCCAGGTGTGCTCCTTGCGCAACCTGCGCTGCTATGGCTGCCTTCCATTCCCTCTCGATTTGCTCTTTCTCCTTCATGGTCCCGATGATGTAAGCTTGCACAGCTTCCCAGTTGTGCTCGCTTTCTAGCATGACTCCCATGATGTTAGCCTCTCCCAGTCTTATACCCCCTAGTGTCTCTTCGAGTCGAGTTCTGTCGTTCTCCGATGCTGGACACCTGAAGATAGTGTGCTGCGCGTCATCTGGGGTATGGCCGCAGCGGAGGCACTCCGCGGTGTCCCGTTTTTTGAACCGCTTAAGGTATGCGTTAAAGCACCCATGACCAAGTGAGCGCCTGCGTAAGGTGGTATCCCATATGTCCGTGCGTCCTGCTATACCATGCTGCCACGTTAGGTATGAGGCTGTGCGTCCATCGTCCTCCTGTGTCGCTGTCCCATCTTGCCTGCCACCGGTCCATGAGTCTCTGGCGCGCTCTCTCCTTGGTCGTCAGTCTCTCATACTCCACGTCGTTTCTCGCTCTGTACTGCTGCAGCTCTTTGTAGACTTCCTGTTTCTCGCGAATCATTAAGTCTATTGGGGGCGTGCTAGCAAGTACCAGCGCGGCTGTTTCGGAAACCGTTCTGTAGGCGGAAATTACTCTCAGAGCACTTCTTCTCTGCACACCTGCAAGTTGTTTTCTCGCTCCCACCCTGTCCACTGCATCGGCCCATATTTCCGCTGCGTAGAGAATTTTTGAGTGTACTACGCTGTTGAGGAGTTTCCGCTTTTGCTCTCTCGGCCCGCCGATGTTCGGCATCAACCGCGCCAAAGCTGCCGCTGTAGATGCTGCCTTTTCCGCTGTTTTGACTGCATGGTCTACATACCGGAGACCATTGTCAAGCTGGACGCCAAGGTACTTCAGCGACTTCGAGAAGGGTATATTCTTTCCTTCCAGAACAAGTTCCGGTGGTGTGAACAGTCCCTTGTCCGTGATGAGTATCGCTTCTGTTTTGTGAACCGCCATTGTCAGTCCTTGCTCTTTCAGCCAATTACTTGCCCGTCGGAGGCTTTCGTTAGTTGCTAGCTCCAGTGTGCTTGTCGCCTTTGCCGTCACTACAACTGCGGCGTCGTCTGCGAACCCAATTATTTTTGCCCGTCCAGGCAGGTCGAGGTTTAACAGGCGGTCGTACATGACGTTCCACAAGAATGGACCAAGAACCGATCCTTGTGGGACGCCTGCTGTTACCTCATACTCGACTTCCCCTTCGTCCGTGTCGTATATCAGCCTTCGATCGTTCAGGTAGCTATCTACCATCTTTCTCAAGTACTCTGGTGTCTGTCTCGATGTTAACGTCTTCATGATGACGTCCCACCTGGCTGTATTGAACGCGTTTTTTATGTCGAGGGTGACTAATGCACAGTAACCTTTTGACTGCCAAGTACCAGTTTTCTCCTTTTCGGCTTCTTTTATCGCTTCGGCTATAGCATCTACGGTTGATCGGCCTTTTCTAAAACCATACTGTCGTTGTGACAGTCCGCCATTGTTTTCGATGTATGTCTCGAGTCTCCTAAGTAATAGTCTTTCGAAAAGCTTCCCTATGTTGTCCAGAAGGCATATTGGTCGGTATGACGATGGCTCGTCCAACGGTTTGTCCCCCTTTCTCAGTAGGACCAGCTTTTGCCTTTTCCACTTCGTCGCGAAGACTCCTTTCCGAAGGCACGCATTGTATGTGGTCAACAACAATTCTGGCCACACTTCCACCACTTCTCAGATTATCTCGTTCGGGATGTTGTCTGGACCGGGTGCTTTCCCTGGCCGTAGACGTTTCCTAGCCTCTTGGATCTCCTCGACGCTAAAAGGTGTTATGCGCGTCTCACACGCTTGCCATTCTTCTGCTGGTCTGCGCTCCTGAACCGGAAATAGCGTGGTAACTATTTCCCTCATTCGTTGTGGACATGATATTCCAGGTATCTGCTGTCTACCCACCAGTTTTTTCGTGACTATCCGATACGGTAGGCCCCACGGGTCTTCTTCTATGGATCGGCACAGTTCGAGCCAGCATTTCCGTTTGCTACTCTTGATGGCCAACCGTAGCTCTTTTCTCGCCTTTTTGAAGTTCGCTACCAATTCGGCTTCCTGCGTATCCCCACTCTCTGGGGAGTTACGGCGCCGCCGTCTGCGGCGTTGGACAGCCCTGCGTGCAGCGAGATAGTTCTTCCGTAGGTCGTTGATTTCCGCATTCCACCAGTAAACTGACTTCTTTACATTTGCGGCGTTCTTGCGCTTTGGCATGGACGCATCGCACGCTGCCGTGATGGTGTTGACCGCGTAATCTACGTGCTGGTCGACGTCCCCTATCTCTGAAAGTCTTTGCAGCTCCCCTTGCAGCTTTGCTGCTTCCAACGTCGTTCTGAACCGGGTTCTATCGAGTTTCCTCAATAGCCATCCACCCCCGTTTCCCTGCACCGTGGTAGCGTTTCGCTGTTGTCTCTCCGAGTTTGTCTTCAGGCTGAATTCCAAGTATTGGTGGTCGCTGAGGATAGCGTCCTCTAGGACTCTCCACCCCTCCGCCCTGCGGGCAATACCTTCCGATGCCAGCGTGACGTCGATGATGGATCCCGTATTTCCCCTTCGGAATGTAAGAGAGTTCCCCTCGTTCAGTACCGCCAAATCTAGTCTCGCTATCATTTCGGACAGAGCTTCCCCTCTTCGATCCATTCTTCTGGAGCCCCATTCCGGCGATTTGCAGTTGAAGTCCCCTGCCACTAGTTTTTCTCCGTTCGCCGATCTCAGATTTTCTTCCAACTCGTCTATCTGTCTCAGGAAATCTTCGTGGTCAAGGTTTGGTGAGAAGTAGCAGCTATAGATTCTAAAACCTTCGATATCAATCCATACGAAGTTGGATGTCGGCTTACTGACTTCCCGGATTCGTAGGTCCCGATTTAGCACGGCAATAGCTGCTCTGCCTGACGTATCCTGGAACCATGGGACGGTGTCCAGACATCTGTATTGCTCGCTGATTATTAGCACCTCTGCCTTTTTTTCTGCGGCCGTTTGTAGCAAGAGATCCTGTGCTTCTCGACCTCTTCCCAGGTTTATCTGCAGGAACTTCGTCATTTCTTCGCTTTCTTCAGTGCCTCCTGGAACGATGGGCACCTTGCGCTGCCAAGGATGTGTTTCGCATCCCTCTTTCCTTCATTACATACTGCACAGAAGGCCTCCTCTTTGCAATCTTTTGCGATGTGGTCTTCTTTCCCACAGAGGCGACACGATTTCGATCTGTCTGCCCCTTTGCAGTCCCGCGCTAGGTGGCCAAATCCTTGGCAACGGAAGCATCGAATAACCTCTGTCTTCTGTCTAACCCTGCACATGACCCATCCTATCTTGACTCTGCCAGCTTTCAGTAGCGCTTCTGCGATTTCCTCCGACGTTATCACGACTGCTGTTTGTGTGCCTCCAAAACCTTCCCTGAGTGATCTCACTTTCACCGCTTCTGGGGAGGCTTGCTCTACTACCGCCAATACGGCGGCAGTCACATCCATTTCTTCCGTGACCTCGTCTAGATCCCGGATTTCAAGTGTGCAGTTCCGTGCCATCGTCCGGACTGTGGCCTGCTCTTTTAAGAGGTCGGCTACTGCAGTTCGCAGAATTCCGATTCCCCCACTCCCCTTCTTGACTTCTACAAGGAGTTCGCCGTTTCGAGTCTGCCTCATCCCTGCTATTTCTACCCCGCATTGGGCCGGGTCCACATTCTTTTTAATTTGCCGGAGCATGTCTGCATATAAGACCCCTTCTGCTGGTTTAACCGCCATTGCTTCGGGCCGCTTAGCGCGGAGGCGGTTTCCCGGCGGCTTTTTTGTGCTAACTTTCCCCCGATTTACCCGTTTTCTCGGTTCCACCTTTTTCCACTCAGATTGCTGCGTCACCGGCGCAGGTAGCCTGGTTTGGTTTCGGGGTGTTTCGTTTTGCCCAGTTGCGCCTCGTGTCCTTTTCCCAGGTGTTTGCACCTGCGGTGGTGAAGTCGCTACCCTCTTTTTGTTTGAGAGTTCCCGTTCGACTTTCGTGGAAGGAACCTTCTCCACCGATCTAGTCCTTTGCTGCGCTTCTTCGTATGCGCGCTCCAGTTCTTCCCTTTCGTCGCGATGATCCTTCATTCGCTTCCACAGGATTGCCGCTTCGTCGTTAGCGGTACGAATCGACTTGTGGATGTTCGTATAGCCTTTCAGGACTTCCTCGATTTTTCGAATGCGTTTACCGATCTCGGCGAACGCTCCCGCTTCCTCCCTTTTCAGCTGCTCTATCTGCTCTTTTAGTTTTGCCGTAACCATTGGGGCCTTACGCTCCACCCCCGTAGTGCTGCAGTCACTGGTTGACGGCGACCGAGAGCCTGCTAGCGCACTCCCCAACGCCGGTCCCACGGTATCCTTCTCCTGCACTATGTTTTCGTGAGTTTGGCTCCCCCCAAAATCCATGAAGCCAGCACCAACCACCGGGGCTTCCACCCGATCGGAATTGGCGGCGAGATTTGCCCCGGAGGGCTTGCTCGCTTGGGGTAAGTTTCGTTTAGACCCACTTTCCATATTTGGTTTATTGTTCGGGGTACCTTCCCCTAGGTTTTTTGGAGAGGTGTCCTTCCTCTTCGCACCACATTTGGTCCGCGAGGGCTATTTTATTTCGCCCCAGTCCGCCAGTCGCTGCGACAGAGTCGAAGCTTCCGGTGAGGACTTCCCCTATCCGCCACCTGGGGACGCGCTCCAGTCGGAGTTGGGTCTCTCCGCGGGGGAGACATCCTGGAAGGGCATCACCCCCCTGGAGACTCTGTCTGTCTGTCTGTCTGTCTGTCTGTCTGTCCGTCCGTCCGTCCGTCCGTCCGTCCGTCCGTCCGTCCGTCCGTCCGTCCGTCCGTCCGTCCGTCCGTCCGTCCGTCCGTCCGTCCGTCCGTCCGTCCGTCCGTCCGTCCGTCCGTCCGTCCGTCCGTCCGTCCGTCCGTCCGTCCGTCCGTCCGTCCGTCCGTCCGTCCGTCCGTCCGTCCGTCCGTCCGTCCGTCCGTCCGTCCGTCCGTCCGTCCGTCCGTCCGTCCGTCCGTCCGTCCGTCCGTCCGTCCGTCCGTCCGTCCGTCCGTCCGTCCGTCCGTCCGTCCGTCCGTCCGTCCGTCCGTCCATCCGTCCATCCATCCGTCCGTCCATCCATCCGTCCATCCATCCGTCCATCCATCCATCCATCCGTCCATCCATCCATCCATCTATCTACCTATCTATCTATCTATCTATCTATCTATCTATCTATTTGGTTACGGAATAACCTAAAGTGAATAGTGAAAAGAACGGGTTTCGTATCACAGGTTAATTTACTAAATGATTGTATGAATATACCAAATTTTTATGGAGAAATCTGACCCATTCACATGTACTCACCGCATTATTTCCATCAAGGGTCTTGTTAGAACTAATCGACGAGGTCGATGAATCCCCGCGGTCAATGAGTTCCGTCGCAACTGATTCAACTGAAGTAAGTTGGAGCTCATTCGGTTCACGCGAATGGTGACCCTTTACCAAAAAATATACAATGTTGATTGTACCATACGGGAACACCCGTAGCATATCATTACCGCGTTTTTTATTTCACATCAGCCAGTTTTCATTAAATGGATTCAAAATTAACAATTGTTCGTTGTAATTCTGAAAACTTGTACGGTATAGAAGTTAAATACAAAAATTTTTTTTAAATCATGTTTCTCCATATTGCTGTTTGATTAAAATATGAAAAAGATTTTAAACTATGCTGTTGGGTGGTTAATATATTATTAGTATTATTAGGCCGTAAAATTTTGTAAAAATTTGCTATACTTCTAAATGAAGTTTCAAAGTTTATATACATTTTTAGTATGAGGAATTTCGATCACTGCCTTTTTTACAATTTTCCTATACATTAGCTGAATAAGACCTTTGCATTTGACCCTCCAGACAAGTTGGTCAATTTATTTCAAGATGTGAGCGTGTATCATCTTACTATTATTGGGCTTTTTGAATGACGATTTTTCCGTCAGTACGGATTAAGTCTTAACATGCTGTGTTACTTGCAAACTTAATCTAAATAGCACTTTAGTAGTTATGTACTACATAGTAAATATGCCAACGCAGAGAACTAAACACATTGAATGCACTGTGCTGGATTATGTAGTTATTGTTGTGTGACGTATTTTTCCGAGAACTCACACGAAACGGTACGAAAATCTATACTCAGAAAGACCGCGAAATCGGGATCTCAAAACGTCACCTTCGGCCGTCTACCTCCGCGAATACATTGGCGTCCCGGTGGGCGCCAGTTAATTTTTGTTTCGCCGGTATTAACAACCGGACTAATCTGGAGTCGGTGGAACAAGCCGAGCTCCGCAGGGTTAATTTTTGTTTCGCCGGAATTACCAAACCGGACTAATCTGGGAGCGGGTGGAACAAGCCCGACTCCACCAATGCGAGATCTGGAGGTCGGTGGAACAGGCCGACCCCCGCAAGGACGAAACGAACGGAACAACAAAACGAGAACTAACCGTAACGAGCTAACACCAATGCACTCGCGGGAGCAAACGGTAACGGAAATGCACGGTTGCTCAGGATGCGGGTTATGGTAGAAGGGTCGCGATCCTTGGCCAATAAAATAACGCGGAATCGAAAATATCGGAATCTCAACTTTAAATAACGGGAACGATTATTTATGGGCTGTTAAGCCACGGGATCGCACACTAGTGCATCGGGAGCGCTCAGCCGATCGAACGATCGAGCGAGCGTAGCGAGAACGGATCTATAGGCGATCGATAAATTATCTAAGCGATAAACTCACCGATACAGCAGATTTAATCCAATAATTTTCGGGAACTGCATCTTACGATGCCACGAGAACTTAAGCACAATCCCTGCACCTCAAGAGCGTTATCCGAAACGCCTCTCGAGCACAGAAAAATCACTAAATTATTCGGGAAAGAATTCACACGAAACACATCGCCCGAGCCTACTAGCGAACGCGCAAAGTGACAGGTAGCGAACGCGACGCACGAACCAAAGCGAGAGCGATAACCGGAGTCTACGGTAACGCGAGCGAGAACGACTGACTCAAGCGCGACACAATAGCCGAAACCGTAAACATCGGGAGCACGGGAGAGGTCCGAGCAGCCTCGAGGACGACTCCCGGTAGACTGATAAGCATACGAAAATATTCTAACGGGACGTTATCATGATTATTACGGGATCCTTAACCGGTAACTACTGCCCTCTTGAACTATTTCGTGACGCCATCTATACGAGAGCCGAAACTGTAACGCGGTAACTTTGAGAATCTTCGCGATCGCTACTCCAAATGCAGGACGTGAAAACAAGGCTCTCTCTCTAAACTAAAACACGGCACAAGGGGTTCCAACCTTGCCCGGACTGAACTAAAACCTCCGCCTGTTCTCCAACGTCCTGTATTATCACCTAAGCGGAGTGCCGGGTTTGCACCGGACTTTGGTGTATTCGTGACGAAATCTCGTCGGGCTCTCCTCTATTCGTGTTTCTCATTTCTTCGAGATACAATGCTCATCCGCAAAATCTAAACTGGATCGCAAAACGTTACGAACATTCATCTAGCGAGAACTGGACGGTACATGGACAGCTAAAGGGCAGTAAAGCGGGAACTAACGGGCTAACCGAACTAAATCGATAGCCGTATCCGAAAAATGTTGATTTTTGTGACCGTGATCGAAAAATCACGTCACAACTCCTCACCCCTTAGGGGTGGTTTCGACCTAGGGGTCTAAACGGTAGCCCATCCGAAGATGACGAGAATACAACTCGAGTACCTTGTCTCTTGAGGTTACCCGGGGGAGGTTACGGGAACTTATCGTGATCTTATCCTGTATTGGATGTATCGGTAGCTATGGGTTCCTTCCGCGGTCTGGCACGAGGACTCGCGAGTACCATCGTGTATAAGCCGCGAGTGGTACGCGAGGGCTGGCCTCTCAGCGCGAGAACCGTTAATAAGACCACTGCCCGTAATTCGGTAGCAGCGGTCCCTCAACCCTGTTACCAGTCGGGAGCCATTAAATTTTAGGGTGAGGCGAGATCATCACGAGAGACGACGTCTCAATCGCGGTTCGAGAAGATAATATAACAGAGAAAAGGACAACACTTTTGAGGACGACCACACGTAAGCAAATAAATGTTTACGTTACCCCCGTCCTGCAACGTTGTCGCCATCGGTGGGAGCCTAGGTCCACTGGTTTATGTCACGAGAGCCTTGGCCATCCTGCCGGGTGCGAGAGCTTGGATCCTTGGTCCAGTAATCGAGATCCGAGATCCGGGGGAGATCTCCATAATCGGGAACTACGGCTGAAGCCGGTTACGGGCGCTTGCTCTTTTCTCTGAGTCGAGCGCCGAGACCCAGAGGTCTACGAGGCGAGAGCTACGGCCGGAGCCGGGTACGGGCGCTTGCTCTGTTCTCTGAATCGAGCACCGAGACCGAAAGGTCTACCAAGCGCGAGCCATGGCCGAGTACAGGAACTAGAACCCGAGGTCCTAGTGACACCCGAATCCATGAGAGCCCTTACGGTGCGTCCCTAAGTTTCAACGTCGACCCTAAGAGCGATCACGCGACCAGTATAGTCGCATTCGCTGTAACGTCGCCTAGTGACGTGTCGGGAGCTGGGTCTACGTCCGGTAGCTGCCTCTGTCTGTTATTACGAACGGGAGCTTGGTGACAGGGCTTCGGTACGCGGAATCGTGTCGAGAAAATATTTTTAGGGCCGAGAACTGTTCCAAGATCGGCGAAGAACACGAACTCGGGATTTCTCGGAAAATCGAGAAACGTTTCAAGATCGAATAGTAATTCGACCTCGAAATTCAATGACGGCGAGAACTGTTCAAATCGGATTTTATCCGAAACAGAACTTTTCGAGATCGTAGCATGCGGTGGGACATTCCCGCGTCCGTCACGCTTCACGTCGGGATCCGGTCTGACTGCGGCCAGCAAAAGGCTTCGCTGTCGACCCTTACCCAATCGGGGGATCGGTGAGGATCCTCTCCCGCAGGCGAGCAGGGAATCCGCCGTATCCCTGCAAGATCGCCTGACCAAAAATCGGTATTGGACCGGGAACCGAGTCGAGCGTTGAAAATTAATTCGAGTTCGAAATCGAGAACGAAAATTTATTCGAACCTCGAAATGTAGTTCGGGTTCGGAAACGAGAACGAAAATCACTGCGAACTTCGAAAATTAAATTCGAGTTCGAAAAGCGGAACGAGAGTTAATTCGAACTTCGAAAGTTACCTCGAGTTCGAAAGCGAGAGCGAGAATTAATTCGAGCGTCGAAAATTAATTTCGAGTTCGAAAGCGAGATCGAGAATTACTTCGAACTTCGAAAATTATTTCGAGTTCGAAAGCGAGATCGAAAAGCAACTCGAGCGTCGAAAATTGAATTCGAGTTCGAAAGCGAGAACGAAACTTAATTCGAGCGTCGAAAATTAATTCGCGCTCGGAAGCGTGAACAATCCGAACGTCCGAAATTAATTCGCGTTCGAAGATCGGAAATAAATTCTGAACGTCGAGAATTAATTCGCGTTCGAAGATTGGAAATAAAGTCCGAACGTTGAAAATTAATTCGAGTTCGAAAGGCGAGAACAATTCGAACGTCGAAAATTAATTCGAGTTCGAAAATCGGGGATAAATCCCGAACGTCGAAATTTAATCCGAGTCCGAAAACGAGAACCAATCCGAACAGTGGAGTTCAATTCACGTTCGAAAAATCGAAAATTAATTCGAACTGCGAAAGTTAATTCGCATTCGAAGACGAGAACCAGTTCCAACAGCGACAAATTAATTCGCGGTCGAAAAGCAGGAATTTAATCTATATCGAAATTTAATTCGACCTTGAAAAATATTCCGCGAGCGAGAACTTCATCGAAATCGAAAATCACTCCGAAATCGAAAATATTGCGAGATTGAAAACTCCATCGAAATCGAAAATTAATTCGAAATCGGGAGGTGTTGCGAGAGCGAAAAATCACGTCACAGTTGATATCGACACGCTGTTCTTCTTTATTTTAATCACCTTCTCCTACGTAATACTTTAAGTATAGTCAATACTCGAACCTGGGATATTATATAATCGAAAAAAAATTATAAAAATTTGTATTACGTTGCATAAGAAACATTTTTCAGTTGCCGCGCCATTATTCTATATACCGATTTATCATATCACCTGCTCAAATGAAGCCTTCAATTGAAAACTTTTGAATGCTTTTATGATGCCATGTTGTGATTCTGGTACCATGTATCCTATCGATTTTTATAATGAAAGCTTCAATGCATGCTCAGTAAACACCTCGTCGAAAGAATTAAAATGCAAACTTGTTTTACGCAGCGTTTAACCCATTAAATGTCGACCCTGCGATATTAGGTCATTAATAAAATTTTATAAAAATGTATACGATGTAGTGTATGGAACAAAATTGAATTGCCACGCTGTGATTATTACAGCTTATCATATTGACAGATATAATGAAACCGCCGATTAAACACTTTTAAACACTCTCACCATGCCACGCTGTGATTCTGTTAATATCTATCATATGGATTGATAGAATGAAGGCTTGTCGCTTACCAAACAAATTGTCGGTTCTAATACCCCGAGAGCTTAAAAATTATCGGGTATTTCCCGATTGTTTCGTTGCGTAGCAACGAGCGAGATAAGTTTTGCTTAAAAAAATCCCGAGCGCGCAGCGCGAGGGATTTTTGAGCAAAACTTATCTCGATCGATGCTACGCAGGGAAACAAGAGGGAAATACCCGATTAATTTTTAAGCTTGAGGGGTATTCGGCTGATTATTTTTTCAACCTCAATTTCGACCAATGAGATTGTGGTATTTAACATTTTCCTGACAAGGTTTTATTTCGAATTTCTAGAATATTTTTATATTTAATATAACACAATGAAAGTTACTGATTCATGTGTAAATTTGTGCAGTGAAAGATACAATTGTTGTAAGTGTAGGTGGTGTTTTGTGGGATAGGATCGCAATTTGTGGAGCTTTGTGGGATAGGATCGCAATCTGTGGATTTTTGTGGGATAGGATCGCAATTTGTGGAGTTTTGTGGGATCAGATTGAAGTTTGTGGATGTTGATGTAATATTTTGGATTTTTGGAGGGTCATTTTGTCTCATTCTTTTCATCAGTTGTTCGTGATGTCCTTGGTCCAATTGCAGGTACGGTTTAATGGAGTTTACGTTCGAATGCCCAGTGATCTTGGTGATTTGCTGTTCTCCTACCCCAGCTTTAGCGAGGGTTGACACTGCAGTCGCTCTATTCGAATGATTGGTGATTTTTTTGTGTGTCGTGTCCAGTCCCGCTTTCTTTGCACTTTCGTTGGTCCATTTCCCTATCAAATTTTTTCCTATAGCGGAGTTTTTGTACCACCCGTCAGCTCCACACTGCCACTTCGGATGCACCGCCAAAAACAATCTGTCCGTTTTCACGTTGTCGCCTCTTTTGGAAATTAGTTTTTCGAACAGTCGTACAGGGCAATTCGCAGGGTTTTCTTCGTTGATGATGAGCCACTTGCTGCTGGCACACTTCTTGTCGCCTCCCTGTGTGGTTTTCGTGAAAATGGGGTTGTATTCAATCCTTCCAGTGGGCTTTCCATCATTTCCTGTTTCTTCTTTAAAATGATACACCATTGCAGACGCTCCCTCACCTCCCCTCCAGGCTAACTCCACCGATATTATAAGGAATAACTTCTTTTGCAGCCCGTCTGGTGTGTCTTCATCGTGAATCTTCACCATTTCATCGATATCCGTTTTTTCAAGAGCAGTTGCACTCTGCATTCGCTTTTGAGGATCGGCTTGCAAAAGACGCCTCTTAGCATTTTTAGCGTTTCGAGCTTCTTGAAAGACAGGACTTGAAAATGGGTCGACTTCTCTTTTAAACTCTGCGAAGTACTTATCTTTTAGTAACTTAGCTGTTTGATTCCACATCGTTTTCACCACCGCTTCCTTGTAGTCTTCTCCGTTATTTCTTTTCATATTGAACGCCCAGTCTTTCAAAATATCAGCGAGGGTTTCATCTGAGGTTGTTGCATCCAGCACATATTTTTTCTCTGTACAAAATCCAGTAAATTGGGCCCAAATCGACTTCTTGCTCTTCTCTGTATTAGCCGGGACATTCTGTTTGATTTTTTTAGAGATGCTCTCTAGAGATTCATCACCAAATCGCTTTCTTCGCTCACTCATGTCCATGCTCGTGAATAGCAATTTGACGTTTAATCATTCGCATAGGTTACAAGTGACAGAAAAATTAATGTTTATCGCCTAGCAACCTAGCCGGAAAATTTTCGAAAAATCATCGATATAATTTAGACCTAGTTGTACCACGTGATGTCAAATACCGCGCTCTCATTGGTCGAAATTGGGGTTGAAAAAATAATCACAAAAATCTCGAGGTTCGTAGCAAATTCGATATTATCATAGTCAGATTTTTCTGATATTAGTGAGAGAATTCATTTTTAAACTTTTTTTCTCATACTTACAGTATTTAGCCCATCATCAGATTCTTCTTCATTAAGTAGTGTAGTTCGAGGCAATGCGGATTTTTTATTAGAATTTCTGCGAAAAAAATTAACAACATCGGGATCTAAAGATGTTATTACATTATATATATATATATAATATATAAAGATGTTATTAATACGATATGAATTTTAATTTCACTATACCTCTTTTTCTTCGTCTTCGTAAACCATGATTGTTTTGTACTGCGAGGAATCACAGTGCAACTGCCATGTTGGTTATATTTCTTGTACGCACCTCTCTTTTTTTCACAGGTACGTCGATGTTTTCAACTGAATGATTCATGGCAAATTTAATTTATACGGTCCAGAAGGTTAAAGTCGATTATTCGGTATTCAGTCTCATAATAAATATGATTGACTGACAAAACACCGGATTCAGATGAGAAAAGTGTGGTAATGGAAAGCAATGAACACTAACCCAAAGAGAGTATGACAATGCTCGCACCTTCGGAAAAATTAGTATCGCTTATCATTCGGAACGATTCACAGAGCACCAAAGTAGCTGCAATTGGTCGGCACTATTTTGTATTTCTCTGTTCCGTTTGTCGGCGTGGTAGAACTGCTACCCGTAACGAATATGACGCAGGCGTACTGGAAGATAGTTACGCCGTATCGAGTACGCCATTGGCTACAACGTTATCGTGGTTTAGTTTTCATGGCGTGATACTAGTGTATTGAAAACGTATTATTCATCGGGTGAAAATCGACACATCGAGATCGATTTACTTTTTTCGAATTCCGATCAAGATTAAAACCTTGCATCGTCGATTAAAAGTTGCACAAAATTCATCGTGAGACTCATATATTCTATTTTAAAAATATTAGTATACTGAAAGCTCTTCAATTATCGTCAGTTTTCGTGGAAATATTTTCCGTCTTCATAACCTTCGTCCAGCGGTAAGTGTTGAAACCATATTTTTATGTTTCTGTAATACATTTACATCGTACTTATTTCTTATGAGATAGTGTCAACCCATTCTTTGAATTCATGTTGTTTTCTTGTCGAGTATCTGAAATTATGGATTAGATGCACCAAGCGACCAGTTTTTTTCATTGAACTTGGGTTCGTGCATCGATCTTTTCGATTGGATCATTCAGTTAGGCTAAGGAAGGTACAAGATCCTCCAAGTATAGAAAAATCACTGGAACCTAGCAGTGACCTATTTGGTATTACGTAATTGATCAAATCTTACCATTTTTTCATTGTAGTGAAGTTTGATATTAAGATTATCTTTGTTAGTAAATGTATCATTGCTACATATCAATAATCTTGCATTTTCGAGGTGTGAGGCATTCACCGATATGGTACTGTGCACTGGAAAAATTTAGACATATTTTTTTATCGAAGTGAATTTTTATCAAGTCATTTTATTTGTCATCAGATATGCTAAATGCCCTTACTCTCGCAATTTCTGAAAGCTGTCGTTAGATGATTTTTTTTTTTGCATCTGATGGGGTTACGCAGCAATAATACTTTGGACCTATGCGCCTGTAAAATTTTATCATTTCTCATCGAAGCAAGCTTTAATAAAGTCTCATTTAATGTGTTAGCAAATTTGTGATAGCTATATAATATTTAACTTGTATCTTCGGAAAATCTGACATTGCTGCGTATTGTTATTCTTACATTTTCTGAAAACTGTTCCTCGATGAATCATAGTGGTCTAAAGCACTGACCGATATGGTACCGCACACTGGAAAAATGTAGACATATTTTTTTATTGAAGTGAATTTTTATCAAGTCATTTTATTTGTTATCAAATATGCTAAGTGCCTTTACTCTTGTAATTTCTGAAAGCTGTCGTTAGATGATTTTTTCTGCATCTGATGGGATTACGCAGCAATAATACTTTGGACCTATGCGCCTGTACAATTTTATCATTTTTCATCGAAGCAAGCTTTAATAAAGTCTCATTTAATGTGTTAGCAAATTTGTGATTGCTATATAATATTTAACTTGTATCTTCTGAAAATCTGACATTGCTGCGTATTGTTAATCTTGAATTTTCTGAAAACTGTTCCTCGATGAATCATAGTGGTCTAAAGCAATGACCGATATGGTACTGCCACTGGAAAAATGTAGACATATTTTTTTATCAAAGTGAATTTTTATCAAGTCATTTTATTTGTTATCAAATATGCTAAGTGCCTTTACTCTTGCAATTTCTGAAATCTGTCGTTAGATGATTTTTTCTGTATCTGATGGGATTACGCAGCAATAATACTTTGGACCTATGCGCCTGTAAAATGTTATCATTTCTCATCGAAGCAACCTTTAATAAAGTCTCATTTTATTTGTTAGCAAATATGTTGTTGCTATCCAATATTTATCTTGTATCTTTTGAGAATTTGACATTGCTACGTATAATTAAGTGTAGATTGATGAAGTCATTTTATTTGTTATCAAATTTGCTAAGAGTAAGTGCCATTACTCTTTTGACTTCTGAAAGCTGCCGTTAGATGATTTTTTTTGCATCTGATGGGGTTACGCAGCATAACCCTTTCGGAACTATGCCTTGCAAAATCTTATCATTTGTTATTGAAGCGAATGTTCATAAAGTCTTTTGTAACTTCTGGATACAATCGGTAGATAAAGTGATAGAACGAACATCTTAATGTATGTTATATATTTCATTTTTGGGATCAAACTATTATGGTTTATAAAACATACATATTGCTAATGCTAATATTCGTTTCATAAGGGTATTTGAAAGTTTTCCGAGAACAGAAAAGTTACATGTAATAAAAATGCAATTAATTTTATAGCGTCATCATTCCCGATTTAAATAAAATTGCCAAACCTTGACAAAAAAAAATATATTTTTTTTTTCAAGACGGAATAAGCATATTAAATATAGTTCTAATTGAGATGAGATTGTTTTTTTGTAATAAAAAAAAGTTTTAATCGGATCCTTTATTTTTCGAAATTTGTTCCATGCTGTGAAGTCACGTCAGAATTACTGATCTGGTCAAGTGCAGTTTGTGGCGAGGGATAGCGGAATTCAGTTGTGAATTTTACATGACACTGGATCGACATGGCGAACTCTGGGTGAGACAATCGTATATTTAATGAACATAGTGACGTTTATAGTTACGTTCACTACAAAACTGATTAAAATATAATTGTTTGTATAGAGCTTCCAAGCTTCTGCCTTTAATCAAGTGGATTGGAGGAGACGACGATAAGAAATATACCTCGGGGATACCGATTCAATGGATTCGAGATTTTAATTACGAAAATTTCCAGTCTGAAGACTATGAAAAAAAACCGTATGTCATTGTGTGGCGTAGCTCCTTGAAGAAGCCACTAGGTGGTTGGGACTGTTATGACGGTCACGTAATAGCAGTGTCCGGTAAGTATCTACATATTATTGTAATTTAAAATTCCGAGATAGGGGGTTTTTCGAGAAGTGGAATCATTCTCGGCAGAAGTTTTCGTCCAGCTTTGAATGAAATTTCCTCTTACTTTTTTCTGTAAACTTAATGGATAATTTACATGTTGTCAATTTCTTAAAATTTTCGGACGTTTTAATGCCGTGTGATCGTGGTTTTACACAAGTAAGGTAGTACACAGCATCGATAATATGTATCCAATTGGAATGAAATTACGTTATTGCATAACTATTTGATATAAAAATTCCAAGTTTTTTTGCTGCTCAAAACTGAAAAATGATTGGAAGATGATCAAATATCATTTAATGACGTTAACACCGATAGGATGGCACATTTCCGGATCAATACAACTTATATATTAGTAAATATACTAGAAAAATGTATAATTATTTGTTATAAAACAAATAGTATAAAAATACTTCTGAAAAGCCCGTCGATTAATTATTATTCGTTGATTATAAATTAATTGTCGATGTATAATTTTCTAATGAATTTTATTCAGTAAAGGTAATGCGTACTTTCTAAAGCCATCGTACTATCGAACAAACCTCCCCTCTTCTGGCAAGCTACAATCTGTGTTTTATTTGCTATTACGTTTATAGAACCTCCATAAAATTTCTTTACTGTTTACCAAAAATGAGCTTGAAACATATTATTTTCAAATTGCATTATTTGTCTATTTAATAGAGCGTAAGACTATTCTCGACAAGCAGTTGAGAATACTCGATGGACTCGAGAGCCCCCGAAAAGTTTTGGATCAATCCAAGGAGCAGGTCGTTGATCACAATGTTATAAGTGTTAGTAGATATATTAGCTATAAATATAAAATGCGATCCCCATTCAATTCGTCGTAATATATGAGCTTCACACCAAAACACTCTTTCACAGACGAAATCTAAAACAACGTCCCAGAATTCTAAGGCAGGTTCATCTACTATGAAAGATGATTTTGATAATACTGCTGCTCATTCCACTGCTAAAAAATCTGACAACTTATCTCCACGAAAATTGTCGGTAACCAAAAAAAATAAAGCAAAAAAGGAGATAGCTAACGATCTCTCCAGCTCGGAATCCGAGAATGACGACGATGTCCCTGACGGCATGTCGGGAATCGGTGATCTTAACAGAACCTGTGACTCAGATGAAAATATAAAAAGGTATCTAAATAATCGAAAATGAACCAAATAGTTCTTGCCAATGTTTCTCGTTGTCGCATTTCTTTTCTTATTTCAGTCTCGAATGGAAGATAAAGAAAACAATGAAAAAAAGGGAAAGGACAAACGGAGAAAGCTAAATTTGACGACATCCTCTGAGATTCGGGATCAGGACAAATCAGATACTGAATTGACGGATACTACGGGACTAGGGAACCAGCTCAAGATTTATAAAATGATGCTGAAAGGTACTATCTATTTATAATTACCTATTATATCGATTTTTTCATAACATGATAAACACTTGATTAGTAACTGCTCAATCACCTAAGCGAGTCTCTTATGTGCGACAGCCGGCCATTCTAAAACATAGTTTTTCCAAAATAACTTTGTTGCTTGTCATACAAATAGGATCTTCGAAAGACACGTTAGTCATGCATATACAGTCAATTGTCTTACATTTCATAATAATAATGTTTATGCGAAAATATAGAATCCATACTAACATCACTCTCGTTACAATCGCACCGCTGTGTATTTTCACTCGATAGATAATAATTAGGTAATATAAACATGTATATCAAAAACATTCGGTAACTAATTTAGCAAAATACCGAATACAAAGTATAAAACTTCTGTTTATAAGAGACTGTCTATTTATTGAACATTTAATAACTTTGTTTATCATGCATTCGGATTTATATTTTTTTCTTTGACACCTAACCAAAATTTTGTAGAAAACCAAAAACTGAATAAAAAACTAAACGCAGTTTGCAAGCAGCTGGAGAAACGAAGTAAGCGACAGTCTCGAGATAAAAGTTCCTCGAGCAGTTCTTCTAACGCCTCAAGCGATGATGAACCTAAGGTGAATAAAATATAATTAAATTTGATTATAGAGTGACTATTACATGCCTAGTTTAGCTGCAACCCCGCTTACGTTAACGACAAATTGATCTATTTTTTTATTATTCAGCAACATCGCATTGGTCTTAAAGGTAGTCGTGTGTCTGTTACCGAGGCTCAATGGCGCTCAGCAAAGTCACAGTCAACATACACTGCCATGGGAACCACGCTATTGATGGCCCTCTTTCCAGTGGAGGTGCTACTACGCAGCAATTTAAAAGGAGGTCGTCCGAAAAATATCCCTTCCGCCAATGAACAGCGACACCAAGCACTGGACAGAAAAATCCTGGACGCGATATACTGTAAGATTGGATTATATATATTTGATAACGTATTCTGCATTCGTATATAATTATATTTCTACGTCGTAAACAAGTATTGAACCACTAAATTTAATTATACAAATTCTTCAAACATTACAGTATTAGGAGTATTATATAGTACATTACTCCACGAGGGCGAAAAACGTTTTTCTACCGAGTGTGAGTTTGCAGCACGAGCCGAAGGCGAGTGCTGTAATCACACGGGTTAGAAAAAGTGTTTCGCACGAGGGATGTACGAAATTTTTCATCACAAGGTGCGAAAATGGCATTTTTACGCACGCGAAGCGGGCGGAAAAGTGGCCATTTCCGCACCGAGTGAAGAAAAAACATTTTTCTTGTAACTGGAAAGTAGCTGAAGTCACAATCTATGGAAACAATTACAAATATTCAAATTCCAGTAAAATCTAAGACATAGTTCCGAATTTTCACAACGAAAAGCGAATTCTGCTTTCACTTTGTCTCGAATTATCTGCTATCAATTTTTAAGATTTTTGACAAGATATCGAATGTATATCCAGCGTATTTAGATTAGTGTGTATAAATAGTTGCACTTTAGAATACTTGAAGATTATTTTGTCACGATTAAAAATGACATGCATACGATAATATTGACGCTGGTCGATTTTTTCAGATGCTGTTGAACAAAGATACACAAAAACATTCAACAAAACTGGACTTGGTGTTGCCATCAACAACAAGCTGACTGCTCTTCGTAAAGGCCAAAAAAAACTTCCCAATGAGGTAAATCCCAATGAGGTAAATATCTTGTGAACTGATTTTCTACATTGATTTTATCTTTGTTGCTTTCGTTCTATCTGCCCCATCTTTGTTTATCCGGAAGTTCATGTTTATTTTTTGTCGCATTAATCCCGCGAAAAAATGAAACTGTTGCAGTCCGAGAATGAAAAATTGATTTTGAGAAAAACGACGATGTAAAAAAAAATTGTCGTGCTAAGATCGCGCTACATAATCGATATAGGCGTATGCACTGTGTGTATACATATTTATATACGTAATAAGTGTTGCTTTTTTGTTGTTTTTCTTCTTTTGTCGTTTAATAATATATATTCATATTGATACATAATGATTTTTATGTTTTTTACCCGTTTATACACATAATTTGTACTTAATGTATATAATTGAACACACTTGAAAATGTAAACTGTACACGGATACGTGCACCCGGAGATTTTCCAGAAATATGTCACGTCTAATTTGAAAATCTCATTTGATGACATCATACCGGAAATACGTCACGTCCGATTTAACAAACTGATTTTTCCAATGGAAATATGTCACCTCCCGCTTCAAAGTCTCATTTTTTAAACGAAAGTGACGTCATTCTGGAAATAGAATAGGATAGAATAGAATAAGTCATTTCGGGTTCAAAATGAGATTTTCGGATTGGTAAAGACGTATACCCGGTAGAAAAAATAGTTTTCTGGGCCATCGGTGACGTATTACCGGTATAACGTCACTTCCGGTTTATACATTTTTCTTTTGAACCGGAAGTGACGCACTTACGGTCGGAACATAGTTTTTTTACACTCGACGACACTGTACAACGCTGTTGTGCAACACCATTTATGACAATTTTATTATGCATTACAGGCGCCGTAACAACACAGCTGGCTCGGTTATCATAAAAAAAAAACATGTATCGTCGTTTCTTGTTACGAAATAAAACTATTTGAGATATGCCGTTATTCTTATTTTACCTACAAGGGAATATTCTTTTCATGAGTTATACGCAAGTACAGATAGATTACATGGTGAATGTACTACCGATATAACTCGAATATATTTGTGATGCGTATACCGATATAATATAATGCCACGTATATATATATTCGTATACATCTCAAATGCACACAGTTTATATAGCGTATATTTAAAAAATGTAATTGGTATATATTTATTATTTGTATACCCTTATAGCAGAAATACATATTACATACACATGTGGATACATGACGAATATACACACAGCATATATGGTATATATAACGTCTATCTATCACAGATATATTTACAATGTATAAACCCATAAATGAGATGTACATGTGACAACTATGTGCTTAAAAAATCCCATGCATACTATTTACAAACATCATTAATGGTTCATATAAGTAATATGTATTTACTATACATGTTAAGCGACGAAAAGTTGTATATGTAACATAAATTTGGGATATATGTAGCATGTATCGTATACATGTAACATATATGTAACATATTTAATGCTTATATTGCGCATACATTTAGCACATGTATGTGTTATATAATTTTTTTCATGGGGGGCATGTGCCTTAATAACAATACAATGCATTATTCATATACTCGTATTATGTCACTCACATTCCCTAACACTCATCTTAAGGAGGGAGGTGTTACGAACTCCGTAACCACACATATCTTCCAACACACTCGTGTGCTCTCCCGAGCCGCATCAGTAAACGAGACTACCACGCGCTTCCATGCACCAAGCGCTATGCGTCTGAACGAATCTCGTAGGCCCTCTCGGGCAGAAGCCACTCCCACCAAGCAGCGTGTGCTATCCCCAAACTAGGATACATATTCTCCTCTAGCCACGCGCATAGCAACTAGCGGCCCTCATAACTAATCGACGGCACGTGACACTTGCCGCCGCTGCATAGGCCGGAACGCTTTCATCTCGCCGCCACACTACCGTTAAAAGGTCAGCGACACCCTAATTTTTCTAGACCAAAGCGTGCTGCCCGGGCGCATCTATGCATACTCTCTCAGTTTTTCCTCCAAATAATATTTCAGTGGTCATAACTAGTAGACTATATGTGACACTTGTCGCTTCCGTACTAGACCAAAAACTCTAGGCCCGCCGAGATCAAAGGGGCCGCCCTACCAAAATCTCCTACTAATTCTTTTAATAAGTGCACCACCTAGTCACATCTAATACTTTATTACAAAACTGCATTAACCCCACCATGCTACACGATTAAACCATAGGAGGTATAGGGAACGAACTATTATAAAAGCTAATCCTTTTTCGGCTAGTCAGTTATTCTACCAGCCTCGTAAGCTGCAACACTTCGTTTATTTTGTACGGAGCGAGCAAGGCTCTGTTCGACGGAAGTATCCGATAGCCCTGCGCGGCTAAGTCTCGACGCTCTTTCGGAGCAGCCCTGCGCGGCTGAGTTTAAACGCTCTTGCGGAGTACGATCTAGTCAAGGTACTCGCAACACCTGTATCGACGCACAACGACATTTAATAAAGATATATATTGTGAGTACTAAAACGGTTCTACAACTCTTCGTATATCCATGCATGCTCTCTACCACGTGCTACAAGACTCTCAGTCTCAGGCACCCTGTCAACACGTCGTAAATCTCGGGCAGTAGAAGGCGAGGTCTCCGTCCCCGACGTAAAGGGCCAACGCCTTGACTCGAAAGTGAGACCGCGGCTACGTTCACTCGGTACGAACTCCACGCGAGCTCGTCCGGACGTAACAAGCCTTATTGCAGCCCTTAGAAACTCTTTTTTTATTTTCGTTCCCTTTTTCCGGCCCTAAAAATTCTTCCCATTGAATTTACAACCCCTTGCCGCCCTCGAAAATTCTTTTTGAGTTTTCACTTCCTTTGACCGGCCCTGAAAATTTCCCCTATTGAATTTACAACCCCTTGCCGCCCTCGAAAATTCTTTTTGAGTTTTCACTTCCTTTGACCGGCCCTGAAAATTTCCCCTATTGAATTTACAACCCCTTGCCGCCCTCGAAAATTCTTTTTTGAATTTTCACTTCCTTTTACCTGCCCTGAAAATTTCCCCTATTGAATTTTACAACCCCTTACAGCCCTCAAAAATCCTTTTTGAATTTTCTTAACCCCTTTTAGCCCTTAAGAATATTTCTTTCAGTTTAATACCCTTTCTTTTACAGCCTTTGAGAATATTTTTGCGTTTAATACCCCTTCTCCTACAACCTTGAAATTCTATTGGAATTAAGCGGTCGCCTTACGACCCCTGATATTACCCCTGATATTTTTTCTGCATTTTTCTACGCCCTTAAGGAACCCGAATATTGTTGAATCTTTTAATTCCCTTTTCAACTATTGATTTTTATTACCCCTTTTACGGCCCTTGTTATTTTTTTTCTCTTCTCCTGAGTTTTCGGAATTATTTCAACTCCCTTCACCGCTTAGAAATTGCGTGAATTTTCCGGCCCCCTTATTACCCTATTGATTTTCCTTTTCTACCGATTTTTCGTACTTAACCCATTTATTATCCGATCTTGTCTTAGTCTTTCTAGTTCTGTTCTTTTTCTTAATTTCCCGTATTTGATTCGATTCCATTAATCTTTCCCAGTTCTCCGATTTGATTTTTATTCTCTTTCTCATATTTCCTTCTTTTCCCTATTTTGCCATGGAATACTATAACCCCTCTGTACAAGTCACCCCAGCCCTCTCGACCTGCATTACTACGTCCAGAACGCAGGCTCCCCGACTCAAACCCGCAACCCCGTTAACCCTTGCTGCCGCCATGGGTCCTGGCCCTACTACCGAAACCCAAGCCCAAATTGACCAAATCTTTCGTTCACTACAGGCTCTCCCCAATGTAGCCGATTTAATGAGATTATGTGACCAGGCTGGGTTGATAACATGCGGTACGGAAGATGAAATGATTGACCGGTACGCGCGATTCATTGTCCGTCAAAGATTCCCGGAAGTGCCCACGGAATGGGATCCGGTAAAAGACGAACGCGGTTCGAAAGTCCCAGTTACTCTAAAAGTAGCACTTGCCGAACTGGATAGAGAACAGAACTCCGTGATACATAACAGAAGTTCCAGTCAAAATGATAGTCCCCACCCTCCCCCAAATACCGTAGAACCAACCCCCACCCCGATAGTAGAAGCCCCTACCGTTATTTCAAATTTAGAAACGGAAGAATGGCTAATAGACCTCAGCGAGGAGACACTGAACCCAGAGCTGCCCCCGAACCCAGTCCCGCCCGCCCCGACAACAGAGTCCCCTTCACTTTGTTTGAGTTTACCCCCAAACCCCCGTACAGTCCGAAAGGAGAAACCCCAGACCCAATTGGGAAAGTTTATATCGAGAGTCACCGGAAATCGGACTGAAGCGGGAGAAAAATTTCTTTCAAAGTTAACGTCGATCTCCCGTCTTCAGAGGGCAAAGCGGCTGAAGGCTGCTGCGCTAAAGCGATGTCCGAGTTATAGTCTAGTCGTGGGTGAGAAGACCTCACCCAACGAGGTTCAAATAAGTCCAAGCCCCTTTGTAAAAGATAGTAAAGTAGAATCCACCTCCGTTAATTCCGTTCCCCCCACACCCTCGAAAAACAAGTCAGTCCAAACCGAACCCCGTTGTCACCCCAAAAGTTCCCCCATCGTAAGAAAGTCCGCCTATAAAAATAGGAGTAATACGAATTCCCCAGAATCTGGCTATACGTCCCCTTCCTTTTCCTCAACCTCCCACATTCCCCCTCTCATGGCATACCCCGTGCCGTGCCCTGGTCCCTGCCCAGAAGTCCCAGCATTGAGAAAGTTTTTGGATCCGCGGTTTTCCCCGCGACTTCGTCCGGCGAACAATAATTTCGCGTATCGCGACGAGAACCGCAATCCAAAAGGCAGAACATTTGCACAGATCATCCCAAGACCCATAAATCCATAACCGACTGCCTCAGTACCTAAAACCCATCGTAAACCCCTTCGTTACCCCCACCCCCTTGTTGCACCGCCTGTCCCAGTACCTAAAACCCATCGAGAACCCTTTCCCCGCCCCTATCCCCTTGTTTCACCGCCCCCAAGATTCCGAACGTGGCCCACACTCGACCCGCGTGTCCCCTGGTGCTCCGGAATCTACCCTCAGTATCCCCAAACCGACCCCCGTTCCCCTGCTCGCCCCATAAGCCTTCGAAGCTCCCAATGTACACTGAGTATAGGGCCCTCAGAGCGTACATTAAGTACAGGGTCTTCCCAGAGTTCCCAACGTTCCCAGAGTCCAAGATATGGCATATAAAATTTCCCAAAGTACCCCCACCTGACCATTGCACGCCCCCGGATACGATTATGTAAGGCACTGCCAGTGCGAGGCTATTTATTTTAGTTATGTTTCCTTTTATTTCGTTTCTTTGGATCTCGTGCTAGTTACTTTGTAACACCCGAGAAGTTTGTTAAAGAGCTTGTAAATTATACGAGCAGTATTATGTAAAGTTTAATTCGAGACCATACGTGGAGATATCACCTGCCCCCTTCCCCCTCTTCTTCCCCGCCCCCCGGACCTACCCTGCTTGACCCCAGTGCGAATGCGTTGCTCAAGTTCGTCAGGAGACGAACTTTCGGCAAGTGGGGGGGAGTTGTGACGTGGTACGTCACAAGCCTTTCCCCAAAATCGGCTCGAGTCCGCCGCTCACCCAACGTTAAACCAGGATATTTTTACACTTTTTTTCTTCTACTTACTTTGTGTAAGTTAGCATGTAAATTCCCGTTTTTTTCCCTCCCGTTACCCCCTGTGCGAATGTGCGCGACTCGAGGACCATATCGACATTCCCCCCCCCCCCTCGACGGCCCACGATCAGCAAGGAACAGCAAAGGAACAAGAGCCAACGTGCTGACGCCGAGGAAGGTAGGAGGATCGTGGACGAGGGGAAAAAGCCACCAACAAGACCGCCCGAAAAAGCCTCGAAAAGCCCGCCGAAAAGCCGCCGCTGCCCGCCCGCCTGCCGCCCGCTGGGATCGCCGACGCACGGCATCGATCGACGATCCAGCGGGGCCTCTGTCGCTACCTCCCGTAGACCGGAAGAAAAACGCCCGTCCATGACTCCGATTACCGACCGACGCTGACGCACAGGTGCTTTGAACGAGTGCGGATTAAAGATTAAATTATTGCGTTTTTTCTACACAAAACTTTGGTACCTTATTTTCCCCTTTTCCCTCGCCCTATATTTCCCGGATTGTCCCGATTTTCAGATTGAAGAGAATAAAGTATCATCACAATATATATATGCTCTTGTTCGATGATCCTGCTAATTCGGTCGTCAGTTGCCGATGTGGAGATATATTTTCGCAAAACATCGCGAGCAAAGTCGCCGAGTATATAGACTCTTGTGCGCGGGACTTTGTGTCAAGAATTTTTAATTCTTGGTGCAGTGGCTCTCAAGTTCGCTAGAAATAAGAAACTAGCAGATGCGCCGGGCGACACCTGGCGGTACGGGGCAGAGTTACCTTCTCGGTAACCTGCCTTACCGCGAGAGCCGGTCCGCGTCGCATCGGTCCAGCGTGTTTCACATGCTCTTAAGGCGACCTAAGGCAGACTTACGTCGGTATCGAAAACTAGGATTGTTACCATGAGAAGAATAATTCTATCATAATATGTACGGTCATTTTAGCTCCGCCACAAATTTGAATGTTTCTCCCAAATGTTAGCACTATTGAAAACTGTTCATTTAAAATGAACAGTTTGAGAAATGAGAAATTTTTTTAGTAATCAATTAAGTATTAATTAATGATTACTTCATAATAATATCATGATATGATGATGATGATGATGATCATCATCATCGTCATCGGTCAAATTAAGGGGTCTGAGATATCGTAATCGTGCTCAGAGGTGGAAGCCCTTGACGCGTTCACGGGCAGAGCCCCTAGTGCGATTTTTTATAGCAGGTAGGGGGGGGGGAGCTCCAAAAAAGTGTTGTTTTTGTTGTTGATGTTGTTTTTATAATCAAGATCATTCGATATATGTGATATCGAATGATCAAATCCTATACCGACCATATTTTCGATTTTACCTATAAAACGACTCGTACCTCCGAAACTAAGGCGAAAATGAATATTTTTTACTCTTGATAATCGACTTATTTTCGTCCATAAATGATGAATCCATGGTCAAATTACGGGGCCTCGGAAACCGTAGTACTGCCCGGCGCTCGAATTCGACGCCTTATGCCGCTCGGCCAAGCTAGCTTACGCAACGCATTCAGCTACCCTCGGGAAACACCCTACGCGCAACAGCGAGAGCCTTGTTTCCCGCAGCAAGCCAGCGCCTGGCGGAATCCAAGATGGCGCGACTCACTGCTACGTCGTCACGAGTTCTCCGTGCGCTCCGTGTACTTCAGCCATCCACCGCTATACCGTCTACGCACTATACCGCCTGACATCCCCTCTCACGCGCTCGAACCGATGGGTCCGCCGCCGCTCGGCCGCCAGCGTACCCCAAAAATCCAACATGGCGCGACTCATCGCTACGCCGTCACCAGTTGGCCCCGCGTGCACTCCAGCCAACTCACCCCCGCTACACCAAACACCCCCGCCATGCTCTCACGCCCTTCCACTACACGCTCACTCCCTCCCTTCACTACCCTCTCTCCATCATCCCCTCCGCCCGCAGCTCAAGTCGAGGTACTCAAGTGATCGACCAGAGGCGGGTGGTCGGGACTTGGCAGTCGGAGAAGCAGCATCTCCTCCAGCTCCTCATCCTAGAGTAGTTAGCGGTGCACTATGGCGACCCCCACTCCTATCCCCACTCCCATCCCCACCCTTTTTCCCCCACACAGCGGCTGGTCGAAATTTTGGCCAGCCGCGTGTGGGTGGTAAGAGGCGTGGGGGGTGGGAGGGGGGATAGAATTCTGGACTCGCCATAGTGCACCACATGATTATTATTTTTGAATTTTACCTTCAATTTGCTGTGATGGCCTTGAAGACACTGAAGACTCCGATGACCATACTCCTATTTTTTATTGCCACTCTTGTTTATTATTCACTCCTATTTTTTTTCTTGCTTATTATTCACTTTTGTTTATTATTCACTCCTGTTTATGCTCACTCACAAGCACTATGGCGTTAACGTTCGGCGGCGTCGTCGTCGTCGTCGTCGTCGTCGTCGACGTCGTTGCCGTCGTCTTCGTCATCCTCCCAGCCGCTGATGTTCATCTCGGCGAAACCCTCGTCGTCGAGATAGTTGTTGTCGTTATCGATGTTAAAACGTTGAGCGACGAGAGCTGCGACATCCCGCCGTTCTCTGTCGAATAGTTTTATTACATACGGACGATTGGCGCGGCGACGTGTGATCACTATGGCCAGCAGGCCGTCGCCAGCACATGCCTCCTCCACCAACGACTCGGCACCCGATGAGTTGATGTGATCGAGACCGCGCAAATGACACTCGATGCACAGGGCCGGTATCCCAACGCATAAAGCGTTTGGGTGTTGGAGAAAAAAAATCTCAAAAAAATCCGAACGCCCCTCGTCCACTAAAAACACTTCGGAATAGCCGTCCTGCACATCGAAATAAATAATTTCGCCACGCACCGCACTGCCATGTCGAACTACGACGCAGGACATACCGATGTGTAATTGCTCCAGCGTAATTCCCGAGCCTTCACCGTTGATAATATAATAGTCCTGTAGCAGCTTCTGTAATTGTTCGTATGTACTCTGCATATCTGCGGAGCGTACTTGCAAACTATTCGCACACACCACTTCAATTACTCTACAGGAAAATTCTT
The DNA here is from genome assembly GCA_917499995.1 of Ichneumon xanthorius. NCBI lineage: Eukaryota > Metazoa > Arthropoda > Insecta > Hymenoptera > Ichneumonidae > Ichneumon > Ichneumon xanthorius. The sequence goes on along the minus strand of CAKJTD010000085.1, from coordinate 465,545 downwards.
CTCCCACAACACCGTTTTAGTATAGCGGATACATTATTGCAAACTCCGGTGCACTTAAACAAATTCACGTTAAAGCTGTAAAAACACGGCGCAGCGAGAAATGATGTACGCGACACGAACTCCGAAGAAAGACTGTCGACAAAAGACGCTTGACACACGTCCGCGGGATGCATCATCCGCGAGGCGAACGCAGACCCGTGAATACACGGTCAGCAGTATTGCACGCGTTCCTCGTGGTTATCTGAACGCGTGGGAACATGCATGCTCTGAGCGCGATACGCCGTCGACGAAGGTCGCGCGCTCGACGGCACGTGTCCCCAAGCGCGAGCCGCTCGCCCCCTGCGAGCGCGCAGGAAGTCGCGAATGCACCGTCTGCAGTATTGCAGACGTTCTTTCAGGTTCACGGTCAAGTGTGATACGACGCATGTGTATAGGTAATGGATGAATTTAGTCAACCGGATGAAGCGTTCATACGAGAACCGGATGAAGCATTCATATGACACCACGGAATCAAACCGTGGGTAAATCTTTTATACGGAGCTGTCTATACCCTTATCATATATCTCGCGGAATATCATGAGAAATTTTATTTGCACGCTCGCGATCACGCGTTATTATAGGTATGAAAAAAAGTGCAAATCAATAAAATTTTGAACATAAGTCTTTATGCTACGGAACCGTCACATATCACTCGGAAATATAGAATTGAGTCAATCGGCTGGTCAGTCATAAGACAACCAACGAGAGCTCTACATCGCCGATTGATAATGACAGATTACGCAGTTCGCGCGAGTATTCGCGGCTTTTTAAAATTAGTTAAGTTGCGCAGTATTCATCTCAGACGCCGCTGCAATGATCAGTGGTGCGAAGAGTTACGGGATTTATCGGGCGAGAGACTTTTAAGCCGCCTACGATATATTATATGGTGGTCACCTCTACGTGCTATAGCCATAGCATATAATAGAGGTATATTAAACGGACAGTGCGTGGTAATGTGTGTGTTTAAGGAGTTGCAACGCCGGTGTCTAGAAGATGTCCCATGCATCAGGGGTCTTGTTGCTGAAGCCAGAGGTAGGTGTTTCATGCACAACAGATAAATAGATAAATCAGCCTTATATATGAAGTAATATAAAAAATAATTTTTAGTCAATTAAAATTTTATTAATTTTCATTATTTGATTTTTTTCAAACAAATATTAAAAAATTATTTTTAATTAAAATTTTATTAATTTTTTAATTGACGTGCCAGCCTCAGGGAATAATCGGTGTGCTAATTACTGTGCCCTAAAGCCACACCTGTCATACAGTGGTTGACAATCCGCACAGTCATTGGCCGCGCGGTTATTGGCCGGGGTGCCAATGACTGTGCTATACGATTACCGTTACCGCACAGTTATTGGCCATCCCACCCAGTCATTGGCCACACAGTTATTGGCAGGGTGCCAATGACTGTGCCATGCGATTATCGTTACCGCACAGTTATTGGCCATCCAATTCAGTCGTTGGCCACCCAGTTATTGGCCACATTTTTATATACACTCAGCGGTGCGCTATGACCGCTAAACATTCAAAAAAGTATACTTTTAGCCTCAAAGCAATTTGACTTTTTCGGTAAATAATTTAAAAATATAAAATTAAAAAAAAAAAAAGTCTTGGCGGAGGATTCGAACCCGCGTCTCCTGGCGAACGTCACTTAAATCAGACTTCACTATATTATACGCGAAATATTCAAAAGAAGTAGACAAGTACGCTCTAAACATAAAACTGTTTCTAAAATGTCTCGAAAATTATTTTCAAAATTGTTTCGAAAATTTTTGTCCTTTTTCGAAAATTGTTTGTGCAGTGATTAACCTTTATATTATCACATAATTATAGCCTATCGTGAGCTTATGGATGCAACAAACGAAGAAGAAGAAACGCTCAATGAAGCAACTCGTGCTATTGAGGAGGCGGAGGCGCTGGATCTTCGCATGCAGACAGCCCTCGACGAAGCAACGTGTGCTATAGAAGAAGTGGAGATAGCTCTTCACACACAGAGAGCCGCACAACGTAAGTATGCAAAACAAAAAATTATTCGCATCGGGGACATTACATTAAAAAATAAATAAATAAAAAAATTGCAGGTCAGCTGTCAGGGAATGGCGTCGATATTGCTCGTACTGTGGACGTGATAGAACAGCCACAGCAAATACAAGATATCCCGTTAAGCCGTAAGTGTTCGACAATAGATATAATTTGTACCACACAAAACGGCTATTTATACTGATAGTTTTTATTTTTCAGCGCCGGTAACAGGGAATTGCGAAGTAGCCGATTCGACGATAACGCTTTCCAGCGCAGCCGACGACGAGCCTCAGTCTGATTCTATAGCAGATGATGGGGAGGAGGAGGCCGTGTCGGGATCATCAGGTCTAGAGGGCCTAGAGGGTACCCCCCGAGGAGACCGTGTCGGGATCATCAGGTCTAGAGGGCCTAGAGGGCACCCCCAATCAACTGTCTAATAACATCGCTGATGAATCATTAGAAGCCAGTCAGTCCGCGAGCGTGGAACTACAACAGGTTATAGATCTTCCCGAAAATCAACTAGGCCTCCATGGAGGGTTGTGGCCGATTGAAGGAGAAGAAGAGGAGCAATATTTTCAGAGAATCGGTTGCTGGATTCAGCAACTCCCGGATGATAACTCAGGTAATCATTTTTTACTCTGATTCTAAGATTTTAAAAAGTAAGTAGAGTATTTTTTGTGATACAGGGACTTCAGCAACCCGCTTTATTGATGAAGATACTTTATAAACGTATCACATCTCAATCGAGGTACTACTGACAACTATCTCTAATTTTCAATAGCGTTTTACCTCGACAAATTCCAGCTGCTCATATGTGTTTTCTTTTTGCAGAAACGCAGGTAGGAGCTGGAAGACCACGAAATGCTGCTAGGAACGAGCCGTTTGGAGACGTACAACCACCCGGGGGTCGCTTAGAAATACTTCAAAATATCTCACGTTATTTTAGACGCTTTAAGCTTAGGGGTCGCGAACTGACAATACGTGTTCGCGAACCACCCTCAGGAATAAACGTTATGGACTGGCTTCAAGGGGCTTTTCGCGATTTATTGACACAAATAACGACCAATTGCGAGGGTGGCGATTATGCAGGCATTTCGTTCACATCAAGCAGCCTGATGCAGGGGCCTGCATGGCTTTCTTTCCGGCCTGTTCGGGACTATACGTTCAAAGACATATGGGGATTAATAGCTAGCGTCGCTCAAAGCGCAGCATCTATGAATATTGATGATACGTGTAATATTAAAGCGTGCATTGTCAAGGGTGTCGAGGGTAGGGGCAGAAAAGGTCTTACGTACGAGGGTGTCGCGAAAAAATCTATTCTAACGATCCGGAACGACGATCGGTTGTGTTTGCCTCGCTCATTAGCAGCAGCTCTAGTATACGCTGAACGTGGTGAGATACGATCAGGAGATTTACACTCCGAGTGGCAGCGCATTAGGCAGACAAACGGTTCATTACAAAGAGAGAGAGCGCTCGAACTTACCAGAGCTGCAAATGTGAATATACCGAGAGACGGATGCGGCGTACATGAGATCGCACTCTACCAAGATCATCTGGCACAGGACGGCATAGCGATTGTAGTTTTTGAGTTTCTGACTTTAGGTCGTCGTAAGAAAACAGCTCTATTCAATGGCACTCAAAAAGTTTTAGAGTCTGCAGGAGAAATTCGGCATACTCTGTACATCTTATATTACGAACGCTCGCATCATTTCGAGCCAATTCTCAATCTCAGGGCAGCCGTCGGTAGCTCGGGGTTTTGCACCGTTTGCAACACATTATATCGCGTGTTTAATCATCGATGCTCGAAAGCACAATGTTCGCGGTGCGGAGCAACACCACCATGTGACGCCAGTTGAAGCGAGGCAATCAGGTGTGTTGCATGCAATCGCGACTTTTTCGGAGAGCAATGCTTACGAAATCATAGAACGGGTAATGTAAATATGAACGGAGGCCTCGGTAGAAAGCCTTCTGTTTGTGAATCCCTTCATCGCTGTCGCAAGTGCTTCCAGACAGTAAGACCTTTGGAAAAAAAAGGAAGCATGTATGCGGCATAGGCTTCTGCAAAATATGTAGAACGGTGCAGCCGTTTAATCATCTGTGTTTTATCCAGCCAATACGGGGCGGCTCTACAGATTCGAAAAATATCTTTATTTTCTATGATTTTGAAACGCAGCAGTGCACATCTGTGAAAGGCGATGCGAGCACATTCGTTCACGAACCGAGTCTCTGTGTTGCCCAACGCGTTTGTTCAATGTGTCGTAACAATGATTCTATAGCCGATCCGTGCGAACATTGCGGCATCCACGAATTCGTATTCAAACATAATCCCGTGGGTCAGCTTGTGGAGTTAGCTATGCAGACTGTAGGGGGGTTTTCGCGCACGATTGTAATCGCTCATAACGCAGGAGGGTTTGACGCGCAATTCATTCTACGCTATCTAATTGAGGAGAAAAAAACGCGACTTCCCTCGCTGATAATGAATGGCACGAAGATTATTACAATGAGGCTTGGACAATTAGTGTTTCTTGACAGCCTGCACTACTTTCATATGCCTTTGAGCGCGCTACCCAAGGCCTTTGGGCTAACAGGTACGATTGTGAAAGGAACTTTCCCACATCTGTTCAATATTCCGGAAAATCAAAATTATGTGGGGCCCCTGCCTCCTCTAGAGTTTTATTCTCCCGACACCATGCGTACAGCGGAGCGCGAGAAATTACTTGCATGGCATCGCGAGCTGCAAGACGCTAATTATCTGTTCGATTTTGCGAAAGAAATTGTCAGCTACTGTTCGATGGATGTTACTATATTGAGACGCGCGTGTATGGCTTTTCGTGATATGTTCATAACCAGTGGCGGTGTTTGCCCTTTCAACGAGAGCATGACGATAGCATCAGCCTGTTTTCGTATTTTTCGAAAAAAATTTCTGAACAACGACACGATCGGTATTATTCCGACAACCGGGTACAGATGGGCTCACAATCAATCACAAAAAGCAGTGTCGTGGCTCGTGTGGATGGAGCACTCACTCGGTCATAATATTATTCACGCAGGCCGGTCGCGCGAATTTAAACTACCGCAGAATCTATTGGTAGACGGCTACTACGAGACCCCTGACAATGCACATGTATTACAGTTCCACGGCTGCTACTGGCACGGGTGTCAGCGCTGTTTCCTCGTGAATAGGCATCGTCGGCAAAGCGACGGAGTGTCAATGGACGAGCGTCTAGAGAAAACTATCGCAATAAGTAATAGAATCCGAGCGTCTGGTTACATGCTAACGGAAATTTGGGAATGCGAATTTGACGGTATGTTAAAACAAAATGAGGAAATGCGCGCATTCGTGGAGAATCACGCTTTAGTTACACCACAGCCCCTCAACCCTCGCGATGCGTTCTTCGGCGGCCGTACAGAAAATATGGTAACGCTCTACGACATAAAAGATACAGAGCAGATAAGATACGTGGACGTTTGCTCGTTATACCCATACATTTGTAAGTATGGTAAATACCCCGTAGGCCATCCGAAAGTTTATGTGGGTGATGAATGTATGGAGCTGACGGGTCCTGATAACACTGATCTCACGCGTATCGAAGGGCTTGTCAAATGTACTGTATTGCCGCCGAGGAATCTTTATCACCCTGTACTGCCAGTGCGTATGCATCATCGTCTGTTATTCGCTCTGTGTCGTAGTTGTAGCGAGGCTATGAGTCTGGTAGAGTGTACACACGACAATCCTGCAGAGAGGGTATTCGAGGGTACGTGGGTGGTCGACGAATTGCGAAAAGCTGTGTCGTGTGGGTACGAAATCACGTGCATCTCTGAAATCTGGCAATACGAGATAACACAATATAATAGAGATACGAGGGAGGGGGGCCTTTTTGTAGAGTACATTAACACGTTTTTAAAAATCAAACAAGAAGCCAGCGGATGGCCCGAAAGCAATATGGAGGAGGACTCTGCCGCGCAAGAACGGTATCTCACTGATTTCGAGCAGTCTGAAGGTATTAAGCTGGATCGTGGGTCTATAGCGAAAAATCCGGGGTTACGATCGGTGGCTAAGCTCTGCCTGAATTCATTTTGGGGAAAGTTTGGGCAGCGGGAAAATCTACCGCAGACTGTGATAGTTTGATCGCGTGAAAAACTCATGGAGTTGTTGACGAATCCCGAATACGAGATCACGGGTATTCTCCCTGTAAATAATCAAATACTATATGTGAATTATATTAAAAGTGACGATGCTGTGATACCTTCCGGTATAGCGAACACTGTTGTCGCGGCGTATACGACAGCTCAGGCCCGCTTAAAGCTGTACAGTTACCTCGAGCGCTTGGGTCGTCGTGCATTGTACTGTGATACGGACTCTGTAATTTACGTGACAAAGAATGAGCCGGGCGAATACGAACCGCCTATTGGTCAACTTTTAGGAGATTTAACCGATGAGCTGAGTTCTTACGGCTCCGGTAGCTATATCAAGTCGTTTATTTCGGGTGGCCCTAAATTTTACTCGTTTATAGTACGTACTTCTGACGGTACTACGGAGAGCGAGGTTTGTAAAGTCAAAGGCATAACACTAAATTTTGTAAATAACTCACTGATCAATTATCAGTCGATACGTTCCTTTGTAATGGGCGAGAGAGAAGAACCAATTGTACTGCACTACAATGCGATTAGGCGTACGGCGTTTCATCACGTGGTCACACGGCCTGAAATAAAATCTTGTAAACCGTCGAGCGTCAAGCGAAGACGCGACGGCGAATACGGCTCTCTACCTTATGGCTACAAAAGTTAAAAATATTTTATCTTCATGTAAAAAATATATAACTGGGAAATAAAGGCTTTATCATCAACAGCAGTATCGAAATTTGATTCAATCATCGATATGGACGTGAGGTGGAAACATCCCTGGACGGCTATGGTTTGTGGTCCGACCGGTTGCGGTAAAACATATTTTGTGAAAAAGTTTTTAAAATTCATTTCGCGTATGAACAGCGAGCCGTTCGAGAGAATTATTTTCTACTATTCCGAATGGCAGCCAGCATACGCCGAGTATGGAGCATCGATCGAATTTCATGAAGGTTTGCCGCAATCTGCTGATTACGCGAATGATCCGCGTGCTAAGCTCATAGTTATCGACGATTTAATGCGTGAGGCATCGAACAACAGTGTTATTGACTTATTCATCAAAGGCAGTCATCATAAAAATTTGAGCGTTATTTTCATAACGCAAAACTTATTCCATCAAGGTCACGGCCAACGAGATATCTCACTGAACGCTAATTATATCGTTGTCTTTAAAAACCCTCGTGATCGTGCTCAAATACAGCACCTGGCGCGTCAGGTATCTCCGGAAAATCCCCGTTTTTTGCAAGAGGTTTATCATGACGCGACGTCGAAGCCACACGGTTATTTGTTGCTGGATTTGAAACAAGCAACACCTGATAATTGTAGATTTCGCACCTGCATCTTTCCCGACGATCCCCATCATTTTGTGTACGTGCCGCGAAAGAAATTAAAAAGCAGCTGTACTTCCGGGGAGCTACCAGTTTTGCGTTTATGATGACGAATAACGGATCGCTACGCTATAAAAAGAACGTTGCGATATCGACTGCCCTTGGGTATTCCAGCAAGGAACAATGTAAACCAGATTCAAACGTTAATCGCTGTATTCTCGATTGCGTATTGTACATTCTTCGTAACAACGCGTCTCTAAAGGCTTCGGGGGCGCCACGTAGAAAAGCAGTGATTTGCCCAAATAATTATCAATCAACCTCTTGTAATGGCCCGTGACGGATCACCACTCTGCAAGAAGCACATTGCGATATTGCGAGCCCTTCAACATTTCAACAAGGATCAACGTGAAGCCTTTTTACGTAAAGCAGATCCTCATATAATACGGTGTATCTGCGAGTGCGCATTGAACATTCTTCATGGTAATGTACCTCTGAAGCCGAACCAGAGGAAAAAACTACGTCGACACGCACCTGTTCTTCGTCGCTTAGCTGCAAGAAAAGGCTGTTGGAAGAGTAAAAAGCGAATCGTCGTTCAGAGTGGTGGATTCCTGCCTCTTTTGCTTGCACCAATTTTGGGCCCCGTCCTGTCAAATTTGATTGGTGGGCGCTGATAATGGAACACGCAAGAAAAATGGTACTAGTGCCGGAGGAGAATCTATTACAGATGAGCACACAAAGTATCCGACAGCCTGTTTTTGGCGCTGACGTGACGCATTCGTCAGAGGCACAAGCTATTGGAGCCACCTTGAGTAGATTGGACGCTGAAATGAACGAAATCTTGAATTCTAATAAATATAAGGATGAGAGAGAAAAGTGGACCGCATATCTGACTGTACTACCACGCTATCTTCATTTTGTCGATGGTGAGCGATCTCATCAGCAGCTTGATCTCATGAAAACGAAAGTACCCGCTTTAAAGGAGGAGGAGGTGGTGGTGGTGGGTGAAAAAAAAGATTCCTCTCCAGGCATGAATGATTCCATCATAATTGAAAGTTTACCACAACAATTTCGGCACAAAGCGAAACTTCTACTGCGTCGCTTGCGCGATGCACCGTCGTCAAATTTTTCCTGGAATTCCGCAGGAACCGTTTCTATCGAGGGAAAACCAATCAAGGATTCGAATATTGTTGATCTCGTGAACGATGCTATGCGAACAAGAAAAGTCCCAAAACCAGCGGGACGCAAAACCTTCGCAAATTTTTTAAGAACGATACAAACACCTCGAGAATTTGTGGGAAATGAGGAGCTGTGGGCGGAATCAAGGGCCAATTCAACATTACGGGTGCATCCAAGTGGCAGCAGTGTAGCCGAGGATATCAACGATACCAGCGAACAGTCTTCGTACTACAGCGACGATAAGAGCACCGACGGTGGACACAGTGTGCAGAGGGGCTCTGGTAGTTATAGCAAGAAAAGACGTGTAACCTGGGATAAACTTAAATTATAAACATGAAAATATTGGAAAAAGTGTACTTTGACCCCTCCCACGAAGCATCATTTTCGGGCAGTGCCAAATTGCTGCACGCGGCTCGGAAGAAAAAAATCTCCGGCAAAAAGACACTACAGTGGCTTGAGTCTCAGGATGCTTACACAAAGCACAGACCTGTGAGGCGCCACTTCCCTCGGCGTTTTTATAATGTGCGCAACATTGACGATGTTTGGGAGGCTGATCTTGTAGATCTTCGCTCTATCAAGGATTACAACAATGGTTATGTTTATCTTCTCGTAGTCATAGATGTTCTTAGTAAATACGCATGGGTGGAGCCTCTACACGATAAGACAGCTACGACTGTGACTAAAGCATTTACACGTATATTATCACAAAAAGTCAGTAATGGTAGATCACCGATTTGTCTCCAGTCGGATAGAGGTAAGGAGTTTATAGGTTCCGCATTCCAGGCTTTCTTGAAGAAGAAGAACATTCAGTTTAGCGCTGCAAGAAACCCCGATATAAAAGCCGCTGTCGTGGAGCGATTTAATAGAACTCTAAAAGAAAGAATGTGGCGGTATTTCACGTACTCTAGAGAGAAACGTTACATTGACGTTCTGCAAGATATCGTCTCGGCATACAATCATGCGCAACATAGCAGTATAAAAATGGCTCCAGCCTCTGTGACGCTTGCTTCAGCCGCTAGGGCTCGGGCTAATCTGGCAGAACGATACAAGGAGCCGGAACATCCCAGACCTCCTAAATACAGTGTAGGTGATATTGTACGCATCAGTAGTGCAAAGGCAGCCTTTGCAAAAGGTTACGAGAGTGGCTGGAGCAGCGAACTATTTAAAATACACCGTGTATCATACACCAGACGCCCTGTGGTATACATCTTGCGTGATCTTCAGGACGAGGATATCGACGGTATCTTTTACGAGTCTGAATTATCGAGAGTGCGAACGACCGCCGCTCAGTCCAAGAAAAATAAGAAAGGAAAATCAAAATGAAAGACGAATTTTATATTGTTTTACCTAGCAACAGCAGTATGGGGTATTACCCTGATAATAAGACAACGCGATACACTACGCATTTACCGCAGTGCTTGACTTTGCACGGTGGCTGGACTGTTTCTTTAGCTGAAATACAAATACCCCTGACGATGATGCATGTACCACCTGAGGGTGAGCAGAATTTTATCAGCTTTATAACTAATGCGGTGACGCCTGGCACGGGTGTTGACACCGACTATAAAGAAGATCGAGTCTCCATACCGCCAGGTGTGTACCGTAGTGTAGATGAATTACTCGAAACAATTAACGATATACCGCGTGTGTCAGGCCACTTGAAGTTTCAATGTGGGCGCAATGGATACGTGACAGTAACCCGCATTTGCAATAGGTGTACGAATTTGAAACACTCTTTCTTTTTTTCCGACGTATTGAACAAGATTTTAGGATTCTCCCATAACCATGGTGTCGTCGTTCGAAGTGACGCGAAGTACATTGACCAGCGGCCGGCCGGTCTAACGAACGGGCTTCCTAATACGCTCTTCGTTTATACCGATATCTGCGAACCATACATCACCGGAGATGTGCACTCACCTCTGCTGCGGGTCGTTCCGACCGCCGTCACGGATAATTACAATTACGGGTCTGTCAAAATTAGAAACTTTTCACCACCGCGCTTCATACCGTTATTGCGCACGAGTTTTCAAACGATAACTATCGATATAAGGGATGAGTTTGGTGAGCCGATACCATTTGAGTACGGGACGTTGACGGTGACATTACACTTTCGGCGCGTAGATTGACCCGCGAAATGGATTATTACGATGCATACTTTGACCCCCAGACGGGCGGAGGTGGGAGGACGGGTTATGGCGGTATCAGTCATGTCTACATTGGGTCGCCGAACCAACGAGGTCACGGTATTGGTAGCTTCCTCGGGGGTCTCTTTCGCCGTATCATACCGCTCTTGAAACAAGGAGCTCGAACCGTAGGCAAAGAAGCGCTACGTTCTGGTATTAATGCAGCCAATGACATATTGGATAGGGGTGTTCATCCACGAGAGGCCTTTAAAACACGCATGCGTGAATCGGCCACAAATCTAAAGCGAAAAGCCGAGGAAAAAATTAATAACCTTATGCAAGGTTCAGGCTATAAAGTGGCTAAAGTTAACAAACTGCTGCATTCGATTGGCGGTAGCGCAACACGTCGTGTCGGTGTGAAAAAAAGAAAGAAGCCGTTAACGTCGAGAAAACGTTCTGCGCACGTGACGAAGAGGAGAGCAACGAAAAGGACAGCGAGAAGACGGAAGACAAAGACGAGTGACAAGAAGACGAAGAGGAGGAAAAAACCGAGCACTGTATCTGATATTTTTACCTAGACAGACAGGATTGAGGAAAAATGGCGTTCTTACACGCTCATTCGTGTGAGTATCTAAAGTCGGAGCTTGAGCTATTTACGTTGCCACCCACCCAAACCACGATTGAGGGAACACAATGGGTGTACTATAAGCCAATTTCATCGCTGACAGATAACTCGCCTATCGAATTTGTAGTGCCTGGCCAAGGCGATGAGTACATTGATCTTGCGCATACTATGCTGAGTATGCGCGTTGAAATAATACCACCTCGGAAGCCTAAAGAGGGCGATGCACCTAAGGCTGGTCCCGTTAATAATTTACTGCATTCAATGTTCAATCAGATTGACGTATTCTTGAATCAGAAACTTGTATCACCGCCCAATAACGCTTACGCATACAGAGCATACATTGAAACACTCTTGAATTATGGAGATGACGCGAAGGCCTCTCATCTCACAAGTGTTCTCTGGTATAACGATTCGCACGGAGGAATGGATGATGTGGGTGATGGTAATAAAGGCCTAGTTATGCGAAGAGGTCTTATGAATGCTAGCGCCAATCAGATTGATCTCCTTGGACACCTTCACTGCGACATCTTCAATCAGGAGAGATTTTTGATAAATGGCGTTGAGATGCGTATACGCCTCGTGCGCACCAACGATGCTTTCTGCCTTATGAGCTCTTCGAAAGACTGCAGCATGAAGATCGTCGAAGCATCGCTCCTTGTACGTCGTGCCAAGATAGCACCCGGTATACTCCTAGCCCACGCAAGGGCTCTCTCCAAATCTACGGCAAAGTATCCAATGACCCGCGTAGAAGTTAAAGCAGTATCGCTGCATGCAGGTGTTCACGGTGATACTCTGGATAATATCATACTAGGACAACTGCCTAAGCGTATAATTATCGGGTTTGTCGATAATAGAGCCTTTAATGGTGATCGCGCGCTGAATCCCTTTAACTTTCGAAATTATAAAATAAATTATCTTTCTTTGTATGCCGACGGTGTGCAGATACCGTCAAAGCCTCTGCAGCCCGACTTTGGTGTGAGAGAGCAATACGTGGATGCATATCACACATTATTCTCCGGCACGGGTATTCACTTTCTCAACCAGGGTAATTGTATTTCACGTACGGCTTACCCTAATGGTTATTGTCTATTTGCATTTGATCTAACACCCGATCTTTCGGCTAATAGTAATACTCATTGGAATTTGGTGAAACACGGCAGTGTCAGAATAGAGGTCCGTTTCGAAGAAGCTCTAAATTCAACGGTTAACTGTATTGTGTATGCAGAATATGATAATGTGTTGGAGATTGACTCGTCCCGACAAGTGATTGTAGATTTCAGCGGATAGTAAACTATTTCGGCTGAGCCTTCAGTATTCTCCGAGAACTCGAGGCGACAGGTCGCATCATGGCTGTTGTAATTGATATACAGAGTCTAAAGGATAAATTCAATCATTTTACACCGAAAGAAGTGGCTGTCACCTCGGTGCATTCAACATACTTTGGTCACTGGATAGTAAAACAGCCCTATGCCCATGACGACCTATCACCTGCTATAAAAAGGCAAAATACGTGGCTGCAGAGCAACCATCACGGTATTGCATGGTCTGAAGGCGATACATCTGTGCAAGCGATCGAGCTTAGTCTGAAGAAAATTGCTTCAGAAGTTGATCGAATATTCACGAGAGGCTCCGACAAAGCATCATACCTGGCAAGACTCACAGGGTGTTTTATCATAAATTTGGAAGAAGACGACGAAGTACCATCATTCCATAACCTACCGACGGGTAATTCACGCTGTATATATCACGGACTGTTGCGCAAAAACCACACATATAAGTGTGCTCTAGACAACGCAACAAAGATCAAAGCGTGGCTCTGTCATAGTGATCGCTTCGATTCTTTGTGGGAATATCGCACTACTACTAGCTGGATGGTTGGCTTGTCAGAGTGTGCTACTGAAGAAAAACCCTCTGCTGCTACTGCTGCTGTCCGCTGTTATGAACAGCCTTCAAATTTTACAGTCTCTCCGGAACATAAAGGATCATACAGTAGGCGTGTATCCGGCAGATCGTATCCCGAAGGTGTGGACGAAACCGACAGCCATCGTTGTTAATACCGATGGACACAAGTTACCCGGGACCCACTGGGTCGCCATGTACGTCGATCGAAATGGTCATGGATGGTTCTTCGACAGCTACGGTCTCCCGCCAATCATCCCACAGCACCTCATACGGCTCCGAAGAAACTGCAAATTCTTCCGATGCAACACTATTCAACTTCAAGGTCCGGATTCGCAATGCTGCGGACAGTATTGCGTTATGTTTCTTCATTATATGTGTACTGGCCTCGGCATTAATAAGTTTAGAAATGTATTTTCAAATAATTTGTCAAGAAACGATTCAATAGTCTATGATTATTATAATGCATTCATCAATAATCGCAAATTTAAGTCGCAGGGTAAAACTTTCAGTATCGGGGCTGCCGTAGGTGGCAGCTACAAAATAAATAACTTTAGTGATAAGTGTTTGCATTGCATACAGGGCTGTTGGCCCCGTGCTCGTGTATTCTGAATATTATGCTTATAAAATAAAATAAAAAAAAAAAATTCCGTTTTCTCTACCCACTCTGTTTCCCCGATATCACTCAAAAAATTTATTTCAGCAGATATTATATTTCTTCTTGGAATCGGTTTTCGGGCTGCTAAAAAAGCTGATTTCAACAGATATTATATTTCTTCTTCTTGGAATCGGATCTGTATCCCGATATCACAAAAGACACACGCCAGCAGATATTATATTTCTTCTTGGAATCGGTTTTCGGGCTGTTAAAAAGCTGATTTCAACAGATATTATATTTCTTCTTGTAATCGGATCTGTATCCCGATATCACAAAAAGACACACGCAGCCAGAGACCTTTTCGAGTTGCTGAAAAAGCTGATTTCAGCAGATATTATATTTCTTTTTGGGCTCGATGTGAGAAAGCGTCATGAATCGCGAATTACCTGCGGGGAAAGCGGAAACAGTGCTCATTCCCGAACAGACCTGTGGGAAGACATCAGTCGTGATCGAGCAGCGAAAGAAGTCTCGTGCAAGCTATCTGTCTCCGTTGACGTTAATGCAAAGGAAACGAATCGAGCTAAAAGTGCGCATAGAAAGACACTTGCACGATATTGCAAAATAAAAATCAGTGATACGTGCAAGATCAGAGTTTCGACGTGTGATACGACGGCTAGAAGAACTCAATCTCCATAATGGATCTTACGCAAATCAACAAAGTGGGCATGCTTGCGTCGTTTCTGCCAATCAAAAAACTATCCGAGTTGGCTCTCGAGAGAAACTACGGGGTCACTGACATAAGGTGTGTAAAAACATCATTTGGCCCGAGGATTACCATCGACATTGAGGAAACATTTACTTGATACCTCCCAGCGAGATTCGCCAAGGCCTTCGAGGATGACGCCAATCTGCTGCACCAGATGACTGCTGCTGCGCATGAGAAAAAACTGCTCATGCAGTACTACGGGACAAGGTATAATAACCTGGAGTTCAAGCCCGTTCGCCCAACGGAGAGCTCATAGTTATTGAGTATGAGCTGCTGTGGTCAATCTTATTCTTGGGAGTTGGATAATTCAACATTACCGGGAGAAGAAGAAGACGTTGCTCCAGTCAAAGCCAACAACATCCATAATAGTTATAATATATTATCGTGCTTGGCTCATGTACAAATAAATAACAGATTATCGATAAAATTGATTTATTTCTTCTTTTATACGATGCAAAATATACTCTCAACGCCTATCCCCTCTAGTTGCCTAAAATGTACACGTAGCAATATTTTAATCATAAACCTGGAGGGGATAGTCCATCATCCCGTCACCGGCGGTAGCAAAAATGTGCTCTTGGCACAGTTGCGTTCACGTTGTTGCAGAATGAACGGTTACTCGACGGCGGTACAGAAAGTAATACAAATAATCACGATTTGCATCGTTGAAAAATTATATCAGGAATTGGAGGAGGTGCAAACAGCGGTGGATGGAGAACGTTGGTCGCAACGCTGCACAGCAGGCGTTTCGATAATAAATTCCTATCTGGAATATTTGGATCCTTCGACGGTGTTTTATCAGGGAATAAGTGCACGGGTGGAATATTTGGAGGCTGTCCAGTTCCAGTTAGATTAAAAAATGAAGAGACGCATCCTGTTTCAATCTGCACGTGCAATATTGCTGACGATTGCTGCTGTGTGATAACAACTTCAGCGCAGCTCAGTCTTCTGCCGTCTGCTGAGAGCGTAAAACGTGTTCACGGGTTTCGACGACAATATGCACTGTCCACATCAGGTGTTTGATGTACCCGGTACAGATCTGGTGTTTGATATTCTGTATTTAAAAGATATGAATGGTGAATTATTGCCGAAAGAGGTGTGTGTGGGTTCGGTGGATAAACCACAGCGTCGAATGCTGTGGATGGTCTCTCCACCTTATATCATCGAGGTATTGTCGCCCCGGATACGAAGAATAAATAATTGGCGGACTAAGTACATCCACGGTATACACTGGCTGAGTGGCTGGCTGCATGATAATGGCGTCACGCTCACTGAACTGTATCAAGAATTACGCGAAATTGCGAAAAGTGTTGGCGAGCAATCTCGACTGTACGCGGTAGGTGAGCCGACTGTACAAATCTTAGAACAGGCCACAGGACGCAAAATCATAAACTTGAGCGAACGCGCCGATTGCCCATCACTCGATGTGCCGCCGTCGAAGACAGCAAAAGTGTGCTCGTGGCATTGTTTCCTACAGACGGAGTCCAGAGGCGCTCAGTGTGCTCTACGGAACGTTAAAACACTCCAGCGTTACCTTAACGCGGTCCCACTTCGAAGATCTTCTTCTTCTTTTCGTTAACCCGTAAAGTGAATTATGTATTTGAAAAAATTGTCGAAGCTCAATGACACCGGTCGCGTACCGTCCCACCTACCATATAAAAGGATTGCGGAACTGGAACTTCAGAAGATATATAGAATCTCAAGAATGAGGATGGTCAACACCAAACACGGGAGACAAGTGATTGCCGATATAGGTTTGGATTTCAGTGTCTTCATGCCCCTAAGGGTTAGTTTCTTTCTGAACCATAATGACGAAGTGTTCGACGAGATAGCAGAACTTTGTGAAAAAAGAGTGTAGGGCTGCGGTATTTGGGCTCCATATATAATCGTATTGAATTCATCGATCTAAACTGTGCATGAAACCTAACTTTAAGAAATATGTAACTCTGTGCATAATAAAAAAAAAGCGGTGCACTATGGCGACAGCTCACACGCACACCCTCTCACTCTCACACCCACAACCTCCAACACTCTGTGCTGGAGGAGTGGGGGGTAAGAGTGGGGCTGCTGCGGAACCTATCCCCACTCTTACCCCCACCATCACCTCGAACTACGCTCTCAACGGGGCTCGAGGAGTGGAGATAGGAGTGGGGATAGGAGTGGGGGTCGCCATAGTGCACCGCTAACTACTTCCTAGACACCCACCACCTCCCTACAGGGCCCGCGGGGGGAAGGGGGGAGGGGGGAAAACCACCCCAGCAGCGAGCCAGCGGGCCTGGCGGCCCGGCCGAGCACGCTACACAGCACCCCCACTCCTCAAAGCCGCCATCTTGAAAAAATCCCTATAGGTACTGTCGTCTACTCATGTATCCGTCTCACTGTTACTCCCACTCTTTCGCTACAGCGCTCTGCCGTACCGGTCCTTGCCTGTAAGAATTTACGATTTCTTTCGAGTCACGTCATTTATCCTTTTCTGTCACCGCTCTCACATAAAAATCGTTCACACTCCGCTCTAAAAGGCGATAACTTCACCCGAAGATATTTTCTTTGACTAAAGCCTAAACACTCGTTCTTCTATCTGTCTCGCCCTTTCACTCGAGCTTCCTGCACACTAATTAATGTCAACCATAAAATGCGTCACAGATTCCAGTATATTTTCACGCTTCCGAATCGTTCTACATTATGATGACATCTCTTTTCTCATATCTATTAATTCTACGGGTATTGTAAATTTCTGATCCCCTAAATCCGATTGTCAACTTCTTTGTCATCCAATCCCTACTCCAATTCAAACACTCTTTCTTCCTTCCACACGTTTAGAAATTATCTTTTGTCCAGCTTTATACTGCTAGCCTCTTCTAACGTTAATAAGCATAGGAGCCCGCGTAGAAAAAAGCCGTATGGGAAAGGGTATTAAATTGAGTATGGGCTGAATATGGGGATTCGTATGGGAACGGGTATGGGTGAAGTATAATCTGCCTATGGGCTTTGTTCAGTTCCTACATTCATCCCATACACTTTTCCAGACTCTTTGCCAGCTATCGGGTACAACCTCGAAGGTTTTCATGCAATCAACCCCACACACTTTGCCAGACTCTTTCCCAGTCATCGCATACAGTCTCGAAAATTTTCGGTCTATCTATCCCATACTCTTTTCCAGACTATTTCCCACTAACCGCATTAATAGGAATTTTTTGAAGGTTGTACGCGATGGTTAGGAAAGAGTCTGGAAAAGAGAATGGCATTGATTACACAAAATTTTTTGAGCCTGTACGCGATGACTGGGAAAGAGTCTGGAAAAGTGTGTGGGGTTGATTGCATAAAAATGTTCGAGGTCGTACCCGATAGCTAGCAAAGAGTCTGGGAAAGTGTATGAGATGAATCTGGGAACTGAACAAAACCCATAGTCAGAGTACGCTTCACCCATATTCGTTCCCATACGATTCCCCATATTCAACCCATACTCAACTTAATACCCTTTCCCATACGACTCTTTTCTACGCGGGAGTAGATCTAGTATAAATAGGCCACGATTTCCCGGACCAAATCAGTTATTCTTCGACCGACCAACCTGCTGCATCTTCAAGGAAACTACGCAGAGCGCGCAAAGCTGTTATTAAAACCGCTGGCCCTGCGAGGCAGAGTACTCCGACTAAGATAATAGTTGAGCAAGTTGGCTCTTTTTCTGACTACTGTATTTTTCGACAACACTATTTCAATATATACATTTTGTGAGTATTCAAACCACCGAACTATTTCAAACATTTATTTGCATGCACTCTGGTCTTTCTGATAATCTCTCAGGAGGCTCAATACCTCTACCGTCATTTTCCTTTATTAAATCCACGGCAGTACGGCGAGGTCTCCGTCCCCGAGTAAAGGGCTAACGCCTTGACTCAAAAGCGAGACGATTCTACGTTTATGGTTCTCACCGAGCGAACTCACCATTCGCAGGTCTGAACGTAACACATGTTTCACCGAAATATTTTCACAAGTGTTTCTGTGCTTCTGCGGATGTGTATATGCAAATTGCACTGGTGATGCAAACTTTCACATTTCGCTGAAATGTTTAAAAAACATTTCCGGGGCACATTTCTGAAACATTTCAATAAAGATTTATGAGCGGACAAAAAATATTTTACAAAATGTTTTTAAAACATTTCACAAATATTGTTTAGTATTGATGAAATATTTCCAATATTTCAAAAACATTTTTTTGAAACTTTCCAAAAAAATTTCAGGGTTATATGGGTAGCCGTGATAATATTTTCAATTAATATGCGAGATTAACCGAGGCATCCCGTTCGCATTCGCAGGTTATAAGGCGGATGCCTTACTTGGTTTTTTCTAGGCTGTCTTTAATCTCGCCAGAACTGTGTACAGTCTGTGTGGGAACCATGTGCGGTTGCGCCCTTACGCAGGTAGGCAAAGCTTCCCCCGACCGCGCTATATCCTTTTGCCGCTCACTCGTGGAGAGTCTCGCTGTGTGCAGTTGAGGCTGCGTAGAGTCGTGCCATGTGCAGTTGAGGCTGTAGAGTCGTGCCGTGTGCAATTGGGTCTGTGTCGAGTTGGGCCGTGTCGAGTAAAGGCGTGTTCAGTTTTGTCGTGTCGAGTTAAGCCGTGTCGAGTTTAGCCGCGTCGAGTTTTACTCCCTTGAATTTAGGTCGTGTTCAATTAGGCTGTGTGCAATTGGAACACTCTTGGAAAACGTCGTGAGGGTTGGAGCGTGTTCAGTTGGGTCTGTGTTCAGTTGGAACCTGTAGAGTTGACGTATTGCCAATTGGAGAGGTGCGCGAGGTGCACAGCGGGCCAACAGACGAGGCTATCCTGGTCGTCAAAGACACGGATACTACGATGTCTCTCACTACAGCGAGTACCGACCGATAAACTTCTCTTAGTTTATCTCTAATCTCTATATAAAGAAAGTTTATTTATTATATCGAGTCAATAATTTTTAAGAAAAATGATTTTAAAAACTTATGTACCTGAAGTCAAATCAGAGTGTTATAAAAAATAAAAATATTTAAACAAAAAGTATGTTCTACATATGTACAAATAAATATATAAAAAGTTTTATTATCAATACCGTCACAATAATAATCAATATTCCATAACGACAACATATTCCATATTCCATACCTACCATCAACTGTAACGGTAGCTAAGCTTCCTGTACGAGTTTCCGAGTTTACGTGCCTCCTGTAAAGGATTGGACGCTCAAACGGGGGGATTTTCTTAGGCTCGAGTGTCAAGGAATTATAGATGGTGTGTCAGGCGCGAGATATCGTATTAATTTTGCTTTTATTTTTCCTGTTACAGATCCTTGAATTTTTCCCCTTATCGCTTACTCGTTGTCTTTTTAGTGTATCGTACAATCCGCTTCGATTTGTCCCATATAGTTCCTGTCGCCGCGTGAAGGTACGCCTCTCATGCGAGTCCGGGCTTTAGCCTGAGCGGTGGCAAGATGGCCGCCGTGCGCCGCTTGGCAGGCTGTGACGTCACGGCGCTCGGTGCGTCGGTGACAGCTCGGTCGCTTCGGAATTTCTTCGTCGAATTGCTGGTTTTCTTGTGCTTCTTTTTCGTCGCCGCTTCGCATGGGTTCTCCAGGGACGTGCACCTTGCAGTTTTCGTTTGCGTTTCCGAATTTGTCGCGCTCCTTCGTTGTGCCGAAATTTCCCGGTCATTTCCGGTAATTTATCGGCACGCTTCGGTCTTTTATCCTGCGGTTTGAATTTTGCTATTGCCGCTCGCCGAGTTCCAGAGACGATCCCTTCCGTGCACTCGGGTTTGTTTTTAGTTGTGTTTTAGTTCACTTGCCCGTGTTTTTAGGAGTAACTTCTTATGTTTTTCTCCCGAAAAAGTCACCGTCGAGTTTTAGCGGGTCGATCCCTTTTTTTGTTGTCGCTGGCACGATGAAAACTTTATCGGTTATTATCTCACGCACCCAAAATTTTATAAGTGTCCGCAAGCACAGCGAGTTTTTATAAGTGTTTGGCAAGCACAGCGAATATTTCACAAGTATTAGCAGGCACAGTAAATATTTTACAAGTATTAGCAGGCACAGTAAATATTTTACAAGTATTAGCAGGCGCGGTGAATATTTTCCAAGTCAATTTCGAGCACAGGAAATATTTTACAAGTCCTTTTAATTCACTTTTTACTTTTTTCACTTGCCCATTTGCTGCTGGTGGTCCTCTTGGCGTTGCTTCCGGTGATTGTTGTTATCGTTGACTGATGATTGATGGGCAATTTCCGGCGTTTTTATATGCAAATTTACACCTCCCTCCTTGTGTAATTTGCATATTTTTGGCGGATTCGCGCCTGCGCCTTGGTATTTTTCGCGTTCAATTTTGCTATTGGTTCGTTGTGGGTTTCTCCCTTCGCTCTCCAATGCTTGTGTTACGTCCGGCGTAACGAATAATATCTTTATTATTTTTCCTCACACTAGACTCAGAATGTAAAATAAAAAGAAGGGACAGAAATCGGTCAGATAACCCGAAATATTAAAAAACCTAGATAAATGACTCATTTCTGCCAAAGGTCCAACTTAATGAACTCAGTCGGTACATTCGATATGCACAAGAAGCTGGTGAAACTTGACCGGCAAAAATCTAACGGCATGGTCAAACAGATCTGGATAAATTGTGGAAAAGGAAGGGCACCAAAAATGGTCTATGACTACCAGCGCCGTCCCTTTTGGGAACGAATAAAAAGCCAACCCACTTGAGATACCTCGCGACCATATTAGGTACGCGTATCGACTAAACACTCACAGATCTCGAGGATCGTTAGATCTTCCGTACCATCGCCGGGGAACCATTAGGGGGCCCGCAGTGATCTATCGTGGGGCCGGGTTCCTACCTAAACCAGTCGTTTCGACCGGTTACCTGCGGCTCTATGGAAGCCCTTAGGGTTTCCAGCTATCGATAAACTCTGATTCACCAAGCCGAACGCTTCCGGGCCACGAGATTAGAAAGTCACGCCACGGTAGAAACGAAATTCCCCGCCCTTTTTCTCCAAACCGCGAGAGAGAATTTTTGCAAGCATGTTTAATAATGACTATTACAATAAAAGAAATCCAAAAGGGTCTTCAAACAAAAATATGAAGATGAGGAAAAATAATATAGACAGTTCCCTAATTAGAAATATTCCGAATCCAGATCTTGAAGAATTAAAAGAAATTTTCGAGATAAATATTAAGTTAAACAGAACAAAGAAATTATTCCTGATTATTTTAAAGTTTAGGATAAATAGGAATAAACAAACTATCTTTAGCAATCTTACTAGATTCAACAATAGGTTAATATTAAAAATCATAGAGCAAGTTTCAATTCACGAAAAGAAACTTTAAGAACGTTTAAACAATTACTTGAGTTGCCAGGCAACAAAATCGCCGGCGCGGCACCACAGGGAGCCTCGCGCCTCTCAGATTATTCTCAATATGAAAGTTAAATTCTGTTAAAAACCTAAGTAACCATTAATAATAATCTTATAATTTTAATTGTTTAGGAATTAAGAAATTTGGTTGTTTAAACTTTAATTTGGTCGTAAAGAAGATCCGAAGGACTCTCGTCCCATGTGGAAAGTTGAAACAATGGATTAACAATCCCTCATTAATTAATAAAGAAAAGAATAAATTAATTAATACGAACATGGGACCAGAATACTGTCATAAATCTTTAATTTAGTTTATAAAAAGGACCAAGTATATATGTATATATATAAACCGATATACATATATATTTAATCCAATAATTAAGTTAACAAAGGGAATAATTCCTGAAAGACGAATCGACACGGGTAGGCTACTTTCATTTAGAAACACGCGCACCTCCTTAAAAGGCGTTCACCAACAATACGTGGGAAGAAAATCATGTTAGAACAAACATCTCTCGGTCCACCCCATAAAAATACCGTGGCTCAACTCCGCTTCGCCCAAGGACCTACGCAAAAGCCGGTTGGCGAGGTGCACGGACGCCGCAACTTTCGGTGGAACGACGCGGGCGGCAGCTTTCAATCGCGAGATGCACGATTGCGTTCGATGCCGGTCCCGCTATTAAAAAAATGGGTCTCACGGTATAAAATCCTAGCAAGGAGCGGTTACGATAGATCCCGAACACGATTCCCTTCACTTAGGGAAATGGTGAGTCAACATCGAAAACCCTCACCATTCCCCCGAAATACCGAAAATTAAGCACCGATGAACGAATCAGAAGACTCGTCTCTCTACACATCACCCCTTTTCCCTCTATTCTTGCACTTCTCCTCTAGCATAGCAACTATTTTTAATGAGATTTCTAAGAAAAGCACACATGATCAAGGGATTACTCCCACTTATTTTAACCTAGAAAAGAGTATAAAAAGTCCGAAAATTCTGTACTCTGGGCCAGTCACCATCATCAGATTCAACGAAGTTATTGTCGCTCGTACCGGCCCTAGTTACGTTTATCCATTATTGGGCACAGTTTCCCAAATACGTTTAACGAAGTATACTTGATTGTCAGTACCAACGAAATTATCATCGATCTATCGCTCCGTTTACGATTTTCGTTTAACAAGGTTGTCTTTGTTCGATCACGCATCATATTTTATTTCAATCACCGAAGCTATTGGTCATTTTTTTGTCCAACAACAATCATTATTTCGACCAGTGTTCATTTGATTTCATCCATCCGTCGATAACCATTGTCGAGTAGCTACCAGTCGATTATATTTTTACTAATTTACCGAAAGTTAAGAAAACATTTTTTGTCCGAACCCAGGATTCGAGAATCATTGCTTGGTTTATTTTGTACCTTTTTCGTAAATCATTTAATTCGGAATAAAAACCAATTGTAACGGCCGCAGCCTCATAATTTATTTCATTTAACTTCGAATATTTATTCATGCGTATCGATACGGAGTTTCCGTTCGATACGCTCTTCAAAGAAGCCCTTAAGGCTATCGAGCATCCGGACCGCCGTGAGCGTCCACTTATCTCCTAGTCTAAACATCTTCGACTCTTTATTCCTTTGTATCAGCGAGCGCGAAGCCCTCAACTTCACGCCCGCTTCAATCAGTTCAGCTTCGACCGACGACCAGTGCGGTACACCTCCGAATTATACTTCAATTATACTCTACGAAACTCTCCGACTAATAAAAACCATTGTCTTATACCAACGTCAATTAACTTCAATTCATTACGCAGTGTCTGACCATCGACCATCCGTCACATTTGGTGTCAGAGTGGGCGTTCCACGTAAACACGCTCACATTAAAAAAAAAAATTTTCATAAAAATTAACTTTTATAAAAAAAAATTTTCGCGACACTCGTGTTCGAGCCGCAGCTCACACAAACCCGGAATGAACAAGCGTGCTCGAGCTGTGCTCGCACACAAAAAAAAAAAAAAAAACAGTGAACAACAACGAAACACAGTGATTAACAGTGAAAAACGGAAAAGAAACAACACAGTGAATAAAAAAAAACCCAACAGTGAAAAGACACTTATTAAATAATCAATTAGAAGTGAATAATAAGCACGTAACAAGTAATAATTAAATAAAAATAGTGTAAAATAAAATAAATAGTAGTACAGTGAACAGACATTTACTAAACAATAAAAACAACTAAATATTATTAACACATATAACGCATATATTAACCTTTAAAAAAAAAATTAAGACGCGAAACGGACGCAAAAAAAATAAATATAGTGAGAGTGTACGTAGTGAGCGTGTACAGGGTGCACCGAGCTGAGAAAAAAAAAAGTTTCCGGCGTTACCAC
Organism: Ichneumon xanthorius; assembly: GCA_917499995.1. Classification (NCBI taxonomy): domain Eukaryota; kingdom Metazoa; phylum Arthropoda; class Insecta; order Hymenoptera; family Ichneumonidae; genus Ichneumon; species Ichneumon xanthorius. The sequence continues at coordinate 441,079 of CAKJTD010000085.1, read as the reverse complement.
CGGCGAGCCGTCATCGACCACGCGAGATAGATCCGCCGTCGCCGTGACCCGTCGTACCCACGGTACGTCATCGACCGACCGGCCGCCGCTGTGACACGCCCTTCGTCGACTCGACATTCACCGTCGATCAAACGCCGACATCGACCGTCCACCTCCGATCGAACACATACATATAGAAGGAAGGAAGGACGTCAAAGACCATTAAATAGAAGGAAGGAAGGACGAAACAAGAAAAAAAAAAATAACAATAATAGCAATCGAAACGCAATCCATGCTAATAGTGTTCCTCATCGGTGTGGTAATGTAAGTACCAACATATATATATATTTTATTCTGTTTTTCAGAAAAAAAAAGCGTAGCAAAAAATTTTTCAAAAGAAATATATAATACTTTTTCTCGAAAAGAGAATTAGTATCCCGCGGGAACCGAGCGCCGACAGCTGACGCGACGCGTGTCAGTGGCGTACGACCGTCGAGAGCATGCGACATATACACATGCAGTAAAATCATAACAATTTTCCTATTCCCTCCTTAAAAAAAAAAAAAAAAAAAAACACACACACATATATTAATATAATAAATAAATAAAAAACAATAACGCGCCTCATACCAGACGGCAGCGAATATATATATGCAAAAATAAATAACGTTTTTCTTATATAAATAAAATAAACAATTTTTCCTTTTTTTTTTACTTTCAAATTTTCTTTGTTCTCTCCTTTATAGTTAGACAAGAACATTTTTACAAACAAATAATAACAAATTAATTAAATTCATCTTTTTGTTCAAAAAAATATATATATAATAATAATACAATTCGAACGAACAAAAAATAAAAACTAGAAACAAATAAACAATTAATTTCTTAGTCCATTCTTTTCAATTAATCCAAACAAAATAAAATACATATACAAAAAAAAGAACAACAAAATCCAGTATAGAAAATGTCATTTCATGTTTTTTTCGCGATTTAAAAAAAAAAACACAACACTGATAACATTTAGCTATTACTAATAGAGAAAAGAGAAGAAGGGAAAAAGAGAAACAACAACTATTAATAATAATTCAGTAATTTTTAAATATATATAAATAATAATAATAAGAAAAAAAACAAAGGAAAGACATTTCTTCTTTCCTCACTTCTACTCGATTAAAAATAAGTCCGCCGAAACGGCCTCGGCGCACACGAACAAGTAGTGCGAATAGTTTTTTCCGCTCAGCATTGTCTGAGGGATCAAAGGTAAGAATGGCCAATGATCACCCCGTACCCAACACAATGAAGCTCCGCGACGTTCAAAATCTCGTACCAAACTTCGATGGCAGGAATATGCCACTTAACAATTACATATGCGCATGTAATAATGCTGCAAAACTCGTTGCGGAAAACGATCGGTCCCAATTCCTGACAATTGTACAGCTTAAACTGTCGGGAGTTGCAGCCGATATCATCGAATCAAAAACATACGACACATTAGATTCACTCTTGAGGGATCTCAAGAGCGCTTTCGACAAACCAGTAGAGCTATCGGATCTCGAAACCGAATTAAAATCAAACACACAAAATTACAGCGAATTTGTTCTCGTCTACGCAACGCGTACGCGAAAAATCGCGAATCGAATCGACAATAGGCTAAAAGAAGTCTACCGCGCTGAAGCCCAACAGGCCTATTTAAACGGACGAATAAATGAGGCAAGACAAACAGTTATAAGAACTTTTATTCGCGGATTAGCCGATCAAATCGGAAATATGATTATGTCAAAAAATTTTGCAACCCTCGAAGATGCCATTGACGAGGCATTAAGTATAGAAAATGAACTCATTCGCAGACAGGCAATGCACCAAACATCAAAACCCAACGAATCGGAAACCCGAGATAAGAGTCCAGAAAAAGCAAAAGTCCGATTTACTCAGACTGCCAGCAACAGCGGACTTAAATTTTGCGAAGTTCATCGCGAAAATCCCACACACTCCACGTCCGAGTGCTATTCCGTACAGCGTCTACGCGAAAACACAAATACACGCGCCAACAGCCGTAATTATCAAAACAATTCACGTAGTAACTATCATAATAATTATCGAGACAACTCGTGCGATAATTATCAAAACAACTCACGTGGTAATTATCGAAACAACTCACGCGGTAATTATCGAAATAACTCGAACGACAATCGTCGAAACAACTATCGCGACAACTCTCGCGACAACTACCAAAACAATTATCGCGACAACTCTCGCGACAACTACCGAAACAATTATCGCGACAACTCTCGCGACAACTACCGAAACAATTATCGCGACAACTCTCGCGACAACTACCGCAACAACTCTCGCGACAACTCTCGCGACAACTATCGCAACAACGATCGCGATAATTACCAAAATAACTCGCGCAATAGTTATCCACGCGACAATCGAAACAACTCGCGACGAGACAATTCACGAGATCGCAATTATCGAAACGATCAAAACAGTCGAGATGATTCACGCGAAAGACAAAGCGGTAGTAACACTCGAAACTCACGAAAATCCGATTACCAATCGAGCCTTGACGCAACACAAATCGAACAAATTTTCGAGCGCGTACTCCAAAAAAACGAGCGACCCGCCTCTCGCGACAGCGCAACGAGCGACCCGCCTCTCGCGACAGCGCAACGAGAGGCAGGACACCGGAGCGCTCGTCCAACCCGAACTAAGAGAAGATGCGAAAGTTGCGCACACCGAGCCCGAACTCCTAAAACACGTAGGATCGGCATATGTAAAAAAAAAACAGACGGGAGCGTAACAATCAGAAAAGCTAGAATAAAATTAGGATTAACTAATAGACATAAGCCACCAAGCGTGACCCTAGAGTCACAAGACCTACATTCAAACCAAACTGTATTTATTGCTGACACTGGAGCAGAGATAAATCTCATAAAAGATTCCTTTGTCGCCCGAAGTACGGAGATAGACCCGACGCTCATATACGAGCTTAGTGGTATCACCGACGGGACAGCAAAAACAATTGGTAGATGTTATATCCGAATCAAGGAATTTAACATCGAATTCCACGTAATCGACGATTTATTCCCGATTATGCAAGACGCTATACTCGGTGACGTCTTCTTTAGAGGGACGCCAGCCGATATACTCTACACCGAAGCGTGCATCAAGTTCGCTGGCCATACAGTCCCGTTCGAAACGTTCGAGCGAGTGACGATACCAGCCAGATCGAAACTCATCGTACCCATCAGACTGAAACCGACCGATCTCGAGGAGGGATACATCCCGAGAATCGACGGAGGTCCACGTCTCTACATGGGTAACGCTTTAGTAAAAAACAACAACGGAATTGCGTACCTTTGTGCAATTAACGCGCAAAATAGCGAGATAAACCTGATAGTCCCGACGGTAGAATTAATACCAGTCGAGATTATCAGCGAAAAACCAATCGACAATTTTACGCCGAGCGACCTTCACGCTTTCTCAAACGTAGACCGTGCAGAAGTACGCTCGGTACAACTCGACAAACAGAGTAGGCTTGAAGCTCTTCAAGCTCTTCTGCAATTAGATCACCTCAGCGGAACAGAGCGAGATCACGTTCTCCAGTTGGTCTCAAAATACCAACACCTGTTCTGTCTACCCGGAGATCGATTGGGCCACACAACACTGGCAAAACACGAAATTCCTACAAAAGACGACAGACCAATTAACACTAAACAATACAGATTTCCACAAGTACACAAGAGAGAAATACAAAACCAGGTTAACGACATGTTAAACAAGGGGATAATAAAACCATCTCTCTCCCCTTACAACTCTCCAGTTTGGGTTGTTCCCAAAAAGCCAGACGCGAAAGGCAACAAAAAATGGAGAATCGTGATAGACTTTCGGAAACTTAACGAAAAAACTACGCCAGACGCGTACCCACTCCCAAACATCAGGGACATATTAGATCAACTGGGAAACGCCCGGTACTTTTCAACATTCGACCTAGCATCCGGTTTTTATCAAATCGAAATGCATCCAGCAGACAGACACAAAACAGCTTTTTCGACCCCGAATGGACATTACGAATATCACCGAATGCCATTCGGACTTAAAAACGCGCCAGCAACCTTTCAAAGGTTGATGGACGTCGTGCTATCCGGTCTTCAAGGCACATACCTATTCGTCTACCTGGACGATATTGTAATATACGCAAGAGACATCACCGAACACGAAAACAAATTCAAGAGTCTAGCGAAAAGACTGACTTCGGCAGGTTTAACACTACAAACCGAAAAATGCCACTTCCTAAACCGAGAAGTGACATACTTAGGGCACATAATTTCAGCCGAAGGCGTCAGACCGAACGCCAGCAACATCTTCGCAGTAAAAAACTTTCCAACACCAAAGGACAAAAAAGGAATTAAACAATTCGTAGCACTTGCAGGCTACTATCGACGCTTCATCCGCGACTTTGCAAAAATTGCGATTCCTTTAACACAACAACTGAAAAAATCAGAAAAATTCGAATGGACGGACGAATGTCAATCAGCGTTCAAATACCTAAAGGCAAAAATCATCGAACGCCCAGTCCTAAAATATCCGGACTTTGACAAACCGTGTACGCTTACCACGGACGCGTCAGACTACGCCATAGGCGCAGTTCTTAGTCAAAAGTACGGTGACTTCGATCATCCAATAGCTTTCTATTCGAGAGCATTAAAGAAAACTGAGATCGCGTATGACGCGATGAAAAAAGAGCTCTTAGCCATAGTGAACGCGGGAGAATACTTTAAAACGTATCTACACGGAAAACGGTTCACGCTTGTCACAGACAACAGAGCACTAACATATATAAAAAACAAACCCGACATCCCGCAATAGCTACAACGATGGCAAATAATACTAAACGGGTACGATTACGACATCTTATACAAACCCGGAAAACTAAACGTCATTGCCGACGCTCTATCGAGAAATCCCGCGGAAATCATGCCAATCAGGCAACGCGAGGATAGCTCATCCGAAAACCAGGAGACAAAAAAGCAAAAATTGTCTCCCAAGCCGCCGCATCAAACTCGCGGACGATCAACAACCGACACGGGTTCTGGAAACCCAGCACCCAGAAAAAAGCAAAACACACGGGAACTGTCGACCAACGAATCGGAGGACAGTCAAGCCACATATCAGAGAACATACCAATCAGACTCTGACGAACCAATGGAACAAGTAATGGAACAAAAGAAACAAACCCAACAAGAAACAAATCAACCACCCAAAAAGACAAAATCAAAACAAAAAACGGAGAGTGTACCCAAAACAAAAGATTTAATAATAGATACCGAAACATCAATCACCGAGTTATCGGAAAACGAAGGCGAATTTATGCAACCAATAAAAAAAATGGTTGAGGAGCTGAACTCAAAGAAAAATACGGAGCCACAATGGCGACTCTCCAAAAAACGTCCAACCGACACAACGGATGACGAGGAGGATAAACCGCGCAGACAACATAGGAAACGACATGATACTGAAACGAAATATAAATATACAGACATAGATGATAGCACAACGGAAGAAGAGCAGGAAAACGAAAGCCCAATGAGGCCACAAAAAACGAAAAGCCCAACGAGGCAGCAAGAAAACAAGAGCCCAACGAGGCCGCAAAAAACAAAGAGCCCAACGAGGCCACAAAAAACAAAAAGCCCAACGAGGCAACAAAAAGCAGGAAGCCCAACGAGGCCAGATAAAATAGAAAGCTTATCGCAGCTAAACAAAAACGAGTTTCGTGAAAAAGTCAGCCCTGACGGGGCAACCGGCTACTTATACGGTGACAAAAAGCGAAAAAACAATGGAACCCAAAACAAAAACGACAACTCTAAGGCACGAAATAGTGAAAACGAGACGGAACACGAGACAGAATCCGAGAATGAAAATTACAACAAAGGATTCAAACCGTCGCTGACGAACATCGGAGAATCGTCTAGCGACGAAAATAGTGGTAAACCACCCGTCCAACCAACTTTTAGATCACCATCCACAGGTACAAAACGAAAAACAAAAAGACTCAAACATGACGAAAAAAGCGTGAAACGGAAAGTACCACCGAACTTTCGTTCACCAGATCCTCACAAAACAACAACACATCAGCGATCAGGGAAACGATTGCTTATACCAGCGAAAAAGCGAACTCGAAAAACGCCAAAAGAACCAACTAGGCGTAGCGAAAGGTTAGCTAATAAAAAAATCTGAAAGTCCCAAACATTCCACCTAAAAATTAACCCACTATAAAAGAAACAAACGATCTCAAAAACCTGTCACCTGAAATGACAGACCAATATTGGGATTCTAAAATCACATACCCTAAAACAAAAACTCCACAATCAAAAATAAAAACTCCATTCCAGCCTCTCGACTCAACATCCTCAGATCCAGAACCAAAACCATCACCAGAATTAACAACGGAATAGTGGGATTCTAGAGTCACTTACACCAACGACACCCCAACTCACCCAGATCCCGAAGAAACACAACAAAAAACAAAATCATCTGTGCCAATGTCACCCGAAATGACACAAGACTATTGGGACTCAAAAGTCATCGACATTCCAGATAAAACACCATCAATAAAACAACCAGCTACCCCACGAATCGAGCAGCCAATCGCAGTGCCGAGCACTTCCAAACAGATCGAACAACCAGTCGCCATACCAGGGTGCTCATGGCAAATCGACGACTACACACCAGAACAACCAGTCGCCACGCCAGGGTGCTCACAGCAAATCGACGACTCCACACCAGCAATGGATATCGAACCAACGTTCAGATCACCACCCTGGATTCCACACGAAACAACAGACTATTCGAAATCGGATGAATCACGACCAACTACACCTCGAGAACCCTCTCGAGCGTTAACAAATCAATACCACAATATGTCGCCATCGTCAGAAAGTGATTCCGACGATTCAGCGTACCAACCATCGCAATATCAACGAAAACGTTTAACACTGCAAACTCCACCAACAACAAGGGGAACAACAATAACAGAAGACGTGCAACTAAAAAATAATATCGTAGTAACGCAGGAAAACATCCTGGCACAGGAAGATAACATCGCACACTTCCTGTCAGCTGACGGTGTCATGGACACAATGGTCTCGAAAATACTCGCAGAAAAGGGTAAACTCACCCAATCGGTATTTTCGCAGTCCAATCCAGGAATCGGACACATTTTCATAACACGCGACAAAACAAGACGCTACTTCACAATGATTTGCAAAAATAAATCAACAGACGCGACTAGTACACTTACGATTCAGAAGTGTCTAGAAACTCTTGTACAGACCTTAGTAAAAAATAAAATGACATCCTGTACTCTATCCAAAGACCCAAAAATGATCGATACATTTTTGTGGTCTAACATCAAAGGATACCTACGAGTACTCGCGATTAACTCAAACATCACCTTTAGGCTATGCGAAGGTCTTATAACCGTTCCAGATCAGGAAAATAGGCAAAACATCATTAGAGAATTACACTGATCCGCAGTCGGAGGCCACAAAGGCGTAACGAAAACATACCAGCGCATTCTCTCGCAGTACTACTGGCGAGGATTAAAAAAGGACGTAGAAACGTTCATTCGATACTGCTTCGACTGCCAGAAAAACAAACTGGTCCGAGTAAAAAATAAAGCTCCTATGATCATCATGGACACACCAGCGCAACCCTTCGACAAAGTAGCCATCGATATCGTAGGTCCATTACGCGAAACAAAAAACGGACATCCATACATACTAACTATGCTCGATCTATTCAGTAAATTCAGTATAGCAGTACCATTAAAACACCAAACGTCAATAGACGTAGCGAGAGCGCTTTGTAAGACGCTGATATCGACTTTCGGCGCACCTCGCGCAATATTAACCGACCAAGGTACAAACTTCATGTCGGAAATGTTCAGAGATTTTGCGCAGCTGTTTCAAATTAAGCAGCATAGAACAACCGCATATCATCCACAATCGAACGGTGCGATCGAACGCAGTCACCATGTTCTTGTGAAATACCTAAAACATTTTATCGACAGTAATCGAGACTGGGACGAACTACTAACGTTCGCAACATTCTCATATAACACCAGTATACACGAAAGCACGGGGTTTACCCCATACGAACTAGTTTTCGGTAGAAAGGCTCGAACTCCCACGGAGTTCCCGCCGCCCGAAAAAACAATAACCTATGACGATTACATGACAAATCTAATGAGAAACCTCAAAAACGTCCAAGAACTCGCTTTAGAAAAGGCGATAAAGTTCAAAGAACGAACCAAAAAATACTACGACAAAAGGGTCATAGAACCAAAATACCAAGTAGGCGAACTTATATTCATAAAAAACGAACGCAAAACAAGCAAATTCGATAGGGACTGGCTAGGCCCATACAAAATTCTGGAAATTCCAAGTAAACGCAACATAGTAATACAATTAGACGATAGTACGACTAAAACAGTACACGTCGATAAAATAAAACCGGCATATGTTGCAGATGCCACGCCGATACCATGAAGGTGTCCGCACCAGACGCCTTCAAAATTACTCCACTGACGAAAAACCCGGGATTATATTCAGAATCCCTGCGATCACTCCATTCATCCCACACAACATGGACGCTCATCACGTACATAGACACGCACGGATTCACTTCCAGACGACGGTAAATAGAGGAAAACCTTGAAGCCGCCAACGCATTTTGCTACTCGTTACAAGGACATTGCCTAACAAGAGGGCAGCTACGAAACGTACAAGCACGACTGAGAAACATCGCTAATACAGAAGCAACTCTGGAAGAATTGATCCCATCAATTCAATTAAACTCAACCGAAAAACGTAGGAAGCGAGCACCACTAGAATTCATAGGAAAAATTAGCAAAATACTTTTTGGAACAATGGACAGCGATGACGCAAATCGAATCGACTCACAAATAACAGCACTAGCAAACAGTACTGTCGAGCTCGCAGAAATCATACAAAATCAGACACATATAATCAAATCAGGCTTCAACTTCACTCAAAATCAGATTAGTTCGCTAGCAGAAGCAGTAAAAGCCGAATTACGAGAAATAAAATTGACACAGGCATCACTGCAACACGAACTATACATTATCCAGAGACTCATAACGTTCACCAGTCTAGTTGACGAAACACTTATACAATACGAAATCGATTTGGAAACACTCATAAACGCCGTACTCTTCGCAAAAATGGGTCAAATACACCCCGAAGTACTCTCAGCAAAAAAAATACTAACTTGCGCGGAAGCAATCCGAAAATCAACACCGAACACGATATTCCCCATACCACTTAGTACACAATACGTTCCCGAGCTAACCAAAATAATGGATCTTACAGCATTTCATAACGGAGAAAGACTCATTTACGTTATCAAAATTCCTCTTCTGGACCTAACACCGTACAAACTATATCAGCATTTATCAGTCCCGGTACGCCAGCTCTCCATAGCCAAAGGCGCGAGATTCGCATACATAAAACCAGCAGTCCAGTACACCGCAGTCTCCGAAGACTTTAGTAGTTACTTTAACTTAAAAAACGAAAACGAATGTCAATTCATAGCCAACCGGTACATCTGCAAACAAAACCACCCAGTGGGACGAATCAGCGACGAAACCGAGTGCGAGGTGCAGCTCCTCGTTAATCCACAGCTCAGCGATTTGGAGTTGTGCGACATCAGGCTAAAAACGCTGAAACAAACTTACTGGATAAAAATCCGAAACGCAAACGCATGACTATTTGCAGCACCCAAGCCAGAAACCTTGTATCTTCTTTGCAACAATCACGAATCAGCTATCGAAACAATAGAAAACACTGGAATACTGCAAATCAAACCCACTTGTCAAGTAAAAACACGCACAATAACACTAACTCCATCAGTAGAAATAACATCAACGATCAAAGTGAAACTCACACACTGTTCGAGAATCAGCGCAGCGACGTGCGCCAGCTCGAGCGGCCGCTGTCCGGCAGCACCTCCCGGCCGAGTCCGGCGAGGACGACGCGCGCCGTCGACGCACGCGCACCGGCTCTCATCCGAAGCGGCACGGGTTACGTGCCGTGTGCAACAGGTTTCGCGCTCATCTGCACGTAATGGCTGACATGGGTCACCACGCGGTCGGGTAGATCGCCGATTTCGTTCGGTTTCTCAAAACGGTTCAGATCACGGGTCTGCTCACAAAGTTCGGTACGTCATCACGGGAACATATCATCATTGCGAGATATTGTTCAGCTCACTCGGAGCATAACGCGGGTGTACATTCTCAGTTACGCGACACGTCGGTACACTCTAACGACTCGGGTTCTCAACGGCTACCTCGCGGCGATACAGCGCCGCGGGTAGATCTTCTCATGCGGTGGTTATCTCACGGCGATACAGCGTCGTGGATATTTCGTCATCCGGTCGACTCAAGCGATTCATACAATTTAATGGGCTCACCGGGACCGCTCATATCGGACTTACTCATCATCAACGACTACTGTTCTTATCATTATTGTTCTTCGGTACATGCTCAACGGCCTGCTCAGTTGTACAGTGTTTTTCGCGCAGTTTACCATCGTTTTCGTTATTTAATAAAGAGTTTAATTTTCACTGTTAACATCGGCAGTGTACAGTTATTTATCCCCGTTCCGCTATATCTCATCCTGGCATTTCTCAAACACACACACACACACCAGTCCTAAACATTACAGAAATGATACGGAAATCAATAAAAAATGTCGAAAACATAAATTACACAGAAATTATGACAGAAACTGAGACACTTACAGGCCTATCAAATCCAGGCTCCATACATGACGATTTGACAAAGAACGAAGTGGCGTTAAAAGCCGTTATAGCCAAAGCACAAGAAATTTCGAAAACTCATTACATAAGCAACAGACTCTCTACACTCGAAAAAATATTAAAATACAGCGGAATCTCCTTGAGCTCCATCGTGCTGCTACTGGTAGTCGGATGGAAGCTCTCTCTCTTCGGCAAAATATCTAGTTTGTATAAAATTCTATCTTGCGTAGCAAAACGTCAAACGACGATAACGCAACAAGCCACCGAGGCTCCCGAACCGACCGTTATCTACCACAGGCAACCAATAGAGTTAATCGAAACCCAAATGCAACCAATTACGGATTGCAGAGAGGTCGCAATCATAACAAACCATCCACCGCAACCAGCCCGTAGACCAGTCTATGCGTTAACTTACCACGATCGGAGCGGAATACCATTAAAAAAAAGAGAATCGCGTTAATAATTATAAATAATAACCGATATATTCATAACCATCTACATATACCCTTACTAACGGGAAATTAACCACACATACACTACTCTCTTATCTTATCACAATATACAAGTAATTTTAACCGCATCATGCACGGCTTAAAACTATTGCTTTAATACCATTATTTTATCACTTATTATTTCAACAAATACATACACACCCAACAGATAACATAAACAACAACAAAAACAACAGCAACAATGGACGGTCAGCCATCATCATCAACATCCACCCCGAACATAAAAATTGAATGCCTCCTCTGCCCGAAGAAAATAAGGATGGACAAACTGACGGACCATACGGCCAGATGTTATGCGGCACTGCAGAAACGGACAAACTTGGGATCGCGGCACACGGGATGCCCAATATGCTGCTGCGTGTTCCCAGCAAACCGACTGACGGCGCACATTGACAAGTGCGTCGCCTATTTGCTAAAGCTGCAGTACCGCGACCAACAACAAAAAACATTAGAGCGATATTCGCAACAACAATACGAACAACACCAGGCACAGCAACTTCTCCAATATCAGCAGTAGCTGCGTCAACAGCAGCAAGAAGCACAACAACAACAACAACCAACACCCGATTATACACCGCACTCACCCGAAGGACCACCACCACCGCTAAAAGACGACGACACAGAAGAAGAAGACACAGAAGAAGAAAACGCAGATATGAAAAACACAAACACTCAAAACATAAATACAGAAAACATAGATACCCAAGACACAAACGATACGAACGAAAAAACAGACGAGGCAAACGAAAAACCAAACGGAAACGAAAACAACGACAACAAGAACGAAACACATTTCGATCCAAGAAAATTGACATTTGAGCAAGGTATGGAGTAGATAAACATCCAAGAGCTCGAGAGTTTGCGAAAAATTAAAAACTTAGCGCAAACAAACATCTTCCTCGCAGAATTAAACAAAGAAAAAAGGGGCCTTTTTAAGCCACCAACAAAACTCCCCAAAACCGGAACATCAAAACAAAAATAAAATTAGACCCTTACGGTGACAGACTACAGTACTTTAATCCACATACACAACAATATACCTCATTTACACCATACATATATAACACAATATGCAATAACTATACGCACACATATATATATCAAAATAATCATAGACATAAGCGCGACAGGCGTCGCGTAGCGTCGGAGAGAATGGAGGAAGATAAAGAAACCCTCCTTATTATTTAAAAAAAAGAAAATATTTCAGTTTATTCTTTTTCTTACTTTCAATTTTTTTTTGTAATTCTCTACGACTAATATATATGCAACGCTTTTTTTCATACTATAAATACTCGTGTTAATTATTTTACCCATTCCAGAAACAATTTCCATCTTTTACCAACAAACCATTTCCAAATAACATACCTAACCCACTAACCACCACTAATCAGAACGTAGAATGTTACAGGCACTACAACCATCAAAATTCGAAATTTATAACCGGAATACGAGGGAAAAAAAGGAACAGTAGGAAAACGGAATATTTATACCAATAAACAATGGATAACCAGGAAGGAGGAACCGAAATCTACCAAATACGGACAAATTTACCGAAACGGGATAAAAATGTTTTGGAAAAACAAATATGGAACTTCACCAACCGAACGAAACAGGACAACATTTTTATTTATTAACCATTTTTAACACCAAATTTAAACCCATCCAACATAACCAAACCCCTCCCACTAACACGAACAACTAAAGGTTTTACTTAGTTACAGATATCAACGACCCTCATCTATTAGAAGACAACAGGAGTGTACCGCAACAAACATAAAAACCAAGGGATTTCAATCATCCAAACCAACATGGACAACAACCAGGAGCTCTACTTAATCAGCGATCACCAATCATCAATCAACAATCAAGAATCAACAATCATCAATCAAATAACAATGAAAACACACATTTAGAAAACATTACACAACTTACACAAAATGAAAATATCTTAAAAAACCAAATTACCTTTTTAATTATATCGAGTCACACTTAACAAATCATGTCAAATGTAAAATCCGTAATATCCGATGCGGGGCATCGTTTCCTCCCAGAGGGGGAGTGTAACGGCCGCAGCCTCATAATTTATTTCATTTAACTTCGAATATTTATTCATGCGTATCGATACGGAGTTTCCGTTCGATACGCTCTTCAAAGAAGCCCTTAAGGCTATCGAGCATCCGGACCGCCGTGAGCGTCCACTTATCTCCTAGTCTAAACATCTTCGACTCTTTATTCCTTTGTATCAGCGAGCGCGAAGCCCTCAGGCTTCACGCCCGCTTCAATCAGTTCAGCTCCGACCGACGACCAGTGCGGTACACCTCCGAATTATACTCCAATTATACTCTACGAAACTCTCCGACTAATAAAAACCATTGTCTTATACCAACGTCAATTAACTTCAATTCATTACGCAGTGTCTGACCATCGACCATCCGTCACACAATTCATACCAACGAAATCATCGGAAGTTCTACGATTTATTCGAATATCGACGAAAACCAACAGTGAAAAACGTAAGCGACATACATTTTATTTTACTCATTATTATCTTTTCTTCTCTACGTTTGTTGGTCATTTCCAGTGGATGAATATATTAATTTGTCCTTCCTAATCCGCCCGTCAGTTTCCTGGAGAAAAACCACCTTAAAGCCAATTTCAATCATTTCTCCAGTTAAAGTGAACATTTTGTCATTTTAAATTCTCCGGAAACCATAAATTGAAATCGAAAGGGATTAGGAGTTCAGAAAATGCCCTACGACTTTAGAAACGACAGGCATTCCTAGGGCCCTATCCCAAGCAATTTTCCGCAAGGTTAGGCTTAAAAATCGGCAGTTGTTACCGCGATTAATACCGGGTGTGGTAAAGATCGATTCTCATCGTTCTGACCAGAGAGTATTAATATAAACGGGGCAACAGTTGCGTGAAAACTCAGCGAAACAAAACATCGACAGTTTTGACGTAACAGAATTTTTGGGGGCACGTCCGGGATCAAAGGAATGTTTGCCAAAAGGAAAAATCAATAATTAGTATTCAGGCATTGAAAAACTATAAATTGTTCTCGATAAGTAAAAACTTGTGTTAATGGATAATAATAGAGCGGAAGCACAGGAAAACCAGAGACAAAGTAACCGTGTAAAGAAACACTCACAAACTCGGCAAACCAACGCGAAGAACGAAATTGAATATTTGTTTAAACCCATCGATTAAAAAATAACATTTTTACACCCAAAGTATATTCCCGATAACGATCCGCGAAGGCTATTCGGAACATACTATTTAGACAGACTTGAAGAACACACAAACAGAAAACATTTCACCTTTTTCAAATTGAACTGAGGCCAGAAGGGCTGCAATTTGAAAAAAATTAACCTTTATATTATCATATAGTGCGGTTGTTCACAACATACTACATTGATAATGAAAGGAGAAAGGCACACATACTAGGAAAAAAAATACATTTTACCCTTTTTCCAATTGAACTGAGGCCAGAAGGGCGGCAATTAGAAAAAATTAACCTTTATATTATCATATCGTGCGGTTGTTCACAACATACTATATTGATAATAAAAGGAAAATGCACATACACTAGCAAAAGAAAACACATTTTACCCTTTTTCAAATTGATCTGAGGCCAGAAGGGCGGCAATTTGATAAAGTTAAACCTTCATATTATCATATAGTGCGGTTGCTCACAACATACTATATTGGTAAAATAAGGAAAGTAAAGACCACTTACAGACACGTAAACTCAACTACCATACAAAATCTAAGAAGCGAACACGTAACAGATACATTATTCGATGGGCCGAGGCGGTTGAAAAAAAGCAGTAGAAGACCTTATCGCTCAAGGAATTAAAGAACAGTTTCCGAATGGTGAAACTTATACTCCACCCATAAACAAATTGATTCAGACAGAACTTTTTTGCGCTACGAACAAAGTAGGAGTTTTTTTCGAATTAAGGAAGAAACCAATTTTACCAAGTGAAATCACCGAAAATAGTATAATAATAGAATGCATGGACGAATCCTACATAATTGTCACCAAATTCGCCATCACGAAGGAACTACCCATTCCTGAATCGTGGTTCTAGAGGAGAAAATTCCGTAATTTAAATTAATAATTTTCCATGTGGATCACACAAATATTAAACATCTTTAAGAGCATAATACAGATAAGCCACACTTTCTTCGCGTTCCGAACGGAAATAAATAAACAAAATTGCGGTGTAAAATATATCAACGTGGGCCGGCGGGATCGTGTATATCGACGAATTAGAAGGGGACTATAAGCCATCGAATTGAAAAAAAAATTGAAATTTTCATATCGCTTCCTCATAAAAGCTGAAAAATGAAATGTTCATATCGCTTCTTCATAAAAGTTGAAAATTGAAATTCGCGAAGCTTCTTCTATGAGGAAGCATTGTCTGTATTTTTGGCTTCCTCATAGAGGAAGCTTGGCGAATTTCAATTTTCAACTTTTATGAAGAAGCGATATGAACATTTCAATTTTCAGCTTTTATGAGGAAGCGATATGAAAATTTCAATTTTCAACTTTTTTCAACGTCAACGTCTTAGACTTTTATGCAAAACAGCTGACCGATTCAGGTTCAGTACGTAAAAAAATATAACATCGTATCGTTTCACTTTGTCGAATCTGCGTTTGGCGCGAAAAGATACATGGAAGTATGCGCTCCTGAATTTTTTTTTGCCCTTTCGATTTTTATTCCACAATTCCTAGTGATACCTCTTTATCTAGCTTTTTAATCCCGTCATATCCATCGTCTTGTGTATGTCTTGCTGTAGATCACGATCGGCACCTGGGTTTTCCCGCGATGCCATCGGAATGCAAAGAAATCGTTGTTTACAAATACCTAAAATAATTCATTTTTGCAATTTTGGCTATAAAAATGCCTGGTAAATTTTTTGGTTAGTTGTCGCTCCGGGACTGTAATTCCATGTATTTTTCCGCGCTGATCACGAATCTGACACGTATTTTATTCGCAGAGGAAAATTTGATCCGAAAAAAATGCGTTTTACTAAAAAAAAAAAAAAATGCATGAAATTCGAAAAATTCAAAATGACATAAAATTTAAACGGTTCGACCGATTCGTGCCAAACTTAATAGGGAATACGAGTCCATAATAGCTTATTTATGTACAAATTTGTAGGCAAATATCTCGAAAATTATAAAAGTTGGAGTGAAATAGATATTTTTTGAAAAATCGAAAATTTCACATAACCGAAACACCTCGACCGATTCGTACCAAATTCAATAGCGAAAATTATTTGATGTTGGTCTACTTCTGTAGAAAGTTTCTGCCCAGAATCTCAAAATTTGCGAAAGCTAGAGCGCGAACACACTTTTTTCAAAAATTTCAAAATCTCATAAAATCTGAACGAATGTTTCAATTAGTGCATAAATTGTAACAAACAGAGGCACTGAACTGCTCTACGTGTGAGCCAAATTTCAACCCGTTTGATAAAACCGTTCTTGAGTTATAGACGATTGAATTTTGGAGGCCTGGCACACACACACACACACACACACACACACACACACACACACACACACACACACACACACATATCCATCCAGACATTTTTTCTAAATGTGATTTTTCGATGTTTTCGAACATTCTGAACACGTTTTCATTAAAATCTCGAAATTTTTTTTTTTCACCAAAACAAAGCTTCCTCTATGAGGAAGCAAAAGGGAAAAACGAAACCCGGGTAAAACGCGGTAAAGTCAATTAACAAAAAGAAAAGGGACATAAATGAGTTCATCCGATAAAACCGTTAAGGGCGAACTCGAACCTCGGCCGAAACGGGCAACGCGTTCAAATACAGTCGTCCCCGATGAGATAGTACATATCTATGTAAGTGAGAAGAAACCAACTAGAACTAATGAGCAAACGCATAGGGAGATAATTGATAGCACATCAGACACCGACGAGGAACAGATACCCCCGTCGGAAGACTCCGCAAGGGAGCAGGGACAATCGGAGTTAACAAAAACCTTTGAGAGTAAAACAGTAGAGGAAGAAACAGACGAAAGCATAGAAGATAATATAGAGGGGGAAATAGAGGAAAAACAGAGGAAGGAATAGAAGAAGACACGGAGGAGGAAGTAGAGGAAGAAACTGAGGAGATAGAGACAGTAACAGAGGGGGAATAGAATAGAATAGAATAAATAGCCAGTTTAGAGAAAGGTATCAGGGGAATAGAACTCACGGAGGGGGTAGAAGGAAATCCGAAAGCTTCTCGGACGCCGTCACCGGTAGAAGGAAGTCCGAGAGCCCCTCGTACCCTTCCACCAGTAGTGGGAAATCCGGAAATTATCCCTACTTCTTCACAGATAAACGAAAGCCCCGAACCTTCTGAAACCCCAGCACCTGTAGGAAACGTGTTACCAAGTGATTCACCAAGACCCGACACGCCCACTACGCATACATTCGACGAGACTAACGACTCGGACAACGAAAGTACGATAACGGTAATAGAAACCTTTTGCAGAGAAAGACATCTCCAAATATATCTCATTTGCTACCAATACAACCCCCTTAAACCAAACGGGCAAGTTATTTTATACACCCGACGAAATCCCATTAGAAACTTAGATTCCCCTCACGGGACTTGAGGCTGCCAAACGCACTCTTTTTGCTATAAACGGGATTCAACCAAAGGTTAACGCGAGCTGCAGTAAGCCGGACGAAAAAAACGAGGATATAATAGACACGCCAAAAAACCGATCCGTTTCTAACATAGATACGCCTTTAAAGAAGGGCTACAAAAACAGCGATTTACAAAAAACGATAACTGACGAAGAAGAACGAAAGAAAGAACGGGCCGCGAAACGAGAACAGATACAAAAAGATACACAGGACGGTCCTAATCCCCCACCTGCACGTCCGATAAAAACCGAAATGGCGAATTCAACTTTAAGAGTGTCTCTTAAAGATGCATTAGCGGTCGTACCCACGTACGATGGGACCACCACATCCTTGGATATGTTTATTCAAGGGTGCGACGAAGCTCTCGCGATGCTGGACGCAGGTAGCGAGCCGCATTTGGTGAAAGCGGTACGAATAAAAATAATTGGGGAACCTCGGCGGTCCATCATGCAACAAGCTTTCGGGACCATGAAAGCACTCCACGAATTTCTGAAATGCATATACGCGCCCTCAAGAAATATTTATCAATTGCAAGGAGAACTCGGATCAATTTATCAGAAGGCCGACGAAACGGTCGTCGCCTATTCAAATCGCATTCGCGACCTCGGGTATCAGATACTAGACGCGTATGAATCAGAAAATAACGTCCCAGCGGACGAGGCTTTTAGGAAAAATACAACCGATAGTCTGCCTTTTTGTTTCGTCCAAGGATTAAAAACTGAAATCGAACAACGCATGACCATGGACGGGACAATAGATGACATAGTGAAACAAGCGGTAAAAATCGAGAAACAATTAATTGACCGCACGGCGCTCCGCGAGGGTATTCGAGACTCCGCGGATCCTAAAGACCCGCCGGGTGGAGCAAAGCGTAGTGTGAAAATAATAACCTGCGAGGAGGTAAAATGTCAGCTATGCAACAAAACGGGTCACGAAGCCGGAGTATGTCCTGAGAAAAAAATCACGAACGCTCAGGTAGCCAACGCACCTATCCCTTCGGACTCAGTCAAGAGTATCCCTACCTGCCAAGTGTGTAACCGAAAAGGTCATTCCGCCGACCGGCGTTTCAAATTCTTTCCACCCGCCGGCAATAAGCCAATTAATGACGCACCCACGATCACCGTGTGTCAAGTATGTAACAAGCGGGGACACACCGCCGACAAATGTTTCCGCCTATTCCCTCCTTTGAAAAACAATACAGCAAGTGCTGCACATTCTTGTCAATTATGTAAAAATCGGGGCCACAAAGCAGGCAGCTGCCTGACTCGTGCTTACCCAGCTACATCGTAACCGCAAAATCAGAAAAATAACGTACCACAGGGGCTACAATTTCAACAAGCAGCGGACATAAAATGTCAAATCTGTAAACGGGCTGGACACGGGGCGTACATATGCCCGTATCGTCATAATCAAGCACAATGTGCTAACGCTAAACAAGCCACGTATGCCGAGACGCTCGGTACCGGCCCCAAACCCATAGGGAATTGTCATTATTGCCGACAACCGGGACATTTCATAAGGGAATGCCCGGCCAAACAAACGAACGATGCACGGTACGGAAACTCTTCGGGAAACGCAAGCGATCTCTCGACCACGGGTGCGACGGGAGCAACCGCGCAACAAACGCATCCGATTCACACGATCTCTGCAATGGCCACAAACCCGTCAGAGTTGTAAAAATTCATATCGTCAAATTACACAAAGAAAGTAGCGTCCCCACAGTGAAATTAGAGAGCGGCAATTTTACAACACCGATGTTTCCGCGTGAGTTATGAAACGGGCTGTATTACTAGTAAATTTGAACCTCGCAGTCGAAACTTCCGAATAACCGAAGCTCACCGCTGGTCAGTGTTGACAATAGCTTTTTTTTCTCTCGAGTGTCTCTCGACTCACCGAAGCTGACCAGTGCTCACCAGTATCTGTCGAATCGTGTGAGCAACCAGAACGCGAAGTCGTGCAGGCTTCTGTATCGAACTTATTCCTTTTTTCTATATTAAACTTAATATTATTCGTATCGCAGTTTTGTGTTTCGACCCCTTATTTTCACCTCAACAATCCCGCTTATTTCGCGACTCTTGCATGCGTCGTCGCTATCACAATTTTGTTCATGGTCCTTCGAGCCGGATAGTGCGAAGCAGTTGAGTGAGTGATAAATAAGAGCATGTTAATAGAAGCGCAACCATAAGAAAGGGATATGTGCATATTCGGCAAATCGTAACGCACAAATTCATCGAGGAACCGTGGAAAATCGCTGCTAGCCTGTGAACACGCCTCGGCACGCACCCCACTCCCCGAAATTGAATCGTCGCGTTCGCGAGCTATTGTGCTACCGGTGGACTAAGAAAGTTGGACAATACTTATTCGACGTAGCTCTCGCTCATCGTCGGCTAGGCTGGACAGTGCTATTTCGGTCAGTCCAGCTCGGACAATAGCTTTACTGGCCAGCATTATCGCGCGCTCGGCCGCGTACCGAAGCGAGGCAAGTGCGTGCGGTGGACTAAACTTTCCCGTTAACGCGTGTAAGGACATTTCGGAGTACAACCGTTAACTCGCGAAAGGACGCAGGGCAGTGAGTGGAATTTTCACTCGTCGTTGCAACCTTCGTGTATCACATGGCTGCATCGAGAGGGTTGTTAACGTCGACCATGATCGGTGACGATGCAACTTTTGACTCAGTGTTGGACGAACAACGCGAAAAATTGCGCTTGCTCAAGAGAGTGGTGCCAAATTTCAAGAAACTCGGTAGGGCAAAAATGACGGGTGGAGCAACACAAGGTAGGATCGAAGCAATAAAATCATATTTCGAATCTTCTGTCGTCCTTCATCAGCTGTTACAAAAACTCAGCACGGAGGAAGAGAAAGGAGACGAGTATTTCAAAAGCGACGAGTTTGCTGCGGCCGAAGAGCAATATTTTGATGACCTCGGCTATCTGTACGATCACCTTCGATCGCTCGAGCCTGCTCCCGCTCCCCCCGCTAACCCAAACGCGACGGTGAACCAAACAATCGCCGGTCCGACACAAGTCAAATTTAGCAAGGTCAATTTACCGAAATTCTCAGGTGAGCCTACGGAATGGGACACGTTTCACGAACTTTTCGCGTCTATGATACACAATAACGCCGCGTTGCCAAAAATACAGAAGTTTCATTATCTCCGCGAGAGTCTTTCGGGCGAGGCGCTGAGCCTCATCGATGCGAAGAGAATTACCAAGCGCAATTACGAATCGGCTTGGTAGTATTTGCAAACGCGCTACAACGACGAAAGCGGTTTGATTTGGGCGTATCTCAAATCGCTCTTCGAAATCCCGGCTATGGCAGACGCATCGGGGAAGGAACTGCAACGGCTTGTTGACGCGACGCGACGCGCTCGCGAAGGATTGCTGAATCTGAAACGCCCTGTAGCCACGTGGGACGACGTACTCGTGTATCTTACAGTCGGCAAGCTTGATCTTGATACGAGACAACATTTGGAGTTACATTCCGGGTCGGTAAACGACTTTCCTACGTTTGAAACCGTCACTGAATTTTTAGAATATCGAGCTCGACGCATCTCGCGTCTTCCCGCGCTCGCATCCTCGTCGTCTAGTGACACCGCGAAGTCATCACCGAAGAAAAGCGTCAAAACGCTTACCGCTACTGCCGCAGAAACCCCTGCATGCCCCTCATGCAAGAAAGCTCACTCGCTTGCAGCGTAAACCGACTTTCGCGAAAAGTCACTGGAAGAGTGTCATGACTTTGTAAAACAAGCTCGTCTCTGCTTTAATTGTCTCAAACTAGGGCACTCCGTGCACGATTGCTCGGCGGTCGCTGCAAAAAATGCAAGCGCAAGCATCACTCTCTCTTGTACGGGACGAACGGAAATAAGGGTAGCTCTGCCGCTGTAGCTCAAGCGGGAGACACGAGAGTAAACTACAGTACCTATAGGGATTTTTTCAAGATGGCGGCGGTTCGGAGTGGGGGGTGGTGTCTAGCGGGGTCGGCAGGGCCGCTAGGCCCAGCTGGTCGCTGGTGGGGGTCGATGCCCCCCTTCTCCCCTTACCCCCTTCGCCCCACTGTTCCCCCGCGTGTCCCCCTGGGGAGGAAGAGGGTGGCCAGGGTGGGAGGTGGTGGGTGTCGAGGGTGAGGAGCTGGAGGAGATGTTGCTTCTTCGGCTGAATAGTCCCGACCACCCGCCCCCAGTCGATCACTTGAGTAGCTTGACTTGAGGCGCGGGTGGAGGGGAGAGTGTAGTGGTGGGGCGGGGGCGATTGGTATAGTAGGAGTGAGTTGGTTGGAGCGCGCGCGGGGCCAGCTGACGACGACGTCGCGACGAGTCGCACCATGTTGGATTTTTGGGGGTTCGCTAGTGACCGAGCGGCGGCGGGCCCATCGCCTCGGTGTGCGTGAAAGGGGAAGCATAGCGGTACAGCGCCTAAACGGTATAGCGGCGGATGGGTGAAGTACGGGGAGGGGGAGCGTACGGGAGAGCTCGTGACGCCGTAGCAGCAGCGAGTCGCGCCATCTTGTATTTTCCAAGAGTTGGCTAGGTACGAAAGCGTCGTTCTGGCTCTTGCACGCAGAGTGTTTCTCGAGGGTAGCTCAAGGCTTTGCGTGAGCTAGCTTGGTCGAACGGTCTAATGCGCTAAACTCAAATAGCGTTTTCCTTGGAAGCGCGAGTTTGACCCACATGCCGAAATGTTTTTTAAATTTTTTTTTCAGCTTATTTAGAAAATATATAAAAGGGATGATTGAAGGTAAGTAATAGTATATTATGCCACAAGGGAGGAAAGTACGTGTTTTCACCGAGTGTGAAGTTTGATGCCCGAGCGAAGCGAGGGCAGAAATTCACACGAGGTGAAAACGCACTTCGTCCCTTGTCGCATACGATATTTTTTTCCCGACTTCGTTAAAATAACCACATTTCTTGCGTCGCAAAATCGTGATATTCGCCAATGACCATTACTCCCCGGGAGTAATAGCGCTTGCAGAGGGAGTAATGAGTATTATTACTCCCTAGGGAGTAATGGAACTGTACTGCGAATGCGCACAGGTTAGTAATGATCATCAGTCAAAAATAGGCCATTTTCCGCCCGTATTGCACGCAAGAAATGTGGCTATTTTAGCGAAGACGGGAAAAAAATAATTTTGTTATATATTTTTATAAAATTTGCATGTTTATTCTTAAATCTTGTTGTACAGGTTTTTTAATGTATACAAATTTTAAAATTATTCAGTCTAGCGCAGCAATGTTGAACAAATTTTTTAACACAGACTACGCGACCCGTTAACGAGTTCCCAGAATGTTTATTAATGTTTTTCGTATCAGTTACCAGCTTACTCATTATACGTTTATGAAATCTTGCGGCGATTTGATCGTTTTGTTTGAGATCGGCGGTGAAAAGATTCCGGAATTGTAGTAGAGCTCCCCCGCCACACATATGATAAAGGAACATAATACAAAACTGGCCACACACATTTGAAGAGAGGCTTTGAATTTGCTTGGTATTCCATCGATAGAGGGTGCAGTTCTTGCGTAAGCGGTGGATATGGCTTGGTACACTGCTGTTCATGAATGCCTGGTTTTTCTGATTTTTTATCTTCCTGGATATCTTGCTCTATGTCTTCATGGGGTCGAAGATACCAAGGAAGATATCCAGGAAGACCTCCCGGAAGACATCCGGGAAGACATCCGGGAAGACATCCGGGAAGACATCCAGGAAGACGCAAGGAAATCCAGGCATTCATGAACAGCAGTGTACAAGCGGCGGAATGCCATAGCTGTCGAAGTACGATCCACGTCCTCGGCCATCGATGTAGATTGCGACCCAGTGTGTTCCAGGGCGCGTGTGGTCGTCAGTGTTCACAACAAGGGCTGTCGGTCTCGTTAACAGAGTTGGAATTTGATCCGCTGCGTGTACGCGAGACTTTAGAGTGTAAGCCCTGCAATGCCTGGCCAATCTGGATCGTATTCATCACTTGTTACGACTGGAGAGTAACAGTCGCGCGTCTTCTTCAGATTCATAGGTTCAGGTGAGAAGTCAAACTGTTGTATCCGCGTGGTTGTAGGAGCTACGTCGCGAAGAATCCACTCCTTTAATTTTACAGCGTTGTTTAAAGCACACGATAGCTCTGGTCTGTTTAAGAGCCCGTGACGCAGACAGACTTGCGCCGAGGAGGGCAGATCGTTGAATGATGGACAGTCGCTTTCCTCAAGGTTTTTTATCTCACGTGCCGTAACATTTTGGAGGTATTTCGCCTTTTCATACCCGCGAGTATAAATGATTCCAGCAGCCCGCGTGATCTGTCGGAGATTTGCGTGTAGGGTTCTGATTCCTACATCTCCTTCGAACCACTCCAGGCCGTGATGATGACGAGTCGTCCAATTATTCTTCGCGTGCACTGATCTCGGGAGATCCGTGAAAACGCATGCTGGAGCGGTGATCTAATGGCCGATGTACTCTTTGTCTAGCGTAACGACAGCTACTTCTTTAGCAATGAAGCAGTCATCCTTGTCGTAAAACCCTAGAATATCGATGACGTAGTAAATTTTGGTGAAAAATGTTATGGTCCAGTAAGTACAACCGCTACCGTCGAAGGATCGCTATGTATACACGATGAGCGCTGCAGATGCATCTGAGAGATTTTGGCGATGGAGGGGATGAGCGGAGGTGTGTCTCTAATTCGTCAATTTGACTTTTTTTTTTTGTTGATCCTGTAATGGCCCAACCTCCTTGAAACGCCTGCTTACAAATAGCTGAGAAGAAAAGTGACGTAAACAGCCTCTTCTAACACCCCCACGATTTTACTACACCTTGCACGAGTCCTGCTGTTTCAAGGGGGGATAGTGAGTGTTCAGTTGCAAAATAATTCTCGTACCGTATACATTTAAAAATGGTCCACCGAATAGCAAAACCTGTGGAAGTATTCACGAGGCGTAACCACGCGACCCAACAGAGAGGAATGCGTGTGGAAGAACGGACTAGGCGCGGGTGGGTGCAGCATCCGAGGACGAAGCCTACACCCCGACGGAACAACCGAATGCAGTATCCGAAACAGCCTCCGAAAATATGGTTTATTCGGAGACGTCAATATTTCGCTCGTGAAAGGCGGCGACAATTGCGGGCATCGGTGAGTAACACTTAGCTTAATAATTAAAGCTTGGAGTCGTAAAAAAGAAAAAAAAACTGATTCATTAAATATGAATATACGTTCGTTTTGTTACAGCAAGCCTGTGAATGTATCCATGGGGGACCATCCACGGCGCAACGAAAAGATCGACACTGAAAAACGAAAAAGGCTAGAAGAAGCAGAGGAGATGAAGAAGAAGAAAAAAGGAGAAGAGTCGAAAGCGATGGGAGGATTTAATATTCTTAAAAATGATGATGATGATGATGAAATGCGGGAGTTGGTGGAGGTTTTCGAGAGATTAAAAATCGAATAAAAAACATAAATCCGCTTAATTCTGTGTTTACATATTTTTTTATTAATAGAAAACCTTACAATCCTTATAATATAATAATATTTACTAATCTTATAGAATGATTTAAGCACGCAGGCTTACCCCGAAAAGTCTGCCATGACCTGTCGGGAAGCGTCGATCTCAACGACATTATCGAATTCCGAGTACACAATACAATTTACAGTACTCGTTAAAGCAGTCTTGAAACGTATTTCTACACGGACGCTACCGTATCGCACAAGATTCCAGTGGCCGGCTCGCCCCGCAGAAAGATCGGGCGTTAAATCGAAGCAGTATAGACAGTTACCAAACGGATACGCATCTTTTGTTACACCACAACTATCGTCATCCCAAAGTATTCCCGTACCAGAAACTAGAGTATGATATGACTCGGTGTAAAGGCCTTCATGATAATCAGGTTGCAGAGGCTTACCTAACCTGCACACCGTCTACGTAGAGGGATAAGAAATTTAATGAGTAGTGGTGAAAATTAAACGGATTCATAGTTCTATCTCCATTGAAGGCTCGATTATCGACCAAGCCCAGAACTATCCGTCTCGGAAGCTGGCCAAGTACAACATTATCAAGTGTTTCACCGTAAACACCGGCATGAATAGTAAATGGTTTCACTTCAACTCGCGTAAACGTATATTTAGCCGTTCCTCTACTCAAAGCCTTAGCATGTGCTAGTAAAACACCCGGACTAATTTTAACACGTCGGACAATGAGACTAGCATCGACTATATGTACCGTATAATCCTTCCCAGACGCGTCCATAAGACAAAAAGCATCTCTCGAGCGTATAAGACGAAGGCGTAGTTCAACACCGTTTAGTAAAAACTTTTCCTGATTGAAGATATCAGAATGTAGATATCCGGTAAGATCTACCATTTTACCATTCGCCATTATAGCCTGCCTCGCAGCTAAACCTTTGTTCGCTTGCACGGGGACTTGTCTGCCCTCAGCCGGCGGAGCCGTCGAAACTGGTTGAGAGTTGAAAAATGACGGTGTATCATGTATCCACATACTGGCACCGAGTTGACAGGCTTTTGTTGAAGCCTTGTAAGTCAGTAGTGATTCAATGTATGCTCGGTACGCATAGGCATTATTCGAGGGTGACACAAGTTTCTGGTTGAATGATACATCTAGTTGATTGAATAATGAATGCAGTAGATTGTTAACAGGTGCTACTTTATCATGAGCGTCAACGGCGCCGTTCCTGGGTTGTAACTTAATACGTAAGTTTAGCATTGTATGGGCTAGATCAATGTATCCATCACCATGACCGGGGACAACAAATTCAATGGGAGCCTCATCTGTCAGTGAAGAAATGGGCTTATAATGAATTCCTTGAGAACCTTCTATACTTGTCTGCGTTGGTGGGAGAGTGAATAAATCCAGTTCTGATTTCAAGCACTCGAAAGAGTGCGCGTGTAAGAAAGACATTTTATTTAGTTAATTAGCCAAATATATCTGCAACGGTGCGTTTTTTACGCTTAACAATTTTTGTTTTTTTTTTAGTTTTTCTGGTAGGTTTTTTCTTAGACTTTGCTGATTTACCCCCCTTTTTCTTACTACGTTTATCGGTTGAAACTTTTTTCTTTTTCTTTGTAGCTTTTCTAGGCTTACGAGTTTTAGTATATTTTAGAGCTCTAAGTGTAGGAGTACCGATGTGAGGACTAGCGTGACCAAACAACGTATGATGCTGTGCCGAGCGGTCCTGTATTTTATATCCTGAACCCTGCATGAGACTCAAATGTTTCGTCAGCCTTGCGCTTCAAATTTCTCCCACTCTCGGTCATACGGGCTCTGAATGAATCTTTGAAGGGAGTGTTGTGCGCAACATCACCTAATATATTCATACCAGCATGTGGCGCTTCTTTTCCGACAGCGCGAGCGCCACGCGTGAGCAATGGTAATGCACGTCGAAATAAACCAATGAGAAAGCTTCCTAGAGCATGGCCTCGTTGATAGGGAGCCCCAATGAAAACACGATCAACACCGCCGTCGACCTGGCTCTTGTAATGATCAATATATCGATCCATAGCGATATATTTTATCGTATACGCTTAAAATGTAATGTAGCGGTCAACGTTCCACTCTGGAATGGTACAGGTTTACCAGTGTCGGTCCTTATATCTATCTCGATCGTGCCGAATTCAGTCCGTAATAAAGGTATGTAAATTGGCGGGGAGAATGATTTAGTTTGTGTATACCCATAAATATAATTTGTATTATCTACAGGTACGATGCGTAACAGAGGTGTCTGAGCATCGCCGGTTATATAATTTTCACATATATCTGTATATACGAATAGTTTATCAGGAAGCGATAGCGATAAATTAGCAGGATAATTTGCAATAAATACCGATTGTTTATGAATATCCATAATTTTTCCGGCTTCGAAACCCAAAGCTTTAGAAAGTTTATCATCAAAACATATAAGATGGGGAAGTATACACTTATCTACAACGCAGCTACTAGGTACTCGTTTCAAGCTTAAAATCCCGCCAATATCCTCATTATATTCAAGGTAGATATGATCTTTGAATACATCCGTTTTATTAATGGTGTCGATTAGTGCTTTCACACTGGCGTAGAGCCCAGCAGGAATTATAATTTTGTGACTTTTCGGACGCTTAGTATATTTTCGCGTGACGGTATCGGTAGTATTATCTTGCGGGGTAGTCGTCCGTGAGGTAGCTAGCTTTTTCACAGCGTGTTGTGGTATAGAATCTAAAGTAGATTCTGTGCCTAGCGGAAGTGTAGAAGGATTCAGTGATATGATAGTCTTTTTTGGGTTACGGTTATTGTTAATCTTAACCCACTGATATTGGTTACTAAGAGCTGTTATTGGAGGCGTCCCACCATCAACTTTATTTATCTCATCTACATGCAGAAACGTACGGGGAAATTGAATTTCTGTTAAGGCTACAGCCCATTCTCCAGACATCTTCAATTGCTTCGGAAGCTGTGTTATATAGTGTGCCACCGTATTATCGGGGTAGTACTTCATACTACTGTTGCGCGGTAGCACAAGGTAAAATTGATCTCTCATTTTTTTTTTGCTACTATTTATTCACTATATTTGCTGCAGGTATCCAGGAATTAATTTTTTCGGGGTATCCTCGCCAGCTAACAAAGTATTGTTTATTACGGCCTTTCCCTTTAGTCTTGAGCATTTTTTCAATTAAAAATTCTTCCGTTTCAATTTCCTTCTCTACAACGCTTAATTCTTCTTCATAGAAAAAACCGTCAATTTCCTCGTCGTTCAAATCAACCAGTTCATATATGCGCGGTTGTCTATTTGTAATAATCTTGTGAATCTTGAATATTTCTTCGCTCCAGCGAGCTTCGTAACCTTTCTCGAACGCAGACTTTGCTTTACTGATGCGTACAAGCTCACCGACCTTGTATTTAGGCACTTTGTGACACAGCTTGTATCGTTTCACCATATTTGCGCGTACGATAGCCGCATTGTACAGAGTCACGGCCGCCGGTTGCATCTTGATAGTAGAGTGTTTCGTATCATTGTAAGCTTGGACTATAGATTGTAATACATCGATATAGCGTCGTGTATTTTTATGTGTAAAATATCGCCACATCCGCTCCTTTAATGTTCTGTTGAAACGTTCTGCAATAGCGGCTTTGAATCGGGGTTTCGGGCCACTCGGAAATTTATTCCACGACTCTTCAAAAATCGCTGCAAAACGCTACCGACAAATTCTTTGCCTCGATCTGTCTGTAGCCATATAGGCGCTCGACCACTGCTTCGAGAGAGTATTCGTTTGAACCCTTCTGTAGTTTCTGCACAAGTTTTATCACGCAGCGACTCAACCCATGCATACTTGCTGAGAACATCAATAACCACTAAAAGATAAACAGAGCCGTCATTTTCATCTTTAAGAGAGCGCAGATCAATGAGATCAGCTTCCCACACATCATCGATATTATCGACGGCGTAATGTCGTCGCGGAAATCGTCGTCATATAGGTCTGTGTAGTGTATACGCATCTTGTGTTCTTAACCAGCCAGTCACATCCTTACGAGGTATTTTTTCTTTATCCGCTGTATGAATTAGATTTGGGGCACCGGCGTATCCAGCGTGATGCGTAAGATCATAATAAAACTTCTTTAATAAATCCATTATATTTGTATTCCGGTTTAATGTTTTCCACGATCGTATTGAGTCACTAGTAGGAGTTCGACGCCTGTTGCCTGATACATTTAAGCTATTCTGACTTGTATCCGATGTATTGGGATTTGACTTTACCAAGTTTCGTCTAGAATTTAGAGGTGTGTTGAGCGACAGACTCTCGTACAATAGGCTTGTATTACCGATAAATTCACGAGGGATCCCTAAACGCCTGAGTTCATTTCCAAATTGCTCAAGACCAATGGCACGCACCGTTTTTCTATGGCGCATAGTATCATTTACAAGATCTATAATATTCGATTCTTTTATTGGTTCACCGTCGATATGGACCACTCCCGATTTATTCCACGTTAGAGTGGTGTTGGAGGTGGCATGCAAATGATTCAATAACTGCTCCGCTTGTCTTCTATATGTTTTTGGTACACTAGCCACAATAACTTCATCAGATATTTTCTCTGCTTCGGTAGTTGTCTGGACCGTTTCCTCAGATGCTTGCCCGACAGGTTTGGCACTTACCGAGGAGGTTGTGTTTATTTTAGGTCGCCTCTCCTCGTCGACAAAAAATTGGTGACGTTGTAAAACTTGCTGGTAAAGTTTCCATTTCTCTCGTTCGTTCGCAGGAGTCACTGCGCGAAGTATATCGTCCATTTCCTCATCGAGTCTACTGAGCGTCGTGCCTGGTGTTTGAACGGAGCGCGTCTGCTCTATCTCCTCGCGCGATGGCATGACAGCATCTTGAGGTACTAAAGCCATTTTCTTTGCGTGCTGCATCTTGTCAATTACGTGTGCAAATATTAGACAGCACAGTGCCTATGATTGGGAGAAGAAGAGGTAGTAAGAATCCACTTCCCTTTTGCACAATTACACTTTTTTCGTCTTCCAACTACCAGTTTTATTTACGAGACGGCGCAAAATTTTTTTATATTTAGATAGTTTTATTCGTTCACTCTTTTTCAACGGGACTGCACCGTTTAAGGTATTTAACGCGCACTCACAAATACATCGAACGCCGTTTCGATCTATCTTATGCAATAATGAATCGCGCCGATGTTTCTCCAGATGGCATAGAGCATGCAGTAAGATTATATTCTTCTTCCCAAGCGAAGCTTTAGACGTTGTTGTTGGAGCCATAGCAGAGACTCGAATGATGCTCGTACATTCGTTACTGCTTATTTATACTTGATAAATTAGCGAGAGCTGGATCCTCGTTTTGGTACATACACAAAATTACTAGCATCATCCGGAAAAATGCACGTGCGGTATCGACAATTATCGGGGGTAGACTGTTTCAAATTTAGAAGCAGATAACCGTGCGGTTTCGAAGATGCATCGTGGTAAGCTTCTTGTAAAAATTTTGGATCTTCAGGATATATTTGACGTGCCAGATGCGAAATCTGCGCTCGATCACGAGGATTTTTAAATGCTACGATATAATTCGTGTTTAAAGAAATATCCCGCTGACCTCTGCCTTGACGAAAAATGTTTTGCGTTATAAAAATTACGTTAATATTTTTATGGTGACTCCCCTTTGTGAATAAGTCTACAATTTCACCGTTTGAAGACTCGCGCATTAGATCGTCGATAATTAAAAGTTTTGGCCTACGATCACCGGCAATGTCAGAACTTTGTGGTAAACCTTCTAAAAATTCGATATTTTTACCATAATCGGAGTACCCGTCCTGCCATTCCGAATAATAAAAAAGAATGCGAGCAAACTGTACGTCAGCCATGCTCGAAATATATTTTTAAAACTTCTTAACGAAGCATGTTTTACCGCACCCCGTAGGACCGGCGATTATGGATGTCCAGGGGTGCTTCCAACGCGGATCCATATCGGCTAATGAAAGGAACGAGGAGAATGAGGGGTATTAAATATACAGAGAAATATACAACACAACATTTATTTGATATATACAAAAACATTAAAAAGTAAAAAATTAAGATAAAAATTAAAAATTAAGAAGTAAAAATTAATTTGACTAGAAGGAGTCGGTGCGGTATCCAGAGTCATTCTCTAAGTCTGCCCACAAAAATTCCGCAGCACTATCGTTTAACCTCACGATTGACGGATTTAGTTCTGAAACTAATTCAAAAAAATTAGAATAAATAAAACTGAATAAAATGTTAGATTGTAAATTATACTCCTAACACATTCCATTGCGACACCCACCACCGCCCTCGCGCACGCAAAGATACATACGAAATAAACTCCTTTTTCGTAAATAATGTAATAGTAAATATAATATAATAGTAAATAGTATAAGCGCGGATATACGTATGACTGAAAAGGTTGTTTGCAAGGAGGTTGTACGATGGGACACGGGCAGTAATAAGATGCTGTTGACGATTTACAAAAAAACAATATTTTTTATTTTGAAAAATATTGTACAGTTAACATATTATACAGGGTGTCCCATTTTAATCTCACACCTGATTTATCTCGAAAAATACTGCTCCGATCAAAAATTGAGTTTAATGAAAGTTTTAGGGTTCGAAGGGGGACGTTCAAAAAAAATTTTTTTTTTGTGCCACAATTCAAAATGGCGGCGTGAAGATGGCCTACATGTTTTTTTAAAATGGAAACACGATATTTCTTCGTCACTAAAAAATTTGTCGGATCAAAACTAACAACTTTTGTAGGAACATTTTTTTGATAAAGTCCATAATTTTTTGAGTAGAACACAATTTTTGACTATTTTAGCGTTATCCAGGACGTACCACGAGGAGGTAAAGTCTTTAACATCCCAAGCGTGTGTGTGTGCGTGTGCGTGTGCGTGTGCGTGTGCGTGTGCGTGTGCGTGTGCGTGTGCGTGTGCGTGTGCGTGTGCGTGTGCGTGTGCGTGTGCGTGTGCGTGTGCGTGTGCGTGTGCGTGTGCGTGTGCGTGTGCGTGTGCGTGTGCGTGTGCGTGTGCGTGTGCGTGTGCGTGTGCGTGTGCGTGTGCGTGTGCGTGTGCGTGTGCGTGTGCGTGTGCGTGTGCGTGTGCGTGTGCGTGTGCGTGTGCGTGTGCGTGTGCGTGTGCGTGTGCGTGTGCGTGTGCGTGTGCGTGTGCGTGTGCGTGTGCGTGTGCGTGTGCGTGTGCGTGTGCGTGTGCGTGTGCGTGTGCGTGTGCGTGTGCGTGTGCGTGTGCGTGTGCGTGTGCGTGTGCGTGTGCGTGTGCGTGTGCGTGTGCGTGTGCGTGTGCGTGTGCGTGTGCGTGTGCGTGTGCGTGTGCGTGTGCGTGTGCGTGTGCGTGTGCGTGTGCGTGTGCGTGTGCGTGTGCGTGTGCGTGTGCGTGTGCGTGTGCGTGTGCGTGTGCGTGTGCGTGTGCGTGTGCGTGTGCGTGTGCGTGTGCGTGTGCGTGTGCGTGTGCGTGTGCGTGTGCGTGTGCGTGTGCGTGTGCGTGTGCGTGTGCGTGTGCGTGTGCGTGTGCGTGTGCGTGTGCGTGTGCGTGTGCGTGTGCGTGTGCGTGTGCGTGTGCGTGTGCGTGTGCGTGTGCGTGTGCGTGTGCGTGTGCGTGTGCGTGTGCGTGTGCGTGTGCGTGTGCGTGTGCGTGTGCGTGTGCGTGTGCGTGTGCGTGTGCGTGTGCGTGTGCGTGTGCGTGTGCGTGTGCGTGTGCGTGTGCGTGTGCGTGTGCGTGTGCGTGTGCGTGTGCGTGTGCGTGTGCGTGTGCGTGTGCGTGTGCGTGTGCGTGTGCGTGTGCGTGTGCGTGTGCGTGTGCGTGTGCGTGTGCGTGTGCGTGTGCGTGTGCGTGTGCGTGTGCGTGTGCGTGTGCGTGTGCGTGTGCGTGTGCGTGTGCGTGTGCGTGTGCGTGTGCGTGTGCGTGTGCGTGTGCGTGTGCGTGTGCGTGTGCGTGTGCGTGTGCGTGTGCGTGTGCGTGTGCGTGTGCGTGTGCGTGTGCGTGTGCGTGTGCGTGTGCGTGTGCGTGTGCGTGTGCGTGTGCGTGTGCGTGTGCGTGTGCGTGTGCGTGTGCGTGTGCGTGTGCGTGTGCGTGTGCGTGTGCGTGTGCGTGTGCGTGTGCGTGTGCGTGTGCGTGTGCGTGTGCGTGTGCGTGTGCGTGTGCGTGTGCGTGTGCGTGTGCGTGTGCGTGTGCGTGTGCGTGTGCGTGTGCGTGTGCGTGTGCGTGTGCGTGTGCGTGTGCGTGTGCGTGTGCGTGTGCGTGTGCGTGTGCGTGTGCGTGTGCGTGTGCGTGTGCGTGTGCGTGTGCGTGTGCGTGTGCGTGTGCGTGTGCGTGTGCGTGTGCGTGTGCGTGTGCGTGTGCGTGTGCGTGTGCGTGTGCGTGTGCGTGTGCGTGTGCGTGTGCGTGTGCGTGTGCGTGTGCGTGTGCGTGTGCGTGTGCGTGTGCGTGTGCGTGTGCGTGTGCGTGTGCGTGTGCGTGTGCGTGTGCGTGTGCGTGTGCGTGTGCGTGTGCGTGTGCGTGTGCGTGTGCGTGTGCGTGTGCGTGTGCGTGTGCGTGTGCGTGTGCGTGTGCGTGTGCGTGTGCGTGTGCGTGTGCGTGTGCGTGTGCGTGTGCGTGTGCGTGTGCGTGTGCGTGTGCGTGTGCGTGTGCGTGTGCGTGTGCGTGTGCGTGTGCGTGTGCGTGTGCGTGTGCGTGTGCGTGTGCGTGTGCGTGTGCGTGTGCGTGTGCGTGTGCGTGTGCGTGTGCGTGTGCGTGTGCGTGTGCGTGTGCGTGTGCGTGTGCGTGTGCGTGTGCGTGTGCGTGTGCGTGTGCGTGTGCGTGTGCGTGTGCGTGTGCGTGTGCGTGTGCGTGTGCGTGTGCGTGTGCGTGTGCGTGTGCGTGTGCGTGTGCGTGTGCGTGTGCGTGTGCGTGTGCGTGTGCGTGTGCGTGTGCGTGTGCGTGTGCGTGTGCGTGTGCGTGTGCGTGTGCGTGTGCGTGTGCGTGTGCGTGTGCGTGTGCGTGTGCGTGTGCGTGTGCGTGTGCGTGTGCGTGTGCGTGTGCGTGTGCGTGTGCGTGTGCGTGTGCGTGTGCGTGTGCGTGTGCGTGTGCGTGTGCGTGTGCGTGTGCGTGTGCGTGTGCGTGTGCGTGTGCGTGTGCGTGTGCGTGTGCGTGTGCGTGTGCGTGTGCGTGTGCGTGTGCGTGTGCGTGTGCGTGTGCGTGTGCGTGTGCGTGTGCGTGTGCGTGTGCGTGTGCGTGTGCGTGTGCGTGTGCGTGTGCGTGTGCGTGTGCGTGTGCGTGTGCGTGCGCGTGCGCGTGCGCGTGCGCGTGCGCGTGCGCGTGCGCGTGCGCGTGCGCGTGCGCGTGCGCGTGCGCGTGCGCGTGTGCGTGTGCGTGTGCGTGTGCGTGTGCGTGTGCGTGTGCGTGTGCGTGTGCGTGTGCGTGTGCGTGTGCGTGTGCGTGTGCGTGTGCGTGTGCGTGTGCGTGTGCGTGTGCGTGTGCGTGTGCGTGTGCGTGTGCGTGTGCGTGTGCGTGTGCGTGTGCGTGTGCGTGTGCGTGTGCGTGTGCGTGTGCGTGTGCGTGTGCGTGTGCGTGTGCGTGTGCGTGTGCGTGTGCGTGTGCGTGTGCGTGTGCGTGTGCGTGTGCGTGTGCGTGTGCGTGTGCGTGTGCGTGTGCGTGTGCGTGTGCGTGTGCGTGTGCGTGTGCGTGTGCGTGTGCGTGTGCGTGTGCGTGTGCGTGTGCGTGTGCGTGTGCGTGTGCGTGTGCGTGTGCGTGTGCGTGTGCGTGTGCGTGTGCGTGTGCGTGTGCGTGTGCGTGTGCGTGTGCGTGTGCGTGTGCGTGTGCGTGTGCGTGTGCGTGTGCGTGTGCGTGTGCGTGTGCGTGTGCGTGTGCGTGTGCGTGTGCGTGTGCGTGTGCGTGTGCGTGTGCGTGTGCGTGTGCGTGTGCGTGTGCGTGTGCGTGTGCGTGTGCGTGTGCGTGTGCGTGTGCGTGTGCGTGTGCGTGTGCGTGTGCGTGTGCGTGTGCGTGTGCGTGTGCGTGTGCGTGTGCGTGTGCGTGTGCGTGTGCGTGTGCGTGTGCGTGTGCGTGTGCGTGTGCGTGTGCGTGTGCGTGTGCGTGTGCGTGTGCGTGTGCGTGTGCGTGTGCGTGTGCGTGTGCGTGTGCGTGTGCGTGTGCGTGTGCGTGTGCGTGTGCGTGTGCGTGTGCGTGTGCGTGTGCGTGTGCGTGTGCGTGTGCGTGTGCGTGTGCGTGTGCGTGTGCGTGTGCGTGTGCGTGTGCGTGTGCGTGTGCGTGTGCGTGTGCGTGTGCGTGTGCGTGTGCGTGTGCGTGTGCGTGTGCGTGTGCGTGTGCGTGTGCGTGTGCGTGTGCGTGTGCGTGTGCGTGTGCGTGTGCGTGTGCGTGTGCGTGTGCGTGTGCGTGTGCGTGTGCGTGTGCGTGTGCGTGTGCGTGTGCGTGTGCGTGTGCGTGTGCGTGTGCGTGTGCGTGTGCGTGTGCGTGTGCGTGTGCGTGTGCGTGTGCGTGTGCGTGTGCGTGTGCGTGTGCGTGTGCGTGTGCGTGTGCGTGTGCGTGTGCGTGTGCGTGTGCGTGTGCGTGTGCGTGTGCGTGTGCGTGTGCGTGTGCGTGTGCGTGTGCGTGTGCGTGTGCGTGTGCGTGTGCGTGTGCGTGTGCGTGTGCGTGTGCGTGTGCGTGTGCGTGTGCGTGTGCGTGTGCGTGTGCGTGTGCGTGTGCGTGTGCGTGTGCGTGTGCGTGTGCGTGTGCGTGTGCGTGTGCGTGTGCGTGTGCGTGTGCGTGTGCGTGTGCGTGTGCGTGTGCGTGTGCGTGTGCGTGTGCGTGTGCGTGTGCGTGTGCGTGTGCGTGTGCGTGTGCGTGTGCGTGTGCGTGTGCGTGTGCGTGTGCGTGTGCGTGTGCGTGTGCGTGTGCGTGTGCGTGTGCGTGTGCGTGTGCGTGTGCGTGTGCGTGTGCGTGTGCGTGTGCGTGTGCGTGTGCGTGTGCGTGTGCGTGTGCGTGTGCGTGTGCGTGTGCGTGTGCGTGTGCGTGTGCGTGTGCGTGTGCGTGTGCGTGTGCGTGTGCGTGTGCGTGTGCGTGTGCGTGTGCGTGTGCGTGTGCGTGTGCGTGTGCGTGTGCGTGTGCGTGTGCGTGTGCGTGTGCGTGTGCGTGTGCGTGTGCGTGTGCGTGTGCGTGTGCGTGTGCGTGTGCGTGTGCGTGTGCGTGTGCGTGTGCGTGTGCGTGTGCGTGTGCGTGTGCGTGTGCGTGTGCGTGTGCGTGTGCGTGTGCGTGTGCGTGTGCGTGTGCGTGTGCGTGTGCGTGTGCGTGTGCGTGTGCGTGTGCGTGTGCGTGTGCGTGTGCGTGTGCGTGTGCGTGTGCGTGTGCGTGTGCGTGTGCGTGTGCGTGTGCGTGTGCGTGTGCGTGTGCGTGTGCGTGTGCGTGTGCGTGTGCGTGTGCGTGTGCGTGTGCGTGTGCGTGTGCGTGTGCGTGTGCGTGTGCGTGTGCGTGTGCGTGTGCGTGTGCGTGTGCGTGTGCGTGTGCGTGTGCGTGAGACTTTACCTCCTCGTGGTATGTCCTGGATAACGCTAAAATAGTCAAAAATTGTGTTCTACTCCAAAAATTATGGACTTTATCAAAAAAATGTTCCCACAAAAGTTGTTAGTTTTGATCCGACAAATTTTTTAGTGACGAAGAAATATCGTGTTTCCATTTTAAAAAAACATGTAGGCCATCTTCACGCCGCCATTTTGAATTGTGGCACAAAAAAAAATTTTTTTTGAACGTCCCCCTTCGAACCCTAAAACTTTCATTAAACTCAATTTTTGTTCGGAGCAGTATTTTTCGAGATAAATCAGGTGTAAGATTAAAATGGGACACCCTGTATATCTTAAAAATGTTGGGCCATGACAAATAGTTAACAAGCACACTAAACCGTCTAATTAATGCAGCGCGGTTCAACTTCATTAGACACTCACAATCATCCTTAGCTGAACTAGCGATGTTACAGAATCGGCCATTTCTTCGACTTGAAAACACGCTTGCAATACTCACAAAGTCGACAGAGGTTGTCTTTCGTTTGAAATTGTAAACACGACAGAGTAATTTTTGAGGGAAACTCTCAGTCTCTCCCACTTTCAGCGTACAGCAGACTCGAGAACTGTCACTGGCTAGTTAAAACTTTCCTTTTCTAATTTTTTTCTGACATTCCGAAACACTAGGTAAAAAAAACCCTTCCGACTACGTACAATAAAAAAAAGTACTCGAACGGTGCGAGCCAGCGATTATCCCTGCTTAAGTATTTTATTGCACCTACGCAGCGTCTTAACCGGCGCGAAACCCTTCGGCGTTGTAAAGGTTAGAGCGCCTCATTGCACCGTGTGTCTAGCATTTTACTTTCTTTTCATTTAATTTTCCTCACGGGGGGAAGTTTGCCTTCGTCTTTCAACGCTTGACCATCAAGTATCGCGAGTAGCTGTAAATTTTCAGTTTTTTCCTCAAGCGTTTGTGTATTGACACGCCTGTATTGGAATGCACCAATCTTGGGAAGAGTTATGTCACTCTGGAAAAGGCTAGCGAATGAGTGATTCGTCGCGGGTGGTCTACCCAGCCTCCAAGGCCCCAATGCAGCGCGCGCACCCCCATCTGAGACAATAGCATCCCTGAGGCGTGTCTTCCCCCTCCTCCGGAAAATTGCATCACTTTCGCCGGTTGTAGCCCCCGAGAGTGCCTTCGCCCCCGAGTCATTACGCCTCCGCGACTTGGACAGTGCACTGTCTCTCTCGCTCAAATATCCTTCGAAAAACATAGTGCGAAAAAAATGGAGAATTTTACTGAAGCCATAAAGGAGGCCCAGAAAAAAATTTCGGCATCGGGAATACTTTCTCCGTCTTCCGTTGTAAATACTACGGTGAAGTCCGAGTCGAAGCGAGTTCGCGGAGAAGACAATACGCTTGACCCTGTAATTGGCTGGCAACCCTTGAGCAAGGCAATGTTATTATCCACAACATACAGCCTGAATACCTCGGGTAGTAAGATAGTCACGGTGGGACTTGAGTTAGTAAACGGACACGACTTCGAGGTGGCAATAAAATTCTCCGGCCGTCACGCGGCAGGGATTTCCCTCAACGTCGTCGAGTGGCATCAGCTCTGCGAGCGGATGACAATTATCACCCCGTGGTTCAAAGCAGGAAAGGGTTCCGCCAACGATCGAACTCCGAATATGAACCCGCTTGGCCGCCAGAAAATAAGTTTTACGACGGCTTACAACGAAAAAGCTATTTTATTGGAAATAAAAGACTCAGCGAAGAAAAACTTTGGTGTCGAAGAAACACAGTATCAGAGGAACAAAAGACCCAAGAATACGTACCCCGTTAGTATTGTCTTCCAAAGAACAACGTACGAGGGACTTGTTATGCTGAGTAAATGCATATATCATAGAATTCGTTTACTTAAAGACGAACTCGAGCTCGTGAGAGAGATCAGAGATATTATTATTGAGGAAATTAGTTTTGAGGGTACGGTACAGGACTGGCATAATGCTACAAAAGAAAAAGTCTCGTCAATGGCGTTCAAATATATGATGGATGAACGCATAACTTTAGCCCTGAAAAACCGAGAAGATATCTACGGAGGAGATGAAGAGACGAGCGACAAACGACAGTTGATCGCCAAAGAATTATTGTGCATTCATCGTGAATACATTTTCCGTGCAGTGGTGGTTCGTATAAATGAACTACCTTAGAGTACAATTACCGAAGATTCTCATATACATAAAAATGTACGCACAAAGAAAAATGTACACGTAGATATGAACATTTGTATACAATGAAAACTGTACAGCTAAATTTAAGAATAAACATGCAAATTTTATAAAGATATATACCAAAATTATTTTTACTTACCTTCAATCATCCCTTTTATATATTTTCTAAATAAGCTGAAAAAAAAATTTTAAAAACATTACGGCATGTGGGGTCAAACTCGCGCTTCCAAGGAAAACGCTACTTGAGTTTAGCGCATTAGACCGTTCGACCAAGCTAGCTCACGCAAAGCCTTGAGCTACCCTCGAGAAACTCTCTGCGCGCAAGAGCCAGAACGACGCTTCCGTACCTAGCCAACTCTTGGAAAATCCAAGATGGCGCGACTCGCTGCTACGCGTACGCTCCCCCTCCCCGTACTTCACCCATCCGCCGCTATACCGTTTAGGCGCTGTACCGCTATGCTTCCCCTTTCACGCACACCGAGGCGATGGGCCCGCCGCCGCTCGGTCACTAGCGAACCCCCAAAAATCCAACATGGTGCGACTCGTCGCGACGTCGTCGTCAGCTGGCCCCGCGCGCGCTCCAACCAACTCACTCCTACTATACCAATCGCCCCCGCCCCACCACTACACTCTCCCCTCCACCCGCGCCTCAAGTCAAGCTACTCAAGTGATCGACTGGGGGCGGGTGGTCGGGACTATTCAGCCGAAGAAGCAACATCTCCTCCAGCTCCTCACCCTCGACACCCACCACCTCCCACCCTGGCCACCCTCTTCCTCCCTAGGGGGACACGCGGGGGAACAGTGGGGCGAAGGGGGTAAGGGGAGAAGGGGGGCATCGACCCCCACCAGCGACCAGCTGGGCCTAGCGGCCCTGCCGAACCCGCTAGACACCACCCCCCACTCCGAACCGCCGCCATCTTGAAAAAATCCCTATAGGTACTGTAGTCTACTCACGAGAACTCCACCCTCGACGTCCAGCGCACTCGCAACCATGACTGCCGTTACACCGTCTGTACCTACCGCTTCTACCGCTGATGGGTCGGTCAGCGCCCATCACAGTAGTCAGTCTACCGCTGAAACGAAATTCGCCTCCTTAGGCACCGCGCGCGTTCGTTTACGAGTCGCGAGCGGCCACACGGTAACGATCCGCGCTCTCGTCAATCCGGGCTCACAAATTACAATCGCGAGCGAATACGTGGCTCAGGTTCTTCGCGCGCCGCGTGCAAAGAGGAATCTCTCGATTTCCGGGGTCGAAAACATGTCGACGACGAGTCGCTCGACGATCTCGTGTTCTATCGAACCGTACGATGGTCGCTCTCCGTCAATCCCGGTCTGCGCGTTCGTGCTCTCTCGACTCACGCCGTACGTACCGCGACGCGAGGATTACGAGACAAAATGGGAACTCCTTAAGGGGCTACGCCTAGCTGATCCCGATACGAACTGGGCTAGTAAGATCGAGCTGCTGATCGGAGCCGATATTTTTGCCGCCGCATTGAGAGGTGGAATACGAAGAGGCGAGCTCGGAAGCGCAATCGCACGGGAAACGATCTTCGGCTGGGTGATTTCCGGACCTCGGTCGCAACAAACCGCGGTCTCATCTCACTTGACCATAGCTGCGCATCACTGCGCGTTAACGGAGCCGCTCGACGCCACACTCCGCAGATTTTGGGAGATCGAGGAAGTCAAGCTTCAAATCGGCCTGACGGAGGAGGAGGAATTGTGCGAAAATCATTTCCTCGCTACTCATCGACGAGACTGCAACGGCCGATACATCGTTCGATTCCCACTCAGAAGCCCTCTTCCACTGGACGTGGGAGACTCGTACTCCATAGCCAAGAGGTGCCTGCTGAGGCAGGAAAGTAGACTTGTACGTCAACCACAACGACAAGCAGAATACACAAGGTTCTTAGAACGTTGAAGAGAGTGGCACAGGTCTCCGCCAGGGGACGAGCCATCATCGGGCTATAAAAAAAAGGTTCTTAGAAGAATATCGTTTGTTAGGCCACATGGAACCCTCGCTTACCTCGATCAACGTGCGTCAACGAGCGATTTACTTGCCACACCACGCCGTAATTCGTACGGACAGCGCTATCTCTCCGCTGCGAGTCGTCTTTAACGCCTCAAGCGCAACGTCGAATGGGAAGTCGCTCAATGATCAACTGTACATCGGGCCTCAGCTTCTACCCTCGCTACTCAAGATAATCCTCCAGTGGAGAACGCCTCGTATCGCGCTTCGAGCTGACATCGAAAAAATGTTCAGGCAGATAAGCGTTCACCCGGAAGAA
Organism: Ichneumon xanthorius; assembly: GCA_917499995.1. Lineage (NCBI taxonomy): Eukaryota > Metazoa > Arthropoda > Insecta > Hymenoptera > Ichneumonidae > Ichneumon > Ichneumon xanthorius. The sequence continues at coordinate 399,599 of CAKJTD010000085.1, read as the reverse complement.
AGACATCTGCAGCGAATTCTTCACAGAACGACGCACGACTCCCCGATCGCTTCCTTCGACCTGTGTACCGTGACATACGGCACAGGCCCAGCCCCGTGGCCCGCAAATCGAGTCCTAAGACAATTAGCCGGCGACGAGAGACTCGACTTTCCCAGGGCAGCCCGAGTTCTCGAATCGGACTTCTACGTGGACGACGCGCTCACGGGAGCGGATACCATCGAAGATGCAACCGCGTTGCGCCAGGAGCTGCAAGCCTTGCTAATGCGCGGGGGGTTTAACTTACGCAAATGGGCCTCGAGTCACCCTGAAGCGTTGAAGGGGGTAGATGAGGCGCCTCCTCACAACTTAACTCTTCCTCTCGATCAGAGCGAAGCAGTCAAGGTTCTTGGAGTTTTATGGGACGTTAAACTCGACGCGTTTCGCTTCCGCACGACGTTCAGCGAGCCGGGCAAGATTACAAAACGCACAAGCTTGTCGGTGATAGCAAGGATTTTCGACCCCGTGGGGTGGCTCACACCTACCACCATCACGGCCAAGATTTTCATACAAGAGCTCTGGCTTCGCAGCGTCGATTGGGACGCAGAGTTATCCGCGGAACTCCTACAGCAGTGGGAGCAGTACTATCACGAATTGCCTGCTCTTCAAAACATCACTATTCCTAGGTTCGTCGGGCTATTCAAGGAACGCGGAGGGTGTGAACTGCACGCGTTCGCGGACGCTTCGACACGCGCTTACGCAGCTGTCGTGTACCTTCGCGTTGTACACGACGACGGGGACATTACCGTCGCACTGATTATCGGAAAATCAAAAGTCACGCCGACAAAACAATTGAGTGTCGCGAGGCTCGAACTCTGCGCTGCTCACCTACTCGCGCGCGTGGTCGAGCAAGTGCAGGGATCAATGAAGTTAAGGGACGTTCCGGTCTACGCTTGGAGCGACTCCGAGATAGTGCTTGCTTGGCTGAAAAAGCACGCGTCACTGTGGCCGACCTTTATAGCAAACCGCGTCTCGGACATACAATCAAGGCTTCCAAAAGCCCAGTGGCGTCACGTGTCATCCGGTGATAACCCGGCGGACTGCGCCTCCCGCGGGCTGTCCCCCTCCGAATTGGTCAGTCATACGCTGTGGTGGCACGGACCACCATGGCTTAAGACTCACGCATCAGTATGGCCTCGCTCAAGAGTCTCTCCCGACTCGAAGTTGGACGACGAGGGCAACCCAGAGCCTGCCGCTCTGATAGCCGGAATATCCGAGGGAGTCTGCGACTTCCATAAACTTATTTCCACATGGCCTAAACTTCTTCGCGTTACCGCGTACTGCTTCTTAGCCCGTTACTCGGTCTCGCGCCTATGACACGAGAAGCCCACGATGAATCAAGCCATCGAACGCGCACGCAAGTTTTGGATCGCGCAGTTACAACAAACCGAGTTCGCGGAGGAAATCTTGGCTCTTCGTCGAGGAAGACAGCTGTCTCGAAAAAGCAGCCTCCTTTGATTACACCCGTTCTTAGACGGACAAGGACGTCTGCGAGTTGGTGGACGCTTGAGCGCTGCGCCGCTTCCTTTCGACGAGAAACATCCACTGATTTTACCCAATCATTGCATTCCTAGGATGATAATCTAGCAAGCCCATCTGCGCGCGCTCCACGGGGGCCCGCAGCTGACCACTCGGACGTTACGACAGCAATACTGGATTATCGGAAGTAGACACCTTATTCGCTCAGCATATCACGCACAACAAACCACGCAACTGATAAGTGACCTCCCTGAAGAGAGAGTCAACAAGGCTCGGCCCTTCGCTCACTCCGGCATCGATTACGCTGGACCCTTCCACGTTCGATGCTCCAAGGGTCGAGGGCAAAAGACGTACAAGGGCTACGTTGCTCTGTTCGTGTGCTTGACGGTGCGAGCCATTCATCTGGAGTTTGTATCCGACTACACGACACAAGCCTTCCTCGCGGCGTTCAGACGCTTCGTGTCGCGACGCGGCCTTCCGCGCCATATGTACAGCGACAACGGGACAAACTTCGTCGGCGCCGATCGCGAGCTGCGCAGAACGTTTCGAGTCTTGCTGCAAGACCCAAATCTAACGGCCATCCTCGCGACGGACAGCGTCACGTGGCATTTCATCCCCGCAAGCGCCCCACACTTCGGAGGCATTTGGGAGGCCGGAGTGAAAACTATGAAGTTTCACCTCAATCGAATGCTCGCAGAGACGCGGCGCACCTTCGAGGAGATGTCGACACTTCTGGCTCAAATCGAAGCCAATCTCAACTCCCGACCCATCGCTCCGCTCAGCGAAGACCCTCAAGATCTAGCCGCCTTGACGCCTGGGCATTTTCTCGTCAGCGGTCCGCTTACTGCAGTACCCGAAGAATCGCTCTTGGACGAAAACACCAACCGACTCACTCGCTGGCAGCTCCTTCAGCAATTGAACGAAGGTTTCTGGATACGCTGGAAGAGTGAATACTTGCACACCCTGGAATAACGCAACAAATGGTTTTACGAGAAAGACAATGTGAAAATCAACGACCTCGTACTCGTACGAGATCAACAGACGCCACCCTCGAAATGGCCTCTTGGACGCATCGTGAACCTCCACCCAGGACCTGATGGCGCAGTACGCGTAGTTACCGTAAAAACGGCAACATCGACGCTGAAGAGGCCGATCACCAAACTGATTCCCCTCAACGTCGAATCCGATCAGAGCATGGCGGGCGGTCGCCCTGACCTTGCACCCACGGACGCCTCCAACGTGTCACTTGCCACTCCTGGCAGCCCATTGAAAAGTGACACCAGTTAAAAGCACGAACTCTAATCTATCAATCCATTATTGTAATTCACGACCTGCACGGCTCGGATCAAATTGAAGCTCAATTATTTCGTCCCGCGTATTGCTCTTTAGAACGAGACGGGCGGTATGTTTCCGCGTGAGTTATGAAACGGGCTGTATTACTAGTAAATTTGAACCTCGCAGTCGAAACTTCCAAATAACCGAAGCTCACCGCTGGTCAGTGTTGACAATAGCTTTTTTTCTCTCGAGTGTCTCTCGACTCACCGAAGCTGACCAGTGCTCACCAGTATCTGTCGAATCGTGCGAGCAACCAGAACGCGAAGTCGTGCAGGCTTCTGTATCGAACTTATTCCTTTTTTTTAATATTAAACTTAATATTATTCGTATCACAGTTTTGTGTTTCGACCCCTTATTTTCACCTCAACAATCCCGCTTATTTTGCGACTCTTGCATGCGTCGTCGCTATCACAATTTTGTTCAACCGATAATATTAATGGTTGATACGGGAGCGGACCCAATATAATTAAGGAAGAATACGTGCCCCCGCAAACTCCCATCGATTATAATCAGATTTTGCAATTAAATGGAATTACCGCCGCTTCAATATATACGATCGGTCAAGTAACAATTCGAGTCTTTGGGCGCCGAGCCAGTTTCCACGTAGTGAAAAATGATTTTCCTATTTCCGAAGGAGGAATATTAGGATCGGAATATTTAGACGGAAATCGAGTAATAGTCGACTATGAAAAACGTCGTTTAAAAATGCAGGACATAAAAATTCCGTTTTCCAGTCTAGAAGCAATTATTATACCAGGGCAAACAACGAAACTTTGTTTTATTCGCGTAAAAAACTTAGAGACAAGGGAGGGATATCTCCCACCGTTAAACGCAGGACCGGGAGTCACAATAGAGACCGGACTGTTAAGGAATGACAATGGAAAGGCCTGCGTTCACGTAACGAATAATAATTTACACGCAATACAAGTACACGTACCAGTCATGGAATTACTGAATAAAAAAATCGAGAATATTAAAATCGCCGAGACAAACAGGAAACAGGGGATAAGGGAAAAAACGAAGGATTGTAAACCAGAAACAGAGCTCACGGGGGAATCGGGACCCGCGAGACTCTCAGGCAAAAAAATTAAAGCAAAAAAGGGCGACAAGATAAAGATCGGTAGGCCCGTAAAAGAAACGAAGAAACCGGAGGATCACGGACTCGGTATTAAAATTGTCAAATCAACACAGGCAGGTAGCTCCAAAAAAGGGATCGAGTTTTGCCATGTGAGGAAAAGTTGCTCTAACAACGAGGAAATAATAAAAACGGACAAAATTGAGACAAATAGGAAAACGGAATGGATAAGGGTAATAAAAAAGGGAAAAACAAGAAAAACACAGGATAGGACTAAAGAGTCTGACAAAGATTTTTGTGGGGATCAGGTCATAATAAAATCATCAGTAAATAATGTAAAAGTCAATGGGGAACCAGAAAACTGCACGGGAGTTGTAGAGAATAAAAGTTCCAGTGAAATAATAATTAACGACTCGCGAGTGGTCGGGGAAACAAAAAAGGGTGATTTATTTAAACCAGATACCCATTGTACTAATTATCACGAAAACAAAGATTGTTATTCGGATAATGTAAAATCTTCAGGGAATAATGGAAATTTTCAAGGGGAGCCAGAAAACTGTACGGGAAAAACAGAGAATAAGGGCTTTAGTAAAATAAACATTAATGACCCAAGGAATGTCAAGACAATAAAATCGGGTGATTCGAGTGTACCGAGTACCAAAATATTAAGCACTAAAGGAAACTTGCAAAAGGAATCAGGAATTAAGATCGAGGAAAACAAGATAAACCATTCAGAGATACAATTGAACAACGTCAATACAGAGAAATTAATCAAATCCAATCCGATGGAATATAATGATTCAAATGACAGTATGGGAACACTATATAGAGAACTTTTAACACAAGGCAGAGTATACAATCACAAAAAAAGGTTGGGCAGGGAAAGCAAAAACAAGGAATTTACCGGGAACAATAAAAGTTATCTCGTCATAAACTCATGCCTTTTCGAGAAACTCGGTGCACGAGATGCAACGCGTAAAATACAACCTTTCGAGAGAGAGGTTGTATTTGTTTCACTTTCTCGGGTTCGGTAGTCGAGGACCGACTCGAGCAGATAAAGGGGTTACTAAGACTTAACGAACTAAACGCAGAGGAAAAAAATTGCATTGAAAACTTGTTGCGACAGAGCACCCATTTGTACCACCTACCGGGCGAGGCGCTCACACATACTACAATACTACAGCACCGTATACCCACAACGGACGATCTACCGATTAACACTCAAGGCTACCGATGGCCGGAGTGCACGAAAGTCGAGATAGAAAAGCAGGTAGAGGATATGCTCAAAAACGGAATAATAATACCATCCAGCTCGCCGTATAATTGCCCTGTATGGGTAGTACCGAAAAAGAATGATTCAAAAGGAAATAAAAAATGGAGGGTGGTTTTTGATTATCGCTCTCTGAACGAAAAGACAATCGCAGATGCATATCCCATTCCAAACAGTACCGATATCTTAGACCAATTAGGAGGAGCAAAATATTTTTCCGTTTTCGATTTAGCATCTGGCTTCCATCAGATAGAGGTCAGTCCAGAAGATAGGCATGAAACCGCTTTTACGACCCCCAGAGGCCATTTCGAATTTGTTCGAATGCCGTTCGGGCTCCGGAACGCTCCGCCCACTTTTCAAAGAACGATGGATCTTACATTGAGCGGGATCCTCGGAAAGGGCATATTCGTATATTTAGACGATATTGTCATTTATTCTCGAGATTTGGAAGAACACGAAAAAATTTACACAGAATTAATAAAAAGACTCGAATTGGAAAATCTAAAGTTACAACCCGATAAATGTGAATTTCTGAAAAAAGAAGTAGCGTATCTAGGCCATATAATCGGCGAAGATGGAGTTAAACCTGACCCGAAAAAACTAGAGGCTGTACGAGAATTTCCTCGACCAAGAAATATTAAAAACATACGACAATTTCTGGGATTAACGGGATATTATAGACGTTTTATCGAGAGCTACGCAAAAATTTCAAAACCCCTCACTCTACTTCTCCGTAAGGAAACGGATTTCGAATGGGGAATAGAAGAAGAGGAATCTTTCGAAATATTAAAAAACAGTCTGTGCACGGCACTAGTATTAAGGTACCCCGACTTTACTAAACCCTTTATTCTAACCACGGACGCCTCCGGGGTAGCGATAGGAGGAATTCTGTTACAAGGAACAATTAACAATGATCACCCCTGCGCATATGCATCGCGAGCATTAAATAAAACAGAAAAACGATACGACACATACGAAAAAGAAGCACTTGCTATAGTGTATTGCATCCTCCACTACCGACCGTATCTGTACGGGCGCCAGTTCACAGTAGTAACCGACCATAAACCTTTATTATGGTTTCGCCGCGCGATCGACGGTAATTCTAAAATCCTCAGATGGCGATTAAAATTGGCCGAATACGAGTACAATGTGGTATATAAAGCCAGAAAAACAAACGTCAATGCAGACGCACTGTCAAGAAACCCCGTGGAAGATTTTACTTACCCGGACGGAATATTTATGATCCGAACGAACCCTGTTACCCAAACTCGAAAAAAATCAGCGCGAGGGTTGACGGACGAGGAAATCGAGAACTACCTAGCTTTAGACAGCGACGAAGATGAAATCGACGAAACCACAGACCCCGATGAAAACCTGACCCTCGACAATTTGGAGGAATGTCCATGGGATTCATTACCGGACCACCCTGAAGCTGTAACTGTAACATCAACAAACGATGGAATACCCGTAAACCCGTCTCCTAAAATAGAACGCCCTATTTTCAACCCCGAAATCTCTCGAAAGGCATCTGCCAACGACGACACGGGAGAAGACCACGTCGAGTCACCGATGCTCAGCCCCCCTGCCGCCTCCGATAAATTGCCTTCGCTAGAGCATGTTATGGAAACAGAGGGAGAGAATAGAGCACTGCAAGTAGAGAACGAAGAGCCTTTTCCTAGGGAGCAGAGGTCCAGGGAAAGTGTTTCTGATCTTCTTAGCGACCCCGGGGAGCCAAACAAAATGAATTCTATACGAAAAAAACGCGGGCACAGACCGTTGATCCCGAGTGATTCCGAGGAGTCCGGCGGCGAGGAACCGAACAATCGGCCCGTCCGCAATGAACCCCACGGCTCAAAAGGGGCAGAAATACCCGACCCTGAGGAGAGCGGAATACTAGGAAAAAATTTTAAACCCTCGCGAGATTTATTTTACACCCGAAAAGATAGTATGCTATTTTTCGTTGACACACAGGGAAAACCGTTAGACAAAGGCGGAGCAATATTAGTAGAACGCGGCGAGTTACCAATTCTCAAGAAATTAAAATTATTCGAGGCAAAGGCACTTTCGAAAAGAAACAACAAATATTACATCGCTCTCCCCATACGCGACGGAATGGGCGAAGGACCTACTAAAATACTAGAAAATATCGTAGAGTAATTAAAAAAACTGTAGAGATTTAGTTCAAAAATTAAACTTAACAACGATCAGTTTAGCAAGATCCACCACAATTTGCAATGTCCCGTGGGAAAATATAATCACTCAAATGCGTTTACTATTTAACAACAGCGATGTTAAAGTCATTGTCTGTTTCGGGCTCATTAAGGAACCCGCGGTCGAAGATTAGGAAAAAATAATTGAAGAAAAACATTGCTCGGCGGTCGGAGGACACCGAGGCGTTAGTAAAACGTACAACAGAATCCAGCATGACTTATATTGGAAAAATTTAAAGCAAGATATTCAACAGTACATACAGAGATGTCTATAATGTCAATTAAAAAAATTAGTTCGCGTTAAAACCAAACAACCCATGGTTACCACCGACACTCCGGCTACAGCATTCGATAAAATTGCCATGGATATTGTCGGACCTCTGCCAAAAACTGATAAGGGAAATGAATACATACTCACTATGCAAGACCAATTAACAAAATTCTCAATGGCAGCTCCGTTACCCAACGCCAAGGCTGTGACCATCGCCGAGGTTTTCGTAAAAAGATTTATTTGCAACTTCGGGTCCCCGAGAGCGGTTTTGACCGACCAAGGCGCAAACTTTTTCAGTAATTTCATGAAACAAATCTCCAAATTGTTTAAAATTCGGAAAATAAGAACGACAGCGTTTCATCCTCAATCTAACGGATCGTTAGAAAGATCGCACCACGCCCTCGGCGAATATCGCAAACAATACACCTCGAAAGAAAACAACTGGGACGACTGGGTCGAACTAGCAATCTACAACTACAACACTAACGTGCATGAAGGTACAAAGCATACTCCTTACGAGATGGTCTTCGGGAAAATAGCCAGAACTCCTTCCAATTTTCCGTTGGACGATCTGGATAAACTTGCCACGTACGCCGAATATTTGACACGTTAGGTAACGCAAATCCATGAAATTCAACAACTGGGACGAATAAACTTAATCGCCTCGAAGGAAAGGACTAAAGAATATCGAGATAGACGCATGAACCCCGTTACGTTCAAGGTTGGTGAACCCATATTTTTGCTTAAAGGACCGAAACCTGGAAAATTAGGAGATCAATACACCGGACCATTCGAAGTATTGGAGCTTCTTGAAAAAGGGAATTTACGCATCCAGTTGAAGGGCAAAACTTGTGTCGTTCATCCGGAACGAGTGAAGAAATCTCTCATCCCATTGTCATAATGGTGCGGTAATTCCGCAAACCAACGAACTCCGTTGAAGTCAACATCGACCAGAAGGAAACAGCGAGAAGTGCGTACCCCCGATTCCGCGAGGAGTCCGAACGGCTACTTAGTTTCATCGGATGGCCGAGGCCATAAGTAGTTAGCGGTGCACTATGGCGACCCCCACTCCTATCCCCACTCCTATCCCCACTCCTCGAGCCCCGTTGAGAGCGTAGTTCGAGGTGATGGTGGGGGGGTAAGAGTGGGGATAGGTTCCGCAGTAGTCCCACTCTTACCCCCACTCCTCCAGCACAGAGTGTTGGAGGTTGTGGGTGTGAGAGTGAGAGGGTGTGCGTGTGAGCTGTCGCCATAGTGCACCGCTTTTTTTTTATTATGCACAGAGTTACATATTTCTTAAAGTTAGGTTTCATGCACAGTTTAGATCGACGAATTCAATACGATTATATATGGTGCCCAAATAACGCAGCCCTACACTCTTTTTTTCACAAAGTTCTGCTATTTCGTCGAACACTTCGTCATTATGGTTCAGAAAGAAACTAACCCTTAGGGGCATGAAGACACTGAAATCCAAACCTATATCGGCAATCACTTGTCTCCCGTGTTTGGTGTTGACCATCCTCATTCTTGAGATTCTATATATCTTCTGAAGTTCCAGTTCCGCAATCCTTTTATATGGTAGGTGGGACGGTACGCGACCGGTGTCATTGAGCTTCGACAATTTTTTCAAATACATAATTCACTTTACGGGTTAACGAAAAGAAGAAGAAGATCTTCGAAGTGGGACCGCGTTAAGGTAACGCTGGAGTGTTTTAACGTTCCGTAGAGCACACTGAGCGCCTCTGGACTCCGTCTGTAGGACAATGCCACGAGCACACTTTTGCTGTCTTCGACGGCGGCACATCGAGTGATGGGCAATCGGCGCGTTCGCTCAAGTTTATGATTTTGCGTCCTGTGGCCTGTTCTAAGATTTGTACAGTCGGCACACCTACCGCGTACAGTCGAGATTGCTCGCCAACACTTTTCGCAATTTCGCGTAATTCTTGATACAGTTCAGTGAGCGTGACGCCATTATCATGCAGCCAGCCACTCAGCCAGTGTATACCGTGGATGTACTTAGTCCGCCAATTATTTATTCTTCGTATCCGGGGCGACAATACCTCGATGATATAAGGTGGAGAGACCATCCACAGCATTCGACGCTGTGGTTTATCCACCGAACCCACACACACCTCTTTCGGCAATAATTCACCATTCATATCTTTTAAATACAGAATATCAAACACCAGATCTGTACCGGGTACATCAAACACCTGATGTGGACAGTGCATATTGTCGTTGAAACCCGTGAACACGTTTTACGCTCTCAGCAGACGGCAGAAGACTGAGCTGCGCTGAAGTTGTTATCACACAGCAGCAATCGTCAGCAATATTGCACGTGCAGATTGAAACAGGATGCGTCTCTTCATTTTTTAATCTAACTGGAACTGGACAGCCTCCAAATATTCCACCCGTGCACTTATTCCCTGATAAAACACCGTCGAAGGATCCAAATATTCCAGATAGGAATTTATTATCGAAACGCCTGCTGTGCAGCGTTGCGACCAACGTTCTCCATCCACCGCTGTTTGCACCTCCTCCAATTCCTGATATAATTTTTCAACGATGCAAATCGTGATTATTTGTATTACTTTCTGTACCGCCGTCGAGTAACCGTTCATTCTGCAACAACGTGAACGCAACTGTGCCAAGAGCACATTTTTGCTACCGCCGGTGACGGGATGATGGACTATCCCCTCCAGGTTTATGATTAAAATATTGCTACGTGTACATTTTAGGCAACTAGAGGGGATAGGCGTTGAGAGTATATTTTGCATCGTATAAAAGAAGAAATAAATCAATTTTATCGATAATCTGTTATATATTTGTACATGAGCCAAGCACGATAATATATTATAACTATTATGGATGTTGTTGGCTTTGACTGGAGCAACGTCTTCTTCTCCCGGTAATGTTGAATTATCCAACTCCCAAGAATAAGATTGACCACAGCAGCTCATACTCAATAACTATGAGCTCTCCGTTGGGCGAACGGGCTTGAACTCCAGGTTATTATACCTTGTCCCGTAGTACTGCATGAGCAGTTTTTTCTCATGCGCAGCAGCAGTCATCTGGTGCAGCAGATTGGCGTCATCCTCGAAGGCCTTGGCGAATCTCGCTGGGAGGTAGCAAGTAAATGTTTCCTCAATGTCGATGGTAATCCTCGGGCCAAATGATGTTTTTACACACCTTATGTCAGTGACGCCGTAGTTTCTCTCGAGAGCCAACTCGGATAGTTTTTTGATTGGCAGAAACGACGCAAGCATGCCCACTTTGTTGATTTGCGTAAGATCCATTATGGAGATTGAGTTCTTCTAGCCGTCGTATCACACGTCGAAACTCTGATCTTGCACGTATCACTGATTTTAATTTTGCAATATCGTGCAAGTGTCTTTCTATGCGCACTTTTAGCTCGATTCGTTTCCTTTGCATTAACGTCAACGGAGACAGATAGCTTGCACGAGACTTCTTTCGCTGCTCGATCACGACTGATGTCTTCCCACAGGTCTGTTCGGGAATGAGCACTGTTTCCGCTTTCCCCGCAGGTAATTCGCGATTCATGACGCTTTCTCACATCGAGCCCAAAAAGAAATATAATATCTGCTGAAATCAGCTTTTTCAGCAACTCGAAAAGGTCTCTGGCTGCGTGTGTCTTTTTGTGATATCGGGATACAGATCCGATTACAAGAAGAAATATAATATCTGTTGAAATCAGCTTTTTAACAGCCCGAAAACCGATTCCAAGAAGAAATATAATATCTGCTGGCGTGTGTCTTTTGTGATATCGGGATACAGATCCGATTCCAAGAAGAAGAAATATAATATCTGTTGAAATCAGCTTTTTTAGCAGCCCGAAAACCGATTCCAAGAAGAAATATAATATCTGCTGAAATAAATTTTTGAGTGGCATCGGGGAAACAGAGTGGGTAGAGAAAACGGAATTTTTTATTTTTTATTTTTATTTTATAAGCATAATATTCAGAATACACGAGCACGGGGCCAACAGCCCTGTATGCAATGCAAACGCTTATCACTAAAGTTATTTATTTTGTAGCTGCCACCTACGGCAGCCCCCATACTGAAAGTTTTACCCTGCGACTTAAATTTGCGATTATTGATGAATGCATTATAATAATCATAGACTATTGAATCGTTTCTTGACAAATTATTTGAAAATACATTTCTAAACTTATTAATGCCGAGGCCAGTACACATATAATGAAGAAACATAACGCAATACTGTCCGCAGCATTGCGAATCCGGACCTTGAAGTTGAATAGTGTTGCATCGGAAGAATTTGCAGTTTCTTCGGAGCCGTATGAGGTGCTGTGGGATGATTGGCGGGAGACCGTAGCTGTCGAAGAACCATCCATGACCATTTCGATCGACGTACATGGCGACCCAGTGGGTCCCGGGTAACTTGTGTCCATCGGTATTAACAACGATGGCTGTCGGTTTCGTCCACACCTTCGGGATACGATCTGCCGGATACACGCCTACTGTATGATCCTTTATGTTCCGGAGAGACTGTAAAATTTGAAGGCTGTTCATAACAGCGGACAGCAGCAGTAGCAGCAGAGGGTTTTTCTTCAGTAGCACACTCTGACAAGCCAACCATCCAGCTAGTAGTAGTGCGATATTCCCACAAAGAATCGAAGCGATCACTATGACAGAGCCACGCTTTGATCTTTGTTGCGTTGTCTAGAGCACACTTATATGTGTGGTTTTTGCGCAACAGTCCGTGATATATACAGCGTGTATTACCCGTCGGTAGGTTATGGAATGATGGTACTTCGTCGTCTTCTTCCAAATTTATGATAAAACACCCTGTGAGTCTTGCCAGGTATGATGCTTTGTCGGAGCCTCTGGTGAATATTCGATCAACTTCTGAAGCAATTTTCTTCAGAATAAGCTCGATCGCTTGCACAGATGTATCGCCTTCAGACCATGCAATACCGTGATGGTTGCTCTGCAGCCACGTATTTTGCCTTTTTATAGCAGGTGATAGGTCGTCATGGGCATAGGGCTGTTTTACTATCCAGTGGCCAAAGTATGTTGAATGCACCGAGGTGACAGCCACTTCTTTCGGTGTAAAATGATTGAATTTATCCTTTAGACTCTGTATATCAATTACAACAGCCATGATGCGACCTGTCGCCTCGAGTTCTCGGAGAATACTGAAGGCTCAGCCGAAATAGTTCACTATCCGCTGAAATCTACAATCACTTGTCGGGACGAGTCAATCTCCAATACATTATCATATTCTGCATACACAATACAGTTAACCGTTGAATTTAGAGCTTCTTCGAAACGGGCCTCTATTCTGACACTGCCGTGTTTCACCAAATTCCAATGAGTATTACTATTAGCCGAAAGATCGGGTGTTAGATCAAATGCAAATAGACAATAACCATTAGGGTAAGCCGTACGTGAAATACAATTACCCTGGTTGAGAAAGTGAATACCCGTGCCGGAGAATAATGTGTGATATGCATCCACGTATTGCTCTCTCACGCCAAAGTCGGGCTGCAGAGGCTTTGACGGTATCTGCACACCGTCGGCATACAAAGAAAGATAATTTATTTTATAATTTCGAAAGTTAAAGGGATTCAGCGTGCGATCACCATTAAAGGCTCTATTATCGACAAACCCTATAATTATACGCTTAGGCAGTTGTCCTAGTATGATATTATCCAGAGTATCACCGTGAACATCTGCATGCAGCGATACTGCTTTAACTTCTACGCGGGTCATTGGATACTTTGCCGTAGATTTGGAGAGAGCCCTTGCGTGGGCTAGGAGTATACCGGGTGCTATCTTGGCACGACGTACAAGGAGCGATGCTTCGACGATCTTCATGCTGCAGTCTTTCGAAGAGCTCATAAGGCAGAAAGCATCGTTGGTGCGCACGAGGCGTATACGCATCTCAACGCCATTTATCAAAAATCTCTCCTGATTGAAGATGTCGCAGTGAAGGTGTCCAAGGAGATCAATCTGATTGGCGCTAGCATTCATAAGACCTCTTCGCATAACTAGGCCTTTATTACCATCACCCACATCATCCATTCCTCCGTGCGAATCGTTATACCAGAGAACACTTGTGAGATGAGAGGCCTTCGCGTCATCTCCATAATTCAAGAGTGTTTCAATGTATGCTCTGTATGCGTAAGCGTTATTGGACGGTGATACAAGTTTCTGATTCAAGAATACGTCAATCTGATTGAACATTGAATGCAGTAAATTATTAACGGGACCAGCCTTAGGTGCATCGCCCTCTTTAGGCTTCCGAGGTGGTATTATTTCAACGCGCATACTCAGCATAGTATGCGCAAGATCAATGTACTCATCGCCTTGGCCAGGCACTACAAATTCGATAGGCGAGTTATCTGTCAGCGATGAAATTGGCTTATAGTACACCCATTGTGTTCCCTCAATCGTGGTTTGGGTGGGTGGCAACGTAAATAGCTCAAGCTCCGACTTTAGACACTCACACGAATGAGCGTGTAAGAACGCCATTTTTCCTCAATCCTGTCTGTCTAGGAAAAAATATCAGATACAGTCCTCGGTTTTTTCCTCCTCTTCGTCTTCTTGTCACTCGTCTTTGTCTTCCGTCTTCTCGCTGTCCTTTTCGTTGCTCTCCTCTTCGTCACGTGCGCAGAACGTTTTCTCGACGCTAACGGCTTCTTTCTTTTTTTCACACCGACACGACGTGTTGCGCTACCGCCAATCGAATGCAGCAGTTTGTTAACTTTAGCCCCTTTATAGCCTGAACCTTGCATAAGGTTATTAATTTTTTCGTCGGCTTTTCGCTTTAGATTTGTGACCGATTCACGCATGCGTGTTTTAAAGGCCTCTCGTGGATGAACACCCCTATCCAATATGTCATTGGCTGCATTAATACCAGAACGTAGCGCTTCTTTGCCTACGGTTCGAGCTCCTTGTTTCAAGAGCGGTATGATACGGCGAAAGAGACCCCCGAGGAAGCTACCAATACCGTGACCTCGTTGGTTCGGCGACCCAATGTAGACATGACTGATACCGCCATAACCCGTCCTCCCACCTCCGCCCGTCTGGGGGTCAAAGTATGCATCGTAATAATCCATTTCGCGGGTCAATCTACGCGCCGAAAGTGTAATGTCACCGTCAACGTCCCGTACTCAAATGGTATCGGCTCACCAAACTCATCCCTTATATCGATAGTTATCGTTTGAAAACTCGTGCGCAATAACGGTATGAAGCGCGGTGGTGAAAAGTTTCTAATTTTGACAGACCCGTAATTGTAATTATCCGTGACGGCGGTCGGAACGACCCGCAGCAGAGGTGAGTGCACATCTCCGGTGATGTATGGCTCGCAGATATCGGTATAAACGAAGAGCGTATTAGGAAGCCCGTTCGTTAGACCGGCCGGCCGCTGGTCAATGTACTTCGCGTCACTTCGAACGACGACACCGTGGTTATGGGAGAATCCTAAAATCTTGTTCAATACGTCGGAAAAAAAGAAAGAGTGTTTCAAATTCGTAAACCTATTGCAAATGCGGGTTACTGTCACGTATCCATTGCGCCCACATTGAAACTTCAAGTGGCCTGACACACGCGGTATATCGTTAATTGTTTCGAGTAATTCATCTACACTACGGTACACACCTGGCGGTATGGAGACTCGATCTTCTTTATAGTCGGTGTCAACACCCGTGCCAGGCGTCACCGCATTAGTTATAAAGCTGATAAAATTCTGCTCACCCTCAGGTGGTACATGCATCATCGTCAGGGGTATTTGTATTTCAGCTAAAGAAACAGTCCAGCCACCGTGCAAAGTCAAGCACTGCGGTAAATGCGTAGTGTATCGCGTTGTCTTATTATCAGGGTAATACCCCATACTGCTGTTGCTAGGTAAAACAATATAAAATTCGTCTTTCATTTTGATTTTCCTTTCTTATTTTTCTTGGACTGAGCGGCGGTCGTTCGCACTCTCGATAATTCAGACTCGTAAAAGATACCGTCGATATCCTCGTCCTGAAGATCACGCAAGATGTATACCACAGGGTGTCTGGTGTATGATACACGGTGTATTTTAAATAGTTCGCTGCTCCAGCCACTCTCGTAACCTTTTGCAAAGGCTGCCTTTGCACTACTGATGCGTACAATATCGCCTACACTGTATTTAGGAGGTCTGGGATGTTCCGGCTCCTTGTATCGTTCTGCCAGATTAGCCCGAGCCCTAGCGGCTGTAGCAAGCGTCACAGAGGCTGGAGCCATTTTTATACTGCTATGTTGCGCATGATTGTATGCCGAGACGATATCTTGCAGAACGTCAATGTAACGTTTCTCTCTAGAGTACGTGAAATACCGCCACATTCTTTCTTTTAGAGTTCTATTAAATCGCTCCACGACAGCGGCTTTTATATCGGGGTTTCTTGCAGCGCGAAACTGAATGTTCTTCTTCTTCAAGAAAGCCTGGAATGCGGAACCTATAAACTCCTTACCTCTATCCGACTGGAGACAAATCGGTGATCTACCATTACTGACTTTTTGTGATAATATACGTGTAAATGCTTTAGTCACAGTCGTAGCTGTCTTATCGTGTAGAGGCTCCACCCATGCGTATTTACTAAGAACATCTATGACTACGAGAAGATAAACATAACCATCGTTGTAATCCTTGACAGAGCGAAGATCTACAAGATCAGCCTCCCAAACATCGTCAATGTTGCGCACATTATAAAAACGCCGAGGGAAGTGGCGCCTCACAGGTCTGTGCTTTGTGTAAGCATCCTGAGACTCAAGCCACTGTAGTGTCTTTTTGCCGGAGATTTTTTTCTTCCGAGCCGCGTGCAGCAATTTGGCACTGCCCGAAAATGATGCTTCGTGGGAGGGGTCAAAGTACACTTTTTCCAATATTTTCATGTTTATAATTTAAGTTTAGCCCAGGTTACACGTCTTTTCTTGCTATAACTACCAGAGCCCCTCTGCACACTGTGTCCACCGTCGGTGCTCTTATCGTCGCTGTAGTACGAAGACTGTTCGCTGGTATCGTTGATATCCTCGGCTACACTGCTGCCACTTGGATGCACCCGTAATGTTGAATTGGCCCTTGATTCCGCCCACAACTCCTCATTTCCCACAAATTCTCGAGGTGTTTGTATCGTTCTTAAAAAATTTGCGAAGGTTTTGCGTCCCGCTGGTTTTGGGACTTTTCTTGTTCGCATAGCATCGTTCACGAGATCAACAATATTCGAATCCTTGATTGGTTTTCCCTCGATAGAAACGGTTCCTGCGGAATTCCAGGAAAAATTTGCCGACGGTGCATCGCGCAAGCGACGCAGTAGAAGTTTCGCTTTGTGCCGAAATTTTTGTGGTACACTTTCAATTATGATGGAATCATTCATGCCTGGAGAGGAATCTTTTTTTTCACCCACCACCACCTCCTCCTCCTTCAAAGCGGGTGCTTTCGTTTTCATGAGATCAAGCTGCTGATGAGATCGCTCACCATCGACAAAATGAAGATAGCGTTGTAGTACAGTCAGATATGCGGTCCACTTTTCTCTCTCATCCTTATATTTATTAGAATTCAAGATTTCGTTCATTTCAGCGTCCAATCTACTCAAGGTGGCTCCAATAGCTTGTGCCTCTGACGAATGCGTCACGTCAGCGCCAAAAACAGGCTGTCGGATACTTTGTGTGCTCATCTGTAATAGATTCTCCTCCGGCACTAGTACCATTTTTCTTGCGTGTTCCATTATCAGCGCCCACCAATCAAATTTGACAGGACGGTGCCCAAAATTGGTGCAAGCAAAAGAGGCAGGAATCCACCACTCTGAACGACGATTCGCTTTTTACTGTTCCAACAGCCTTTTCTTGCAGCTAAGCGACGAAGAACAGGTGCGTGTCGACGTAGTTTTTTCCTCTGGTTCGGCTTCAGAGGTACATTACCATGAAGAATGTTCAATGCGCACTCGCAGATACACCGTATTATATGAGGATCTGCTTTACGTAAAAAGGCTTCACGTTGATCCTTGTTGAAATGTTGAAGGGCTCGCAATATCGCAATGTGCTTCTTGCAGAGTGGTGATCCGTCACGGGCCATTACAAGAGGTTAACTGATAATTATTTGGGCAAATCACTGCTTTTCTACGTGGCGCCCCCGAAGCCTTTAGAGACGCGTTGTTACGAAGAATGTACAATACGCAATCGACAATACAGCGATTAACGTTTGAATCTGGTTTACATTGTTCCTTGCTGGAATACCCAAGGGCAGTCGATATCGCAACGTTCTTTTTATAGCGTAGCGATCCGTTATTCGTCATCATAAACGCAAAACTGGTAGCTCCCCGCAAGTACAGCTGCTTTTTAATTTCTTTCGCGGCACGTACACAAAATGATGGGGATCGTCGGGAAAGATGCAGGTGCGAAATCTACAATTATCAGGTATTGCTTGTTTCAAATCCAGCAACAAATAACCGTGTGGCTTCGACGTCGCGTCATGATAAACCTCTTGCAAAAAACGGGGATTTTCCGGATATACCTGACGCGCCAGGTGCTGTATTTGAGCACGATCACGAGGGTTTTTAAAGACAACGATATAATTAGCGTTCAGTGAGATATCTCGTTGGCCGTGACCTTGATGGAATAAGTTTTGCGTTATGAAAATAACGCTCAAATTTTTATGATGACTGCCTTTGGTGAATAAGTCAATAACACTGTTGTTCGATGCCTCACGCATTAAATCGTCGATAACTATGAGCTTAGCACGCGGATCATTCGCGTAATCAGCAGATTGCGGCAAACCTTCATGAAATTCGATCGATGCTCCATACTCGGCGTATGCTGGCTGCCATTCGGAATAGTAGAAAATAATTCTCTCGAACGGCTCGCTGTTCATACGCGAAATGAATTTTAAAAACTTTTTCACAAAATATGTTTTACCGCAACCGGTCGGACCACAAACCATAGCCGTCCAGGGATGTTTCCACCTCACGTCCATATCGATGATTGAATCAAATTTCGATACTGCTGTTGATGATAAAGCCTTTATTTCCCAGTTATATATTTTTTACATGAAGATAAAATATTTTTAACTTTTGTAGCCATAAGGTAGAGAGCCGTATTCGCCGTCGCGTCTTCGCTTGACGCTCGACGGTTTACAAGATTTTATTTCAGGCCGTGTGACCACGTGATGAAACGCCGTACGCCTAATCGCATTGTAGTGCAGTACAATTGGTTCTTCTCTCGCGCCCATTACAAAGGAACGTATCGACTGATAATTGATCAGTGAGTTATTTGCAAAATTTAGTGTTATGCCTTTGACTTTACAAACCTCGCTCTCCGTACCGTCAGAAGTACGTACTATAAACGAGTAAAATTTAGGGCCACCCGAAATAAACGACTTGATATAGCTACCGGAGCCGTAAGAACTCAGCTCATCGGTTAAATCTCC
Organism: Ichneumon xanthorius; assembly: GCA_917499995.1. Taxonomy (NCBI): domain Eukaryota; kingdom Metazoa; phylum Arthropoda; class Insecta; order Hymenoptera; family Ichneumonidae; genus Ichneumon; species Ichneumon xanthorius. The sequence goes on along the minus strand of CAKJTD010000085.1, from coordinate 380,489 downwards.
TAAAAGTTGACCAATAGGCGGTTCGTATTCGCCCGGCTCATTCTTTGTCACGTAAATTACAGAGTCCGTATCACAGTACAATGCACGACGACCCAAGCGCTCGAGGTAACTGTACAGCTTTAAGCGGGCCTGAGCTGTCGTATACGCCGCGACAACAGTGTTCGCTATACCGGAAGGTATCACAGCATCGTCACTTTTAATATAATTCACATATAGTATTTGATTATTTACAGGGAGAATACCCGTGATCTCGTATTCGGGATTCGTCAACAGCTCCATGAGTTTTTCACGCGATGAAACTATCACAGTCTGCGGTAGATTTTCCCGCTGCCCAAACTTTCCCCAAAATGAATTCAGGCAGAGCTTAGCCACCGATCGTAACCCCGGATTTTTCGCTATAGACCCACGATCCAGCTTAATACCTTCAGACTGCTCGAAATCAGTGAGATACCGTTCTTGCACGACAGAGTCCTCCTCCATATTGCTTTCGGGCCATCCGCTGGCTTCTTGTTTGATTTTTAAAAACGTGTTAATGTACTCTACAAAAAGGCCCCCCTCCCTCGTATCTCTATTATATTGTGTTATCTCGTATTGCCAGATTTCAGAGATGCACGTGATCTCGTACCCACACGACACAGCTTTTCGCAATTCGTCGACCACCCACGTACCCTCGAATACCCTCTCTGCAGGATCGTCGTGTGTACACTCTACCAGACTCATAGCCTCGCTACAACTACGACACAGAGCGAATAACAGACGATGATGCATACGCACTGGCAGTACAGGGTGATAAAGATTCCTCGGCGGCAATACAGTACATTTGACAAGCCCTTCGATACGCGTGAGATCAGTGTTATCAGGACCCGTCAGCTCCATACATTCATCACCCACATAAACTTTCGGATGGCCTACGGGGTATTTACCATACTTACAAATGTATGGGTATAACGAGCAAACGTCCACGTATCTTATCTGCTCTGTATCTTTTATGTCGTAGAGCGTTACCATATTTTCTGTACGGCCGCCGAAGAACGCATCGCGAGGGTTGAGGGGCTGTGGTGTAACTAAAGCGTGATTCTCCACGAATGCGCGCATTTCCTCATTTTGTTTTAACATACCGTCAAATTCGCATTCCCAAATTTCCGTTAGCATGTAACCAGACGCTCGGATTCTATTACTTATTGCGATAGTTTTCTCTAGACGCTCGTCCATTGACACTCCGTCGCTTTGCCGACGATGCCTATTCACGAGGAAACAGCGCTGACACCCGTGCCAGTAGCAGCCGTGGAACTGTAATACATGTGCATTGTCAGGGGTCTCGTAGTAGCCGTCTACCAATAGATTCTGCGGTAGTTTAAATTCGCGCGACCGGCCTGCGTGAATAATATTATGACCGAGCGAGTGCTCCATCCACACGAGCCACGACACTGCTTTTTGTGATTGATTGTGAGCCCATCTGTACCCGGTTGTCGGAATAATACCGATCGTGTCGTTGTTCAGAAAATTTTTTCGAAAAATACGAAAACAGGCTGATGCTATCGTCGTGCTCTCGTTGAAAGGGCAAACACCGCCACTGATTATGAACATATCACGAAAAGCCATACACGCGCGTCTCAATATAGTAACATCCATCGAACAGTAGCTGACAATTTCTTTCGCAAAATCGAACAGATAATTAGCGTCTTGCAGCTCGCGATGCCACGCAAGTAATTTCTCGCGCTCCGCTGTACGCATGGTGTCGGGAGAATAAAACTCTAGAGGAGGCAGGGGCCCCACATAATTTTGATTTTCCGGAATATTGAACAGATGTGGGAAAGTTCCTTTCACAATCGTACCTGTTAGCCCAAAGGCCTTGGGTAGCGCGCTCAAAGGCATATGAAAGTAGTGCAGGCTGTCAAGAAACACTAATTGCCCAAGCCTCATTGTATTAATCTTCGTGCCATTCATTATCAGCGAGGGAAGTCGCGTTTTTTTCTCCTCAATTAGATAGCGTAGAATGAATTGCGCGTCAAACCCTCCTGCGTTATGAGCGATTACAATCGTGCGCGAAAACCCCCCTACAGTCTGCATAGCTAGCTCCACAAGCTGACCCACGGGATTATGTTTGAATACGAATTCGTGGATGCCGCAATGTTCGCACGGATCGGCTATAGAATCATTGTTACAACACATTGAACAAACGCGTTGGGCAACACAGAGACACGGTTCGTGAACGAATGTGCTCGCATCGCCTTTCACAGATGTGCACTGCTGCATTTCAAAATCATAGAAAATAAAGATATTTTTCGAATCTGTAGAGCCGCCCCGTATTGGTTGGATAAAACACAGATGATTAAACGGCTGCACCGTTCTACATATTTTGCAGAAGCCTATGCCGCATACATGCTTCCTTTTTTTTCCAAAGGTCTTACTGTCTGGAAGCACTTGCGACAGCGATGAAGGGATTCACAAACAGAAGGTTTTCTACCGAGGCCTCCGTTCATATTTACATTACCCGTTCTATGATTTCGTAAGCATTGCTCTCCGAAAAAGTCGCGATTGCATGCAACACACCTGATTGCCTCGCTTGAACTGGCGTCACATGGTGGTGTTGCTCCGCACCGCGAACATTGTGCTTTCGAGCATCGATGATTAAACACGCGATATAATGTGTTGCAAACGGTGCAAAATCCCGAGCTACCGACGGCTGCCCTGAGATTGAGAATTGGCTCGAAATGATGCGAGCGTTCGTAATATAAGATGTACAGAGTATGCCGAATTTCTCCTGCAGACTCTAAAACTTTTTGTGTGCCATTGAATAGAGCTGTTTTCTTACGACGGCCTAAAGTCAGAAACTCAAAAACTACGATCGCTATGCCGTCCTGTGCCAGATGATCTTGGTAGAGTGCGATCTCATGTACGCCGCATCCGTCTCTCGGTATATTGACATTTGCAGCTCTGGTAAGTTCAAGCGCTCTCTCTCTCTTTGTAATGAACCGTTTGTCTGCCTAATGCGCTGCCACTCGGAGTGTAAATCTCCTGATCGTATCTCACCACGTTCAGCGTATACTAGAGCTGCTGCTAATGAGCGAGGCAAACACAACCGATCGTCGTTCCGGATCGTTAGAATAGATTTTTTCGCGACACCCTCGTACGTAAGACCTTTTCTGCCCCTACCCTCGACACCCTTGACAATGCACGCTTTAATATTACACGTATCATCAATATTCATAGATGCTGCGCTTTGAGCGACGCTAGCTATTAATCCCCATATGTCTTTGAACGTATAGTCCCGAACAGGCCGGAAAGAAAGCCATGCAGGCCCCTGCGTCAGGCTGCTTGTTGTGAACGAAATGCCTGCATAATCGCCACCCTCGCAATTGGTCGTTATTTGTGTCAATAAATCGCGAAAAGCCCCTTGAAGCCAGTCCATAACGTTTATTCCTGAGGGTGGTTGGCGAACACGTATTGTCAGTTCGCGACCCCTAAGCTTAAAGCGTCTAAAATAACGTGAGATATTTTGAAGTATTTCTAAGCGACCCCCGGGTGGTTGTACGTCTCCAAACGGCTCGTTCCTAGCAGCATTTCGTGGTCTTCCAGCTCCTACCTGCGTTTCTGCAAAAAGAAAACACATATGAGCATCTGGAATTTGTCGAGGTAAAACGCTATTGAAAATTAGAGATAGTTGTCAGTAGTACCTCGATTGAGATCTGATACGTTTATAAAGTATCTTCATCAATAAAGCGGGTTGCTGAAGTCCCTGTATCACAAAAAATACTCTACTTACTTTTTAAAATCTTAGAATCAGAGTAAAAAATGATTACCTGAGTTATCATCCGGGAGTTGCTGAATCCAGCAACCGATTCTCTGAAAATATTGCTCCTCTTCTTCTCCTTCAATCGGCCACAACCCTCCATGAAGGCCTAGTTGATTTTCGGGAAGATCTATAACCTGTTGTAGTTCCACGCTCGCGGACTGACTGGCTTCTAATGATTCATCAGCGATGTTATTAGACAGTTGATTGGGGGTACCCTCTAGGCCCTCTAGACCTGATGATCCCGACACGGTCTCCTCGGGGGTACCCTCTAGGCCCTCTAGACCTGATGATCCCGACACGGCCTCCTCCTCCCCATCATCTGCTATAGAATCAGACTGAGGCTCGTCGTCGGCTGCGCTGGAAAGCGTTATCGTCGAATCGGCTACTTCGCAATTCCCTGTTACCGGCGCTGAAAAATAAAAACTATCAGTATAAATAGCCGTTTTGTGTGGTACAAATTATATCTATTGTCGAACACTTACGGTTTAACGAGATATCTTGTATTTGCTGTGGCTGTTCTATCACGTCCACAGTACGAGCAATATCGACGCCATTCCCTGACAGCTGACCTGCAATTTTTTTATTTATTTATTTATTTTTTTAATGTAATGTCCCCGATGCGAATAATTTTTTGTTTTGCATACTTACGTTGTGCGGCTCTCTGTGTGTGAAGAGCTATCTCCACTTCTTCTATAGCACACGTTGCTTCGTCGAGGGCTGTCTGCATGCGAAGATCCAGCGCCTCCGCCTCCTCAATAGCACGAGTTGCTTCATCGAGCGTTTCTTCTTCTTCGTTTGTTGCATCCATAAGCTCACGATAGGCTATAATTATGTGATAATATAAAGGTTAATCACTGCACAAACAATTTTCAAAAAAGGACAAAAATTTTCGAAAACAATTTTGAAAATAATTTTCGAGACATTTTAGAAACAGTTTTATGTTTAGAGCGTACTTGTCTACTTCTTTTGAATATTTCGCGTATAATATAGTGAAGTCTGATTTAAGAGCATGTGAAACACGCTGGAGCGACGCGACGCGGACCGGCTCCCGCGGTAAGGCAGGTTACCGAAAAAGTAACTCTGCCTTGAACCGCCAGGTGTCGCCCGGCGCATCTGCTCGTTTCTTGTAACTATAACGATTGAGATCCACTGCACCGAGAACTTTAAATTCTCGATACAATTTCGCGTGATGTCTTGCGAAAATATATACCCGCATCGACAGCAGACTGACGAATTAGCGGGATCGTTATCGCACTAGAGTAAAAATGCTCGGCGATTTCTTTTTTTTTTTACGAATCCTCGCATCGACAAGAGACTGTTGAATTAGCGAGATCGTCATCGCACTAGAGTAAAAATGCTCGGCGATTTTTTTTTCGAATCCTCGCATCAACAAGGGACTGTTGAATTAGCGGGATCGTTATCGCACGAGAGTAAAAATGCTCGGCTGTTGAATTAGCGGGATCGTTATCTCGCAAGAGCACATTACTCGGCGATTTTTTTTTACGTATCCTCGCATCGACAGCTGACTGTCGAATTAGCGGGATCGTTATCGCACGAGAGTAAAAATGCTCGGCGATTTTTTTTTCGAATCCTCGCATCAACAAGGGACTGTTGAATTAGCGGGATCGTTATCGCGCAAGAGCACATTTCTCGGCGATTTTTTTTACGTATCCTCGCATCGACAGCTGACTGTCGAATTAGCGGGATCGTTATCGCGCTAGAGTATAAATGCTCGGCGATTTTTTTTTCCTGAATCCTCGCATCAACAAGGGACTGTTGAATTAGCGGGATCGTTATCGCGCAAGAGCATATTACTCGGCGATTTTTTTTACGTATCCTCGCATCGACAGCTGACTGTCGAATTAGCGGGATCGTTATCGCACGAGAGTAAAAATGCTCGGAGATTTTTTTTTCGAATCCTCGCATCAACAAGGGACTGTTGAATTAGCGGGATCGTTATCGCGCAAGAGCACATTTCTCGGCGATTTTTTTTACGTATCCTCGCATCGACAGCTGACTGTCGAATTAGCGGGATCGTTATCGCGCTAGAGTATAAATGCTCGGCGATTTTTTTTTCCTGAATCCTCGCATCAACAAGGGACCGTTGAATCAGCGGGATCGTTATCGCGCAAGAGCATATTACTCGGCGATTTTTTTACGTATTCTCGCATCGACAGCTGACTGTCGAATTAGCGGGATTGTTATCGCACTAGAGTAAAAATGCTCGGCGATTTTTTTTTTCGAACCCTCGCATCAACAAGCAGCTGTTGAATTAGCGGGATCGTTATCGCCCAAGAGCATATTACTCTGTGTTACGTCCTGCCGCGGAGACGTAATACTCGGCGATTTTTTTTACGCATCCTCGCATCGACAGCTGACTGTCGAATTGGCTGGAATGTCATCGCATAAGAGCATATTGCTCAGCGATTTTTAGCTTTCAACGGTAGCGACTAAGATAGCCAAGCGCTACGAAATGTAGCAGTTGGCGTAATAATTGCGACATGTGCTGCCCATTTCGCAAACCGTGCGCCAACATTGCTACTTTTCATGGCGCTTGTCTATCTGGGACGGTTTTACTTGCATGTCCGAAAATAAGATCAATAAAGACTCCCTACTAATCAGCCCAATACAATTCATTTATTGGAAGTTAACTGTGTGCTTTGAATGTTTAGAGGTAACGAAAGTAGGATTAATATTTTGACTGCAAAGTATATTCCATGCGAATAAAAAATGTGACCATTGTATCACAGCGATGCGCATGGAATATACTTTGCATCCCAAAGAGTAATTATACTTTTGTTGCCTCTAAACATTCAGAGCGCACAGTTAACTTCCAATAAATAAATTGTATCACATTGCTAGTCGGGGGGTCTTCGTTGAACTTAATTTCGAAAATGCAAGTAAAACCTGACTATCGTTGAACTTTTTTTTTCGTGGATATAAATTTAAATAAAATGAAACAAAATGTTAGTTTTTCTCCCTTACGTCAAGGTTAGGACGTCACTGTAAAAATAGGAAATTAAATAAAAAGGAAATATGTAAAACAAGAAAATTATTTCATCCATTGCGAACAATGGGTGAAGTAATTTTTCTATTTTTACTTATTCCCTTTTTACTTATTTTTCTATTTATTCAGTGACGTACTAACCTTGATGTAAGAGAGAAAAGAATAACATTTTTTTTACATTTAGATTTATATATAAGAAAGAAAGTGTTCACCGATAGCAAGGTTGTACTTGCATTTTTTTAATTAACCTCGAGGAAGACCGTCAGCTAGCTGATCGATACAACAATTTATTGAAAGTTATCTCTGCGCTCCGAAAGGTTAGAAGCAACGGAAGTAAGATTATTCTTTGGGACGCAAAGTATATTCCATGCGCATCGCTGTAATACAATGGCCACATTTTTTATTCGCATAGAATATTCTTTGCAGCCAAAAGATTAATCTTACTTTCGTTACCTCTAACCCTTCGGAGCACAGAGCTAACTTCCAATAAATTGTTGTATCGAACAGCTACCTGAGCGGTTTTCGTTAAACTTAATTGAAAAAAGCTTCCTCTAGGAGGAAGCAAAAATGCAAGTGAAACCACCCCGGATAGACAAGCGCCATGAAAAGTAGTATTATTGGCGCAATGTTTGCAACATGTGCAGCATATGTCACAAATATTACGCCAACTGCTAGGTTTTGTTTCGCTTGTCTATTTTCGTTGGCATCGTTAAAAGCTGACCGTTGTTGTTGTGGCGGCAGCTGCTGTTGTTGTCGCAGCGGCTGCTGTTGTTGTAGCGGAGACTGGTGCTGTTGCTGCTGTGTCAACAGCTGATATTGCAATGGCTGCTCGTGTTCCTGCTGTGGCGGCGGCTGCTGTATATGCAAGTAATCACCGAAAGTCGAGCGAGTAATTACTTGAAGCAGTATCTTCGACAAATCTCGCACATTGACCCAGATAGACAAGCGCCATGAAAAGTACCAATATTTGCAACATGTGCGGCACATGTCGCAATTATTGCGCCAAATGCTACTTTTCGTGGCGCTTGTCTATCAGGGTGAACATGTAATGATACTTTACGGCGGTCAGTAGCAAAAAGTGGCTGCAACTTTCCGTGCATGAACAGAGCCGCGTCGAGGCTCGACGAGTTCCTGCAGGAGTAAATTGCGAAACAACACGCTTTTTAATTACTTTCTTTTTTTTATAAAAAATAAACAAAAAAAGTACCGGGTGACTAGCGCTTTGTCGCCACACTCCGCGAGAGCCCTGTGGTCACATGATCGGCAATCATGTGACTTCTCGTATAACAGTGGATCTCATGTGCGCGGACGAATATTTCGTTTGCTTGCTCGGAGGAGCCAACCCAGTAACGACCTCTAGCGAGATCGTCTCGCGGACGGCCTGGAGAGTGTCATGGCCATGTTTTGCTGAAATTTCGTCGTGCATACCGACGATTTTTTCGGAACAACTTTTTGCTCTTTTTTCACTTCAAATCGGAATGAAAAAAGATTTACGGTGTATAATTTTAGACTGTTCAAACCGTGTTTCCTTTCGTTTTGACATTCTTGCACGAGCAACGACACAATTTTGATTTTTTCTTTACAGAGATCTGCGGGTAATAGATCTGTAATTTTTTTTTTCGAAATCGATAAATCTGAAGGAAACACGGTTGAAGTTCACATTTTTCCAGACTGTTCCCAAAATTTCGTTACATTCCGATCAGGATACTCGGAGAAAAGTTGTTCGAAAGTTTTCATGTGCCCGTTACCGTGTTTCACATGCTCTTAAGTGACGTTCGCCAGGAGACGCGGGTTCGAATCCTCCGCCAAGACTTTTTTTTTTTATTTTATATTTTTAAATTATTTACCGATAAAGTCAAATTGCTTTGAGGCTAAAAGTATACTTTTTTTTTTGAATGTTTAGCGGTCATAGCGCACCGCTGAGTGTATATAAAAATGTGGCCAATAACTGGGTGGCCAACGACTGAATTGGATGGCCAATAACTGTGCGGTAACGATAATCGCATGGCACAGTCATTGGCACCCTGCCAATAACTGTGTGGCCAATGACTGTATTGGATGGCCAATAACTGTGCGGCAACGATAATCGCATGGCACAGTCATTGGCACCCTGCCAATAACTGTGTGGCCAATGACTGTATTGGATGGCCAATAACTGTGCGGCAACGATAATCGCATGGCACAGTCATTGGCACCCTGCCAATAACTGTGTGGCCAATGACTGAATTGGATGGCCAATAACTGTGCGGTAACGATAATCGCATGGCACAGTCATTGGCACCCTGCCAATAACTGTGTGGCCAATGACTGGGTGGGATGGCCAATAACTGTGCGGTAACGGTAATCGTATAGCACAGTCATTGGCACCCCGGCCAATTACTGCGCGGCCAATGACTGTGCGGATTGTCAACCACTGTATGGCAGGTGTGGCTTTAGGGTACAGTAATTAGCACACCGATTATTCCCTGAGGCTGGCACGTCAATTAAAAAATTAATAAAATTTTAATTAAAAATAATTTTTTAATATTTGTTTGAAAAAAATCAAATAATGAAAATTAATAAAATTTTAATTGACTAAAAATTATTTTTTTATATTATTTCATATATAAGGCTGATTTATCTATTTATCTGTTGTGCATGAAACACCTACCTCTGGCTTCAGCAACAAGACCCCTGATGCATGGGGCATCTTCTAGACCCCGGCGTTGCAACTCCTTAAACACACACATTACCACGCACTGTCCGTTTAATATACCTTTATTATATGCTATGACTATAGCACGTAGAGGTGACCACCATATAATATATCGTAGGCGGCTTAAAAGTCTCTCGCCCGATAAATCCCGTAACTCTTCGCACCACTGATCATTGCAGCGGCGTCTGAGATGAATACTGCGCAACTTAACTAATTTTAAAAAGCCGCGAATACTCGCGCGAACTGCGTAATCTGTCATTATCAATCGGCGATGTAGAGCTCTCGTTGGTTGTCTTATGACTGACCAGCCGATTTACTCAATTCTATATTTCCGAGTGATATGTGACGGCTCCGTAGCATAAAGACTTATGTTCAAAATTTAATTGATTTGCACTTTTTTCATACCTATAATAACGCGTGATCGCGAGCGTGCAAATAAAATTTCTCACGATATTCCGCGAGATATATATGATACGGGTATAGACAGCTCCGTATAAAAGATTTACCCACGGTTTGATTCCGTAGTGTCATATGAATGCTTCATCCGGTTCTCGTATGAACGCTTCATCCGGTTGACTAAATTCATCCATTACCTATACACATGCGTCGTATCACACTTGACCGTGAACCTGAAAGAACGTCTGCAATACTGCAGACGGTGCATTCGCGACTTCCTGCGCGCTCGCAGGGGGGCGAGCGGCTCGCGCTTGGGGACACGTGCCGTCGAGCGCGCGACCTTCGTCGACGGCGTATCGCGCTCAGAGCATGCATGTTCCCACGCGTTCAGATAACCACGAGGAACGCGTGCAATACTGCTGACCGTGTATTCACGGGTCGGTCTGCGTTCGCCTCGCGGATGATGCATCCCGCGGACGTGTGTCAAGCGTCTTTTGTCGACAGTCTTTCTTCGGAGTTCGTGTCGCGTACATCATTTCTCGCTGCGCCGTGTTTTTACAGCTTTAACGTGACTTTGTTTAAGTGCACCGGAGTTTGCAATAATGTATCCGCGATACGAAAACGGTGTTGTGGGAGAAGAATTTTCCTGTAGAGTAATTGAAGTGGTGTGTGCGAATAGTTTGCAAGTACGCTCCGCAGATATGCAGAGTACATACGAACAATTACAGAAGCTGCTACAGGACTATTATATTATCAACGGTGAAGGCTCGGGAATTACGCTGGAGCAATTACACATCGGTATGTCCTGCGTCGTAGTTCGACATGGCAGTGCGGTGCGTGGCGAAATTATTTATTTCGATGTGCAGGACGGCTATTCCGAAGTGTTTTTAGTGGACGAGGGGCGTTCGGATTTTTTTGAGATTTTTTTTCTCCAACACCCAAACGCTTTATGCGTTGGGATACCGGCCCTGTGCATCGAGTGTCATTTGCGCGGTCTCGATCACATCAACTCATCGGGCGCCGAGTCGTTGGTGGAGGAGGCATGTGCTGGCGACGGCCTGATGGCCATAGTGATCACACGTCGCCGAGCCAATCGTCCGTGTGTAATAAAACTATTCGACAGAGAACGGCGGGATGTCGCAGCTCTCGTCGCTCAACGTTTTAACATCGATAACGACAACAACTATCTCGACGACGAGGGTTTCGCCGAGATGAACATCAACGGCTGGGAGGATGACGAAGACGACGGCAACCACGTCGACGACGACAACGACGACGCCGCCGAACGTTAACGCCATAGTGCTTGTGAGTGAGCATAAACAGGAGTGAATAATAAACAAAAGTGAATAATAAGCAAGAAAAAAATAGGAGTGAAGAATAAACAAGAGTGGCAATAAAAACGTTACGTCATAGTGCTTGTGAGTGAGAATAAACAGGAGTGAATAATAAACAAGAGTGGCAATAAAAAATAGGAGTCTTCAGTGTCTTCAAGGCCATCACAGCAAATTGAAGGTAAAATTCAAAAATAATAATCATGTGGTGCACTATGGCGAGTCCAGAATTCTATCCCCCCTCCCACCCCCACGCCTCTTACCACCCACACGCGGCTGGCCAAAATTTCGACCAGCCGCTGTGTGGGGGAAAAAGGGTGGGGATGGGAGTGGGGGTCGCCATAGTGCACCGCTAACTACTGCCATACATAAAACCCGAGAACCTTGCAACCGCAGGATTTTTCTATATGGGACAAGCAGATGATGTCTGTTGTTTCGCATGTGGGGTGGATATAAACAACTGGAAAATAGGAGAAGACCCTTTCGTCGAGCACAAGGAGAGTGCCGAAGACTGCCATTATGTTAACGGAATACCTTGTGGCAACATACCGATAACTTCAAAGAAACAGGTGAAAACATTGGGTAAATTCATACGCACCGATAACGCCAAGATCACCCATGGAGAATTAGTAAAACAACGAACAAAAGCAGTCCTAGCTGGACCCTCGACAGGAGTGAGGAGCGAAATCGTTACAGCCACCCGCGTAGAAAAGATTAGTATTGCCGAGAATCTCACTGAGAGTCAAGCATGAGCGCCGAACCAAGATTCTTTCCGAGATTCTCAAAAAAAAAAGTTCCGGGAATCGGTTGGAAATCTCTCCGAAATTCTTTCCGACATTCTCAAAAAAAAAAGTTCCGGGAATCCGTTGGAAATCTCTCCGAGATTCTTTCCGAGATTCTCAAAAAAAAAAAGTTCCGGGAATCCGTTGGAAATCTCTCCGAGATTCTTTCCGAGATTCTCAAAAAAAAACAAAGTTCCGGGAATCCGTTGGAAATCTCTCCGAGATTCTTTCCGAGATTCTCAAAAAAAAAAAAAAAGTTTCGGAGATCCGTTGGAAATCTCTCCGAGATTATTTCCGAGATTCTCAAAAAAAAAAAAAACAAAGTTCCGGGAATCCGTTGGAAATCTCTCTGAGATTCTTTCCGAGATTCTCAACAAAAAAAAAAGTTTCGGAAATAAGTTGGAAATCTCTCCGAGATTCTTTAAAAAAAAGTTACGGGAAGAAAAAAGTTCCCCGAGAAAAATCGTATTGCAAGCGGTGTATAGACGCGCGATACGAGCTTGATCGCGCTTGCAACAAAGCAGCACTCAACGATGAAGTTACATCGAAATTTTATGACCCTATAAAGATATCTGCATGAGACTAAATTTCATCAAGTTATAACGACTGTGTTTTACATCGCACAAACTTCGCTCGGGGTATTTCACTTGAAAAATAAAATTCTACAAGCAATCTATTTTTCCCTCAATACCAGTGCATTGACACAGATTTGCCAGCGATGAAATTTGATGCAGTCGAGATAACTTCAGGGACACGAAATTTGCACTATGGTTCGGATAAAGCAACTCACAGTTTGGTTAGATGGAGGTTCGGGTAATCGAGGTTCTACTGTAAGCGCAAAGCAATGAAACAGCTGGTTGCTTTTTCGCTAAAAGTTACTGGAAGGCAACCTCAAAGTAATCGTTCAGTGAAACTCAGATTGCCAAACTGCCTCAGTCGAAAACAACCGGAAGTAAACGGATCACAGATAAATGTTCAAGCTGTGCGACCGTCTCCCCCCCCCCCCCCCCCCGGTGCGACTCAGGACCGATCATAAGTATTATCAGCGAGGGGAATCGACGATTGAGTCTCGGTGTCAGTGCTGTTACGAACCCGTAACCTCACACACGCAAAACATATGGTAGGCTCACCCTCAACACACTCAAGGAATACACCTACGAAAGAAACATATGTAGGCTCTCCCGAGCCTTCATCTATGAATGAAAATAATATGCGCCCCGCGCACCCGAAAACTACGCGTTCGAACGAATCTCGTAGGCCCTCCCGAGCAAAAGCCATTCATGCTAAGCAGTATACGCTATCTGTTACTAGCACATCTGTGAATGAAGCCAGTACGCGCCTCCACGCGCCCAGCCACTATGCGCTCACTACAACTCATAGGCCCTCCCGAGCAGAGGCCATTCATGCTAAGCAGCATACGCTATCCTCAAACGGGGATACACACTTTTTCTAGCCACGCGCCTAACCACTACCAGGCCGCGACGGCACGCGACACTTGCCACAGTAGCGTAAACCGGAGCGCTCTCATTCAGCCGCGGCACTGCAGCTAAAAGGTCAATGGCATCCCAATTCTTTAAGATCACGTGCTGCCCGAGTGCATCTACGCATACTCTCTTACTTCTTTCTCCGAATACGGTCATAATCACTAGACTATATGTGACACTTGTCGCCACTGTACTAGACCAAAGGGGTACCGCTACCGAAAATCTCCCACTACTTCCCTCAGAACAAATGTACCGCCTTGTCACGCTTATAACTTTATTATGAAACTGCATTAACCCCACCATGCTACACTTCTAACCATAGGAAGTATAGGGAACGAATTAGTATAAAAAGCCCAGCCTTTCCGGGCTAGAGTCAGTTATTCTACCAGCCTCATAAGCTGCAACACTTCGTTTACCCTGTACGGAGCGCGCAAAGCTCTGTTCGACGGAAGTTTCCGATAGCCCTGCGCGGCTAAGTCTCGACGCTCTTTCGGAGCAGCCCTGCGCGGCTGAGTTTAAACGCTCTAGCGGAGTACGAACTAGTCAAGGTACTCGCAACACCTGTATCGACGCATCGACGTTTAATAAAGATATACTTTGTGAGTATTTAAAACAGTTCTACAACTCTTCGTATTTTCCTGCATGCTCTCCACCACGTGCTACGAGACACACAGTCTCAGGCACCCTGTCAGCGCATCGTAAATCTTAGGCAGTAGAAGGCGAGGTCTCCGTCCCCGACGTAAAGGGCCAACGCCTTGACTCGAAAGTGAGACCGCCGTTACGTTCACTCAGCGCGAACTCGTCGAGAGTTCGCCCGGACGTAACACAAATAAATTTTTGGTGTCAGAAGTGGGATTTGAACGCCCTTACTGCCATGATAATGAAGAATGACGCTTGACAGAACGCCACAGAAAGGCACTGGAGAAGAGACACCGGAAGCGAATAATCCACGCATGAGCACAGCTCACGAGACTCGAACATTTGAAAATAATTCAAGGAGTACAGAGAGTAACGAAGGGAATAACTCAAATCAAGAACAGGTAAACGATCGACCATTATTGGATTTGGATAATTCGATAATAAACGATCTGAACAACCCAAACGATCTGAACAATCAAGGAAATCTTGGTCAACAAGCAATACAACAAATCCAAGAATTACAAGTAGGTATCAACAATTTAGCTGCTAATATGGCTGCACCCGTACCGCCAGTGTCCGTCAAATACGCACTCGAAGCAGTTCCTATCTTCGACGGACACAACATTCCGTTGTCGCACTTTATCGAAGGATGCGAGGAGGCTCAACAGATGTTGCCCGCAGAGGCACAGGCAAACCTCGCACTAATACTCAGGAATAAACTGAGAGGGGAAGCACGCCGAGCGGTACATGGAGTGACACTGAATACAGTTCCTGCCTTTATGGAATTTCTGAAAACACTTTACCTCCCCGCAAAATCGGTGTATCAATTACAAGGAGAATTGGGAAGGATATTCCAATATGATAACGAAGCAGTTCTCACATATTCAAATCGGGTAAAGGACATCGGAAATCGAATTAGTGACGCGTATAAACAGAATCACGACGGTGTGATAGACGACGCGTTTAAACGCGGCCTCGATACCGATCTTGTCGAATGCTTTAATAGAGGACTCAGACCAGAAATCGAAAATAAAATAACAAGGGGCCAATCATTCAGCGATACCGTGAAGGAGGCAATCGAGATCGAGAGGAAGGAGCAAGCGAAAAATGTCTTGCGAAATTCACGTTCTTCCAAATTCAACGTTTGGAACCAGCCTTCGACGGACCGTTATGCACGTAAAGATAAAATTCACCATATCAAAGAAAATAAATACTGTACATACTGCAATAGACAAGGACACGCGACCGATGAATGTCGATCCCGTCCGAAAAATCCACAACCACGGGAAACAGCTGGCAATGGCGAACCACGCACAGAACGCAATAACGGTCCAGGACAACAACAATATAATAATAACCATCGTTATCAAAATACGAGAAGGACGGAAGGTTCGGGATACACTCCAAACTCAAATCAACGACAAACCTGTCGTTTTTGCAAATTTGCTGGACACACAATCGATAATTGCCGCAAATTGCAATTTTGGAATAACCAGAAAACTCAGCAGAACGCCTCTCGCTCAACAGCATACAATCGGACGAATGAGCCACCGGAAAATTCTCAACAACGCCCGGTAAGGTACACGCGTCCGGAGGAAGGAAATAACCCAGCGACAAGGGTAGCTACAGCTCTGCTAAATCGCACGAGCAATGTACCAGTCATCAAGGTAATATCTGAGGACTTTCTGCAACCCACATTGCTAATGATTGACACTGGATCGTCCTTGAATTTAATAAAAAGCAAACAAATAGCACCTCACGTACAAGTCGATATTACCGATATTGTTCAGATCAGCGGTATTACAAAGGATTACGTCAGCACACTGGGAAGAACGGAAATACATATACTCGATTCCCGAGTCACCTTCCACCTGGTAAATGACGATTTTCCTATCGAGGACGATGGATTGATCGGCACGGATTTCTTTCGTACTTACCACGCCGACGTATCGTACTCAGATCGATGCCTGAGATGGGGCATGAACTCAATTCCGTTCATGAAACTCGAAACAATAATAAGTCCAGCCCGAACTAAGGGTCATTTCTACGTGCGAGTAGCCAATCCGGAAGTCAAGTTTGGCTATATACCTCGCCAATTTATCTCAGAAGGAGTCTATCTCGGCGACGCACTTGTCGCAAATAACGATGGCAAAGCTCATCTATATCTCATTAATAGCAGGGAAGAGGAAATTGAAGTAGCCGTGCCGGTTCTAAGCATAGAACCATACGAAGAATTCATCGACGTCGATCTCGAAGAAGAAACAGATGTTACAAAAAATGAAACAGAGGCCACGCCAGCCCTACTTCACGCAGCAGCCGGGTCCAACCAGCTATTGCCTGAAGGCAACGGGACACAGACGCCTCAAGAAAAGGACAAACTAAATGCACCGTGCGAAGAGCACGACGTGCCCACATACAAATCATACAAGGTGTCGGAATTATATGCAATTCCAGACGATAAAGAAAATGGAAACGATACAAGCTCACCCGAAGCACTAAACGAATCCCGCAACGCGGACGAATTAATTAAAGGCAAAACAGAAACGGCAAGCACCGTGCAAAAAGACGAACGAGTCTCAAAAATTAAAAGCCTATTGCGCCTGGATCACCTGAATCCGGAAGAACGAGAAAGCATACAAATGCATCTCGAGGAATTTCACGACAGGTACTATTTACCTGGAGAAAAATTAATGTCCACAAATGTTCTAAAGCATCGCATAATCACAACGGATGAAATTCCAATTAATTTTCGGCAGTACAGATACCCGCCGACTCTAAAAGAAGAAATAAATCGTCAAGTGAACGATCTACTAAATGGAGGCATAATACAGCCATCCAACTCTCCGTATAATTCACCTGTATGGATCGTCCCGAAGAAAGCGGACTCCCAGGGAAACAAAAGGTGGCGAATGGTACTTGACTACCGCGCACTAAACGAAAAAACTATTAGCGACGCTTATCCGCTACCACTTATAAACGAAATACTAGACCAGCTAGGAGGAGCAGTGTACTTCTCTACATTCGATCTCGCATCTGGTTTCCATCAGATCGAGATGCACCCGGAGGACAGGCATAAAACAGCCTTCTCCACACCATACGGCCACTACGAGTTTGCTCGAATGCCGTTTGGACTAAAGAACGCCCCAGCGACGTTCCAACGACTCATGAATCAGGTACTTACCGGAGTTCAAGGCTCCGATGCATTTGTGTACCTAGATGACATAGTCATATACGCTTCTACGCTAGAAGAACATGAGTTAAAAATCGAGAGACTCATGAAGCGATTGAGAAATGCGCATCTGAAGCTACAGCCTGACAAGTGTGAGTTCTTGCGACGGGAAGTCGCGTATCTAGGCCACATAATAGGCAAGGACGGGGTCAGACCCGATCCAGCCAAGCTATCCGCAGTCAAAAATTTTCCAAGACCGAAAAATGTGAAAAATATTCGGCAATTCCTCGGACTAGCGGGATACTACAGGCGCTTCATAGATAATTTTTCTCAAATAGCCAGACCCTTGACGGTCCTGCTAAAAAAGGACGCCGCGTTCAAGTGGTCCCAGCAGCAGCAAGCCGCGTTCGAGACGCTGCGAGACAAGCTATGCGAGGAGCCAGTGCTGCAATACCCTGACTTTACTAAACCGTTTATTGTTACAACGGATGCTTCAGGGACAGCAGTCGGAGGCATTTTGAGCCAG
The DNA here is from genome assembly GCA_917499995.1 of Ichneumon xanthorius. Classification (NCBI taxonomy): domain Eukaryota; kingdom Metazoa; phylum Arthropoda; class Insecta; order Hymenoptera; family Ichneumonidae; genus Ichneumon; species Ichneumon xanthorius. Next base: position 362,664 of record CAKJTD010000085.1, on the reverse strand, counting down.
GGAACCTTGGGAAAGGATCGTCCTATCGCATACACGTCCAGAGTGCTAAATGACACAGAACAAAAATATAGCACTTATGAAAAAGAGGCCGTTGCAATATTACACTCGGTCTCACAGTTCAGACCCTATCTCTACGGTAGACCTTTTAAACTAGTAACTGACCATAAGCCTTTGGTTTGGATACATACTTCGAAAGACCCAACATCGCGTTTGACACGTTGGCGTCTACGACTCGAGGAATATGAGTACGAAGTCATCCATAAAGCAGGAAAAATGAATGTGAACGCTGATGCACTGTCTCGCAACCCTTGCGAGGACGCCTTGGGCGAGAGCGAGTCCGAGCCGCCAGTGCAGCATGTTTTCCCGATAGTGAAGCGTGCGAAGGCTCCTACCGAGGGGGAAGAATTAGACGAAGAAGACGAACCTATAGCCCGACGACTTCGGAAAAGGCCTCAAGGGACAGTCCCGAAGCCGCCTGCTAAGCCAGCCTCCAAACGAACAGCTAAGCAACCTCAAGAAGTTGCATCGGGATCTCGTAATAAGAAGAAACCCGAAGAACAGATGTCGGACGATGCCCCCGTGGCATCGCGACTACGAAGTCGAGAGAAAAAACAAATTTCAGGTATGACCCAAGAGAGACCGATCGCCAGAGCAGCTCGACGAAAAACTAAACGGCAAGAGTCTCCGGTCCTACCTGGAATAGAAGGTGAACCCTTCATGCCAAGAGGTACTCAGAATCAAGCTTCAATCTTCGCAAATTTCGACGAAGATGAAACTTTCAGCATATCCGGAGAATCGGAAGAATACATATTCGATCGATCAGATACGGATTCAATTGATAATTTTCAACAGGAAGTTGTAGAAAGGCCGGCAGAAACCAAAAGCAGCCTCCAAATAACAAATAATGAACAACTTTTTATGCGGAAGGATAATTATTTATATTTCCTCTCGGAAACTGGAGAGCCCTGTGACGAAGGCTCCAGAATGCTAACCGAACGACGCGCCGTACCAAAGTTTCGCGGTCTCGTTCTCGGTAGAATCAGTACTACCAAACATAATTCGAAGCACCATATCGCTATGGTCGTGAAGGGGAAAAATGGAACACTCATCGACCGCAACTCCTTCCACGTAATGCATAAGGAATTAAAAAAGACTCTCATGGGACTCGACTTGCGCTCGATTAGTGTAGCAAAGACGAAGGAAATTAATGGTATACCGTGGGAGCAGGTACTAGCCACGTTAAAGAGAGCATTCGTGGGTATATCGACGAAATTAATAATCTGCTTGGGGACGATAAAATACCCAGCGCCAGAAGAACGGAAGGAAATTATGGGCGAGGCACACGCCTCAGCACTAGGAGGACACAAGGGTGTAACAAAGACGTACAACCGAATCCGCCAACGATATTACTGGGAGAATATGAAGGACGATATTCAAGAATACATTCAGCACTGCCTTCCCTGCCATCTAAAAAAATTAGTACGCGTAAAAACTCGACAGCCAATGATCATCACGGATACACCGGATTCGGCGTTCGACAAAATCTCTATGGACATAGTCGGACCCCTGCCGCGTACGGAGAAAGGCAATGAATACGTACTCACCATGCAGGATCTTCTCACAAAGTATTCACTTGCAGTAGCTCTCCCGAGAGCCACTTCAGCCAACATCGCGGACGCACTCATCAAGCACTGTATATGTATCTTCGGCGCTCCGAAAATTATCCTCACTGATCAAGGTGCGAATTTTCTAAGTTCACTAATGAAAAGCGTCGCCAAGAAATTTAAGATCAAGCAATGCCGCACCACAGCGTTCCACCCTCAATCTAACGGGTCACTGGAGAGATCCCACCACTCTCTGGTGGAATACTTAAAGCAATATGTGAGCAGCGACGAAGAGTGGGACGAATGGCTAGAACTCGCCACTTTTTCCTACAACACGAGTGTTCACGAGGGCACGAAGCACACGCCCTTCGAACTTGTGTTTGGAAGACTAGCGCGCCAGCCCTCCTACGAAGCACCAGCCGTAGACGAAGAGGGAAGAACATATGCTGACTATCTCGTCGAGCTAGCAACCAAGCTCCACGATATACAGGGGATAGCTAAGAACCACTTAGTAGCCTCCAAGGAACGGTCAAAAAAATATTATGACCGCAAGGTGCACGCTTACGACTTCCATCTGGGCGACCATGTATACTTGCAGCGAGGAAAAAAGCTGGGAAAATTCGGGGACCATTACACTGGTCCTCACGAAATAACAGAAATTATGAGAGATGGAAATATAAAAATTAAAATCGGGCGTGAAACCCGAATCGTGCATCCCAATCGACTACGCTACTCTCACATTAATCTGGAGAATAGTAGCGAGGAAGATTAAAACCGAGTTCTTCAGGGGACTCAACAACAACAACAGTGACCGGGCCGCAATCACCAACACCACTTCATGGCTCACCACGGTCCTGGATCAAGTGGACGACAGTGAATTCCTAGCGGAATACATAGACCCGCTGATAACGTTCATCGATACGGTGTGATAGTGAAAAGAAAAAAAAAAGAGGACAATATTAGGGACATTAAGGCATGATAATATATATGTAACCTTACATAATCATATATACATTAATTACTCATATAAATTAACATGTAAGTGCCATGTACGTGTGCCTTATTAACCAAGAAAACCGCAATAATCTCTATCCTCGTGTTAGGTCACTTGCATTCCCTAACACTCGTCTTAAGGAGGGAGGTGTTACGAACCCGTAACCTCACACACGCAAAACATATGGTAGGCTCACCCTCAACACACTCAAGGAATACACCTACGAAAGAAACATATGTAGGCTCTCCCGAGCCTTTATCTATGAATGAAAATAATATGCGCCCCGCGCACCCGAAAACTACGCGTTCGAACGAATCTCGTAGGCCCTCCCGAGCAAAAGCCATTCATGCTAAGCAGTATACGCTATCTGTTACTAGCACATCTGTGAATGAAGCCAGTACGCGCCTCCACGCGCCCAGCCACTATGCGCTCACTACAACTCATAGGCCCTCCCGAGCAGAGGCCATTCATGCTAAGCAGCATACGCTATCCCCAAACGGGGATACACACTTTTTCTAGCCACGCGCCTAACCACTACCAGGCCGCGACGGCACGCGACACTTGCCACAGTAGCGTAAACCGGAGCGCTCTCATTCAGCCGCGGCACTGCAGCTAAAAGGTCAATGGCATCCCAATTCTTTAAGATCACGTGCTGCCCGAGTGCATCTACGCATACTCTCTTACTTCTTTCTCCGAATACGGTCATAATCACTAGACTATATGTGACACTTGTCGCCTCTGTACTAGACCAAAGGGGTACTGCTACCGAAAATCTCCCACTACTTCCCTCAGAACAAATGTACCGCCTTGTCACGCTTATAACTTTATTATGAAACTGCATTAACCCCACCATGCTACACTTCTAACCATAGGAAGTATAGGGAACGAATTAGTATAAAAAGCCCAGCCTTTCTGTGCTAGAGTCAGTTATTCTACCAGCCTCATAAGCTGCAACACTTCGTTTACCCTGTACGGAGCGCGCAAAGCTCTGTTCGACGGAAGTTTCCGATAGCCCTGCGCGGCTAAGTCTCGACGCTCTGTCGGAGCAGCCCTGCGCGGCTGAGTTTAAACGCTCTAGCGGAGTACGAACTAGTCAAGGTACTCGCAACACCTGTATCGACGCATCGACGTTTAATAAAGATATACTTTGTGAGTATTTAAAACAGTTCTACAACTCTTCGTATTTTCCTGCATGCTCTCCACCACGTGCTACGAGACACACAGTCTCAGGCACCCTGTCAGCGCATCGTAAATCTTAGGCAGTAGAAGGCGAGGTCTCCGTCCCCGACGTAAAGGGCCAACGCCTTGACTCGAAAGTGAGACCGCCGTTACGTTCACTCAGCGCGAACTCGTCGAGAGCTCGCCCGGACGTAACAGTGCAAGGTTTGGATGATCTCTTGGCGAGGCGACTGTAGGTTTTTATTGTAGGATGCCAATTTATCATCCGCCTCTGTAGCGTACGTCGGTAACCATGAGCTCTATGATGGTGAAACAGACTTTTGGGCACATGAGACGTCGGGTGAATGGACCTCGGGCAATAGATGTTTGGGTATTTTAAGCCGTCGGGATTATGACGAGTCGGCAAAATAATATTTCGGAATTTTGAACATTCGGTATTCTAGTCATTTAGGAGATTACAATTTCGGGCAAATGCTACATCGGATTATGAGATTTAGCACAAGTGACGGCAAGCCGGCTCCTCGTGCAATCCGATTTGCGACCTTTGGGTGGTTCACGGCAAAGGCATCCCGCTCAGCGAACTTCCTACCCGCCGGCTATTGTTTCGCCGGATCACGACGCCGGATCTGCGAAAACTTTTCAGAGAGAATAGCACGACATTCGGTGATAGCAGCGACAATGCTAAGTCCCTCGATGACGATTCAAGAAATTATAACATTGTCCTTCGCCATGTAGCTCGCCGATAAAACTCCCGTTGTCTGCTATGCACTAAACCGGGACGAGTTTTGAGTGGACTAACACGAACAACTTTCCAGAGGACGTTGAGACTCGCCGTATGGAAATCGTCGGGGGCAATTTATCGATAAATTCGGAATTAGATTTAATAGCATGTGCAATACCGCGGTCGGTAATAAAAACTGTAATCAACTTTTCTCACAGGTTCTCGTATGTACGCTCAAAAGAAAAGTCTCATGGGAAACGGATATCATCTCGGCTTCCGATGAAACTTTTCTTTTGACCTTACTTTCCAGATTCCGTGAGAAAAGTTGTTTACAGTTTTTATTACCGACCGCGGTATTGCACATGCTATTAAATCTAATTCCGAATTTATCGATAAATTGCCCCCGACGATTTCCATACGGCGAGTCTCAACGTCCTCTGGAAAGTTGTTCGTGTTAGTCCACTCAAAACTCGTCCCGGTTTAGTGCATAGCAGACAACAGGAGTTTTATCGGCGAGCTACATGGCGAAGGACAATGTTGTAATTTCTTGAATCGTCATCGAGGGACTTAGCATTGTCGCTGCTATCACCGAATGTCGTGCTATTCTCTCTGAAAAGTTTTCGCAGATCCGGCGTCGTGATCCGGCGAAACAATAGCCGGCGGGTAGGAAGTTCGCTGAGCGGGATGCCTTTGCCGTGAACCACCCAAAGGTCGCAAATCGGATTGCACGAGGAGCCGGCTTACCGTCACTTGTGCTAAATCTCATAATCCGATGTAGCATTTGCCCGAAATTGTAATCTCCTAAATGACTAGAATACCGAATGTTCAAAATTCCGAAATATTATTTTGCCGACTCGTCATAATCCCGACGGCTTAAAATACCCAAACATCTATTGCCCGAGGTCCATTCACCCGACGTCTCATGTGCCCAAAAGTCTGTTTCACCATCATAGAGCTCATGGTTACCGACGTACGCTACAGAGGCGGATGATAAATTGGCATCCTACAATAAAAACCTACAGTCGCCTCGCCAAGAGATCATCCAAACCTTGCACTGACACCGAGACTCAATCGTCGATTCCGCTCGCTGATAATACTTATGATCGGTCCTGAGTCGCACCGGGGGGGGGTAATCGTTCAGTTTCGCTGAACGATTACTTTGAGGTTGCCTTCCAGTAACTTTTAGCGAAAAAGCAATCAGCTGTTTCATTGCTTTGCGCTTACAGTAGAACCTCGATTACCCGAACCTCCATTTAACCAAACTGCGAGTTGCTTTATCCGAATTTTTATTATCCGAACCATAGTGCAAATTTCGTGTCCCTGAAGTTATCTCGACTGCATCAAATTTCATCGCTGGCAAATCTGTGTCAATGCACTGGTATTGAGGGAAAAATAGATTGCTTGTAGAATTTTATTTTTCAAGTGAAATACCCCGAGCGAAGTTTGTGCGATGTAAAACACAGTCGTTATAACTTGATGAAATTTAGTCTCAGGCAGGTATCTTTATAGGGTCATAAAATTTCGATGTAACTTCATCGTTGAGTGCTGCTTTGTTGCAAGCGCGATCAAGCTAGTATCGCGCGTCTATACACCGCTTGCAATACGGTTTTTCTCGGGGAACTTTTTTCTTCCCGTAACTTTTTTTTAAAGAATCTCGGAGAGATTTCCAACGGATTTCCGAAACTTTTTTTTTTTTGAGAACCTCGGAAAGAATCTCGGAGAGATTTCCAACGGATTTCCGAAACTTTTTTTTTTTGAGAATCTCGGAAAAAATCTCGGAGAGATTTCCAACGAATTCCCGGAACTTTTTTTTTTGAGAATCTCGGAAAGAATCTCGGAGAGATTTCCAACGGATTCCCGGAACATTTTTTTTTCTTTTGAGAATCTCGGAAAGAATCTCGGAGAGATTTCCAACGGATTCCCGAAACTTTTTTTTTTTTTGAGAATCTCGGAAAGAATCTCGGAGAGATTTCCAACGGATTCCCGGAACTTTTTTTTTTTGGAGAATCTCGGAAAGAATCTCGGAGAGATTTCCAACGGATTCCCGGAACTTTTTTTTTTTTTGAGAATCTCGGAAAGAATCTCGGAGAGATTTCCAACGGATTCCCGGAACTTTTTTTTTTGGAGAATCTCGGAAAGAATCTCGGAGAGATTTCCAACGGATTCCCGGAACTTTTTTTTTTTTTGGAGAATCTCGGAAAGAATCTCGGAGAGATTTCCAACGGATTCCCGGAACTTTTTTTTTTTTGGAGAATCTCGGAAAGAATCTCGGAGAGATTTCCAACGGATTCCCGGAACTTTTTTTTTTGGAGAATCTCGGAAAGAATCTCGGAGAGATTTCCAACGGATTCCCGGAACTTTTTTTTTTTAGAATCTCGGAAAGAATCTCGGAGAGATTTCCAACGGATTCCCGGAACTTTTTTTTTTGGAGAATCTCGGAGAGAATCTGGGTTCGGCGCTCATGCTTGACTCTCAGTGAGATTCTCGGTGAGGATCTCGGCAATACTAATCTTTTCTACGCGGGCAGTTCACCCAAAGTGTATACTAACGTCAAAAAAATGATAGTACCGGCACCAGGAACCCAGACCTCTACACCAGCAAAAGATAGTGTTCTACGCGGCCTATTAAGTAATTCATCATTAACAATTGAAACTGCTCCCCGAGATAACCCAAGGGATCAAGGCCCAGAGAGGTTACTCGGAGCCATAAAAAGGGTGGGCACGGAGAATAATAGCACTCCCCGAGAAAAGAAAAAGGCGATGGGAACGGCGATACGGAGGCCACTGATCGGTAATGATTTTGACACAACAACCGGCGGCAACGAGCCTCTGACAACTGCTGCAGGGTCGGTACGCCAGACTCCCCCGCCGCCGCCGCCATCACCTTTCAAAGACACCGGAATCCACCGCGCCGAGCCACGTGGAGGAGCCAGCAGGGACGTGGGACCGTGGAGGGTCCAGACGAACACCCTGCCAGCCCCCCCAAGTGAGCCAGGCGTTACACGTTAAAATTCCGGAACTCGACGACGGGATCGATTATTCAAGTTATGAGGCTCGCATCGAAAGTTTTAAAGATTGGCCACAATCGATGATGCTGACTCCCGCTAGTCTAGCGGATGCTGGACTCTATTATTTTGTAGTTGGAGACAAAGTGAGATGTTTTAGCTGCGGTGGATTGGGTAAATGGGCAGCTCAGGACGAACCATGGCAGCAACACGCGTATTGGTACAGGAAGTGTGAATAAGTAATGGCAAGAAAAGGAGCAGCATACATTCGAAAAGCATGCTGCAAGGAACCTCTAGACGCATACTTAGCCGACACAATGGCATGTTACAGGTCATACTGTAAAAAGACCATCAAACCCGAAGTGTTCGAAAGAACGCCCCTTCGAGACTTCGAAAAAGCCGCCCTCATGGAGTGCATCCCCACGGGTTTCGTAGCGCCAGGTACCCGGCTCGACGACGTAGTGTTCGAAAATCTATGCCGTTATTGTGGCCTACGCCGGGTCGGAGGAATCTATGTCTCGTGTACACACACGATGGCTTGTTATCAATGCGCGGTAGCCGCAACTAGGTGCGATCTTTGCCAAGAAGAAATCCTTTTCGTAAAAAATATCGTGATCATTCCTGACCGTCCGTACCACGAGTACGAACACATTGTCTCGCCGATGATGATTCAGGAGGCCAATGACTTCACTCGGGCCACGATCCGAACCCTTCAAGCCTTGGGAAAAAGTAAAAAAAGGGGCACAAAAGAAAAGGGAATGGAAGTCCGAAGCCCTTTATTACCAATCCAGAAACTAAGATCATATTCATAATCTTCACGCAGTTGCGACACGTAGGAGAAAGTAAACCTATAAAATTGTTATCGATCCATTTTTGTCAAAATAACGATTACTCGCCCCACTAGGGAATAGGAACCAAGTAAACTAGGGAATAAATAATTAAGGGGGAAATTTCCATAATATTAGTAGTTACGAGAGGGAATATTAAAGGATACTCTAGGGAATAAATTAACCTGCGGAAAAAAATAATTAACCATATATTCTTTGGTGGAAGTAAAATAAAGGGGATACAACTGTTGAGTTATTCGTATTTATTGTGAAAATATTTATTAGTACATCGCGTTACATGTTGATAACGTGGTTCGAAGAAGACTGACAAAAACGAGTCTTGTTATAAAACAAATAAAACGCTGGGTTACCGTGGTAACAAAATTTGCTCCTTCAAGCGCACAACTTCAATACGATAATTAATTATCAGCGAATCACTTCAACTCTTCCACTCGCTGATAATTAATTAGACTCGTTACAGACTCGTAAGCCTAACTTTGCAACGTTCAACGAAAACTTATCTCGAGTGAGTGGCTTGGTGAACATATCAGCTATCTGTTCCGTGGTAGGAACATACTCGATTTCAATTATTTTAGCTTCGAAAGCCTCTCTGATAAAAAACAATTTGACATCTATATGTTTAGTTCGACTATGAATTTCTGGATTTTTAATAAGACGAATAGCGCTTTGATTATCCATTAGGATTGGAGTGCTTTCCGTTCTGGCTGCTCCTATATCGGATAACAGCTGACGAATCCACGTCGCTTCTTTGCTGCCTTCACAACCGGCCATAAATTCAGCTTCCGTTGTTGATAAAGCGACAGCTGCTTGTCTGTGGGTACGCCAAGTAATAGGTCCATTGCCAAAAAGAAAAACAAAACCAGTCGTGGATTTCCTAGTCTCTGTATCTCTTGCAAAATCTGCATCAGTATAGCCTATCAGTCGCGTGTTTTTTGCATTGTACACCAAGGCTAAAGTTGAATGTTTTTTGAGATATTTCAGAATGCGTTTTACTGCCATGACGTGGTTCACATCGGGATTATTAAGAAAACGGCTAACTTCTCCCACCGCAAATGAAATATCTGGTCTCGTGACAGTCGCTGCGTACATAATGCTTCCTACAGCTTCTCGATAAGGAAATACTGTATCCGTCTCGTCAAGTGTTTTTGTCAAAACAATATTCGGATCTGCGGGAATCGCATTCGGATGAGCATCTGTCATATTAAAGCGCTCCAAAATTTTTTTAATATACGCATCCTGACTCAAATATATTTCTCGATTCTTTCTGTTTCTTGTTACTTCAATCCCAACGTAGTAACTTCCGTCTCCTCGTGTAACTTCGAAGTTGTCCTCCAGATGCTTCAATATTCTCTCTTGCATTTTTTTGGTCTTTGATACAATTAGTCCGTCGTCAACATACAGAAGCAAATGAACTCTTTCATCTTCAATAGTTCCAGAGAACACGGATCTGCCTTGCTTTGCTGCAGCCCTAATTCCTTGAGACAGTTCGTGAATCGAGTATTCCATACTCTTGGAGATTGCTTAAGTCCATACAAACTTCTTTTTAAATGACATACGCGATCACGGCCACCGATATTCAATCCTTCAGGAAGTTCCATAAAAATTTCTTCATCTAGTATTCCATTTAGGAAAGCAGTTTTTATATCAAACTGTCCTATTTCCATGTCATCGATTGCGGCAAGTGCAAGAACAATGCGTATCGAATCGTAACGCACTACTGGAGCAAAAGTCTCTTTATAGTCGATTCCCTGAACTTGTGAATATCCTTTTGCAACAAGTCTTGCTTTGACACGAATATCTGTATTTCCAGGTGTCGATTTAATTTTATACACCCATTTACACCCTATGATTGAGCGATTTGGTGGTCGGGGCACTATATCCCACGTTTGATTTTTGTCAAGGGAGCGTAATTCTTCTTGCATTGCCTCCTGCCAAGCTTTGCTTTCTGATGAATTAATAGCTTCTGTATACGATTTTGGCTCCACAATCTTTGCAGAAAGCGCAGTATATCGTTCAGGAGGTTTGATGTTTTGTCGCAGATTGTATCGCTTTGGTTCGCTGTCTATAGCAACTGGGATTGCAGAATCTTCTCGTACAAAAGCTTCTTCAATTTCGGATCCTTCATGACTTCCAGCTTCTAATTCTCCGTGTACTGCATCATGTTCAAGAATTGAATTACCATTTTGTGGCGCAAATGGCGCAACTTCATCGGGCTGTTCAACAAATGCTAGCCTTTCTTCATCCGCATGATTAAGAGTTTCTGTCGAATTGCTTCCACCAAGTTGGATAACTGAAACTTGTTTAGTTTGCTTTGACATAACTGGTATCACTGTCTTTTGGACGTCCGGTACAACCAAGCGATCGTTCTTCGAATTTTCTGTAGAAGTTGTTTCATTAAAAACAACATCACAGCTGATGACAATCTTTCCTGTTTCTTCGTTATACAAACGATAATTTTTCGAAGTCGGCGTATATCCTACTAGGTACATTTTAATAGCTTTCGATTGCCATTTAGTCCGTTTTTCTTTAGGTACGTGAACATACGCTGCTGTCCCAAACACATGTACATGACCAAGCGATGGCTTCTTCCCGAACCATTGTTCGTATGGAGTTGTATCCGGACTCCTTGTTCGCGGACTTCTGTTCAAAAAGTATACAGCGGTGCGTACTGCTTCTCCCCAAAGACTAACTTTTAGTTGATTTGCCAAAAGCATAGTCCGTGCAGATTCTTGAATGATCCGATTCTCGCGTTCAGCTCGCCCATTCTGCTCTGGCGTGTATGGAGATGAGACTTCATGAGTAATTCCATGATTCTTTAAAAAGATTTGCATTTCGTGATTAGTGTATTCAGTCCCATTATCAGAACGAAGTATTTTGATACTTTGTCCGGTAATATTTCTCGCGAGCTCGACAAATTCTTTGAATTTTTCGAATACTTCCGACTTATGGGCTAGTAGATACACATAGCGAAATCCGGTTCTTTCATCTTTGAAAGTGACGAAGAAACGAAAATCGCCCATTGCTACCGAGGACATTGGTCCACTAACGTCGCTATGAATCACTTCACATAGTTCTGGTATTTTTCTTTCGTGTGAATGATGAGACTCGCGATGCATCTTACCCATTTTGCAGGCTTCACAAAAGAAATCCGTTTTGTCTTCAATCGTAAGTCCATCAACCAATTCATTTTTTTCCATATTCTTGATAGTAACCGGATTGATATGACCCAATCTTTCGTGCCACTGCTGGAGTGTTGGAATTCTCGCTGCATTTGCTTGCTCGACCATTCTGGGACGAAACAGCAAGCGATACTGTTCAGCTTCATCTTTAATCCCAATAGCTATTATCTTCTTCATTCTCTCGTCGATAAAGTGACACTCTATTCCTCTTGATATTTGCATGTACCCCAAAGACGTTGCAACTCCAAGCGAGAATAAGTTTTGTCCCAAACCTGGCACGTGCTGTACGTTGTGAAGACGTCGAGGCTCCCACTGACCATGTATTAACGCATCGACTAGGATAGTCCCCGTTCCAGCGATCTGAAGTTTGTTTTTACCCGCTGTGATGACAAATTTGTCTTCTTTCAATTCGGTATAGTCTTGAAACCAATCCCTTCTAGCAGTCATGTGTTTTGAAGCTCCAGAATCTATCAGCCACACATCCTCATCCTTTGCTTGCTTGATGTCTATTGTAGCTACAAATCCATATTCGTCCATCACCTTTTTTTCGATTTTTGAATTGTTGCTGTTTCCTCTCATTGGACATTCTCGTTCCCAATGTCCTACTTCTTGACATGTTCTACAGCGCGTTACCTTTTTTAGCTCAGCGATAGATTTTCCAGGTCTTCGAACTTTCGCGCTAAAAGCTCCCATTGATGTATCTACGTCATCGGCTTTATTCAACTGATCCTCTTCAAGTTTTAATCGTGCGAGAAGATTATTAAGCTCACGACCTTCTTTCATGTTATACCAGACGGTTTTGAAGTGTTTATACCGTGGCGTTAAGCTGCTGACAATTCGGGACATTTTAATCTTGTCAGATAGAACCTCACCTTGGTCTTCTATTTCTGATGCGAGCTTGATAACACGAGTTACGTAGGCAGAAATGCTATCCGTTTCTTTCATTTGAAGAGCGAAGTATTCTTCATATAAAGTCATCACGCTTACTTCACTTTCCTTTCCATGAATTGATACGAGGGTATCCCAAATTTCCTTTGACGACTTACTCGTGATAATCAATTGAGCTTGATCCGTATCAAGCGCTGAAATGAGAATGGCCATGGCTTGTCCATCTTGCTTTATCCATTCAGATGCGTCTGCTGCAGGCTTCGGTTTAGTTCCATCGACGATTTCCAACAAACTATGACTTCTAAGTATAGCTTCGACATGAAACTTTCAAAGTCGATAATTGCTTCCATCGAAACGATGAACCGATGCGACGTCACCGACCTTCGCCAAGCTCATCTTCTCCTGAACACTGCACGTGGCTTACGAATATCGAATTTCGACTTACACGTTTTTAAATATTAGCGCGGTCTGGGCCCATAACCTGTTGAGTTATTCGTATTTATTGTGAAAATATTTATTAGTACATCGAGTTACATGTTGATAACGTGGTTCGAAGAAGACTGACAAAAACGAGTCTTGTTATAAAACAAATAAAACGCTGGGTTACCGTGGTAACAAAATTTGCGTCTTCAAGCGCACAACTTCAATACGATAATTAATTATCAGCGAATCACTTCAACAACAACTTTAAAAATAAAGGAAGAGGAAAATATATATACGTATTCAAATAATTATATATGAATAAATAGTATAATCCTTAGTTTGAGTTCAAAAAGAAAAGGGGAAAAATATAATAAAAATATATATATATATTGTAACGTTTCACTTCTGGAGGCTTACCGTCCTGCTCCACAAGTGACGCTATGTGAGTTTTTTTGCTCACTTTTATATGTGAGGGCAGGTGCTGCAAAGAAAATAACTCATTGAATAGGGTTGGCTGAAACCCTTTATTATTATTATTCTTTTATTTTATTTTATTTATTTGAGTTAACTACACTCAGATTGGTATCAATTTAATGGTTGTCTTTTTTAGTCCGTGGTTTCTGTTGGAGATGTTAGTTCCGCGGGTTAAATGACTCTATGGGTTTTTTTGTTTTCTGGACGATCGTGATCAGCCCGCGCCGAGACGAAAGCGGATGCCGATGTCTCCAAAGGCGGTTGCCGGCGCTGTCGTGGGGTGATCCGTCGTTCTTTTAATGACTCTACGTAACGCGAGCCTTATCAGTCCACCACAAGACGAAAGCGGTTACCGATGTCTCCAAAGGAGGTCGCCGGCGCTGTCGTGGAGTGATAGGTCGGGTGAACACAATGCTATGCTTTAACTTTGTTCCTATGGAGAGAGAGGCGAGACGAAAGCGGTCACTGAGGTCTCCCAGGGTAGTTGCCGGCGCTCGTGTTCGAGGGGAAAAACGGAGACGAAAGCGTTCGCTAAGGTCTCCCAAAGCAGTTGCCGGCGCTCGTTTCTTTAAGGAGAGGGTAACCGAGACGAAAGCTGTCGCCAATGTCTCCAAAGGCAGTCGCCGGCGCTGGTGTTCGGAAAGCTGTATAAAAAAAAATATTAATTTACCTAAGTCGTTCCAACAGAAACACACGGGTTAATATTAAAAGGGTGGGCTCTTCCTGCTGGTCCGCCTCGTCGATTGCTCCGATGCGTTCCCGGTTGGGGGGAGGATTCGTCCTTGTCTCTTCTTAGCGACGGGACTCTGTCTACTAAAGCCGGGCTTTAGTAGAGATCAAATGAAATTTAACTTTCCGGGTCTGTTCTAGCAGAAGTTCCCCTTTTTTGATTAATCTCGTACCAAGTTCAGGTACTAGCAGCCGTGCATGGGTTAGAGAGGCTTCTGATCTGGAGAGCTGTCCGATCAAGAGTGTCCTTCTGGCCTTCGGCACCGGCATTTATACGGTCCGCAGTTTTGCACACGGCTCTGCTCGCGGCCCTTCCCGTGCGTCTGTGACGCACGCGGCGTTTCGGCGGCTCGGTCAGCGGCCGTGTGCACGACGTTTCGGCGGCTCGATCGTCGGGTCGATATCCGCGGGATCGCACTTCGGGTCGGTACAGAAGGGAGCGTGGCTCTACTATACCATCTCAATATATATGTATATATATAGTAAGGAAAAAGGAAAAAAAAATAACGATAGTAGAATTATAACGAACAACTAATAAATAGGAGAAATAACCCTTTCCTCTAGGAAAAAGGGGGGAAATTTTATATTATATATGAGGCATTCCATCCGGTTTCGAACGGTCAAAAAGTTGTCCACTCCCAAAAAAATTTAAATTTTGTCAAATTATGTAATTATATAAAAAGGATTTATGTACATTTTTTCAAAATTTTTGCATCGCATTGTTTTGAGTTTTTCGAAAGTTCAAAATTTTCTAAAGATCGTTATATCTTAAAAGGATTCGATTACACAGAAAAATGTTTCAGATAAAAAAGTTGCCGTTTTAGATAAACTTTGAAAAAACATTATTTTTTGAATTTTTCGACATGAAAAAATTACCATTCTTATCAAAAATATTCGAAAATAATTTTTTTCGGTCGGTATGTCTCTTTCAATTTATCTAAAAAAATGCCACAAAATGCTTTTAAGTGTGTACAGTAGACACATATTTTTTTAAGATGGCTTGATTACTTGTTCCGTTTTTTTAAATTTAATCGTTTTTTTAATAAGAATAAATTATTATGGAAAATTATACTCCCCTAAACTTTTCTCTCACATTTTTAGGTAAGAAGCATTTAAAAAAAGTAAAAACATTGATCATCTCAAAAAATGGTCATCAAAATAATCGCTTAAAATAAAAATCGAAAAAAAGTGAAATCATATGAGCCAAGTAGGGGTATACAAATGGTATACATACTCAGTATGAAGTATATGATCTGAAGAGTATGTAGACAATAGTGATGAAAAGATACGAAAATAAAAACAAAATATTTTATCATATTTATCAATCGAACAATAGTACACGGAGCCGGCATACAAAAACTTGGCGTGCCAGTTTTTTTTACAATAACTGTCGTACATGGTTCATTAAAATAATCGAGGGAACAGGGGGAACGCCGAGTCTCTTACTTTACAAAATACGACATTGTGCGCCAGTGCAAAATTAATCCTCTCATGATGCAATCCGACTATAGCTCCCATCTTTATGGCAGTACGTGCGTGTGTGGGACTCTCGGTGAACAATACTATCACAGATTACTAGATTCGCTATGAGGGACTGATAGCTTGTTTTGTTTCTATTGGCAATTCGGAAATCAGCCATAGCGAAATTTTATTTACCATCATTAAGCCTTTTAACATTTTATCATTTTCTTTACGAGGTGCACTAGTAGTTCACTACTACAATAACAGTACATTACAGCACAGGGCCTATATCTGTTTTCAATCTACAAGGATGCACTTTGGTCGACTAATATCGATGGTCAAATGCCAGAAAGGCGCAGGGGAGAGCCGGGGAAAATGGCACACCTTGGCAAAACGGGACAATGAGGGCAAAACTCAATTTTCCAATAATTTTTGGATGCCCCATTTTGTCCCAACGATACAGCCGGATTTTCAACCCCGTTTTGGTACACTCACCATCACCGCCACCATCCAAAAGTTATTGTAAAATTGCGTTTTGCCTTATCACCCCGTTTTGCTCCGGTGTACCATTTTTCCCCGCTCTCCCCTATAAGGTTAGCACTCTTATACATCATACGCCCTTATCGATTTAGGCCATTGATATAATTTCTTTCTTTCCTGAGACCTCAACGCAGGCATCAATGCATGTGATTCCAACTAGATCATGAATCAAGTAGCAGTTGAGGAAGTGGCGAATGAAATGAAACCTACGGGTGCATCCTCCTCCCCTCTCCCTCGATTATTTTAATGAACCATGTACGACACTTATTGTGAAAAAAATTGGCACGCCAAGTTTTTGTATGCCCGCTCCGTGTACTATTGTTCGATTGATAAATATGATAAAATATTTTGTTTTTATTTTCGTATGTTTTCATCACTATTGTCTGCATAGTCTTCAGTTCATATACTTCATACTGAGTATGTATACCATTTGTATACCCCTACTTGGCTCATATGATTTCACTTTTTTCGATTTTTATTTTAAGCGATTATTTTGATGATCATTTATTGAGAAGACCAATGTTTTTACTTTTTTAAAAATGTTTCTTACCTAAAAATGTGAGAGAAAAGTTTAGGGGAGTATCATTTTCCATAATAATTTATTCATATTAAAAAAAAAGACAATAATAAAACGGAGCATAGCCTCGGAAGAAGTAATCAAGCCATCTAAAAAAAAATGTGTCTACTGTACACACTTAAAAATATTTTCTGGAATTTTTTTAGATAAATTGAAAGTGACATACCGACCGAAAAAATATTTTCGAATATTTTTGATAAGAATGGTAATTTTCTGAAGTCGAAAAATGCAAAAAATTATGTTTTTTCAAAGTTCATCCTAAACTGCAACTTTTTTGTCTGAAACCTTTTTCTGTGTAATTGAATCCTTTCAAGATATAACGATCTTTAGAAAATTTTGAAATTTCGAAAACCTCAAAACAATGCGATCCAAAAATTCTGAAAAAATGTACATAAATCCTTTGTATATAATTACATAATTTGGCAAAATTTAAATTTTTTTGGGAGTGGACAGCTTTTTGACCGTTCGAAACCGGATGGAATGCCTCATATATATATACATTAACAAAAAAAGTATGTAGACATACACTCGGAAAACAACACTAATTTAAATTTAAAAAAATATATAGGTCAAGAATGTCGCTCTATCATTGCCATTGTAACGCGTACAATTGGTATCGACCAATACATGTGGAGAGTACCGAGGAAACACTCTGGATCTGCGTCAACCGGAAGAAGCCAGACGTTTTAGTTCCTGGCACGGCGGCACTTTTCTGCTATTGGAAAATCGCTTTCTATTTGGAGCTACCAAAAAGGAGAGTTGATTTATTCGTACCACCCGAATGGCGTTCAATCAGTCCAGGAACGCTGGATAATTGGATCAATCAACTGCGTGATGATCCCTACGAGGATATTACCCTGGGCGGCACACCGTACCAATGGCTACCACACGCTTTGATACCGGCAGGACAGTTAGCACAGGACCTCCCGGTCCCTGGGCTCCAAGGATGGCCCGAATGCTTCGAGAAAATCCCCTACTGGAACGAACCACGGGTCCAGTACTCGGATGGGACAGATCTACCAATAAGGATAAATCGCCGTCCACCGTACAGACTCATAGAAGGAATGGAGAAAATTTTCTGCTACTGCAAAATCAGGCTCGATGGAATCGGTGATTATAAATTCGAAGTATGGGTGCCACCCGAGTGGAGAAGGCTCACGCGAAAAGCATTAAACAACTGGAAACTCATACTACGTAAAGACCCGAAGACGCCCAAGACGCTTGGAGGAGTTGCATACGAATGGAAAGGCGATACCATCCTCCCAAAAGGCCAAAATCCAGAACTCCCGGAAAGCCAAGGTTATGGAATCTTCAATTATCATACACAGGAAGATTCCGACTCCGATACCGAGGGCCGATATCCTTGCCCGTATAAGGGACTAGCGCCCGGCGAATCCTCTGTTGACCCAGATTGGGGAACGCAACGATGGGAAGCAGCGGAGTCCATTGAGTTCGGCGGGCGCCCGGAATCACCCGAACCCAGAGAGGTGATCGACCCCGAACTCATTGAAATCTACAAAGAACTAAATATCAAGGAGGGAATCCGCACCGAGCCTTTTCCTGAGGACGATGAGAGAAACAAGCCAACGAAGCCGAAGGCTCTCCCACCTCCACCAATAGAGGAAAAGACTCTCGGGAATTGAAGATCACCCAGTACTTAAAACGAAAAAAGGGGGAAAAAATATATAAATAATAATAAATATATAGTAATAATAATAATAATAAC
The DNA here is from genome assembly GCA_917499995.1 of Ichneumon xanthorius. NCBI lineage: Eukaryota > Metazoa > Arthropoda > Insecta > Hymenoptera > Ichneumonidae > Ichneumon > Ichneumon xanthorius. Next base: position 344,317 of record CAKJTD010000085.1, on the reverse strand, counting down.
AATGGGAACAAGATATATAGGAAAGTAAATAGAAAAAAAAGAGAAAGAAATACTAATTAAGGAAAAGTATTAATTAATTAATTAATCAATTAATTCGAGAAAAAAAATATCTATACGGAAGAAGACTCATATACCTACTCATAGAAGATAAGTTAAAAACAGACCACTAGGTCATGTTTATTGTTTCGACACATTTGATTACAGTTTAATTTTTACGCGTGGACGTTAGAAATTTAGGAAGCATACATAACTCGAACTATAGAACGGTTGTAATATAGGATAAAACACGCATTACGAGAAATAAAGACAAAACCGTTTATATTAAACCTATTGAAACGATCTACCCTTTTTGTGCATGATTTAATCAAGGAAAATAATTTAGGGAATATACGTATATATATACATATATTGTAACGTATCGCTTTTTGGAGTCTTACCGATCTTTGCTCCAAAAGCGTCGCTATGTGAGTTCTTTGCTCACTGTAATTTTTGTGAGGGCAGGCGCTGTAGAATAAAAATTCGAAGACAGAGAATTGATTCTAAATGTCAATTAAAATAATTAGTTTTTATTGAATACAACTTCGTTTTGATCTAATTTCAATTACAATAAATCTTCGGTGGCTCTTTGTGCCAATCGCATTCGCAAATTATCTAAAAAAAAAAATTGTTCCGGGTGAAAAAGGATAGAATTCGCAGACGAAAGCAGTCATCCCCGTCACCAGGGAAAGTCGCCGGCGCTGCCTTTTGGGGTATAGAGGGAATCAGACGAGAGCGGTTTTCCCCGTCACCAGGGAAAGTGCTGTCGCTGCCTGTAAGGAAATTGGGTAACCCAGACAATGGTGGTTACTCCCGTCACCAGGAGAAGTTACCGTTGCTGGCGTTTGGCGAGGATTTCTTGAGTGAGCACGGAGGTACTGCCCAGCTAAGAGTAACCCTCCATGCGTCCGGGCCTCCTTTTATATTGGAGCGCCGAGTGCGCACGGCACGAATTCCGGTCCCCTTCCGTTCCGCGTGACGTCAATGTGACGTCAATCGCCTTGCTTCCCGCGCAACAGGTGATCATGCTCTGCTGACGCAATTGCTGCGTGGCAGGCGCGTGCTCCGAAATGCGCGCCGGGTCTCGAGGTAAGATAGGCGCTTCCCGGCCGTCGACTCCATGGGTATGCGCCGCTCTGTCGTGCGCTCTACCTTACCGAGGCGCTCGGTTTCTCATGGTCCTCGTCGCTGCTCCAATTCTCCGTGGTGCTCCGAAAGGGTTTTGGAGTGGAGCGAGCCTTGAGGAACGTCTCAACGCCCCCCCAAACCAAAGCGTGCGAATTCTTCCACGCTTTTGTTTACCTGAAACAAAGAAACACACAAAAAAAAAAACAACAAGGGGTCGACCACCCGATCGTCCCAAAAAAAAAAAACACAAACTCATTTCCCTTTCGATTTTGTATCAAAATTTTATTACGTAAAAAAAAAATCAAGGGTTTTATTGCTATCCCCCCTTTTTTTCCCCTTTTTTTTTTACAGAATATTTGTAACAACAAAAAAAAAAATAAATGTCGATTTAATGAAACGGAATATTAAGCAAAAAAAAAATATAAAACCGCCATTGGGTTTTTTTTTTTTTTTACTTGTACATATTTCCTTTTTACTTAAGTGTACAGTAACAAAAAAAAACAACAACAATAAAAAAAAAATCGGTGATTTAAATACCGTAAAAAAAAATAAATATGCTTAATTGAGCCTTAGCTTTTTACACCAATTTTAAGCCTCCTTAGAATGTAAGCCTTTTTAAAATGATTGAGTTTAGCTGGCTTATCTGATATTTGTACAAAACACAAAAAAAAAATATATATAGCGAGTCGCTACGGTCGCGCGCGTTGCTTGTTCCTAATGGTTAAGCCTTTGCGATTCATGAAAATATTTAAAAAAAATTTTTAGGGTGTCTATTTCTCCGGGATAGATCTTGGAAGCGCCAAATTTTCGGCGATAAGCCAGTCGCCCATATTCTCTGGGCGCCCGCTCTCGAGTCGGAAAATTTCTGCAACTGGTATTTCTCCTCGAGGATTTCCTCGTCGGGGCTTCACGAGCAGGCACCTCCTGCGCCAGTTTTGGTACACATAGGTCGAGGTCTCATGGCTCCACCGCTCGACGTTCGGTGTTGTGTCCGCAAGCTTGATGAACGTCGCTCGCCATGGAGTTTTGGCTGTGTGTTCGGGTATCCGGAACACGGCATCCCTCGAGATGGCGGCGCATTGGCAAATATCGCCCAAAAAAAAAATCGGCTCGTCCTGATCCCATTGTTTGACGCATTGTGCACGGTGAAATTCTCCTTCGAATTCGACTGTGTACCGGGTGTTCGGGGTGATTTCCCCCTGGACCGGCTCTTCTCCTTCCGTCAAATCACGCAGCGCGATGATCACATCCAACGCTTCCCGGCACAAATCTTTCGTCGTCACGATTACTTTATCAGCGCTCGGGACGCTTATGATGAGGCCCTCGAAACATTGCGTTCTGAGATGGAACTCGATTGGCATCGCTCCCATGTCGCTCTCCCTTTTTTTCGAATAATCTAATCTAAAAAAATAAAATTGACATACTGTTTCTTTCTCTTCACGGGAGATTATAATTTCGCATTTGTAACGAACGTATATTTACCTATCTTTCTCTATTCGGAGACTTTCTCCTCGACTCCTGCCTGAGTTTTCCTGTGCTAATTTTCTCCTTTGTTTTGGAGTACGTGTCGACGTTTAGTCTGCTGTTTTAGCACTGTTCGAGAACCCGTGCCTTTGTTATGATGAGATTTCTACCGTGGCGCCTTGATTCAGTGTTTTGATTTTGAATCAAGGTGGCCGTGGCACCGCGCTAGGGCTTACGGTGCACCATGCGTCCTTCGCCATGGCTGATATAAAAATCAGGTTGTCGCGGCGTTCGCGGCAGCCATGGTAAATTAACCGGGCACTTGGTCATCTGACCGCTGAATCGGTTTTCCTTTTCTTCCCGACTAATTACACTAAACTTTTCTTATTAAATATATTTTTGCTCCTTTTGAGCTAAAAAAAATGTCTTTCTCAAAAAAAACTATTTCCTCTCTTTTCACTAAAAAAAAAAATTTTTCAAAACATAAAAATTTTATTTATTTATTTATTTATTTATTTATTTATTTTATTTTATTTTTTTAATGTTTTTCTTGTTAACTAAAAAAAAACTTCTTTATATAAAAACTTTTTATCTCTTAACAAAAAAAAACTTATTTATTTTTTATTTTATTTTATTTTATTTTTTTTTTTTTTGATTATTTTTAGTTATTTTTTTATTTTTTATTTTCCCCGAATAATTCGCGGAGGCGCCGTCGTTTCTTCTCCTCGTGCTTCGCTGTGTTCTGGCGTTTTTTATTTCGAACATTTGCACGAATATTTTCTTCGGTTATTTCGGATCTCGCTTCTCTTAGATCCTGTTTATCTTGTCTGGCTGCTTCACCTGGCATCCACATTCTGATGTTATCATCGGTCACTTCGGTGAATTCCTCGAGGTCCTCTCGGATCGGCGACAGCAGTGTTAGCACTGTTGCAATTTCGTGGAGAATTGCGCGAATCTCGGGATCCTCCTTTTTATTTGCTGAGATGTTCGACTCCTGTGGACTCACGTTATGCGTTTGCATTCCTCTTTCTTGTCGCTTGATTTGGCTTGTCTGTGTGATCTTTCCTGAGGCGTATTTTGCATCTTGGCTATGCTTTTTCTTCCACTCTCGAGGAAAAAGAATCCTCCCATCGTTAGAAGGTGCACCGATGGTTTCCCACCTTCCCTTCTCTCCTGTTTGGCATCCTATGTGCCGTCTCCCGAAATATTTCTCCGTTTGCGTAGCACTCTCCATTTGGACACGTACTGATACTTCGATGATCGGTGATCGACTGGCTTGCTACCTTTGTCCCGCTTATCTCTATTTCTACTGATGCCATATATATATATTTTCCCTACCTCTCCCTTTTCTTCGAACGCGCGAACCTTATTCTACTTGTGTTGTTGCAGAAGCCTCGTTCGGCATCTCGGCACGCGGGAAATATTTGATTAAATTCCCTGCATGATACATGCCACGTTCTATGCCGTTATTTAATCCTTCGAGGATGTACGTAGCTGCCGCGATTTGTTTTTTTATGCGGTATGGCCCTTCGTAAATCGAGAAAAATTTTGCTATCATTTTATTAGCTGGATCGCTTACGTTGCACGCTTTAGCGAGTACGAGATCTCCCTCATTAAACTGTATTAGTTTATGGGTTTTATCGAATCTTTTTGCTCGATTTAAACCCTTTTTTCGGATTCGTTCGGCGGCGAGCATTAACTTTTACTCATAAACTTCATCGTTTTCGCTGTTTAAATCACCGATTGTTTGGAGCCATTGTCTCCAAACACGCACAGGCTTTTTATTCAGCTGTAACTCGACTGGAGTAAACTCCGTTGTCTCGTGGTGGGTTTCATTTATACAATTCTGTATAATTTTAACCCACTTAACCCAGGAAGAGTGTCTGCCGGTTATTAATGAGCGAAAAAATCGTCCTAATTCGCGATTGACTCTCTCGACTATATTCCCTTGCGGGTGTCGGATGGAGGAGAAAATCGGCTGTATATTCTCTCTCTCTAATGCCTCAAGCCATTTTCTTGATGTGAACTGAGTTCCATGATCGAACTGTAGACTCTTTGGCTTTCCGTATGTTGGAATATAATCTTTTAAGATTTTGTTTAACGTCGTGGTGGCCGTGGCGGTTTTTAATGGATATAAAACTACATATTTCGAGAATGCGTCAATCGTGACGAGCAAATACTTCATTCCTCCTGCTCCTGTTGGCAAGGGACCGTAAAAATCGATTGAGACGAGATCTCCCGGGCCTTCTGGTGTCAGGTTTTGTTGAGCAGCGTACGAATGCTGATTCGGATGTTTGTTCCTTTGACATGAATCACACGTCGTAAGGAGCATTCGTATCTTTCGGTATAAACGAGGGTACGAGAAATCCTCTTCGAGAATCTTCCATACTTTCTTCGCTCCCACGTGTCCATAGCTGTCGTGCGTGTACCAAATGAGATCTTCTATTAATCTTTCGGGTACCATTACTTTTTTTCGACCATTGGCGGCAACTTTTAACAACACGTCGTCTCGTAATAGATATTTTGAGTTATCTTCGGAAACTCCTGCAATGATTTCCGCTAGCTTGGGCTCTTCTCGTTGCCACTGTGCTAACATTCGTACACCCTCCATTATGGGTCGCGGGGCTTGGGTCGCAAGCAGTTCTGCAATGATTATTTCTTTTCTTTTATTTCCGGCTTCCGGAGGTTTGGCACGGCTTAATACATCGGCCACGATATTCCTTGCCCCCGGACAGTGCTCGAATAATAAGTCGTAGTCCTGGATTGCCAACACCCATCTTGTCAATCGATCATTTAAGAGTTGACAATTTCGCAGGAATATTACGGCTTTGTGATCAGTGATCACCGTGACCTGTGCTCCATATACGTACGTCCTAAACTTTTTTAAGGTCCATACTACAGCGAGCAATTCTTTTTCTGTGGTGGTATATGCCACCTCGGCTCCTTTGAGCGTTCGGCTAGCAAATACCACCACTCCGAGCTCCCCATTGGCATCTCTCTGTGCCAAAGTGCCTCCTAGTGCATAATCACTTGCGTCAGTTTGCAAGATGTATCCTCTCGAGGGATCGGGGTGCTGGAGAAGAACGTCTTCGATGAATAAACCTTTTATCCTATCGAAAGCGATTTTTTCGACCTCCTCCCATCGCCACTTTACCCCTTTATGGAGTAACTCCAATAATGGAATAGTTTCTTCCGCGTGTTTGTTCGTAAACTTTGTATAATAGTTCACCAATCCGAGAAAACCTCTTAACTGTTTGAGGTTTCGTGGTGCTGGGAAATCCTGGATTGCTTTTATTTTTTCCGGCTGTGGTTTTATCCCGTTTGTCGTGATGATATGTCCGAGAAAATTTATTTCTTTTCGGAAAAATTGAGCCTTTCGCAATTTTAATGTCATTCCGTTTTCTGCGAGCCTCTCGAGTAACGCCTCGAGATGATTCATGTGCTCTTGAAAATTATTTGAGATGCAGAGCAGATCATCCACGAAATTTATTATGTTTTCCCCCATGTTTCTTAAAACGATATCGAGCGCTCGTAGCAGGCTCGAGGTACTAGTTTTTAAGCCAAATGGAGTTACCACGAACTCGTATACTCGGCCTCGATGTCTGAATGCCGTGTATTTTCTCGAGTCGGGATGAAGTGGAACTTGCCAAAAGCTGTTCGTTAAGTCGAGGCTCGTCATGACTTTTACTGCGTGGCACCTTTGAAATATTTCTTCTGTGTTCGGAGTGCATTCGTGGTCATTAGTTAAAACCTGATTGAGCTTTCTTGCATCCAAACAGAGTCGAACGGTTCCATCCTTTTTGTCGACAACCGTCAGAGGATTCACCCATGCGCTTGTAGAGCGTTGAATAATATTCAACTCGAGTAATTTTTCTATTTCTCGATCCACCTTCTCCTTATAGAGCATGGGTATTGGATACGAGTGCGCGACTATGGGAGTTTCTGTCGTTACTTCCAGCCGATGTTCGTAGACTCCTATCCTACCGGGTGTTTTTCGGAACACGTTCCGGTATCTCCACAGAGTCTGCCGGAGCCTTTCCTTTTCTTCCAACGTCGACAGATTCGCTTCTTCGACGACTGTGTCGATTTCTTCCATTGTTATTTCTTCGGGATCTCTGCTTCTGTTTTCTTGACTAAGATGTTCTACCGTCGCTTCATCGGTAGTCTGCTCTATCTTTTCTTTGTTTTTCATTTCTGGGATTTTTAGGAGTATCTTTTTATTTTTAACTCTCTCTACTTTTTCTCCTTCGGGAGCTGTTTCCCTCTCCTTTTTAGAGGTTTCAATCGAACCTGTTTTCTCATCATTTTTTTGTACGGGGTTTGTTGGCACATTGTCCGCCAACTCATTATATTTAACCCTGAGAGTGTCGTTCTCGAGGTCGATCAAGCTGCTGAGAGGTTTTAGAGTGTCGACTCCGAAAAGTACGTCCCGAATTAATCCGGGAATGACGAGGTATCTCACATAGACGCGGATCTTCCCGATTTCCGTCATAGCCATGACTTGCTTATTAACCTTGCAGGGCCGTCCTTTAACTGCACCCTTTACCGTAACTCCGGTCACCGGAAGGATGGGACAGTTTGTGAAAACTTCCTTATTTTCCAAAAAAAATTCTTCTGATAGCGCAGTTACCTTAGCACCGCTGTCTATCAGAACGGTAACCGGAATTCCTTCAACCTTTGCATATATTTCCGGGCATTCCACAAGTGGGAACTTTTCTTCGTTAATCTCATCTCCCATTAAAAATTCTCTCGTATCCGAGAATATAGTATTAATGGGGACGCCTTCTGTCTTCTTTCCTGCATATTTTTTTCGATGTTCCGTTGTACTCCGCCTGTCGTTTACCAAATTTTTGCTCGCCGGGACGGGTACAACGGCTATGCGTTTCCCGCCGCCGACGTACTCGGCTTCTCCAAATCTTTCTGCGTTTTTAACGCTTGGACCGTATTGTTCTGTTTCGGGGAGCAGTTTGGTTTTGTGGCGGTTCCCCGGCATTGTACGGCCGATTCCATGTCCGTGGCCCCCCCCCCCCCCAACCTTGGTTCGTTTGCTGAGGTTGTCGATTCGGGGCACCGGATGTGTGAGCCGGTTTCGGCTTTTCTGAGGCCTTGTTTTGTGTCTCCGATTTTTTATTTGCTTCTTTATTTCGGTGGGCGTTTGTTGGTCCACCTTGATCGATTTTTTCGAGAAATTGCATAAGTGCCTCGAGTGTTTCGAATCCTCGTCCTACGATGGTGGCTTGTATCTCATCTGAGAAATGCTGAGCCAAAGATCCGACAATATCTTTATCGGATGGGGGAGGAATTAAGTCTCGTGCACTCCCCAACATCCTGGTAGCGTACTCGACTCTTGTCGAATTATTCTCTTCGTAAGATCCAAATTCGAGATTTCTACGGATTTTTCTTTGGACGTCTCGGCTCCAATATCGCTCCTGGAAACTGCGCTCTACATCCTCGAGGGAATGCATCTGTTCCTCGACGAGAAGCCACCATTCCTTTGCCGTCTTTTCGAGACACTGGCCGAGCAAATATTTTAATTCCGGTAACTGAGGCTGTGTGACTTCGCAATATTGCCGAAACTCCCGTAGGAATTTCATCGGCCTCATTTTGCCCGAGCCGTCGAATGTAGGTGGTCTCAAACGAATTTGTGATTCTATGAATGTCCTAGATCGGCCCTGGACAGTTCTTTCCTCAATTATCGAGTCGGCATCATGTTGCTCCCACTCCCGTATCTTTTCGGGATGTTTAATGATCCTCGTACTTTCGGTATCCGGTTTATTTTCGCGATTTTTAATGATTCGGATACTTTCTGTATCCGGTTTATTCTCGAGTTTGTTGGCCAGTGCTTGCAGCCTTTTCTCTAATTCTTGGTGTGCAAGTCGTTGCTGCGCGTTGTTTACTTCCACTACGCTCATCCGTTCCGCGTTGTCCAAGAATTTTTCGTCGAACTCTTTGATTTTCGTTTCAAGTGGTTGGGTAACTTTATGTACCTCGGTTGCTACCTGAGTCCGGACTATCTTCATTTTATCGATGACCCGGGTCTCGATTACCGCCAGTCGCCTATCGACTGTTTCAAGCATATATTTGTCTCTCTGCTCGATTAATTTGACGATTTCGGCGCGTTGATCCTTGGACTCTTGTTGCATATTGATGATTGCGCCGGATAGTCCTTCCAAGCGCATGGTGTTGTCTCGGATGGCTTGCCGGATATCCAGCATAAACTCTTCAGTAGCTGTGGACTCACGAGATTTTGCCAATACTCGTTTTCCTTTTACTTGCTGGGCGAGTGGGTTGCTAGCTTCTCCGAATTTCCCATGTTCGGGATCCAAAAAGACTTCGGATGCCTTGTGCGGGAGCGTGATATCGCCGGCATTAATTCCTACCCCTGAGTCGAGGAGTTCTTGTACCTCCTCCTCGGTAGGCTTATCGTCAGGTCGTTCGTCCTCTTCTTCTCGATTTTTGATCGCGGTAGTCTCATCCTCCGGATCCTTTTCCTGCCGTTTCTCCTTTCGCCGCTTATTCTTTTGTTTTAGATCTAATTTTTTACGGGACTCTTCCCCCTGAGATTCTTCTCCTGATGTTATACTTTTATTGTCGTCGTCCGACATTTTAATCTTCTTAAATGAAATTTAATTTAATTTTAACCTAATTCCTGACTTTACTAATTAATTAAAGACTCGAATTTTATCGCACCTGCCCCACGTTGGGCGCCAGTTGTAACGTATCGCTTTTTGGAGTCTTACCGATCTTTGCTCCAAAAGCGTCGCTATGTGAGTTCTTTGCTCACTGTAATTTTTGTGAGGGCAGGCGCTGTAGAATAAAAATTCGAAGACAGAGAATTGATTCTAAATGTCAATTAAAATAATTAGTTTTTATTGAATACAACTTCGTTTTGATCTAATTTCAATTACAATAAATCTTCGGTGGCTCTTTGTGCCAATCGCATTCGCAAATTATCTAAAAAAAAAAATTGTTCCGGGTGAAAAAGGATAGAATTCGCAGACGAAAGCAGTCATCCCCGTCACCAGGGAAAGTCGCCGGCGCTGCCTTTTGGGGTATAGAGGGAATCAGACGAGAGCGGTTTTCCCCGTCACCAGGGAAAGTGCTGTCGCTGCCTGTAAGGAAATTGGGTAACCCAGACAATGGTGGTTACTCCCGTCACCAGGAGAAGTCACCGTTGCTGGCGTTTGGCGAGGATTTCTTGAGTGAGCACGGAGGTACTGCCCAGCTAAGAGTAACCCTCCATGCGTCCGGGCCTCCTTTTATATTGGAGCGCCGAGTGCGCACGGCACGAATTCCGGTCCCCTTCCGTTCCGCGTGACGTCAATGTGACGTCAATCGCCTTGCTTCCCGCGCCACAGGTGATCATGCTCTGCTGACGCAATTGCTGCGTGGCAGGCGCGTGCTCCGAAATGCGCGCCGGTTCTCGAGGTAAGATAGGCGCTTCCCGGCCGTCGACTCCATGGGTATGCGCCGCTCTGTCGTGCGCTCTACCTTACCGAGGCGCTCGGTTTCTCATGGTCCTCGTCGCTGCTCCAATTCTCCGTGGTGCTCCGAAAGGGTTTTGGAGTGGAGCGAGCCTTGAGGAACGTCTCAATATATTTGAAAAAAAATCCACATATAATAACTCCGAACAATTGAGTTGCGGGTAACATGACCAGGGAAGGAGTAAAATAACCAAGCTCTCGCGGTCAGGGACACCACCCGACCGACCAATAACGTAGCGACCGCTCTCCCAGGCAACCAGTAAGGGTCACGCAAAGACAGAGATGGAAAACACCTCTAGTTGGAGAGGTTTAGAAAGAACAGAATAAGGAAGAACAAACAATCAAAGCATGCTATGAGAAGTCAGAGATGGAAGCAGCAAATTTGGGGAGGAAAAAACGAAATATCGAATAAACGTTTTTCCTTCCCCTATTTCTTCATTAACAAAATCCAAATAAACGGCGAAAATTATCCCTGAAACCCTAAATATCACAATCTAATATAAAAACAAAAATAACAAATTACAGAAAACCCATCAACTACAACAGTGACAATGTCTAACTACGAAGAACTAGAATTATTCAACGCGTTTGTATGGGGACCACCCAAGGAAAAGCCGAAAGAAGCGGGAAAACCAATGGAAACTCTTGGACCTCAAACAAATCAGGGTGACACGGAAGTACACAGTAACAAAACAGGAGATACTAAGGGAACCACTAGAACGAAGGTAGTAAGAAAACATAATAATAAACATACAGAGAACTCATCGCAGAAAACATTAGCCGAGCGATGGCAAGACAAGGCCATGCGGTTAGCTAATACAATCACAAAAATTATATTAGATAAAATTGAGGGAAACGAAGAGTATATTACGCATAGCGACGCACAGGAGTACGTTACCATTATGCGAAAAACCTTGGCTGAATTAGGCGCGAAACTCGAAGTCGTAAAACATCATGAGGAACCAATCCATGCAAGCATAATTACAGTACTCTGGCCTTCAGAGGAACCGAATATAATCGTACAATTCGGAACTGATGAATTGACTACCGAAATGCTTGCTTTAAAATTAGCCCTTCTTAAAATTCGAGCCATGCTAATCGCGATATCGAAACCCATGGAAGACATGGCGACAAACTATTAAAAAAAAAGAAGAGAAAAGAAGGAAAACAACAACAGGATTAATTAGAAAAAGAAAAAGACGTAAAACAAGAAAGGTAATGATAAAAAAAATCATGGGAAATAAAAAAGGAAAAAAAACACTGACGAATAACTCGACCCCAGTAAACGAAAGTCAGGGGAGTCATCTTACGATCTAGTGGGATCCAAAGGGATGGATCGACCAAAAAAACAAAAAAAGGGGAAAAAGGGAGAAATGAAGATTCGTGGCATCCTTTTTTTTGCATGAGATACCGCGATCATCTTTGTCCTCAATGGTAAAATACCCCATGGGTCCCAACGGTAACATAAAAACATAAGCTGAAAAAAAGGGGAGGAAACAAAAAAAAAAGAGATAATGTACATCATGAAAAAAAAAACACAAAAAAAATATATAATAATAATAACAATAATGATAAATAGCAAGATAATTAAATAAACAAATAAAAAAAGGGGAAAGGAAAATGCGCACTTATAATAATAACAACTTAGCAGAAGTAAACACTAGCACAATAAGTGGAAAATGAAAAAAAAGAAAGAAAAAAAATCAGTTATTAAAAAAAGAGAGGAAACTAGAAAATAAAAATAATAATAATCTAAAGGTAATAATAACAAAAGGATATACAAATTGAAGACAAATATATATATATTGTGACGTGGTACGTCACAAGTCCTTCCCTAAACTCGGCTCGAGTCCGCCGCTCACCCAACGTTAGACCCGGATAATTTTACTTATTTTTTCTAGTTATATTTTGTGTAAGATAGCGTTTAAATTCCCGTTTTTTCTCTCCCGTTACCCTTTTGTTTGAATGTGCGCGACTCGAGGACAATATCGACATTCCCCCCCCCCCCCCCCCCGACAGCCCACGATCAGCAAGGAACAGCAAAGGAACGAGAGCCAACGTGCTGACGCCGAGGAAGGTAGGAGGATCGTGGACGAGGGGAAAAGCCGCCAAAAAGTCCGCCGAAAAGACCGTCCGAAAAGCCTCGAAAATCCCGCCGAAAAGCCGCCACTGCCCGTCCGCCTGCCGCCCGCTGGGATCGTCGACGCACGGCATCGATTGACGATCCAGCGTGGCCCCTGTCGCCACCTCCCGTAGACCGGAAGAAAGACGCCCGTCTATGAGTCCGATTACCGACCGACGCTGACGCACAGGTGCTCTCGTCCCCCACCACCATCAGCGCCGACGTCGACGAAGAAGAAGACCCCGCCATGTCCCTTACTCTCCGAGCCGAGCGCGTGACGTGTGGACGTGTGTGTGAGACCGGGAGTCATTAATTTTAAGTTAAGAGGAATATTGTATAGTGTGAAAGATTCTTCGAAATTATATTGTACAGACTCCGTTAAGGAGAGTAAATCCCATTACGACGAATCAGCGATAGCCCAGGGACAGGATTTGGACCGATACACGGATTATATAAAGACTGAGGCTGTCCGCTGATTCAAGGAGAATTTTGTAACCGAGATCCACGTGTGTGGAATTTGATTGAGTGAGCCCCGAAATTGTCCGTAAGTTTTTTTTCCCAACCCCTTTGACCCGTTTTCATCCCCCGACCGCCCCTTATTTTTTTGTAAAAGTTATTAGTGAAAGATTTTTGCCTCGTGGTCGACACGTGGTCGACATTTTTGCACACGAGCAACGAGAAATCGCGCGCGTGGTGAGCGGCGTAAAATTCGCACAATAGTTTAGTTAGTCAAAGTTTTTCCCAATCAATCCCATTAAGACTGACACATTTTTTTTGTGAAGCGGGTTAAAACCGAGGTAATATTGTCAAGAAGCCCTGGACAGTGCCTGCAGCCTGAGAAGTCTCATCCCCCTCCCTCCCCCGTTCCCGCTAGCCGAGTGCAGTAAAAGACAATAGATTTCGTTTCTTTCTCTTTCTTTTTTTTTTTGGATTCGATTAACTAAATCGAAAGTTCCGGTGCTACACCGTTACAGTAGCTGGCGCCCAAAAACAAGTGATTATTTCTCGAGTTTGATATTTTTCTGAGTTTGCTAAATTAAGACCAGCATTGTGTAGAATATCCACCGGCCAGCCCCCTTCTCCCCTCCCCTTCCCTGCGATTGACCTTGCGAATTTCCGTCCCGGCGATTACCATAAGTTATATTATTTTCGTGAGTTTTGTTATTGATTATTTTCCGATTTCCTTATTTTTCTCCGAGTATTAATTATTTTTCGACCTTTGTATTTCGCCCTGCGTATTAATTATTTTTCGACCTTTGTATTTCGCCCTGCGTATTAATTATTTTTCGACCTTTGTATTTTGCCCAGCGTATTAATTATCTTTCTATTTTCTTATTTCCCCCGCGTATTGATTAATTCTTGTTGTTATTTTTGAGTTCTTTGCCCCCTTTTTCTTATTTTCGATTGGGGATTATAATTGTAATAGCGAACCCCTTTTCTTTATATCGGATTATTATTTAGATTGTTTATTCTTGTTTTCAAATCCCTTCAACGTACCTGTACCGGCGTTGAAGCGGCCGGATATTATCACTATTTTGTTATTGACCATTCACTGAACAAATTATTATTAAAAGTCATTTCTTTCACATTTCTACACAAAACTCTGGAGTATTATTTCCCCCTTTTCCCTCGTCCTATATTTCCCCGATTGCCCCGTTTGGAAGCGTTATTTAAAAGGAAGTATCATCACAATATATATACATATATGTATTGTAGCGTGGCAAAATTTTGCGCCGCGATTTTCGACTCGTTCGGGCTCACACGAGGCGACACTGCAGGGCCTAGCTGGTAAAATAGAATATTTATTAATTTAAGTGTAACCCAAATTTCATGTACGCCGGGACGAGAGCGCCGATTGAGGAGAGATGCCCGACGTGAAGGTCGAAATTGGACCCGCGAGACGTGAGAGCTCGAGCTGGAGTAAATTGGGAGTACCGTTCTACCTCCCTGCTGTCGGAGTCGTCAACGATAGGAAGAAGGATCATCTGAGAAGATCTTCGATTTGATTGTTCAACGCATCGCATGGATAGTTGCAGTCGTCCGGAGTCTCGGGCTGCGGCGAAGATAACCGCCGAAGAGTCTCCCGTCAGGGAGAATTGAGTACCTCTGAGGGAGCTCTGTATTACCAGCGGTAGAGGAATTGCGTGCGTGCGGGAGATCGATGAGCGTATCGACGTGCGTAGCGTTCAGCTGTGCCGGAAAGGGCCGAGGAATGCCCGAAATTGTGCGAATTTGTCGCGACGATTAGGCAGGGAGGTAGGGATAACGGTAGCGAGCGAGATCGCGAGTCGATACTCGGGGCACTTCTCCGTTGTGAGTTCGAGCAAGCGGATCGATTCCGTCAGTCATCAGGTTTCGGGAATTATCCATCGGAGGGAGGATGGATCTTTTGACGGCAACGATATCCAGTCCGTTTTTCCCGTTCGCGTGGCTGCGACTCGATACGGTGAGCTTTCGTCCAAGGGTTTTTCTATTTGTGTACGGCTACGGTCAATTGGTATTTTTGTGAATTTTGTAATCCCGAGCGTGGGAAATTATAATGTATATCGACAGCGTGCTTCGTTCAGCCGTGCCGGAGAGATCGGGACCGCCGTGTTTCGGCAGGTGTGTGTGACGTTGTGTACGGGTTTTGTTTTGTGTGACGCCGCGTGGACGACCCGGGAAACCGTATGCGGTCTTCCTCGAAGCCGCCGAGAGTTTGGGGAAATTGAGTCGAGTAAATGCGTTCATTAAATTCTTTAGAGTACCGGGAGGGATTTTATGTCGCCTTGGGAAATTTTCACGGGAAAGTGCGATAAGCGACGCGTCGTCGTTTGCGGAGTCTTCGGGCGCGTGGTCAAAAGGGTGCGAATGTTTATTTATTACCGCGGCAACGGGTTGGGTGAATGTTTAAAATCGCTGCGTTTATTCGGGCGGGGTGAATGAGAGCGCTGGATATTGTACCACGCTGGATGTGTGAGCTTTAGATAACCAAGATCACGCGTGAGCTAATGCGAAGATCCGGGAGAACGCGACCGTTGGCGTGCGTGTATGTGAATGCGTGAGGCTATGTTGAAGCGAGCGAGTCCCGGATACCGGGCAATATTTGTTGTATAGAATTTGTAATTCGTTTTGATTTGCGGGACGAGGGTTTTACTCCGGGTCCTCCGGTTTTTCCCCTCATTAGCTGGTTGATTTCATTTAATAAAGATTCGAGTCTTGGTTCCCGTATTGCATAGCTCTTTTATTGTGTTTCCGTGTTTGTGTCGTGTGTCGCCCGAACAGTCAGTTGCTTATCCAGCCACTCTACCCTCGAGACGGCCGCAGTCTTAGCCGGGACTGGCCGAATTCTCTCCTGGTGCATGTTGATGCGCCTGGCGCCCATTCCTTCGGGATAAAAAATAAAGAGAGAGAAATTCGGGTTCGCGGTAGGCGATTTTCCAGCTCGAAGGAAATCGCGCTACAGTATAATAATAATATAATAATAATAATAATAATAATAATAATAATAAATTAGAAAAAAAACAACAAAAAGAATATAGATAAAAAAAAAGAGAAAAGGATAATAATAAAACAAATAAAATATAAAAAAAAATAAAAATAACAAGCCGCTCCGCGGCTCGTTGGGGGGCTCCGCCCCCCAAACCCCCGGTTGGGGGGCTCCGCCCCCCAAACCCCCCGGAAAATGTCCCTTCGGGACATTTTTAAGGCACTCACAGATTTGTACGCACGTCGCGCTTCGCGCGCCGCCCGAGCTGTTCGCACGACGCGCTTCGCGCGTCGCGCGACCTGTCCGCACGGCGCGCTCCGCGCGCCGTGTCAGTGGTTTGCACATTGCGTTACGCATGCTGGAATTGTATTCGTGCATCGCGCAATGCGCTACGAAAATGTATGCATACATATTATGTCAGACTTGCGTTCTGAAATATTATTCACAAATTTCGAATAGTCATTATAAACGTGTAATATACAAATATGTTTTACGAATTAAAAATGTTTGAAATCGAAAATAATTAATATTCATAATAGCAATCAGATATGTTAAAGTTTTCAAAAGATTTAAAATATCACCGACAAAACTATATTTCGAAGAATTTAGAGTTATCGAGTAAAATTTTTTTACGCGACTTGACTAACACTGTAAATGTGACTGATTTAATACAGATGATCATGAATTTCCAAGAAATCCTAAGATTAAGCTTCATGGAAAGTGGTGTAATTAGTCAGCGCGCGGCTAACCGGATACCCATCCAAGTAGGGTAGAGCGGGGCAGAATGGGACAGTGGGTTAAAATGGGACGGTGAGCAAAACGCAAGATTCCAATCATTTTTGGATGTCTCATTTTGCCCTGTTGATACATCCGGATTGTCTGTCCCGTTTTGCCCCATTCTCTCATCCAAAAATCATTGGACTATGGCGTTTTGCCCCACTGCCCCAATTTGCCCCGCTTTTCGGACCGACGCCAGCACCGCAATGTAGAAACAGTTTTCTATTTTGACAGCTACAATTGCGAGTGTTTTTTGACATGTAATAATTATAGTTCGTGAGTGATACAAAAATGTACTCGTGAATTATCGTGGATATCTTTTAATGTGTACAGTGGAATTTTTGTAGATTTTTTAAAATGTGATGTATGTAATGTGCGCGATGATTTCAGTGAAAAAAACGGAGATCACGCGTTATTACGATAACGCATAAGAGTAGGGATAGAAGTGTGAATTATAAAGAATTAATAAAAGAAACATTGTTCATAGAGAAAGCGATGTAAATGATGTTGAAGAAAATAAAGAATTTATGTGTAAATTAATGTTTTCCTACTTTATTAATTTTCACATTATCATGAGATATAGTGATGGTACATTTGAAATGTCTTTTTCATTTAAATGTGGGGCGAAATTCTTAATGTGAATCATTCAGAATAGGGAATTGTTCGAAAAGGTTACAAAAAATATCCTCAGATTGGCTCTATATAATGTCCGAAGACAGAGAGCTCAATTCATCATTGGATGGGGATAATTTCAAGGAGGATATTTTTTTGGGAGATGAAAAAATACATACAAAGCTTTTTTGTTTTTTCAGTACACTTATTAATGAATTTGTGACAACGGAAATAAACGAAGTATTGTTAAATGAGTATATTAAATATTGCTTCATTTGTATATATTTTTCTAATTGTTATTTATAACTATGACATTATCTGAATGTAATATTTTGTAATTATTTAATTGTTTAATTCAAACCATATGGGTTTATGATCACTATATAAACTTTCTAATATATTTATGTCTAAATTTTTGTTATTACTAAAACAAAGATCAATGAATGTCTTATTATCTGTTG
The DNA here is from genome assembly GCA_917499995.1 of Ichneumon xanthorius. Taxonomy (NCBI): domain Eukaryota; kingdom Metazoa; phylum Arthropoda; class Insecta; order Hymenoptera; family Ichneumonidae; genus Ichneumon; species Ichneumon xanthorius. The sequence continues at coordinate 326,764 of CAKJTD010000085.1, read as the reverse complement.
TAATTATATTGTTTCGTAATACCAAAAACAAATTATTACTCTCCATGAATCTTAGTAATGGTACACTTAAATTGGATTCTTTATCGTATACATTTATATTAAAATCTCCTATGATAATGCTATATGGTAAATTTTCTTTTTCTATGGCTTTTAAGGCTTTATTTATATTACATTTAAAATTTGTAAAGGAAAATTTTGGTGATTTATAAATTGTAATAATGCAATAATTATTAACTGTTATACCGGTTGTAATCATATAACCATTTTTATATTGATTTGTACAATGATAAAACTGTTTAACTGAATTAATTAATGTTGATTTGACATACGTGATGTTTCCAAAAGCTTTCCTGGCATTTCCTTGGCAATCTTGACGTTGAACAATGGAATAATTATTTATATTTAAATTATCGCTAGGCAATGTCCAGGTTTCTACAAGACTTAATATATCACAATTTATGAAACTCCTTTCTGATTTTATCACAGGTAAGTGTTTATTTAGACTTCGAACGTTTTGATAAATGAATAAAACATTTTTACTATAATCTTCTGGAAATTTGAGTAGTAAACGTAATGGATTTTCTGTTCTTAATCTAATCATTTCTAATTTAACTTTGTCTTGATTATTTTCACGAGGTGGCGCTGTATACTGGGATTTAATAAATAATCCTTTTGCACTAGTTGCCCTACTAAATGCAACATATAACATTCTTCGATCCATTCTATTTGTCAAGTTTACTACTACACTTTGATATGTTCCTCCTTGAGATTTATGAATTGTAATTGCTTCTGCCGGTGTTACAGGAAATTGTTTTCTACATAACTGTATAGCTGACGATTTTCTTAAATTCATTGTTCTTGATACACGTTCTATTGGTGTTAAATCAAGAGGAATGTTATTCATGTTCATTTGATGTAAAAATTCTGATCGCGTTAATTTACCAACGTTTAAATCTTCAAATTTCAAATATATACGTGTAGGTATACGAATACGATTGTTTGTTGATGCATCTATATAATATCCATATGATATTTTTTTCAATCTACCACATGCTCCATTGGTTAAACCATCTTCAGTTCGAATGTTTACAGTTAACATATATCTTGCACTTATTTTTAGCATAACATTACTTGATAAACCTTGTGTTTTACTTGATGGAACGATTTTAGCATATTGTAGCATTTTTTTTTTACTATCAATTGTGCCTTCTCCTATACAATAATCAACACATTCGCTGTCGGATGCTTCAGTTTGCAGAGAATTCAAGAAATTGATGTTATAATTATCTACTAATGCATTAGTTGGAAATAATATCATGCTGTCTTTTGGAATTTCTACATTATTTGGTAATTTATCGCATTGTCTAGATATAAAAAGATCATTATTTTCTTTTGTTGTATTCCCAGAAGCTAAATTATTCAAAGCTTGAGCAAATGTTTTATCTTCCTTCTGACGCATTATTTCTGTTAATTCATATATTTGAAATTTAGACCATAAATAAGCACCTTGTAATATTCCTAGAGGATCTTTGTCACATTCGAAGATCCATCCATCCATGACAGGTTTTAATTGATTGAAATCACCTAACACAATAAGTGATAGTCCACCGAATATTTTATTAGTATTAAATATTTGTTGAAGACGTTGGTTTATTTGGCCAAATACTCTACGTCCTGTCATGCTGATTTCATCAATGATAAGTATTTTTATATTTCTGAATTCGTATGCCAAAGTATGTGCTGCATCGCTATTTAATCGGTTCATCGTAGTTTGATTAATCGGTAAACTAAATGTTGAATGAAATGTTGATCCTCCTATACCGAATGCTGCTCGGCCAGTTGGAGCACATTTTAACAGAAATAAACTATCTGGGTCGTTTTCGGTATTCATATATAGACGTAATATAGATTGTGTAAGGATACGAATTAACAAACTTTTTCCTACTCCGGCTCCGCCGCTTATGAAATGGAAAAATTGACTGTCGTTCGTTTTTAATCTATACATTAAATCAATGTGGTATTTATATTGTTTTTCATTTAAGATTGATAATAAATTGTAATATTCATTATCTTGCATTAGTTTCGGAACAATAAAAGTTTGTCTAGTTTTTCCAGGTTCGTTACAAATTTCAAGACCAATATCAGCACGTTGGTATCCAATATCGTGAATTATAAATTCGGCAGGGATTGTTTCGGTTTTATTTTGGTCGTCGTCGTTAATGTTTTCATCATTATTTTCATCTAGGACATTTTCTAATATATCATCATAATCAATAAACGCATTATGTATATATTTAATTCTGTTTTTTATAATAATTTCTTTAAATGTTTCATAACATGATTGTGCATCAATGTCGGTTGGTTCATTTTCGCGCCATGGATGAAATAATAATAGATGTTCTCTATAATATTGAATTTCATCCTGATGAATATTATATTTTCTAAATCGGATAATTTTAGGTTTAGAGCGCAATTGAATATAACCTGTATTTTTTAATAAAGGAATCCAATTACTTTTAATGTTGTTGTTATTTTCTATTATTTCATCGTCATTTTCGTCTTCGTTTATATCTTCATTGTGTAAAATTGTTTTTTTTCCTGCAAAAGATTTTTTGTAATTATACAATGCTGCGAAATCAGCCAAGCATGTATCTTCTATTGTAATTGGACGAAATTTATAATGATCGAATAGGCCAGATTGTACTATATCTGTTGAATCGGGATCCAAGTGTTCTAATTCAGTTTTTGATTTCAAAAGTTTAGTTCTTTCTTCAATTGGAATAGTGCTAATATAAATTGAACTTCTCGAAGATTGAGACATTGTCATTGATAACAAATGATAGACTACTTCTTGTGCAGAAATTTCACTTTTATTGACAAAACAATTGGCAATGCTTCTAAATTGATTTTTTATTGAGGTATTTCCTTTTTTTAATAAGTCTGCACAGTCTCTTAGTGTACTTGCCATTCCTCTCTGTGATTTATTAATATAATTTACAACATACGATACACATGCATAAGGATCTAAAATGAATTGAATATCCATGTTTGCCTGATGTAATTTCAATATTGATTCGTTGAACGGATTAATTTTAATATCACATACATTTCGTTTTAATAGTATCATTGGTTTTTTAATATGCGCTCGAATCGCTGTTATGTATTCGTTTTCAGTCATAGATAATGATTTTAAGAATTCTTTGTACGTCATATTTGTATAAGTTTTTATATCACGACTTATAAGATTCAATTGCGTTTTTATAGATTTAAATTTTGCATATAATACTTTCTTTTCCTTAGCACTACGCGTATCCAATGGTTCGATGATAGTTGTTTGTTTCATTGGATATTGTGGTATATTATATTTACAGACAACTAATTGATGTTCAATCTTTTTACATTTTTTTGAGTGTTTGTGTGTTTGTAATGGAATTAATGATTCAATATTTGAATTATGCGAATTACACGATATTATCGTATCTATGAATGTTTCACATTCTCTTATAGAAGTAATATTATCGGGATTGTATATTGGGGCATTTTTTAACCAAATCAATGAATGTATATGCGGACTTCCACGGTGTTGGAACTCGACTCTGTAATATATATCAATAATAGGTGTATTTTTGAATGGACTATCTTCAGAATTGAGAAATTTTAAAAGACATTTTAGTCGATAATCAAAATATCTTGCACAAGTAACTGGATCAGATTGTATTAGTTTAGCTTTTTCTTGCCAAGACAATTTGTTTGCGTCTTCATTCGATATTGACTCATTATGAAGAACATTTTTAAGTATTCGTATTAAATCAGGCCATCTAGTTTCTGCAGCAGATATTGTTAAAAAAATGGATGGTTTTCCTAATTGACGAATCGTTGCCATTACTTCTTTTTGTTTTTGTTGCCAAAAAGTTGGACTTGATCTATCAACTTGAAGTATTTTTATACAATCATTAATTTGAACTAATTTGTCAACGAAAGTATTATTTAAAACACTTTTGGCAGTAACGTTATTAGTTTTACGTTTCATACGGAGACAAATTTGAATCAATGATGTTAATTTTTGCATTCTTACTCTACAATGACTTATAAGTAGTTTTGGAATTTTCATTGCACATCTTCGATCATACATTCTAATTTCTGATTTTGCTATATCTGTAATGGTAATTTTACTATTACGTAATTGTCTACTTTTACCACCGTAAATAGTTGGAAATGCTAATACTTCAAAATCTTCATCTGTTAGTAATGAGATAGGAATTTGATTTTCGCCTGGGGCTAATTTCATTCCAACATTATTAATATATTCGTCTTGTAATAAGGTTTCTTGACCACCTGGATTGACAGGCTCATCTTCGTCTTCTTCCCAATAATCATCATCATTATTTGTATTTTCAGCATCGTTATTTATGTTACTTTCATCAGTATTTTCATTGTCATTTGTTTGATCTATAGAGCATTGTTTTTTAAGCCATTCTTCATCTAAAGTTATTTTATGTTTAATATACAATTCGGTTGTAATTAAATATCGAACAGCTTCTATGATTTTATTAGGTCTAATCATTTGATAATCATAATGGTGTTTATCACGCATACGCCTCATAAGTTTAACATGGATCATTTGAGTTTCATTTGCATTTCGAGGAAGTTTAGTAACAAATGAATTTACATCTACTGGAACATTGACACAGTTTCCTTTAATGCCATATTGTTTTTCGATTCCTAAGGTTCTAATTTGTAAAAACGGTAACCTTGGAGATATAAATCTTTCTTCCATAGTTGATAAACTGTTTAAACATGGATCTATTTCATTGAATTCGAGACCATTAATCAGCGCTAATTTTGGTATTTTCTTATGAAATAAATCTTTTTTACATGTTGAGCATAATTGGATCATTTTATTTTGTTTTATTTTACATATATTATGCCAATCATGGTGAATTCCTTTTTTTGATGACATTTTGTCTAATGATAAAATTGTGATGGATTTTAAGAACCATAATCCTCCACAGCATGAACAAACATACGTAGGTCCTTCTGTAATTGATTTTTTATAAATTAAAGTCGCTTTAGTGTCAGTGGTAACGTTTTGTTTATCGGAGTTGGAGGAATAGTTATAATTTCTATAGTCCTTTGATATAGTATTGAGCGTTGTGATTGGTACAGAATTATTATTAGAAACTTGTATATTTTGTATTGAAAGTTGATTTTTGAATGTATTTTTATAATTATTTTTTCTATGTTGTTTTATTGTTGTTCTTCGTTGAAGATCGAAAAGTTTTATTTTAGTGAGATTGTGCGTTTTGATCACATGAGGGGGTAGGGTACAAATGACATGTACAATTGAAGTTATACGTGGTTTCTTTTTCTTTTGTATTTTACTTTGATTTTGTTCACTTATCTTATTTAGGATTGTTTTTTGCTTTATTAATGGACTGTGTTTGTCTTTTTTTAAATAATTTTTAGAGTAATCATCATTATTTTCTTTTTTATTATTAGTTTCATTAAATTTCTCTTTCATGTGTTCAGATAATGTAAATTCATTTTGATTTTTTTTGTTATTATGTTCATTTTGTTTATCATATTGTCCAATGATTTTATCGTTATTGTTAGATTTTATAACTTGCACATTTTTTTGATAAGTTCTTACAGATATTTGTTCTTTTATTTTGTAATCTGAATTTTCATCCCTTTTTTTTCTTTTTCTTAACATATAGGTTTCATTTTCTTTTTTTACATAATTATCATCTTTTCGCAATGTTCGTTTTCGTATTACATCTTTGAGTTGTTCTTGTTTTTTAAAATTTTCATCGCATCTCTTTTTTTGCATAAGCATCTGTTTCTTTATTTTTAAGTCTTTTGCTTTTTGTTTTTTAGTATAAAAATTGGGTTGTGGCGTACTTATGGGACATGTATCATGAAGTTTTGAGTTATTTTCTGCAATTATAATATTTGATACACCTTCAACGTTATGTACGGTTACTTGACTTTCTTTTTTATCAGTATCCTGATTCTTATTGTTTATGTCAGAAATAGTATTCGATTGTAAAATATGATTTTGTGTTTGTTTTTGGTCGTATTTGTCATCATATTTTACTTTTTTATTTTTTGGATTTTTTGTTGTTTTGATTGATAATCTATTTGTATTTGTCGATTCAATTTTAGATTTTATAGTTTGTACTCTTTTTGAACGTCTTAATGAAACGTTGTCGTTGGCTGTAGATTCAACTTTTTTTTCAAATGGTTTTTTATTTTTTGTATTTAATTTTTTCTTTGCATTAGTTTTTGTTGGGATTTGCGTTTCAGTTTTGTCTTCATGCAAAGATATTTGAGATAGACTGTCTGTCATGCATGCAACTGGGTTGTACCTATCGTTATTATCATGTATATTATCATGAATGATTAGGTTATTTTGACGCTTATAGCATGTATGGTCAGCCGTTTTTATTGTCACGTTTCTTTTTGCTTTTAAATGTTTTTCTGGCGTGTTTTGTTCTATGCTTACTTGTGAAAGGCTTTTTGTTAGGCTTAGAACATTCAGATCACTATTTGATCGATTAACATTCGGAGGATTGTTTTCAAAGAATGAAGATTGGTTTACATTATAATCTTCTAAAACTTCAAAATGTCCGTTTTGTTCGTCAGCAGTTGGGCTTGTGAATAACAATTTTATGTAAAAGTTGGTTTGATTGTCATCGTGTTCTGCATTTAATGTTTGTATAAGAGTAATAGTACCTCTTATGTTTTTGTAAATCTGAACACTTCTTCTGTATCGATTGACGAACATACCAATTTCGAAGTCAGTACCATACGTTTTATCTGTATTCATTATCTGTACGTAATGATTTTCGTTTTTGTAGCATGTTGTGCTAGCCGCGTTAAGTATAGCTTCAAATGTTGTCCAGTTTCGGACAACATATTGTACTATGTTGTTACGTATCTCTTTATGATAGTTTTCATTTTTATACAGGCCATATGATAGGCTTCGAAATAAACAGTTACCATCACCCTGTATCTTAATGATTTTCAGTTGATTCTTAGCCATTATTTCAGGCTGTCTACAAATGATTTTTAAAGCGCTGTAAGCGTAAAACGCGCTTAAAGCTGCGTATTATAGAAAAAAAAAAAAAAAAAAAACCTGAAAAAACCTAATTATTATTACAATAAACATATAGTTACAATAACAAATTTATTTCTTAATATATAAAATATGATATTTAATAGTACATTATTCCACGAGGGCGAAAAACGTTTTTTTAACGAGTGTGAGTTTGCAGCACGAGCCGAAGGCGAGGGTTGTAAGCACACGAGTTAGAAAAAGTGTTTCGCACGAGGGATGTACGAAATTTTTCATTACAAGGTGCGAAAATCGCGGTTTTACACACGCGAAGCGGGCGAAAAAGTGGCCATTTCCGCACCGAGTGATGAGAAAGTGATTTTAGTGGGCTACTAGGTGAATCATGTTGGCGAGCGTGTATTTTTTGAACATGGTACCGTTGCAGGCATAAAATACGACCACTGTTTAGTATAGATGGGAAAAAAAATTGTATATGCTATTCGGGAGTAGTGCATGTTTACCTCATGTGAATTTCTGCCCTCGCTTCCCTTGAACAGAAAATTTCACACGCGGTGAAAAAACGCATTTTCCTCCCTTGTAGTATAATGTACTATTTTATATGTATATAGTTTTTTCCCGTATACTTTTAAGAATAAGTTTGTCACATTTTTATGGATTTAAGCACGCATTTAATTACAATACATAGTAAGTGTGTAGCAGTTATTTTTATGCTTTGATGTTATAGTGTGTACAATTTTATTTGAAAATCACGTGTCTCAGGTTAATGATGTAAGTTGTCAATTTCAGTCGCATGTTTTTTTAATTGTTAATTTGATGCTTTTATTTGGGAATGTTTTTTTAATGTGTATTTTTATGTATTTTTGTTTTGAAAAAGTTTTGTTTTTGTAAAAATAAAATATTGAAATTTTAATGTCAGAGTATTTAAAATAGTTTGAAACGTTAATAAATGTGATTTTTAGCTGAAATATTATGAGAAAAACATGAAAATTTCAATTTTCAGTGCTTTTAGTATGTAATTTGTAATTGCTTCAAACATGTGTGTGATGCAAAATATTAAATATAGTCCCGGAGTGATGACTAATGAAAAACGTTTATTGGATGTTTTTATAGGCAATATGTAAAATGAGTGATTGTACGTTTTTTCAAATAGTGATTGTTTTGCTTTCTGATGGCATTGCGGAAACATTCAAGTGTTTATCATATTCTATGGCAAGAAATATACATTATGGTAAATATTATTAGGATGAAAAAATTAGATATACAGGTATTGTTTGGATTTTTTAGTAAAAATAGAGAGTGGGGCAGTACATTCAGGAGCGCTTGATTCGAACATGAAAAAAGTGATATGCAAATTTCAATTCTCAACATTGTTAGGTGTTGAAAGACTACGTAAGGATATTTTGTTAGTTGAAAGTCTATTTAAGAGTTTGTGACAGTAGAGAGAATTCTAGGTAAGTATATTTTTATAAAAATAATTTACATTTGATTAATATTAGTAATAATTATGTTAATTGTTCATATTTTTGTATTTGTAAATGTTTTTTTGTTTTGTTTTGAGCGTTGGGGATTTGTGTTGAGGGATTTTGTTGTTAAGGTTTGTGACGATATATTTTCTGTGTATCGAAGGGAGCGGCAGGCTGATAAAAGAAGTATATAGCTTTTTAATATATTTTTATGTATAGGTTGTTTTATAATTGATATTTTTTTTCTATTTTAGGTGTTGAAGAGAATAGTTAGTATTTGTTGACATTTGTTGAGAAATTTTCTTTATCGTTAAGACTTGTGTCGATAGGTTTTTTAGTGTATTAAGTGACTGCGAAAGGATTGGTTTCTTTTATATAGTTGTTATAAGTATGATTATTTGTAAATGTACTGTTAATTATGATCGTATGTTTTATTTTATTCATGTGTGTTATTGCTGATATTAACTAATAATAAGATTGTTAAAAGATTTTAATAAAAGTAAAATAAAAGTGTATTTACCAAATGATGTGTATTTAATGTGACTAATGTGTCAGTAGATCCGTATTTGCGAAATTCAAGGTTTTACAGAGATATAAAACCTTGAATATAAAGTATGATGTATGGTATTCAATTGGAGGTTATCTTTCTTCAATCCGTGTAATTTTCTTCGTAACTTATCTAATCGTACTTTTTTAAAAAGATAATTGTCACGTTTTTACAATATTAATTATTCAAGATGTTCACTTTACTTCACTTCACTGTATTTTGCTTCACTTCACTTTATTTTTGTTTTATTATTCGGTGCACTTCGAAACTTGTCACGAAAGTGTCTAAACCAAGTAAAAAATCCAAGTAGTGTTAAATCCAAGGTAACAATCACGGTAAAAATCCAAGGAAGTGTTAAATCCAAGGTAACAATCACGGTAATAATGCTTCGAATATCTCGGAAACTTAGGAAACTATGTCGTTTTTTTTTACGTAGTGTTACGTAGTGATTTTTCTTTTCCTTTATGGTTTTCGGTCGGTGGTCAAGTGTTATTAATAGATGTTTACAATTTCAATAAATGTACTGTTCGAATGTAATATTCGACCGGCTGATATCGATGGGTAGCAATGGTGTATAAGTTAGATGTACGTACACGCCACGAGGTAGCGCTTTATAAGCCATTAACTTGTGATGCATTGAACCAATCGCAAAATTCCTTTTGTGGGACCAATTAAATAGCTGGAAACAGTAGAAGAATTTAATTTTCGACCAATACGAACGAGTGCTTTTGTTTTTGACGTTTCGGTGGTATGAATTCCCTCCAAAGAAGATCGTAAGTATTCATTGCAACGTTAACTTCCGTATTAACAGTGTCGTGTATTGTTCCCACATCGAAAGTTGTGAGTAATTATAAAAACTTTTAAAAATATATAATATTTAAAAATAATATATTATAAAAATATATAATAAAAATACATTTTTCAGAAAAAATGTTATTGTTTTAGTAATTTAGTAATTGTATTGTTTGTATTGTTTTAGTATTGTAATGTTTTATTTTTTAATCAAGTAAACTATTTTTTGAGTGTTATTTTTTTAAATTGTTTTTATTTGTTCTTTTTTTTAGATTATGGCAGGCAACGGAGAGGAGTGCGAACAGATGGTCGTAGCTGACGGGGTTCACGACGAACCTGACGGCGAGTTTCCTGTACTCGTCGAGCCAGGAGCTATCGCAGAAGAACAACAACCTGATAGACCGGGTAAGAAAATTGTCAATGGTTTTATATGTATTTAATTTTGTATATATGTATTTAATTTTGTATATATGTATTTAATTTTGTTTCTTAATAGCTCGTGGTACTCGTGCTGGGTGGCGAGTACAGGAGGCTCGCCGTCGCAGATATTTGGTGCAGATGATGAGCGACATGGCATCGAAAGAATTAATGCGAATTAATTATGAGGCTGCACTACGTGGTCGTCGTAATAATCGAGCACGAGCTCGTGGTAATTTTGTACGAGGGGAATATTGGGGCCGAAGAGGACAAGGAGGACGAGGAGGACAAGGAGGTCGAGGAGGACGAGGAGGACAAGGAGGACATGATGAACAAGGAGGACAAGAAGGATATGTTGAGCAAGGAGAACGGGGAGGACGAGGAGGACAAGGAGGTCGAGGAGGACGAGGAGGACGAGGAGGACAAGGAGGACATGATGAACAAGGAGGACAAGAAGGATATGTTGAGCAAGGAGAACGAGGAGGACAAGGAAGACATGATGAACAAGGGAGACAGGGTGAATAAGGACAACTTGGTCGGTCAAAAGGATGAGGAGAACGAAGAAGACAAGGAAGATACGGAGGAGTTTTTACAAAATAATGTAATAATTTATACGTTAATTGTTGTTTTCTTTAGTAATGAGATATAATTATATCTCATATATATAATGTTTATTTCAATGTTTTTGTTTGTCTGTTGCAGATTTTAAGAAACAGCACAGGATAAGACAAGTTAATGAAAAACAATTTATTTATATTTGATAAAATAAAATATATTTGAAAAAAATGATGTTTTTTTAAAATTTATTTAAAAATTAATATATATTTTTTTTTTGCTGGAAATATTTGTTGCAGCTCGACAGGCTATTCGAGGCTGCAGGCTCGATAGTATTCTGTCAGCTATTAATTTTTTTTATTTATTTTTTTTTGCTAAACTCCGAGACACTAGCTAAAAACTCATATTTAGGGTAGAGCGGGGCAAAATGGGGCAACGGGGTTTTGGGCAAAACGTCATTTTCCAATAATTTTTGGATGCCCAAATTCGCTCTATCGGATACATCAGGCTTTTCTGCCCAGTTTTGCCACCTTGTCCGATCCAAAAATTATTGGAAAAAAATTATTTAGTTTTACTCAAAAACGCCGTTTTGCCCCGTTGCCCCATTTTGCCCCGCTCTCCCTTACTTCATAGTTTTACATAGCCTAGAACGTTTGCCTAGACATAGCCTAGAACGTCTGCCTAGACATAGCCTAGAACGTCTGCCTAGACATAGCCTAGAAGAAATTTTTTTTATTTTTATTAATTCAAAAAAATTTGTCGTTCGAAGTAAGAAGTGTTGTCTTTTTGAACGTAGATTTGCTCAGCTGTGTACGAGTCTGCGCCTGGCGGTCGACAAGCGATTCGAGGAACGACAGAAATTGATATCCAGGTTCAACACTAAGATTCAAAAGGATATAAATGTTTTCATTGACAAGGTTTCGATGATAAATGACGAGGCGATGGTAAGTTTTTTATTTTTTTAAATTCATATCGATATGGAGACGAAACAGGTTTCTTGGGATCCTTGAAAAGTCCTTGAATTTTGCTTTTCCTTCAACAGTTCTTGAACTTTTCTTGTCCTCGAAGAGTCCTTGAATTTTGCTTGCCCTTGGAGTTCTTGAATTTTGCTGGCCCTGAAGCGTTCTTGAATGTTTTCTTGTCCTTGAAGACTTTTTGAGTTTTGTATGTCCTTGAATAGTTCTTCAATTGTGTTCGTCCTCGAGGAGTCCTTGAATTTTATTTCTAACGCACATCGGACACAATGAAAAAGTGAATGATTGATAAATTTTTCAGCAATCCTGGCTGTTGGACGTCGAGCGAAGTGTCGAGGTATGTACAGCAACCCTGAAGGACCTGACAGTGAAGCTCACCGAGTGCGCCAACATTGCTGCAGAGTATCGCAATCGTCAGAAGGGCTTCAAGATTGAAATAACGAGATTCAATATACTGGATCATGTAATGAGCAAGGTGAGGCTGCGTGGTCTGCTTTGGGAGAGCATGGTCAGCTGGGCGGAAACGGTTGAGAATTGGTACAGCGCAGATTTTAATAGTTTGAATGTCGAGGAAATGACCAGCTTGACAATGAAGAAGTTCAAGAACATAGCGCAGTTGGAGAAGGGCCTGTCGGCTAACAACATAGTATCGTGACTAAAGGAGAATGTTGAGTTTGTGAGAGACAAACTACTAATTATTGGTTACCTGAGAAATCTGAACCTGAAGGGGTGACACTGGTCGAAAATCGAAAGTTTCCTGAATTACAAGCTGAAAGGCGACGAACCGACGACTCTCGAGCTCTTCGAGAGCCTCGGAGCTTTCGGTTACCCGAACGAATTGATGGAAATTGCAGGGGCCGGCGGTTCCGAGGCCGGCCTCAAAATAATGCTGAAGAAAGTCGAGGACACGTGGAATACTATGGAATTTAACGTGCAGCCGCACAAAGACTGGATGAGAGCAATATCAATATACAGACGATAGCGGCTTCGCGACACGTCGGCACGATAAAACTGAGGGTCGAGGAATAATCGAAATAGTTGGAACTTTTTGCCAATACTTTGGTACAAATCTGATTAAAAAAAAATTCAACTTAAATTTCAATTCAAATTCTTACATTTTTTAAAGATTTTTAAATACGTAAATTTGTAAAGTTTTCAAAATTCTTTAATTCTAAAAATATATATATTTTTTTTAAATTGTCGATACATGTTTAATTCTCGATTTGTTACAGGAAGCCTGGCAGTACTGCCAGCAGCAGTGGATGTACCTCGAAGCGATCGTCTCTGCTCTGGACATACAGCGGGAGTTTCCAGTCGAAGCGAAGCTCTTCGTCGTCGTCGATAAATCTTGGAAAGATATTATGAGACGTACCGCTAAAGTAAAAGACCAAATTTAATTGAAGCCCTTCGGGGGTGTTCACGGAAATCGGTTCTAACTTTCTTTTAAATTTCACCGCAAGATGCCCTTAGCACTGGAGACGTGTACTCAGGCCGGACTACTCGAACAATTACTGGAGAGCAATAAGAACTTCGATCAAATATTGAAATGTCTTGAGACTTATTTGGAGGCGAAACGTATCGTTTTCCCGAGATTGTTTTTTCTGTAGAACCACGAGTTTCTCGAGACATTGGCTCAGGTAACAGACGAATAAAAATAATCTTTTGCACGATCGGGATTTCAATACGTCGTTTTTTTTAGATGAGGAACCTTCATGCAGTCCAGAGACACTTGCAGAAATGCTTTGAGGCAATATATTGTTTGGAGTTCGCTACAGCCAGCCAGGAAGAACCCACTAGAGCAGCTGACGCTATACTGACTACCGACATAATTGCAATGATATTGCCCGAAGGTGAAAAAGTTAATCTCGGAAAGGGTCTCAAAGCACGAGGAAACGTCGAAGACTGGCTTAGCAAAGTTGAAGAAATGACACAAAGAATGTTCGTGTCGCTGAGGAAAACAATAAAAGGTGGAATAACCCATCTCGAGACGAGAGGACGACAGATGTTTCTGTGGTCACACCCCTCACAGGTTTATATACATATACATATATACATATATACGTATATGTATTTTTTAAACAATATTACTTCGTAAAGGAGATCCAACTGACTTGCTGTTGAATTTGTATTTTGTCAGATCGTCCTGACCGTCTCGCAAATATTCTGGACTCGGAGCGTTCACTTCATTCTTGATTCTGGAACAAATACCGAAAACTCTGTGTGTTTCTTCGGGCAGAAATGTTATTCCGTGAGTTTAACAAGTCGCAGTCATTAGAAGTCTTTAGAGGATATTAGAAGAGCGGATTTTGAGATAAATATATATATATTTTTTTTTCCTGTAGGATCTGAATCAACTTGCCTCATTAGTGAGAGCCGATCTTCCTAAACTCGTTCGAGACATTATAATCAATTTGATAACCGTAGACGTTCACGCGAGGGACACTATAACAACGCTTGTGGAAAACAAAGTAACCTCGAGGTATTGCACAGAAAAAAAAATTGCAAGAGTTTCTACAACGTCGAGTGATGATGTTAAAAAAAATAATTCTCGTCAGCATGAGTTTCGACTGGATGAAAGCCCTGCGTTACTACTGGGATGAAGAAATTGACAACTGTCTGGCGAGGATGAGCAACACGGAGTATCTTTACGGGTACGAGTACCTCGGCGCTCAACGACGACTCGTTATAACTCCGTTGACCGACAAGTGTTATCTCTGTCTAACGGGAGCATTGCAACTCGATTTAGGTACGTTTCTTTCTTCCTGCATTTTATCTTCGTTCCTGTATTAAGACATTTTTTAACATTTTTTTTTTTTTGCATATTTACCCAAATAGTGTCAAATTGAGGGGCTATTTCACTTTTTTTTTTGGTAAAAATGCAAAGAAATGTTTCTAAATATTTTTTCGTTAAAGAAATTCGTTGGGAAATATGCTACTTGAAAACAATGGTGGCGATTTTAATTCGATATCTCGAAATTTTTTTTTCGCAATCCATTCTATACTATAAAAAAATTTCGGTTTTTAGAGTATAGAATGGATTAATGAAATTTCGAAATGATAGCATATAGAATAAAATCTCGAAATCTATTTTACGTGCTATAAAAACCGTAATTTTGAGATTACAGCATATACATAACAGATTTACGTTTTACCGAGTAATGCATTTTTTCATAATTTTGATGTTGCAGGTGGTGCTACTGCGGGTTCCGCTGGAACGGGAAAAACAGAGACAACGAAAGATTTGGCAAAAGCTCTCGCTATATAGTGCGTGGTGTTTAATTGTTCGGAGAGCTTCGAATTCAGGGTATATTGAAGATAGAAAAAAGAATTAATGCCGTTGCACTTGCGTAACAATTTGTAACATCGCTGATAGATGATAGGTAGATTCTTTTCCGGTCTCGCGACTTCTGGTGCTTAGTGCTGTTTCGACGAGTTCAATCGCATAGATATCGAAGTTCTTTCCGTTATAGCCCAACAGCTAATCCCTATAAGAAACACTAAAGTTGCGTGAGCTAGCGAGTTGGTATTTTGATTCTTTTCTTTTTCATTCGAAGACTCGATCGCTTCCATTTTTATTGATCTATCCAAAATTGTTTAGTGATAGTAACGTTTGTAAATCGTTGTATTATTATTGTTATTGTATTATTGTATTGTATTGTATTGTTGTATTGTTGTTGTGTTGTGTTGTATTGTATTGTTATTGTATTGTTATTGTTATTGTATTGTTATTGTTATTGTTATTGTTATTGGTATTGTTATTGTTGTATTGTTATTGTAACCGTTGTTTTCACGTCTTCAAACCGATCTAAATATATTTCGTTTTTAATAATTTGGGTTGCGCGATGTGCATCGCCATATTATATTTAACATTAGAGAACAACATCTTATTACAAAAATTACGTTTTTTTTCTTCTCTGTATCATCATATTATAAGATATATTTTTTGCACGGAAAATAAATATAAACATATTTGTATGATCTTAATTCTTTTGTGCGTTCGTTTGATTCGTTTGTGTAGTTTTTTTATTTTTATTTTTATTTTTTTTTATTTTTTTTTTTTTATGGATTTTACACATTTTTCGATACTTTGTAAAATACTTCGTTTATTGCTCCTTGGTAACTGCAGACGAAGAAGTTTTTTTTTATGTTATACGAAAAAAAAGGTAAGTAATTTGTCGTAGATATTTCATCGTTCTTTTTAATTTTATAGATGGACATTTTTATAATGTCGCTTATTGTATCCGAACCGATACTTTTTTTAAATATTTTTTTAATTACATTTAATTTTTAAAAAATGTTTTTTTTCGATTACGCTAAAAAGGTTTTATTTCATGTCTGTAACGGGGGTGGAAAGTAGTTGATTCTTGATGAGCGGGAGGAAAAGTGATTTAGTGGGAGGAAGAGTGAACTTTTCTTCTCGCTAAATTAGATTTCGTCGCGTTAAATTAAATTGCTTTTTGCTTGTTTTATTTATCCAGGCAACACAAAAAAATTAGTTATCAGAAAGTGATCTAAATGGGTTACATATGTCCGTCCGGATGGTAACTATAAGCTATCCTATGTCCAAAAGTTAACTTTTTGGATGGGTGGTGACTTTCGGATACCGTCCAGACGGACATATGTAACCCATTTAGATCACTTTCTGATAACTAATTTTTTTGTGCTACCTGGGATATAATCGAGTTGGTGATTGCTAGCAGACGACAAGAGCCATCTTTGAGTAGCAAACCAAAGTTAACTACGAGTTAAAAAATTTATAAGTGTTTTTATTTTGTATTTCGATATTAATTGTTTCGACTATATTTAAAAAGAAAAAAAAATGTATGGTGATGTGAAATGTTTAAGTGGAATGTGTATTTTTTTAAGTGTATTGTGAATAAGAAAAAAAAAAAAAAAAAAAAAATGTATTAATGCGGAAAAAGATTTTTATGTGATAAAAAAGGTAAGAATCGTATATTATGGCTGAATATTAGTATAGTATTTATTAAATTTCATTATATACTGTTTGGAAATGTTGTTTTTGAATTATTTTTTCGGGTTTTGATGAAAACATTTTTTACATAACCTGTAAAATTGATAATTTTTTTTAAGATGAAAATGAAAAAAAAAAAAAATACATATCGTCGGGTTATTTTTTTGTATGTGAAACAATTTATGTAGACTGTAAAGAATACATAAATTGGTTTGTAAGTGTTGTTAAAAGTTTTTTTTTAAGTTTAAGTATGACACCGGAGTCCGAAATGTAAATTTGTAAACCAAAAAGGAGATATTTTCAACTAATTTATACTTAATTTGTTTATAATATTGTTATTAATATCTTAAATGGTTTCAAATTTTCAGGGCTTCATGTTGGGAATATACAGAAAGTAACGCCGCCAGGTATAATGAAATTCGTTCACCGGTATTGAAGATAGAGCATGACACGGACGTCCGAATGACTAAAAAATCTATAAAAGGTAATTTTTTTGTTTTTTTTAGCTATAATGTTAAAAAACATAAACTTATATTTGTTTTATTGGTTTCAGATTCTCCAGGCTATTTGTCAACGATGCAACCAAACTATGTGGCAAATTTTAGCTGCGTTGGTTGATTCGTTGCAAAGATATATCGTGACACGGACGTCCGACAGGATGAAGATTTCAGAAATAGTCATTGCAATAGGCACTTCTTACGTGTAAGGAGTGAGTGCCTAAAAACAAAAGAAATAATAATAATAATAAGGAGAATATATACCGGTGCGGTGGTCTAGTGGTTAGCGTGCTCGCCTCTAAGACCTAAGCATCGGGAGGTCGACGGTTCGATTCCCGGCTTTGTATGTTTCGACGAGAAGGGAAAAAAACATGAACGAGACGAAGCTCCAAATATATACATCGGTCACTCGCATACGGTAACTCCAAGTGTGAGTGTCGGATGTATATAGCTGTATTCCATTGTTTTCATTCTCGGTGAGACGCGACGAAAGTCCGACGTCGTCCGACCGAATCGGCGTAGGGGACGTAGCGTACCCATCGCCCGGGACGCCGAGTCTGTGTGTATCAGACTCGACGCTCCGCAATAGCTATCCCTGGCCAGAGTGTAAGCTATCGTGCTCGGGCTTCATGGCACCGGGGTATGGTGCGTCATAACGATGCTTCTATGATTCCAGGCGACTATCCTAGAATACTTGCAGCCTTGCCTCCTTAACCTGGGGCTCTAAGGAGGCCGACCATGTTTCCCTAGCTTGACTACAGATAGGGATGCTGGGGGACGGGGGACTAGGTAATGATACCCTGGCTACCGGCAATCCCAACAAGGGGGCGCTGGGAACAGGGGGGAGACTGGCCATGATACCCTGGGCTGCCCCAAAGAAGGCCTGCTGGGGGACGGGGGACTGACCAGGACACCCTGTGCTACCGGTAACCCCAAGAAGGGATGCTGGGGGACGGGGGACTGACCATGATACCCTGTGTAACCAGTAATCCCTACGAAGAAAGGTGTCAAGTCAAGAAAGATCCGAACAATGCCTGTCGGTTGTGTTCCGCGTCTGAGGAACACAACGTGGACAATTAAGGCATCGCGAGTGCCCCACAAGGCCCGAGTACAACGGCCCAACAGGGCTGCGTGCTCGTATCGCTCCAACAAACAAACCAAACCACAGCAAGGAGAATATATATAATAAGCAATTGAAGCCTAACTATGATGATAAGAAAAATATATATAATAAAAAAAGAGAGAAATAATAATAATAATAATTGCAAAAATAATACCTGTGCGGCATGGAAGCCTAGAGATCCGAAACTTGAGGAGAGGGACAGAACCCTCGATGTAGACGATCTCGGTGTTTTGCTCGGATAGAGCCATCGAACGAAACAAAGAAACCGGGACGGAACCCTCGAAGTTTCAAATATTTAAAAAAAACGAGAACACGGGGCCAGAACCCTCGTACCCGCGCGCCGAATAAATCCTTTTTTTAAATATATAAATATGGAAAGGACAGGGAATAAGGACACGCAAGAAAAGTTTAAACCAACACATGAAAGTTATTGTTTAAAATGCTTCTCAGAAGCTTATATTGAAATAGAAAAAAAAACCCGCACAATTACAAAATAGAATCCTTAAACCGAAAACTTAAAACATAAAACTTAAATCTGAATCTTAAAGGTAAAAAAGGAATTCAAATTAACGGTGACGCGCCTCCAGGCTGCGAGTTCTGCAAAAAAAAAAAAAAAAAAAAAAAAAACACACAAAGGAATTAGAACCGAAACATAACAATACACAAGAAAAGAAACCCAAGGTAGATACTCACTGTCTAAAGGCGCCGACTTGCGCGGCGTAGGCGGCGGCTCATCGTCCGAACTTGTTGACTCTGTGCTGGGACGTTTAATAACGGAGGGACGTTGCTCGTCCTCCGAATCCTCACTGAAAAAAAAACAAAACAAACGGAGAAAACGAATTAGAAGAATATATATATAATAACATTAACAAACACCGAACTATACTCGCTTTTCGGACACGTTGAGGCGATTCCGCAGCCGGTAGCGCCGCGACGTCTCCACCCGTTTCCTCTTACCCTAACGGGCCGCTTCCTCCAGCCGACGTAGGATATGCGCCGCGAACCGGGCATCCTCGGCGGGATCGTCCCACGACGCCTCCCCCGCGTCGGCAAAGACGTCGGGCGCCGCGACGACCGGAGGCGCGACGAAGGCTTGTCCTCCCCGCATCCCCAGATCACCCATCAGCGCCAAAAGGGTGGTCGTCACCTCGTCCACGTTAACTTGGCTGAAAAAAACGCAAACAAACCAATAAGTACTTAAAGTATTGTAACTCCCCTACATAATAAAATCTCCCGTGTGGCCCCGGTGACGTCACACCGCGAGAGCCCGGGAGACGCGGTCAGCCAGGAGAGATGCAGAGCAGCCGTCAGACAAGCCCGCTGAGAGCCAAGTGGCGCCATCCGACGGGATCGAGCGGCGGCTCGATCAATGCCGAGCGAAGCGCACGCGCAATAGCCAACACCAGCAAGGATTCGGAAGCACAGCGGCGCTGCCGAGCGGGTTTGCGTCGAAAGCACGCTCAAGGTCGGAGAAAGGCGAAAGCGAGGGAAAATCGGCCTCGCTGATTGGACAGAAATGACGACACTCCCGTTGCACACGACACCGACCGAGCATGCCATTAGCTCAGCGGGTAACACCGGAAGCTCATCACGACCATACCGACCCGGGATTGGAGGGCAGAGAAGGAACAAGGCTTTTAGCCAATCAGCAAATTAATAACCGCGCGACCGCACGCAGACGCGAGTCCGCCATAAATCTGCCAAACCGACGGAGTGGGAGACCAAAATCGGGGTATAAAAGAGCCTGTAATCGACGGAGGATCATCAGTTCATCGGATCTACCTTACCAGCGGACAACTCTCAAGGACTAAAAGTGAAAAGTGAAAGTGAAAAGTGAAAAGTGAAAAGTGAAAAGTAAAAGTGAGTTAAAAGTGACTAAAGTGAAACAGTGTCAAAAAGGACTTATAAATTTTGTGCTACTGTGGACTTCTAAAATTTTGTGCCGAATTGGACTTATAAAATTCGTGCCAACATTGGACTTATAAATTTTGTGTCACTCTGGTCTTATAAATTTGGTGTTACCGTGGACTTATAAAATTTTCTGCCGAGTGGGACTTATAAAATTCGTGCAAAAAATTGGACTTATAAAATCGTGTGTCACTGTGAACTTATAAAATTCGTGCAAAAAATTGGACTTATAAAATCGTGTGTCACTGTGAACTTATAAAATTCGTCCCAACGACGGACTTATAAAAATTTGGTCACTGAGGACTTATAAATTTTCGTGCCGATTTGAACTTATAAAAATCGGGCTGCTCTGAACTTATAAATTATTGTGGAGTTGTGACATATATCAACTGTGCCGAGAAAGAGCGGGTAAATCCTGCCGAACGGAACTTAGAAAGGCGGAATAATTGGCTGAAGTGTGGGTCGAACTGGACTTAGAAACTAAGGGTGCCTATCCGAAGTGACATAAGACGGTGGGTGAATAAAACGATTCACCTCGGTGCAACTGGTGCAACAATTGGAGTGAGCGGTAAAGTGACCAAAGTGACCGGTCAAAACGCCGCAAGGTCGGATCAGACACATTTTCCGACTCCAAGGATCCGAAAAAGGCACATCTAGGGTTCAGTTCACTTCCCCGGAAGGCTCCTATACCATTGAAATAAGGTACAAACGTCCAATTGTCGAATTAACACCAATTGCAAATCGCGAGGTGAGCGAGCTGTCGCCGTCGATCGCCGCGCAGTGATGTCACAACGAGACAGCCGAGTACAGCGGCCAGCTGGATTTGACGACGACCGAGAAGCTGCCCGCGCATGCGAAGTGCGGTCCACACGCGAAAAAATCCTTTCGACCGAATATTCCAACTTCAAGAAATTAAATTATTCTAGATAAAGAGCGATAAGATTGAAGCCTCAGAATAATCGTTTTTCACGAATGTTGTTATGAATTAACGTAATATTTTGAACGGTAATAATTCAAACAAGTGGCTTCAAGGAATAGAAAGACTTTTAATTACATGAGGGCTTGTCATTTTATGAATAAAGATTATTCTCGTTCCCTATAAAAAACGTCTCTGACACGCCATCCCAGAATTCCTAGACGCTCGAGTCCACGAATCTTTCCGTTTGAGTGCCCGTTTCTCTTAAGGAGGTGCGCAAATACGGAAATTATTGTACAAAGCATTAGCTAATGTTACAGTATATAAAAAAGAAACACTCAAGAAAATAAAAACAAGGAGAGTGAACTTGGACTCACCACTCCATAATTTCAACTAAGGAATTTAGTTCAAATTTGAAAATCGATCGAACACGTCGAAAGGTCAAGAGGGAATGAAAAGCTGCACGAGAAAACTCACCCCCGCAAGAAAGAGTGGCAGGCCGTCTCAAAGGCAAAGAGACTGGCCCTCGCTCGTTCTCCCAACAGCCCTCTTCGGACCAATGACGCGGGGCCCTCACCGTCCCCAAACTCCTCCTCTGAATCCCAATTTTCCTCGGGAGCATCAGCGAAAGGGTCCAGCCCAAACAGGGCGCGAAGGCTCATCGCGTCCGGTTGATCCGTGTTCCAACTAGGGAAAAGGGGGAAAACAGAATTATATATACAGGGTGACAATTATAAGGTGGACGGCGGTTTTTTGGGGCATGTGCGCGAGCGTTTGGGCTCGGGAGAGGGGTGCTTCCCGAATGATTTTTCAAGCCCTCTTCGATGGCGCAAACGGTTTATTGCTAAGATTTATAGTTTTTAAGGGGTAAACATTTTTTATTCGGGATTTTTGGAAAAATACATTTTGACTATGTATTTGAATGCGCGATTAAAAGCTGAATACAAAACACATCTGGGTCGATCGATTTGAGGCTATTTTAATGTAGATAATTAATTTCAAAGTTGCTACTTTTAGGAGCCGATTCAGAGTTGACACACGGAACGCTGGAATCGGAACGGTGCGCCAAATGAGCATGCGTCACGACTCTCGTGAACTAGATGATTTCCCGGCTGGCACAAATCAAGACTGTGACAGCCAACTTTCAAATAATTTGAGAAAAAAGTCGCCGCGTTTAAAAAAGTGTTTTGAAGATTGAAGTCGATGTTCCATGGGTCACCAGTCATGGACTTGAGGTTAAGTGTGGATTTTCTTTGGTTGCTCAATCGAATTGACAATTTATCGTAAACATAAATTGTCGAAGCCGAGAGTTCAAAATTTATTTTATTTAGGGTAAAAGTGATGAATTATAGCCCTTTCGAGGGCCATAATCCATCGCTTTTGCCCTAAAAAAAATGTTTCCTTGGAAAAAATATGGATAAACGATAAGACAAATCGTTATTAAAAATTTAATGCGAATGAGTGGTCTTGTACTACCTAGAGCGATAGCTTGGAAATTCGGAGGTTCCGAGTTCAATCATCGCCAGTGGTGATTTGTTTTGTTTTTTTAATCCTCACAAGTACGGGGACGCACTGGTGTATTATGACTCCGTAAAGAATAGAAAAGCGTCGGCCCACGAAGTTTCCCAAATTGTCTTGAATAAATTGTTAAATAAAGCAAAACCTATCATGTTTCCGGTAATGTCGAAAACGTGATAAGCCATTGGAATCTTTTACGGTTTGGAGAGTTCACTTCGATCAGTGGCTTCGTTCACAGATAATTCACATTTTCATCGATTATGATAATATTTCTACCACGTTATGCAAAAATGTACTTATCGATTGTATGAACAGAGTTTGTACAATCGATGACTATATTTTTTTTTCTCTTGGCTCAGGATTAATGAAACCAATGCTACCATTGATTGAGGATGTCAACAGGCTTTTTCTGAAATCATGTTTTTCTATTTTGACATTGGTTTCGCCGAAACAAGCTCTCCATGGAAAATGCATGGAAATGCATGTTATGTGTCGTAGAGCGATTAACGATTAAAATAATGTCGGTAATAGCGCCGTATCCGTCGCTTGACGCTCCTCGCTAGAAATGGACTCCTTCCACATCTTTCTACAAAACGTTATAATCGCTTTGATTAAACGTTGCGTAACCGATCTCCCCGCCCGAAATTTATGCCTCCAATGCTCCATCTGCAAAATATTGTTATCTACTAATTGAACGAGCCGATACTGACGAGGAATCCGGTAATTCTGATAACGTGATAACAAACTGAAAATAAAAAGTTCAGGGACGCCACCGGTTTCGGCTCTTTTTACTCCCCGCCCGAAATTTATGCCTCCAATGCTCCATCCGTAAAATATTGTTATCTACTAATTGAACGAGCCGATACCGACGAGGAATCCGGTAATTCTGATAACGTGATAACAAACTGAAAGTAAAAAGTTTAGGGACGCCACCGGTTTCGTCTCTTTTTATACTCCCCGCCCGAAATTTATGCCCCCAATGCTCCATCTGCAAAATATTGTTATCTACTAATTGCACGAGCCGATACCGACGAGGAATCCGGTAATTCTGATAACGTGATAACAAACTGAAAGTAAAAAGTTTAGGGACGCCACCGGTTTCGTCTCTTTTTATACTCCCCGCCCGAAATTTATGACTCCAATGCTCCATCTGCAAAATATTGTTATCTACTAATTGCACGAGCCGATACCGACGAGGAATCAGGTAATTCTGATAACGTGATAACAAACTGAAAGTAAAAAGTTCAGGGACGCCACCGGTTTCGGCTCTTTTTATACTCCCCGCCCGAAATGTATGCCTCCAATGCTCCATCTGCAAAATATTGTTATCTACTAATTGAACGAGCCGATACCGACGAGGAATCCGGTAATTCTGATAACGTGATAACAAACTGAAAGTAAAAAGTTTAGGGACGCCACCGGTTTCGGCTCTTTTTATACTCCCCGCCCGAAATTTATGCCTCCAATGCTCCATCTGCAAAATATTATTATCTACTAATTGAACGAGCCGATACCGACGAGGAATCCGGTAATTCTGATAACGTGATAACAAACTGAAAGTAAACATTTTAGGGACGCCACCGGTTTCGGCTCTTTTCCTTCTTTGTTCGACATTTTGTTCGAAAAAATATCTTACATTTGGTTTATTTTTCAGAAACATGATCGGTTTCACTGCGTTCAATATAAAAAATGTATAACCGAAAAATTAATTTATCGAACGTACGGACAGTATTGATTTAGTTATCCTGTTCGATGAATATATATTTTTCTCTTCAAAGCTCAAGCTTAATCAAACCAATTTTCTCGTTAAGTTGGAACGTTAATATCTTATTTTGACGTTGGTTTCGTCGAAACAAGCTTTCGGTGAAAAGTTTATCTTCTGCATGTTGATGTTTATTTTTCTTTTGTCAGAGACTAGGACGTCATTCTAGGGTACCCCCTCCAGTCAGATTTTTAGTCTGAATGCCACAATCATTCAGACCATGACTAGGAATTATTTATCAAAGCAACTGTTTACAAAGACGATTAATTTATTTTCAATAACGAAATTTGCACGAGTTGATATGGGAGGATGTACCCCGATGAACCAACTCCCTCTCGGCAAAGCTTCCAGCGGTATGTAATATTCGAACTGTTTTTAAGACGTGGGTGTCTGCGAATATTCACTGCCCCTTTTGGAACCTATATTAGTCTTCACGCAACGTTCAACGCATTCGGCTCCTTGAAGGCTCCGAGAAGACCACGAGCCAGGCCTGTAAGTGGTCCTCGGGAAGAAGAGATCCTTCAAGTTTTCGCAACGAGCCGGTCCAGAGCGGAAGACGTTATGCAAGAGAAGCAGGTAAACTACTGCCAAAGGAGCTTTCACATAAAATTACTGTGTGAATAGACTCACAGCTCAAAAAAAGACTTATCGTTGTTCGCGATTGATTTTTTGCTGGCTATCCCCTTATAAAAAAACCGTAACTTACTCATTTGCAAACTCATTCCGTAGGCATAAACCGTGAAACGGTACGGAAGATAGTACGGAAAGTGAATTTTCCGTACAAAATTCAGACGCGGCAGCAGCTTCTTCCGCGTGATCTAGCGACTCGCCTCACGTATGCTTTGTGGGCAAGGGCAAAGCTTCAGGAGGACAATGAGTTTTTTAGATATGTCTGCTTCGGTAATGAATGCAGCATTTCAAATAGAGGCATTACAAATCGGCAAAACACCCGCAAATGGGCACCAACGAATCCGAATTACAGAATTGCGGTTCCACTCCAAAATCAGTGGAAGATCAACATTTGGGCAGGAATCGTCGGCGACCGACTTATCGGGCCTTATTTTATCGACGGAAACTTAGACAGCGAAAAATACTTAACTCTATTGGAAGACCGACTCGAAGGTATGCTGCGAAACGTGCCCGAAGTGGTCCGCCGAGGGATGTGGTGGATGCAAGATGGAGCTGGAGCCCACACGGCGTTAACAGTGCGAGCGTTCCTTAATCGTCAATATCCGGAGCGCTGGATCGGGCTACATGGACCGATCAATTGGCCACCAAGGTCACCGGATTTAACGCCACTAGATTTTTTTTTGTGGGGCACGTTGAGAGATTTGATCTTTCGCGAAGGCCCAACGACACCGGTGGAAATACGTGAACGCATCGTCGCGGCGTTCACCCAGATAAGGGTTCGAAGCCTGCAACAGATGCGTAGATCGAATCTCCGACGCCGCATAGATCTCTGCATCGAACAAAACGGAGGACACTTTAAACACCTGGTAAAACGTCACCGCCGTATTGACGGCGAACAAGTTTAAAACTAAGTGTTACCTTGAGTCAACGACGTTTCGGATGAAATTTTCCGTTGTGTCCAGAATTGTGTGCTGGGTGTTATGATTTATTGTTCGATATATTGTTATCAGTACTATCAGAATCATAGTTCATTTCAATTTGTTTTTTTAACTTTCTGACAATCGGCTAGGCCATAAACCGAACTAGTTACCATTCTCTTACTCTGACTTCCACTTATGGGCCGAATATAAGGGAATAGTGTACGCTCGACTGGGCGACGTACTCTGAATCGTTCGATAGGCAGAGGATTAAGATAATATGAAACACCTCCCTCCTCGTCCATCCCGGACTCAGTCGGTATCAAAAACTGTACTCAACTTTTCTCACAGTTTCTCGCATGTACGGTCAAATGAAACGTCTCATCGTAAGCCGAGATGATGATTTTGATTGAACATACCAGAACCCGTGAGAAAAGTTGATTACAGTTTTTATTACCGACCGCGATATTGTACATGCTCTTAAGTAAAAGGCATTCCTATGCCTTCTACTTAAGGGCATGTGCAATACTACCCTCGGTCATAAAACTGTAATAAACTTTTCAAAAAAAGATTACATACGAATACAAACATAATAATAATAAAACATATATAAAAACGTTATAAAGATATTCATTTTCAAAAGTTTATTTTTTTTTATTGTAGCTTAAGCACGTTAATTGTTGCTATACCACGAAATATAAACATGATTTTTGGCTTCTTCAAGCAAAACATCCAACTGCCGCCTTCTTTTCCGGCGTGGTTTTTCAACTTTTTCTTCATTATCCCTTCCTTTCTTTCTTTCGCATTGTCCATTACTCACCCTTTCACCTTCGATATCGCATTCCATATCAGCCGCTGGTTCGTTTTCTTTATCACCTTCCCTTTCATCCTCGCTTTCGTTTTCTTTTTCACCTTCCCTTTCATCTTTTCTTTCATCTTCTCTTCCATCCTCTGTTACACCATCTGTTACATTCTCTGTTACATCCTCTGTTATATCCTCTGTTACATCCTCTGTTACATCCTCTGTTACATCCTCTGTTGCTTCCTCCGTTACATCCTCCGTTGCTTCCTACGTTACATCCTCCATTACATCCTCTCTTACAACCTCTCTTACATCTTCTCTTCCATCCTCCCTTTCATCCTTCCCTTTAACCTGTCTCCCATCTTTATTTTCTACTTCTTCACCCTCTGGTTCGTTCTCTTCGATATATCCTTCACGCTCACATTTATCTGTGCTGAAATAAAAAAATATATATATACTAGCGGGTTATTGTGGCTCGCGCGCTCGCACCCATTTCTGGACGTAAACCCTTATTATTCTAAATACTTCAAAAGACGGAGGGAGGGTCCCCCCTTCCTCCCGTCGATTCTTGACACGGCGGCGAAATCTTTTTATATTATAGAGAGATATATACATATTTTAGAAAAAAGACATAAGCCCTTATTATTCTAAGTCTTTAACCCCCCCACCCCCCTATTGTTCCAAATCCCCTTATGCTAAATGGACTTGAGCCCTTATTATTCAAGTCCCTTCAAGCTAAATGGACTTGGCCCTTATAATTCCAAGGCCCTTTAAGGATGGACTTAAGCCCTTATTATTCTAACCCCCCCCCCTCGATTCTTGACACGGCGGCGGCGGCGGAGACAGCGGCGAAATCTTTTTATATTATAGAGAGATATATTTTATGGACGACCGAATAATGAGGAAAGTATAATAATTTGAGCTTACACACGAATTTTTATAACTTTAACGGTAATATCAAAAACTAGTTTATACTGATAATTGCCGTCCTTTCCCTCCGATTCCTTGAAATTCTCGTAGAATTTGTACATATCAACCTGAGCCGCCTTTCCCACGTCTTCAAAAGTTTGACTGTAAAAAAATGATTCTATTAATATTTTTTATTTGTTATGTGGCATACACGCGAAAGGTTTATTATAATTACTATTTGAAGCTCTCCGACGTCCGCTGCCAGATTCCATTTGATTTGATGAAATGCAACAGAAAAAGCCGATGTTTCCTCACCCAGACTCGATAATACTCGAGTCTGGCCTTCGTTTGGTGACAATCATATATTGAAGAACAGACTTTGTCAATGTGCGAGCTGAGGAGGCTAGAATGCCTTTCCAAACGGCCCACGAAGTTAACTATCGCGACCACGAGTCGACCAAACACTTCCGGCGAATCTTTAATATTTTTGGTAAAAATACCAATCGTCTTCCGTTCGCAGGGATACTCTTTTACTTTTGCCATCCTTTTTTTTTATCATGTTTCTTTTTAATCGCAAAATGCGACTCCGAGACACACAGATTTGCCAATTTTTGACGTTAAAACAAATGTTAGCGGGCTAACGTTACGCCACCAAACGGCTTATCATTATACTTCGATGAACCAGTCATGTAATCGTACTCAGTCGGTTACGGAAAATGATACACCTTGTTACCTTCGCACGTTCCTCGTCGCATCCTTGCCAACCGATTTTTTTTAATATCGAAAATAATCATCAAAAAAGCTTCCTACTTGAGTAAATCAGCTAATATGGGAGCGCCATATTATTGTCGAGATAAAATGCTTTGACAGAATCTGCTAATTTAAATTCCAAACTGTGGAGTTGCGCGTATATCAAGTGAAGACGAGAAGCGCAACATGTGGCAAAAGCAAGATTGCGGACGGCTCAACAATATTCGGAAGAAACAGGCTCGGAACAAAGTCAAGGGTAAATACAAAAAAGATAATTAGACATTTAAGAAACTCTCTATATGACTAAAAACCGACGCTATCAACGAAGCTGGCTGTTTTGCTAAACAACAAATATTTTTCAAGCAGGTACATTTATACACGATTAATTTCAGTACTTTTTCTAATATGCCTTATTGTAAAATTAAGATCCGTTTGTCGAAGAGTCTACAGAATCTTCTCACACACATACTTTCACCATCAAAAAATATGAAATGAGTTTGAGAACGAAACGTTTCTCTGTCGCAGATCTGTTAAAAATAACTTTGATACAACGCTCAATCTTGTTATTAATTGCAGAACCATGTTTAAATCTTTTAATTAAATCAATTGAATAACTACTTTTATCTTTCCAGATTCACAACATTCGTGACATTTGGGGCAGCGGTCCGACGGAAGGGGTGACAACATTGAAGCATCATTGGATGCAAGCTCCTAATAATCCCTGTCGGAACATACAACCTTCCGGTAAACCATCCTGCACCGTTAATTTCACCAAGGTTCCCTCGCACACATTTAAACCGCAATTGGCTGCAACGTTCCACCATCGTCCACTTGCGGTTTAAATGTGTGCGAGGGAACCTTGGTGAAATGAACGGTGCAGGACGGTAAAATGTTTCGACAGGGATGACGGCAAGCTGAGCTGACACGCCCCCGGAGAATCAATCCTCCATGACAAAATGAATGCGATAAGTTCCAGAGGATCGAGATTCAGGAGGCAGACGTTCGAAGAAGCTGTGGAAAATTCGGTGGCTCGGAGTAGACGAGCACAAAAACCAGGCACAAAGTTTCCGAGGAGATAGTCGATAGAAATTGGGAGAATAGGAAGAACGGCGAGTGCAGCCTTTTCGACTTTCCTCACTGTAGATTTGAGAGGCGAGGAGTATCCTTGGGCAATCTTAAGGATGTGGGAGCGATACAGTCCGGCCAAGCATGAGTTTTAGAGAAAATTTCAAACACGTCCCGATGGGATAAAAATCTGAAAAAAATCAAGCATGTAGAAGGTGCTGAAAAGATTCGATTAGCATAATAATGTTTCAAAAATGTTATTAACAAATTGTTGGAAAAAATTGTTGCTCAACAAATTACCCATCAACCTAACTTCTTTTTCAAATGAAAATGATTTGTTACATTTTCTGAATACGCATGCATTTTTTCAGAAGTTTGTGCAATCTTTTAAAATTTCGTTTTTTATTGATTAAAAAATGCAATTTTCAAAAATTACACAAAATTCTGGAAAAATTCGTATGCATTAAGAAAAATTAAAAAATCATTTACATTAAAAAAAGGTAAGCTTAATGGGTAATTTGTTGATCAAATATTTTTTTTCATCAATTTGTTAATAACATTTTGGAATTACTTTTATGCAAAAACAATCTTTTCAGCACCTTCTATATGCTTGATTTTTTTCAGAATTTTATCCCATCAAGAAGTGTTCGGAAATTTCGGGGAGACTCCGGTTGGCCGGACTGTATCGCTTCCACATCCTTAAGATTGCGCGAGGATATTCTTCGCCTCTCGAATCTACCGTGAGGATCGTCGAAAAGACCACACTCGCTGTTCTTTCCGTTCTCCCGATTTCTGTCGAGTATCTCCTCGGAGACTTGGCATCTGATTTTCGCGCCGGTGTGTTCCGAGCCTCCGAACTTCTCTACAGCTTCGTCGAAGGTCTGCCTCCTGGATCTCGATCCTCCGGAAACTTGCCTCATCATTGGAAGCTTGTGACGTCCCACGGCGGCACATTTACAACTCTATCACTCACAACTCTACTAGATAACAAACTCTATCAGAAAACATCTATCCCCAAACATCTCCACCAGAAAACAAGTCTACTGGATAATAACCCAAAAAGATAGCTCTAACGACTTTACCGACAAACATCTCTACCATATTAGAACTCTACCAAAATCTATACCACTGAAGAACAAAATCTCTACCGGAATTTAAATAAACCTCTCCCGGAATTGAAATAAAACCGTACCGGAATTGAAATAAAACTCTGCTGCAATTTAAATAAAACTCTCCCGGAATTGAAATAAAATTTCGGCAGAGTTTTATTTCAATTCCGGTAGAATTTTATTTCAATTCGAGGAGAGTTTTATTTCAATTCGGGGAGAGTTTTATTTCAATTCGGGGAGAGTTTTATTTCAATTCGGGGAGAGTTTTATTTCAATTCTGGGAGAGATTTTCTTCAATGGTAGAGATTTTGATAGAGTTCTAATACGGTAGAGTTGTAAAATGGTAGAGATGTTTTCTGGTAGGGTTATTATCTGGTAGAGTTGTGAGTGGTAGAGATGTAAATGTGCCTAGTCGTCTCTTAGTCGGTGAATTCGGTGTACTTTCGTCACTTGCGAAGGCCTAGATGCTGCTCAGCTGTTCACGATATGCTCGGGATGTCGTCGACTTGTCGGTAATCGTCGATTACCTACAATTTGCCGGCAGTCAAGGCAAAATTTACCAATCATTGCGCCGAGTTCAACATAGTTATACCGGTCGATCAAATGGGCTTCGTGAGACCGAAGAGGCGTATTCACATTCAGGGAAGAACAAGCGGGTTCGCTGTTAAATCAATGTTTACTAATTATTTTTTTCTCAATTATTTCTGATACACGAATGGTCCCAATCTTTTTTTTTCGTAATCTTATAATCTTTTTTGTCAATGAACGGTATTTTTGACTGAAAAAAATACGGTACATTGACAAAAAAGATTAGAAGATTAACGAAAAAAAAGATTGGGACGGTTTGTGTATGAGAAATAATTAAGAAAAAAATAATAAGGAAAAGTTCATTCAACAGCGAACCCGCCGGTTCTTCCCTGAATGTGAATAGGTCTCTTTCAAGCTCGCCGAGCCCATTGGATCGATCAGTATCGCTATGTGGACCCCGGCACAGTGACTGCTAAACTTCGCCTTGACTTCGGGCAAATCATCGGTAATCGGTGGTTTAATCGACTGAACGACCGACTTCTAATTTTTATTCCTTGAACAGGTTTTTAAATAAATAAGCTACACATTTTTTAATATTTTATATTAATTTGCATTTATTTACACAAAAAAAAACAAATTACAGCCATACGTCTTCTTCGCTTAGACGTTTGCGACGTCTCTACAACAGAATAAATGAAAAATTATTAATAACATTTCTTTAATTATGCGATAATAGTTTTATTTCGCCCGTGGTGGATCTCTGTCCTTACCGTTCCACGAGCTTCGTCCATTGTCCCCTCTCTTCTCTCCCGTTTTTTCCCCTGATTTTCCCGTCCGATTTCTTCTTCATCCTGCTTTTCTTTTTCTTTCTGATCCATTTGCTCCTTTTGCTCATACGCCCTCATCTCATCTTCTTCCTGTCCTCGTCTTTTTTCTTTCCCTGCTTCACGATCTTCCTCTTCTTGCTCATCTTCTTCATCTCCTTCCGCTTTTTCCTCATCTTCTTCATTCCCTTCCGCTTCTTGCTCATCTTCTTCATCCCCTTCCTCTTCATGCTCATCTTCCTCTCGTTGCCTATTTTCTTCCCCCTCTTCATTATCTTCTTCCTCTCCGTGCCTATTTTGTTCGTCTTCATCACCTTCTTCCTCTCCTTCTGGCTCATCGTCATCGCTCTCTCTGAAAATATTAAAAACATTTTATTAGTAAAAAATGTATGAATACATCGATGCATCAATGCACTGTTGTCACAGCGGGCTGTGACGATTCTGTGTTACTACACAGTCGCAGATATCACCCGCTGCGCCACCAGACCCAGAATCAGATAGCCCGCTGTGACACAAGACCCAGGATGAAATAGAGTTCGCTGTACCTAAAGTAATGACGCAACATGCTATTTGATCCTACGTCTAGTGACGCAATGGGCTATTTAATTCTGCATCTGGTCATGCAGCAAATTCTGTTTGAGCCCTGTATCTTGCGTCAACACAGACTATCTGATTATTGGTTCGGTAGCACAGTGCCTCCATCAGATTCCAGTCAGCGACGCAGGAAGACACAGCAAGATAGAGATAGTCTCACAATTTCAGAATTGCCTCACTCCCAGCATCTTGCTTCCTGTGTCACTGAATGGAATTTGATGAAACCTGCTGTGCCACCGAACCAATAAATGGATAGTCTGTCTCAACAGAAGACGCAGGGATCAGATAGAGATCGCTGCATCACGAGACACAGAAAGTAACAGCCCACTGCGTCACCAGACGTAGGATCAAATGGCGCGAGTAACAATAAATAAGTGGGTACTTACTCGATGTCCATCGGCTCGGGAATATCTTCTGCCTCGGGATCGGGCGGTATCCCCTGCAGGGCAGCCGACGCGATCATGCCCAATTTCCGATGTGTCCGACTATAATAACAAAGATAAACAAGATTAATATTACATTGTTTTATTATAATAGTTCAACTTTTCCCTTACAATTGTGAGTCTTCCACATTTATTGGCACCCGACGTTCGGTGATAAAATTGCAGAGAAATCTGTGCAAGGCTCGAACGCGCACCCGTAGATATCCTCGCCTTTTTTCGTCGGCGTTTGGCCATACACGGCATCTATCACTTCAGATAGTTGTCAAGCCTTCAAATTATGGGGGCTGGCAGCTATCTGATCTTGAAATGGAACAAGGTCACATATGTGAATAAATAAAAAAATAAATAATAAAAAAAACAAAATAATAAAATATTTCGCGTAATATTTTTATTATTATTCCACATTTTTGTCTCGCGGCTTGCAGCATGTGTTTAAAACCTCTACCGGCACACTGAATATTTTTCTACTACTTCCGGCTACAGGCACCACTCGACGCATCCATTAGCGGAAATCGGGTGGCCACAGTCGGAAGCAGAAGCGAAATATTCAGTGCCGCGAAACGTTTCAAATACGTGTTGCAAACAGCGTGAAAAACAAGATATTATAAAAAATTACATTAAATTACGAACATTTCGGGCGCCACATTTGCGCTGTGATTCCATTCAGGAATCAGATTGCTGTCAGCCCCAATAATCTAAAATAGTGGCAGCTATCAGAAGTTCTGAATTAAATTTACAACAAACCGCCCAACGCCCATAGCAGAACTACTGCAAGCCACTACGAAAAGCAGAACTACTGCAAGCACAATATAAATATTAGATTAAAAGTTGTAATAAAAACACGAGATTTAATATAAACAAATATTACGTATAATCTTCAATTCTATCAGCCAAACTCACCTTTTAAAGAGTTTCTGTAAGTTAAATGTATCTAGAACATACATTATAGACAATTAGTTCAAAAATATTGATAAGCAATTATTTTTACCATGCAAATGAAACGTCTCATCTAGCAAGTTGGGTATGATTTACTTGATAGTGTGGACTTCTAGCAAGCATCTTCATTATTCGAAGCGACTATGTTGAGCACCACTGACTCGCTAAATATAGAAGGGATTCCCCTACCTTCGAGCTGCTTGGTTCCCGCGGAAACCCGTACGCACATTGCCGCTCGACTCATCGTCAGTGGTACTCATGCTCAACATATTGGTATCGAATCTTGGAAATGCGCCGAAGATTTCAGCGCAAGTGCGTCAGACTCATGTTAATCTACGAGAATAAAAATTTAATGAGCTTGATACACTCACCTTTGGGGAAAGTTTGGGTCAATTTACAAACGTAATCTAGGAAATTCAACGGTGAACGATGTCCTGTCGATAAGCGTACTGCTTGCTTGCCCGTAAGATATTATCGTGAAGAGATTACTTTGCTTGGATGGAAACATTTATGAACAATACTCATCGTCGTAGGTGAGCTAATCGTTATTTAGTGCAGAAGTGACTTGTCCATCGAAGAACACGTTTAATCAAAAACAAGGTCACAATATTGTGACTTTGAGTTGATATGCTAGTTGTTTGTTGCCTTAAAATGTGAGCTTTCCGGACCGAAAGTGACGTATTTCTAGTATGACGTCACTTCCGATCGAAAAATCAGATTTCCTGACCGGAACGGACGTATTTTCGGTCGATAAATAATTTTTTTGCACAAAATAGTATCACTATAGTATAATAGAGAAATAGTTATCAGGATCTGACAAGAAAGTCTCTAGGGGGAGAGCATCTTCAAGGGGAATGTAGAATAATTCAGGGACTGGGAGAGGGTCCCCTAGAGGGTCCCCTAAAGGGACCACCGAGTTCAGGCTCGGTAATCTTTCTGAGATCCAAATACTTCGCCGATGATTGTCATCGCGTTAACGCGTTCGACATAAACTCGTAAACACTTTTTTCCTTGCTACCGAATTCTAGACCCGCCGACGAAGCGAGCACCACATCAGTATCCGTCGAGAACCGTGAGGGAACGGAGCTCACGAGTATTATAATCGACCGTACTATAATTTTCAACATTGCTTATTCATTAAAGATTTCTATTGAGTTTACGCTATTCTATCGTGTGAATTCAACATTACTTCGCATCTCAACGTCCTACCGGTCCTTGGTTACAAAAAATATTTTATTTCACTCGGTGGGAAAATGGCGGTTTTTTCGCACGCTTCGCGTGCGAAAACCCGTATTTTCACACCTTGTGAAATAAAATTTTATCAGATACTCGTGCGAAATAGTATATTATAGTATATTATAATAGTATATTAAGTGCGTCTTTTCACCGAGTGTGAAGTATGATGCCCGAGCGAAGCGAGGGCTTCTGCCCTTGCTTTGCTTAACCTCGTGCGAATTTCTATTCACACAAGGTGAAAAGGCACTTCCTCCCGAGTGGCATACACTATTTTTTGCTCGACTATGCTAAAAAGTGGCCACATTTCTATGCCTGCAATGGGGATGGAAAGTTGTCCGCCGCAGTAGCTACTTTTCCGCCCGCTGTGGCTAATTTCGGCCCGCTGTAGCTACTTTTCCGCCCGCTGGTCAAGAACCGACAACTTTCCGCCCCCGTTGCGGCATGGAATGTGGACTTTTTAGCGTAGGCGGGCAAAAAACGTTTCCTGAACTCGTGTGATTGCAACACTCGCCTTCGGCTCGTGCTACGAAGTCACACTCGTCAGAAAAAGTTTTTTCGCACTCGTATCGAAATGTACTAATTTTGTAACACGTGCACGAAAAGTCCCGCTTTTCGTGCCTGTAAAGTGTGTCGAAAGAGGCGCTTTCTAGCAGAGGATGCGCGAAAAATGCTGCAGATACTATTTTTACACGCGAGTTTGTTTTCCGCACACTTTTTTCACACGTTAGTTCCTTTTTGCACACTTTTTTCACACTGTAGCTACTTTTGCGCACACTTTTTCACAATCTAGCTACTTTTGCGCACACTTTTTTAACACTCTAGTTACTTTTCGCGCACACTCATCTGGCACTGCAGTTATTTTTCCGAACGTACTTTACGGGCACGAAAAGCGGGAATTTTCGTGCACTTGTCACAAGAAGTAGTATGCGATACTTGTACGAAAAAGTGGTCTCCCGACGGCGATTGGGAAGTAGGCAGCACTCGCCTCCTCTCGAGCTACAAACGTCACTCGGCTTCGGCTCGTGCCGTTATAGCTCTCGATCCGGCTCGTGCAGCCAACTTCACAACTTTCGTCGACAGACCGCATTTTCGTACTAGTATCGCAAAGTGCTATTGTAAATGAAGCATTGGAGGCATACATTTCGGGCGGGGAGTGAAAAGAGCCGAAACCGGCGGCGTCCCTGAACTTTTTACTTTCAGTTTGTTATCACGTTATCAGAATTACCGGATTCCTCGTCGGTATCGGCTCGTTCAATTAGTAGATAAAAATACTTTGCAGATGGAGCATTGGAGGCATACATTTCCGGCGGGGAGTATAAAAAGAGCCGAAACCGGTGGTGTCCCTAAACTTTTTACTTTCAGTTTGTTATCACGTTATCAGAATTACCTGATTCCATGTCAGTATCGGCTCGTTCAATTAGTAGATAACAATATTTTGCAGATGGAGCATTGGAGGCATACATTTCGGGCGGGGAGTATAAAAAGAGCCGAACCGGTGGTGTCCCTGAACTTTTTATTTTCAGTTTGTTATCACGTTATCAGAATTACCGGATTCCTCGTCGGTATCGGCTCGTTCAATTAGTAGATAACAATATTTTGCAGGTGGAGCATTGGAGGCATAAATTTCGGGCGGGGAGTATAAAAAGAGCCGAAACCGGTGGCGTCCCTGAACTTTTTACTTTCAGTTTGTTATCACGTTATCAGAATTACCGGATTCCTCGTCAGTATCGGCTCGTTCAATTAGTAGATAACAATATTTTGCAGATGGAGCATTGGAGGCATAAATTTCGGGCGGGGAGTATAAAAAGAGTCGAAACCGGTGGCGTCCCTGAACTTTTTACTTTCAGTTTGTTATCACGTTATCAGAATTACCGGATTCCTCGTCAGTATCGGCTCGTTCAATTAGTAGATAACAATATTTTGCAGATGGAGCATTGGAGGCATAAATTTCGGGCGGGGAGTATAAAAAGAGCCGAAACCGGTGGCGTCCCTGAACTTTTTACTTTCAGTTTGTTATCACGTTATCAGAATTACCGGATTCCTCGTCAGTATCGGCTCGTTCAATTAGTAGATAACAATATTTTGCAGATGGAGCATTGGAGGCATAAATTTCGGGCGGGGAGTAAAAAGAGCCGAAACCGGTGGCGTCCCTGAACTTTTTACTTTCAGTTTGTTATCACGTTATCAGAATTACCGGATTCCTCGTCAGTATCGGCTCGTTCAATTCGTAGATGACAATATTTTGCAGATGGAGCATTGGAGGCATAAATTTCGGGCGGGGAGTATAAAAAGAGCCGAAACCGGTGGCGTCCCTGAACTTTTTACTTTCACTTTGTTATCACGTTATCAGAATTACCGGATTCCTCGTCGGTATCGGCGCGTTCATTTAATAGATAAAAATATTTTGCAGATGGAGCATTGGAGGCATAAATTTCGGGCGGGGAGTAAAAAGAGCCGAAACCGGTGGCGTCCCTGAACTTTTTACTTTCAGTTTGTTATCACGTTATCAGAATTACCGGATTCCTCGTCAGTGTCGGCTCGTTCAATTAGTAGACAACAATATTTTGCAGATGGAGCATTGAAGGCATAAATTTCGGGCGGGGAGTATAAAAAGAGCCGAAACCGGTGGCGTCCCTGAACTTTTTACTTTCAGTTTGTTATCACGTTATCAGAATTACCGAATTCCTCGTCAGTATCGGCTCGTTTAATTAGTAGATAACAATATTTTGCAGATGGAGCATTGGAGGCATAAATTTCGGGCGTGGAGTAAAAAGAGGCGAAACCGGTGGCGTCCCTGAACTTTTTACTTTCAGTTTGTTATCACGTTATCAGAATTACCGGATTCCTCGTCAGTATCGGCTCGTTCAATTAGTAGATGACAATATTTTGCAGATGGAGCATTGGAGGCATAAATTTCGGGCGGGGAGTATAAAAAGAGCCGAAACCGGTGGCGTCCCTGAACTTTTTACTTTCAGTTTGTTATCACGTTATCAGAATTACCGGATTCCTCGTCAGTGTCGGCTCGTTCAATTAGTAGACAACAATATTTTGCAGATGGAGCATTGAAGGCATAAATTTCGGGCGGGGAGTATAAAAAGAGCCGAAACCGGTGGCGTCCCTGAACTTTTTACTTTCAGTTTGTTATCACGTTATCAGAATTACCGAATTCCTCGTCAGTATCGGCTCGTTTAATTAGTAGATAACAATATTTTGCAGATGGAGCATTGGAGGCATAAATTTCGGGCGTGGAGTAAAAAGAGGCGAAACCGGTGGCGTCCCTGAACTTTTTACTTTCAGTTTGTTATCACGTTATCAGAATTACCGGATTCCTCGTCAGTATCGGCTCGTTCAATTAGTAGATGACAATATTTTGCAGATGGAGCATTGGAGGCATAAATTTCGGGCGGGGAGTATAAAAAGAGCCGACACCGGTGGCGTCCCTGAACTTTTTACTTTCAGTTTGTTATCACGTTATCAGAATTACCGGATTCCTCGACGGTATCGGCTCGTTCAATTAGTAGATAAAAATACTTTGCAGATGGAGCATTGGAGGCATACATTTCCGGCGGGGAGTATAAAAAGAGCCGAAACCGGTGGTGTCCCTAAACTTTTTACTTTCAGTTTGTTATCACGTTATCAGAATTACCTGATTCCATGTCAGTATCGGCTCGTTCAATTAGTAGATAACAATATTTTGCAGATGGAGCATTGGAGGCATACATTTCGGGCGGGGAGTATAAAAAGAGCCGAACCGGTGGTGTCCCTGAACTTTTTATTTTCAGTTTGTTATCACGTTATCAGAATTACCGGATTCCTCGTCGGTATCGGCTCGTTCAATTAGTAGATAACAATATTTTGCAGGTGGAGCATTGGAGGCCTAAATTTCGGGCGGGGAGTATAAAAAGAGTCGAAACCGGTGGCGTCCCTGAACTTTTTACTTTCAGTTTGTTATCACGTTATCAGAATTACCTGATTCCTCGTCGGTATCGGCTCGTTCAATTAGTAGATAACAATATTTTGCAGATGGAGCATTGGAGGCATAAATTTCGGGCGGGGAGTATAAAAAGAGCCGAAACCGGTGGCGTCCCTGAACTTTT
Source organism: Ichneumon xanthorius (assembly GCA_917499995.1). Lineage (NCBI taxonomy): Eukaryota > Metazoa > Arthropoda > Insecta > Hymenoptera > Ichneumonidae > Ichneumon > Ichneumon xanthorius. The sequence continues at coordinate 287,402 of CAKJTD010000085.1, read as the reverse complement.
TACTTTCAGTTTGTTATCACGTTATCAGAATTACCTGATTCCTCGTCGGTATCGGCTCGTTCAATTAGTAGATAACAATATTTTGCAGATGGAGCATTGGAGGCATAAATGTCGGGCGGGGAGTATCAAAAGAGCCGAAACCGGTGTCGTCCCTGAACTTTTTACTTTCAGTTTGTTATCACGTTATCAGAATTACCGGATTCCTCGTCGGTATCGGCTCGTTCAATTAGTAGAGAACAATATTTTGCAGATGGAGCATTGGAGGCATAAATTTCGGGCGGGGAGTATAAAAAGAGCCGAAACCGGTGGTGTCCCTGAACTTTTTACTTTCAGTTTGTTATCACGTTATCAGAATTACCTGATTCCTCGTCGGTATCGGCTCGTTCAATTAGTAGATAACAATATTTTGCAGATTGAGCATTGGAGGCATAAATTTCGGGCGGGGAGTATAAAAAGAGCCGAAACCGGTGGTGTCTCTAAACTTTTTACTTTCAGTTTGTTATCACGTTATCAGAATTACCGGATTCCTCGTCAGTATCGGCTCGTTCAATTAGTAGATAACAATATTTTGCAGATGGAGCATTGGAGGCATAAATTTCGGGCGGGGAGTAAAAAGAGCCGAAACCGGTGGCGTCCCTGAACTTTTTACTTTCAGTTTGTTATCACGTTATCAGAATTACCGGATTCCTCGTCAGTATCGGCTCGTTCAATTAGTAGATAACAATATTTTGCAGATGGAGCATTGGAGGCATAAATTTCGGGCGGGGAGTATAAAAAGAGCCGAAACCGGTGGCGTCCCTGAACTTTTTACTTTCAGTTTGTTATCACGTTATCAGAATTACCTGATTCCTCGTCGGTATCGGCTCGTTCAATTAGTAGATAACAATATTTTGCAGATGGAGCATTGGAGGCATAAATTTCGGGCGGAGAGTATAAAAAGAGTCGAAACCGGTGGCGTCCCTGAACTTTTTACTTTCAGTTTGTTATCACGTTATCAGAATTACCGGATTCCTCGTCAGTATCGGCTCGTTCAATTAGTAGATAACAATATTTTGCAGATGGAGCATTGGAGGCATAAATTTCGGGCGGGGAGTATAAAAAGAGCCGAAACCGGTGGCGTCCCTGAACTTTTTACTTTCAGTTTGTTATCACGTTATCAGAATTACCGGATTCCTCGTCAGTATCGGCTCGTTCAATTAGTAGATAACAATATTTTGCAGATGGAGCATTGGAGGCATAAATTTCGGGCGGGGAGTAAAAAGAGCCGAAACCGGTGGCGTCCCTGAACTTTTTACTTTCAGTTTGTTATCACGTTATCAGAATTACCGGATTCCTCGTCAGTATCGGCTCGTTCAATTCGTAGATGACAATATTTTGCAGATGGAGCATTGGAGGCATACATTTCGGGCGGGGAGTATAAAAAGAGCCGAAACCGGTGGCGTCCCTGAACTTTTTACTTTCACTTTGTTATCACGTTATCAGAATTACCGGATTCCTCGTCGGTATCGGCGCGTTCATTTAATAGATAAAAATATTTTGCAGATGGAGCATTGGAGGCATAAATTTCGGGCGGGGAGTAAAAAGAGCCGAAACCGGTGGCGTCCCTGAACTTTTTACTTTCAGTTTGTTATCACGTTATCAGAATTACCGGATTCCTCGTCAGTGTCGGCTCGTTCAATTAGTAGACAACAATATTTTGCAGATGGAGCATTGGAGGCATAAATTTCGGGCGGGGAGTATAAAAAGAGCCGAAACCGGTGGCGTCCCTGAACTTTTTACTTTCAGTTTGTTATCACGTTATCAGAATTACCGAATTCCTCGTCAGTATCGGCTCGTTTAATTAGTAGATAACAATATTTTGCAGATGGAGCATTGGAGGCATAAATTTCGGGCGTGGAGTAAAAAGAGGCGAAACCGGTGGCGTCCCTGAACTTTTTACTTTCAGTTTGTTATCACGTTATCACAATTACCGGATTCCTCGTCAGTATCGGCTCGTTCAATTAGTAGATGACAATATTTTACAGATGGAGCATTGGAGGCATAAATTTCGGGCGGGGAGTATAAAAAGAGCCGACACCGGTGGCGTCCCTGAACTTTTTACTTTCAGTTTGTTATCACGTTATCAGAATTACCGGATTCCTCGACGGTATCGGCTCGTTCAATTAGTAGATAAAAATACTTTGCAGATGGAGCATTGGAGGCATACATTTCCGGCGGGGAGTATAAAAAGAGCCGAAACCGGTGGTGTCCCTAAACTTTTTACTTTCAGTTTGTTATCACGTTATCAGAATTACCTGATTCCATGTCAGTATCGGCTCGTTCAATTAGTAGATAACAATATTTTGCAGATGGAGCATTGGAGGCATACATTTCGGGCGGGGAATATAAAAAGAGCCGAACCGGTGGTGTCCCTGAACTTTTTATTTTCAGTTTGTTATCACGTTATCAGAATTACCGGATTCCTCATCGGTATCGGCTCGTTCAATTAGTAGATAACAATATTTTGCAGGTGGAGCATTGGAGGCCTAAATTTCGGGCGGGGAGTATAAAAAGAGTCGAAACCGGTGGCGTCCCTGAACTTTTTACTTTCAGTTTGTTATCACGTTATCAGAATTACCTGATTCCTCGTCGGTATCGGCTCGTTCAATTAGTAGATAACAATATTTTGCAGATGGAGCATTGGAGGCATAAATTTCGGGCGGGGAGTATAAAAAGAGCCGAAACCGGTGGCGTCCCTGAACTTTTTACTTTCAGTTTGTTATCACGTTATCAGAATTACCTGATTCCTCGTCGGTATCGGCTCGTTCAATTAGTAGATAACAATATTTTGCAGATGGAGCATTGGAGGCATAAATGTCGGGCGGGGAGTATCAAAAGAGCCGAAACCGGTGTCGTCCCTGAACTTTTTACTTTCAGTTTGTTATCACGTTATCAGAATTACCGGATTCCTCGTCGGTATCGGCTCGTTCAATTAGTAGAGAACAATATTTTGCAGATGGAGCATTGGAGGCATAAATTTCGGGCGGGGAGTATAAAAAGAGCCGAAACCGGTGGTGTCCCTGAACTTTTTACTTTCAGTTTGTTATCACGTTATCAGAATTACCTGATTCCTCGTCGGTATCGGCTCGTTCAATTAGTAGATAACAATATTTTGCAGATTGAGCATTGGAGGCATAAATTTCGGGCGGGGAGTATAAAAAGAGCCGAAACCGGTGGTGTCTCTAAACTTTTTACTTTCAGTTTGTTATCACGTTATCAGAATTACCGGATTCCTCGTCAGTATCGGCTCGTTCAATTAGTAGATAACAATATTTTGCAGATGGAGCATTGGAGGCATAAATTTCGGGCGGGGAGTAAAAAGAGCCGAAACCGGTGGCGTCCCTGAACTTTTTACTTTCAGTTTGTTATCACGTTATCAGAATTACCGGATTCCTCGTCAGTATCGGCTCGTTCAATTAGTAGATAACAATATTTTGCAGATGGAGCATTGGAGGCATAAATTTCGGGCGGGGAGTATAAAAAGAGCCGAAACCGGTGGCGTCCCTGAACTTTTTACTTTCAGTTTGTTATCACGTTATCAGAATTACCTGATTCCTCGTCGGTATCGGCTCGTTCAATTAGTAGATAACAATATTTTGCAGATGGAGCATTGGAGGCATAAATTTCGGGCGGGGAGTATCAAAAGAGCCGAAACCGGTGTCGTCCCTGAACTTTTTACTTTCAGTTTGTTATCACGTTATGAGAATTACCGGATTCCTCATCGGTATCGGCTCGTTCAATTAGTAGATAACAATATTTTGCAGATGGAGCATTGGAGGCATAAATTTCGGGCGGGGAGTATAAAAAGAGCCGAAACCGGTGGTGTCCCTGAACTTTTTACTTTCAGTTTGTTATCACGTTATCAGAATTACCGGATTCCTCGTCAGTATCGGCTCGTTCAATTAGTAGATAACAATATTTTGCAGATGGAGCATTGGAGGCATAAATTTCGGGCGGGGAGTATAAAAAGAGCCGAAACCGGTGGCGTCCCTGAACTTTTTACTTTTAGTTTGTTATCACGTTAACAGAATTACCGGATTCCTCGTCAGTATCGGCTCGTTCAATTAGTAGATAACAATATTTTGCAGATGGAGCATTGGAGGCATAAATTTCGGGCGGGGAGTATCAAAAGAGCCGAAACCGGTGTCGTCCCTGAACTTTTTACTTTCAGTTTGTTATCACGTTATGAGAATTACCGGATTCCTCATCGGTATCGGCTCGTTCAATTAGTAGATAACAATATTTTGCAGATGGAGCATTGGAGGCATAAATTTCGGGCGGGGAGTATAAAAAGAGCCGAAACCGGTGGTGTCCCTGAACTTTTTACTTTCAGTTTGTTATCACGTTATCAGAATTACCGGATTCCTCGTCAGTATCGGCTCGTTCAATTAGTAGATAACAATATTTTGCGGATGGAGCATTGGAGGCATAAATTTCGGGCGGGGAGTATAAAAAGAGCCGAAACCGGTGGCGTCCCTGAACTTTTTACTTTTAGTTTGTTATCACGTTATCAGAATTACCGGATTCCTCGTCAGTATCGGCTCGTTCAATTAGTAGATAACAATATTTTGCAGATGGAGCATTGGAGGCATAAATTTCGGGCGGGGAGTATAAAAAGAGCCGAAACCGGTGGCGTCCCTGAACTTTTTACTTTTAGTTTGTTATCACGTTATCAGAATTACGGGATTCCTCGTCAGTATCGGCTCGTTCAATTAGTAGATAACAATATTTTGCAGATGGAGCATTGGAGGCATAAATTTCGGGCGGGGAGTATAAAAAGAGCCGAAACCGGTGGCGTCCCTGAACTTTTTACTTTCAGTTTGTTATCACGTTATCAGAATTACCGGATTCCTCGTCAGTATCGGCTCGTTCAATTAGTAGATAACAATATTTTGCAGATGGAGCATTGGAGGCATAAATTTCGGGCGGGGAGTATAAAAAGAGCCGAAACCGGTGTCGTCCCTGAACTTTTTACTTTCAGTTTGTTATCACGTTATGAGAATTACCGGATTCCTCATCGGTATCGGCTCGTTCAATTAGTAGATAACAATATTTTGCAGATGGAGCATTGGAGGCATAAATTTCGGGCGGGGAGTATAAAAAGAGCCGAAACCGGTGGTGTCCCTGAACTTTTTACTTTCAGTTTGTTATCACGTTATCAGAATTACCGGATTCCTCGTCAGTATCGGCTCGTTCAATTAGTAGATAACAATATTTTGCGGATGGAGCATTGGAGGCATAAATTTCGGGCGGGGAGTATAAAAAGAGCCGAAACCGGTGGCGTCCCTGAACTTTTTACTTTTAGTTTGTTATCACGTTATCAGAATTACCGGATTCCTCGTCAGTATCGGCTCGTTCAATTAGTAGATAACAATATTTTGCAGATGGAGCATTGGAGGCATAAATTTCGGGCGGGGAGTATAAAAAGAGCCGAAACCGGTGGCGTCCCTGAACTTTTTACTTTTAGTTTGTTATCACGTTATCAGAATTACGGGATTCCTCGTCAGTATCGGCTCGTTCAATTAGTAGATAACAATATTTTGCAGATGGAGCATTGGAGGCATAAATTTCGGGCGGGGAGTATAAAAAGAGCCGAAACCGGTGGCGTCCCTGAACTTTTTACTTTCAGTTTGTTATCACGTTATCAGAATTACCGGATTCCTCGTCAGTATCGGCTCGTTCAATTAGTAGATAACAATATTTTGCAGATGGAGCATTGGAGGCATAAATTTCGGGCGGGGAGTATAAAAAGAGCCGAAACCGGTGGCGTCCCTGAACTTTTTACTTTCAGTTTGATATCACGTTATCAGAATTACCGGATTCCTCGTCAGTATCGGCTCGTTCAATTAGTAGATAACAATATTTTGCAGATGGAACATTGGAGGCATAAATTTCGGGCGGGGAGTATAAAAAGAGCCGAAACCGGTGGCGTCCCTGAACTTTTTACTTCCAGTTTGTTATCACGTTATCAGAATTACCTGATTCCTCGTCGGTATCGGCTCGTTCAATTAGTAGATAACAATATTTTGCAGATGGAGCATTGGAGGCATAAATTTCGGGCGGGGAGTAAAAAGAGCCGAAACCGGTGGCGTCCCTGAACTTTTTACTTTCAGTTTGTTATCACGTTATCAGAATTACCGGATTCCTCGTCAGTATCGGCTCGTTCAATTAGTAGATAACAATATTTTGCAGATGGAGCATTGGAGGCAAAAATTTCGGGCGGGGAGTATAAAAAGAGCCGAAACCGGTGGCGTCCCTGAACTTTTTACTTTCAGTTTGGTATCACGTTATCAGAATTACCTGATTCCTCGTCGGTATCGGCTCGTTCAATTAGTAGATAACAATATTTTGCAGATGGAGCATTGGAGGCATAAATTTCGGGCGGGGAGTATCAAAAGAGCCGAAACCGGTGTCGTCCCTGAACTTTTTACTTTCAGTTTGTTATCACGTTATCAGAATTACGGGATTCCTCGTCAGTATCGGCTCGTTCAATTAGTAGATAACAATATTTTGCAGATGGAGCATTGGAGGCATAAATTTCGGGCGGGGAGTATAAAAAGAGCCGAAACCGGTGGCGTCCCTGAACTTTTTACTTTCAGTTTGTTATCACGTTATCAGAATTACCGGATTCCTCGTCGGTATCGGCTTGTTCAATTAGTAGATAACAATATTTTGCAGATGGAGCATTGGAGGCATAAATTTCGGGCGGGGAGTATCAAAAGAGCCGAAACCGGTGTCGTCCCTGAACTTTTTACTTTCAGTTTGTTATCACGTTATGAGAATTACCGGATTCCTCGTCGGTATCGGCTCGTTCAATTAGTAGATAACAATATTTTGCAGATGGAGCATTGGAGGCATAAATTTCGGGCGGGGAGTATAAAAAGAGCCGAAACCGGTGGTGTCCCTGAACTTTTTACTTTCAGTTTGTTATCACGTTATCAGAATTACCGGATTCCTCGTCAGTATCGGCTCGTTCAATTAGTAGATAACAATATTTTGCGGATGGAGCATTGGAGGCATAAATTTCGGGCGGGGAGTATAAAAAGAGCCGAAACCGGTGGCGTCCCTGAACTTTTTACTTCCAGTTTGTTATCACGTTATCAGAATTACCTGATTCCTCGTCGGTATCGGCTCGTTCAATTAGTAGATAACAATATATTGCAGATGGAGCATTGGATGCATAAATTTCGGGCGGGGCGCATAAAAAGAGCCGAAACCGGTGGCGTCCCTAAACTTTTCACTTTCAGTTTGTTATCACGTTATCAGAATTACCTGATTCCTCGTCGGTATCGGCTCGTTCAATAACTAGATAACAATATTTTGCAGATGGAGCATTGGAGGCATAAATTTCGGGCGGGGAGTATAAAACGAGCCGAAACCGGTGGCGTCCCTGAACTTTTTACTTTTAGTTTGTTATCACGTTATCAGAATTACCGGATTCCTCGTCAGTATCGGCTCGTTCAATTAGTAGATAACAATATTTTGCAGATGGAGCATTGGAGGCATAAATTTCGGGCGGGGAGTATCAAAAGAGCCGAAACCGGTGTCGTCCCTGAACTTTTTACTTTCAGTTTGTTATCACGTTATGAGAATTACCGGATTCCTCATCGGTATCGGCTCGTTCAATTAGTAGATAACAATATTTTGCAGATGGAGCATTGGAGGCATAAATTTCGGGCGGGGAGTATAAAAAGAGCCGAAACCGGTGGTGTCCCTGAACTTTTTACTTTCAGTTTGTTATCACGTTATCAGAATTACCGGATTCCTCGTCAGTATCGGCCCGTTCAATTAGTAGATAACAATATTTTGCGGATGGAGCATTGGAGGCATAAATTTCGGGCGGGGAGTATAAAAAGAGACGAAACCGGTGGCGTCCCTGAACTTTTTACTTTTAGTTTGTTATCACGTTATCAGAATTACCGGATTCCTCGTCAGTATCGGCTCGTTCAATTAGTAGATAACAATATTTTGCAGATGGAGCATTGGAGGCATAAATTTCGGGCGGGGAGTACAAAAAGAGCCGAAACCGGTGGCGTCCCTGAACTTTTTACTTTTAGTTTGTTATCACGTTATCAGAATTACGGGATTCCTCGTCAGTATCGGCTCGTTCAATTAGTAGATAACAATATTTTGCAGATGGAGCATTGGAGGCATAAATTTCGGGCGGGGAGTATAAAAAGAGCCGAAACCGGTGGCGTTCCTGAACTTTTTACTTTCAGTTTGTTATCACGTTATCAGAATTACCGGATTCCTCGTCAGTATCGGCTCGTTCAATTAGTAGATAACAATATTTTGCAGATGGAGCATTGGAGGCATAAATTTCGGGCGGGGAGTATAAAAAGAGCCGAAACCGGTGGCGTCCCTGAACTTTTTACTTTCAGTTTGATATCACGTTATCAGAATTACCGGATTCCTCGTCAGTATCGGCTCGTTCAATTAGTAGATAACAATATTTTGCAGATGGAACATTGGAGGCATAAATTTCGGGCGGGGAGTATAAAAAGAGCCGAAACCGGTGGCCTCCCTGAACTTTTTACTTCCAGTTTGTTATCACGTTATCAGAATTACCTGATTCCTCGTCGGTATCGGCTCGTTCAATTAGTAGATAACAATATTTTGCAGATGGAGCATTGGGGCATAAATTTCGGGCGGGGAGTAAAAAGAGCCGAAACCGGTGGCGTCCCTGAACTTTTTACTTTCAGTTTGTTATCACGTTATCAGAATTACCGGATTCCTCGTCAGTATCGGCTCGTTCAATTAGTAGATAACAATATTTTGCAGATGGAGCATTGGAGGCAAAAATTTCGGGCGGGGAGTATAAAAAGAGCCGAAACCGGTGGCGTCCCTGAACTTTTTACTTTCAGTTTGGTATCACGTTATCAGAATTACCTGATTCCTCGTCGGTATCGGCTCGTTCAATTAGTAGATAACAATATTTTGCAGATGGAGCATTGGAGGCATAAATTTCGGGCGGGGAGTATCAAAAGAGCCGAAACCGGTGTCGTCCCTGAACTTTTTACTTTCAGTTTGTTATCACGTTATCAGAATTACGGGATTCCTCGTCAGTATCGGCTCGTTCAATTAGTAGATAACAATATTTTGCAGATGGAGCATTGGAGGCATAAATTTCGGGCGGGGAGTATAAAAAGAGCCGAAACCGGTGGCGTCCCTGAACTTTTTACTTTCAGTTTGTTATCACGTTATCAGAATTACCGGATTCCTCGTCGGTATCGGCTTGTTCAATTAGTAGATAACAATATTTTGCAGATGGAGCATTGGAGGCATAAATTTCGGGCGGGGAGTATCAAAAGAGCCGAAACCGGTGTCGTCCCTGAACTTTTTACTTTCAGTTTGTTATCACGTTATGAGAATTACCGGATTCCTCGTCGGTATCGGCTCGTTCAATTAGTAGATAACAATATTTTGCAGATGGAGCATTGGAGGCATAAATTTTGGGCGGGGAGTATAAAAAGAGCAGAAACCGGTGGTGTCCCTGAACTTTTTACTTTCAGTTTGTTATCACGTTATCAGAATTACCGGATTCCTCGTCAGTATCGGCTCGTTCAATTAGTAGATGACAATATTTTGCAGATGGAGCATTGGAGGCATAAATTTCGGGCGGGGAGTATAAAAAGAGCCGACACCGGTGGCGTCCCTGAACTTTTTACTTTCAGTTTGTTATCACGTTATCAGAATTACCGGATTCCTCGACGGTATCGGCTCGTTCAATTAGTAGATAAAAATACTTTGCAGATGGAGCATTGGAGGCATACATTTCCGGCGGGGAGTATAAAAAGAGCCGAAACCGGTGGTGTCCCTAAACTTTTTACTTTCAGTTTGTTATCACGTTATCAGAATTACCTGATTCCATGTCAGTATCGGCTCGTTCAATTAGTAGATAACAATATTTTGCAGATGGAGCATTGGAGGCATAAATTTCGGGCGGGGAGTATAAAAAGAGCCGAACCGGTGGTGTCCCTGAACTTTTTACTTTCAGTTTGTTATCACGTTATCAGAATTACCGGATTCCTCGTCAGTATCGGCTCGTTCAATTAGTAGATAACAATATTTTGCAGATGGAGCATTGGAGGCAAAAATTTCGGGCGGGGAGTATAAAAAGAGCCGAAACCGGTGGCGTCCCTGAACTTTTTACTTTCAGTTTGGTATCACGTTATCAGAATTACCTGATTCCTCGTCGGTATCGGCTCGTTCAATTAGTAGATAACAATATTTTGCAGATGGAGCATTGGAGGCATAAATTTCGGGCGGGGAGTATCAAAAGAGCCGAAACCGGTGTCGTCCCTGAACTTTTTACTTTCAGTTTGTTATCACGTTATCAGAATTACGGGATTCCTCGTCAGTATCGGCTCGTTCAATTAGTAGATAACAATATTTTGCAGATGGAGCATTGGAGGCATAAATTTCGGGCGGGGAGTATAAAAAGAGCCGAAACCGGTGGCGTCCCTGAACTTTTTACTTTCAGTTTGTTATCACGTTATCAGAATTACCGGATTCCTCGTCGGTATCGGCTTGTTCAATTAGTAGATAACAATATTTTGCAGATGGAGCATTGGAGGCATAAATTTCGGGCGGGGAGTATCAAAAGAGCCGAAACCGGTGTCGTCCCTGAACTTTTTACTTTCAGTTTGTTATCACGTTATGAGAATTACCGGATTCCTCGTCGGTATCGGCTCGTTCAATTAGTAGATAACAATATTTTGCAGATGGAGCATTGGAGGCATAAATTTTGGGCGGGGAGTATAAAAAGAGCAGAAACCGGTGGTGTCCCTGAACTTTTTACTTTCAGTTTGTTATCACGTTATCAGAATTACCGGATTCCTCGTCAGTATCGGCTCGTTCAATTAGTAGATAACAATATTTTGCAGATGGAGCATTGGAGGCATAATTTTCGGGCGGGGAGTATAAAAAGAGCCGAAACCGGTGGTGTCTCTAAACTTTTTACTTTTAGTTTGTTATCACGTTATCAGAATTACCTGATTCCTCGTCGGTATCGGCTCGTTCAATTAGTAGATAACAATATTTTGCAGATTGAGCATTGGAGGCATAAATTTCGGGCGGGGAGTATAAAAAGAGCCGAAACCGGTCGTGTCTTTAAACTTTTTACTTTCAGTTTGTTATCACGTTATCAGAATTACCGGATTCCTCGTCAGTATCGGCTCGTTCAATTAGTAGATAACAATATTTTGCAGATGGAGCATTGGAGGCATAAATTTCGGGCGGGGAGTAAAAAGAGCCGAAACCGGTGGCGTCCCTGAACTTTTTACTTTCAGTTTGTTATGACGTTATCAGAATTACCGGATTCCTCGTCAGTATCGGCTCGTTCAATTAGTAGATAACAATATTTTGCAGATGGAGCATTGGAGGCATAAATTTCGGGCGGGGAGTATAAAAAGAGCCGAAACCGGTGGCGTCCCTGAACTTTTTACTTTCAGTTTGTTATCACGTTATCAGAATTACATGATTCCTCGTCGGTATCGGCTCGTTCAATTAGTAGATAACAATATTTTGCAGATGGAGCATTGGAGGCATGAATTTCGGGCGGGGAGTATAAAAAGAGCCGAAACCGGTGGTGTCCCTGAACTTTTTACTTTCAGTTTGTTATCACGTTATCAGAATTACCGGATTCCTCGTCAGTATCGGCTCGTTCAATTAGTAGATAACAATATTTTGCAGATGGAGCATTGGAGGCATAAATTTCGGGCGGGGAGTATAAAAAGAGCCGAAACCGGTGGCGTCCCTGAACTTTTTACTTTCAGTTTGTTATCACGTTATCAGAATTACCGAATTCCTCGTCAGTATCGGCTCGTTTAATTAGTAGATAACAATATTTTGCAGATGGAGCATTGGAGGCATAAATTTCGGGCGTGGAGTAAAAAGAGGCGAAACCGGTGGCGTCCCTGAACTTTTTACTTTCAGTTTGTTATCACGTTATCAGAATTACCGGATTCCTCGTCAGTATCGGCTCGTTCAATTAGTAGATGACAATATTTTGCAGATGGAGCATTGGAGGCATAAATTTCGGGCGGGGAGTATAAAAAGAGCCGACACCGGTGGCGTCCCTGAACTTTTTACTTTCAGTTTGTTATCACGTTATCAGAATTACCGGATTCCTCGACGGTATCGGCTCGTTCAATTAGTAGATAAAAATACTTTGCAGATGGAGCATTGGAGGCATACATTTCCGGCGGGGAGTATAAAAAGAGCCGAAACCGGTGGTGTCCCTAAACTTTTTACTTTCAGTTTGTTATCACGTTATCAGAATTACCTGATTCCATGTCAGTATCGGCTCGTTCAATTAGTAGATAACAATATTTTGCAGATGGAGCATTGGAGGCATACATTTCGGGCGGGGAGTATAAAAAGAGCCGAACCGGTGGTGTCCCTGAACTTTTTATTTTCAGTTTGTTATCACGTTATCAGAATTACCGGATTCCTCATCGGTATCGGCTCGTTCAATTAGTAGATAACAATATTTTGCAGGTGGAGCATTGGAGGCCTAAATTTCGGGCGGGGAGTATAAAAAGAGTCGAAACCGGTGGCGTCCCTGAACTTTTTACTTTCAGTTTGTTATCACGTTATCAGAATTACCTGATTCCTCGTCGGTATCGGCTCGTTCAATTAGTAGATAACAATATTTTGCAGATGGAGCATTGGAGGCATAAATTTCGGGCGGGGAGTATAAAAAGAGCCGAAACCGGTGGCGTCCCTGAACTTTTTACTTTCAGTTTGATATCACGTTATCAGAATTACCGGATTCCTCGTCAGTATCGGCTCGTTCAATTAGTAGATAACAATATTTTGCAGATGGAACATTGGAGGCATAAATTTCGGGCGGGGAGTATAAAAAGAGCCGAAACCGGTGGCGTCCCTGAACTTTTTACTTCCAGTTTGTTATCACGTTATCAGAATTACCGGATTCCTCGTCAGTATCGGCTCGTTCAATTAGTAGATAACAATATTTTGCAGATGGAACATTGGAGGCATAAATTTCGGGCGGGGAGTATAAAAAGAGCCGAAACCGGTGGCGTCCCTGAACTTTTTACTTCCAGTTTGTTATCACGTTATCAGAATTACCTGATTCCTCGTCGGTATCGGCTCGTTCAATTAGTAGATAACAATATTTTGCAGATGGAGCATTGGAGGCATAAATTTCGGGCGGGGAGTAAAAAGAGCCGAAACCGGTGGCGTCCCTGAACTTTTTACTTTCAGTTTGTTATCACGTTATCAGAATTACCGGATTCCTCGTCAGTATCGGCTCGTTCAATTAGTAGATAACAATATTTTGCAGATGGAGCATTGGAGGCAAAAATTTCGGGCGGGGAGTATAAAAAGAGCCGAAACCGGTGGCGTCCCTGAACTTTTTACTTTCAGTTTGGTATCACGTTATCAGAATTACCTGATTCCTCGTCGGTATCGGCTCGTTCAATTAGTAGATAACAATATTTTGCAGATGGAGCATTGGAGGCATAAATTTCGGGCGGGGAGTATCAAAAGAGCCGAAACCGGTGTCGTCCCTGAACTTTTTACTTTCAGTTTGTTATCACGTTATCAGAATTACGGGATTCCTCGTCAGTATCGGCTCGTTCAATTAGTAGATAACAATATTTTGCAGATGGAGCATTGGAGGCATAAATTTCGGGCGGGGAGTATAAAAAGAGCCGAAACCGGTGGCGTCCCTGAACTTTTTACTTTCAGTTTGTTATCACGTTATCAGAATTACCGGATTCCTCGTCGGTATCGGCTTGTTCAATTAGTAGATAACAATATTTTGCAGATGGAGCATTGGAGGCATAAATTTCGGGCGGGGAGTATCAAAAGAGCCGAAACCGGTGTCGTCCCTGAACTTTTTACTTTCAGTTTGTTATCACGTTATGAGAATTACCGGATTCCTCGTCGGTATCGGCTCGTTCAATTAGTAGATAACAATATTTTGCAGATGGAGCATTGGAGGCATAAATTTTGGGCGGGGAGTATAAAAAGAGCCGAAACCGGTGGTGTCCCTGAACTTTTTACTTTCAGTTTGTTATCACGTTATCAGAATTACCGGATTCCTCGTCGGTATCGGCTCGTTCAATTAGTAGATAACAATATTTTGCAGATGGAGCATTGGAGGCATAATTTTCGGGCGGGGAGTATAAAAAGAGCCGAAACCGGTGGTGTCTCTAAACTTTTTACTTTTAGTTTGTTATCACGTTATCAGAATTACCTGATTCCTCGTCGGTATCGGCTCGTTCAATTAGTAGATAACAATATTTTGCAGATTGAGCATTGGAGGCATAAATTTCGGGCGGGGAGTATAAAAAGAGCCGAAACCGGTCGTGTCTTTAAACTTTTTACTTTCAGTTTGTTATCACGTTATCAGAATTACCGGATTCCTCGTCAGTATCGGCTCGTTCAATTAGTAGATAACAATATTTTGCAGATGGAGCATTGGAGGCATAAATTTCGGGCGGGGAGTAAAAAGAGCCGAAACCGGTGGCGTCCCTGAACTTTTTACTTTCAGTTTGTTATGACGTTATCAGAATTACCGGATTCCTCGTCAGTATCGGCTCGTTCAATTAGTAGATAACAATATTTTGCAGATGGAGCATTGGAGGCATAAATTTCGGGCGGGGAGTATAAAAAGAGCCGAAACCGTTGGCGTCCCTGAACTTTTTACTTTCAGTTTGTTATCACGTTATCAGAATTACATGATTCCTCGTCGGTATCGGCTCGTTCAATTAGTAGATAACAATATTTTGCAGATGGAGCATTGGAGGCATGAATTTCGGGCGGGGAGTATAAAAAGAGCCGAAACCGGTGGTGTCCCTGAACTTTTTACTTTCAGTTTGTTATCACGTTATCAGAATTACCGGATTCCTCGTCAGTATCGGCTCGTTCAATTAGTAGATAACAATATTTTGCAGATGGAGCATTGGAGGCATAAATTTCGGGCGGGGAGTATAAAAAGAGCCGAAACCGGTGGCGTCCCTGAACTTTTTACTTTCAGTTTGTTATCACGTTATCAGAATTACCGAATTCCTCGTCAGTATCGGCTCGTTTAATTAGTAGATAACAATATTTTGCAGATGGAGCATTGGAGGCATAAATTTCGGGCGTGGAGTAAAAAGAGGCGAAACCGGTGGCGTCCCTGAACTTTTTACTTTCAGTTTGTTATCACGTTATCAGAATTACCGGATTCCTCGTCAGTATCGGCTCGTTCAATTAGTAGATGACAATATTTTGCAGATGGAGCATTGGAGGCATAAATTTCGGGCGGGGAGTATAAAAAGAGCCGACACCGGTGGCGTCCCTGAACTTTTTACTTTCAGTTTGTTATCACGTTATCAGAATTACCGGATTCCTCGACGGTATCGGCTCGTTCAATTAGTAGATAAAAATACTTTGCAGATG
This sequence comes from Ichneumon xanthorius, assembly GCA_917499995.1. Taxonomy (NCBI): domain Eukaryota; kingdom Metazoa; phylum Arthropoda; class Insecta; order Hymenoptera; family Ichneumonidae; genus Ichneumon; species Ichneumon xanthorius. The sequence goes on along the minus strand of CAKJTD010000085.1, from coordinate 271,949 downwards.
GAGCATTGGAGGCATACATTTCCGGCGGGGAGTATAAAAAGAGCCGAAACCGGTGGTGTCCCTAAACTTTTTACTTTCAGTTTGTTATCACGTTATCAGAATTACCGGATTCCTCGTCAGTATCGGCTCGTTCAATTAGTAGATAACAATATTTTGCAGATGGAGCATTGGAGGCATAAATTTCGGGCGGGGAGTATAAAAAGAGCCGAAACCGGTGGCGTCCCTGAACTTTTTACTTTCAGTTTGTTATCACGTTATCAGAATTACCGAATTCCTCGTCAGTATCGGCTCGTTTAATTAGTAGATAACAATATTTTGCAGATGGAGCATTGGAGGCATAAATTTCGGGCGTGGAGTAAAAAGAGGCGAAACCGGTGGCGTCCCTGAACTTTTTACTTTCAGTTTGTTATCACGTTATCAGAATTACCGGATTCCTCGTCAGTATCGGCTCGTTCAATTAGTAGATGACAATATTTTGCAGATGGAGCATTGGAGGCATAAATTTCGGGCGGGGAGTATAAAAAGAGCCGACACCGGTGGCGTCCCTGAACTTTTTACTTTCAGTTTGTTATCACGTTATCAGAATTACCGGATTCCTCGACGGTATCGGCTCGTTCAATTAGTAGATAAAAATACTTTGCAGATGGAGCATTGGAGGCATACATTTCCGGCGGGGAGTATAAAAAGAGCCGAAACCGGTGGTGTCCCTAAACTTTTTACTTTCAGTTTGTTATCACGTTATCAGAATTACCTGATTTCATGTCAGTATCGGCTCGTTCAATTAGTAGATAACAATATTTTGCAGATGGAGCATTGGAGGCATACATTTCGGGCGGGGAGTATAAAAAGAGCCGAACCGGTGGTGTCCCTGAACTTTTTATTTTCAGTTTGTTATCACGTTATCAGAATTACCGGATTCCTCATCGGTATCGGCTCGTTCAATTAGTAGATAACAATATTTTGCAGGTGGAGCATTGGAGGCCTAAATTTCGGGCGGGGAGTATAAAAAGAGTCGAAACCGGTGGCGTCCCTGAACTTTTTACTTTCAGTTTGTTATCACGTTATCAGAATTACCTGATTCCTCGTCGGTATTGGCTCGTTCAATTAGTAGATAACAATATTTTGCAGATGGAGCATTGGAGGCATAAATTTCGGGCGGGGAGTATAAAAAGAGCCGAAACCGGTGGCGTCCCTGAACTTTTTACTTTCAGTTTGATATCACGTTATCAGAATTACCGGATTCCTCGTCAGTATCGGCTCGTTCAATTAGTAGATAACAATATTTTGCAGATGGAACATTGGAGGCATAAATTTCGGGCGGGGAGTATAAAAAGAGCCGAAACCGGTGGCGTCCCTGAACTTTTTACTTCCAGTTTGTTATCACGTTATCAGAATTACCTGATTCCTCGTCGGTATCGGCTCGTTCAATTAGTAGATAACAATATTTTGCAGATGGAGCATTGGAGGCATAAATTTCGGGCGGGGAGTAAAAAGAGCCGAAACCGGTGGCGTCCCTGAACTTTTTACTTTCAGTTTGTTATCACGTTATCAGAATTACCGGATTCCTCGTCAGTATCGGCTCGTTCAATTAGTAGATAACAATATTTTGCAGATGGAGCATTGGAGGCAAAAATTTCGGGCGGGGAGTATAAAAAGAGCCGAAACCGGTGGCGTCCCTGAACTTTTTACTTTCAGTTTGGTATCACGTTATCAGAATTACCTGATTCCTCGTCGGTATCGGCTCGTTCAATTAGTAGATAACAATATTTTGCAGATGGAGCATTGGAGGCATAAATTTCGGGCGGGGAGTATCAAAAGAGCCGAAACCGGTGTCGTCCCTGAACTTTTTACTTTCAGTTTGTTATCACGTTATCAGAATTACGGGATTCCTCGTCAGTATCGGCTCGTTCAATTAGTAGATAACAATATTTTGCAGATGGAGCATTGGAGGCATAAATTTCGGGCGGGGAGTATAAAAAGAGCCGAAACCGGTGGCGTCCCTGAACTTTTTACTTTCAGTTTGTTATCACGTTATCAGAATTACCGGATTCCTCGTCGGTATCGGCTTGTTCAATTAGTAGATAACAATATTTTGCAGATGGAGCATTGGAGGCATAAATTTCGGGCGGGGAGTATCAAAAGAGCCGAAACCGGTGTCGTCCCTGAACTTTTTACTTTCAGTTTGTTATCACGTTATGAGAATTACCGGATTCCTCGTCGGTATCGGCTCGTTCAATTAGTAGATAACAATATTTTGCAGATGGAGCATTGGAGGCATAAATTTTGGGCGGGGAGTATAAAAAGAGCCGAAACCGGTGGCGTCCCTGAACTTTTTACTTTCAGTTTGATATCACGTTATCAGAATTACCGGATTCCTCGTCAGTATCGGCTCGTTCAATTAGTAGATAACAATATTTTGCAGATGGAACATTGGAGGCATAAATTTCGGGCGGGGAGTATAAAAAGAGCCGAAACCGGTGGCGTCCCTGAACTTTTTACTTCCAGTTTGTTATCACGTTATCAGAATTACCTGATTCCTCGTCGGTATCGGCTCGTTCAATTAGTAGATAACAATATTTTGCAGATGGAGCATTGGAGGCATAAATTTCGGGCGGGGAGTAAAAAGAGCCGAAACCGGTGGCGTCCCTGAACTTTTTACTTTCAGTTTGTTATCACGTTATCAGAATTACCGGATTCCTCGTCAGTATCGGCTCGTTCAATTAGTAGATAACAATATTTTGCAGATGGAGCATTGGAGGCAAAAATTTCGGGCGGGGAGTATAAAAAGAGCCGAAACCGGTGGCGTCCCTGAACTTTTTACTTTCAGTTTGGTATCACGTTATCAGAATTACCTGATTCCTCGTCGGTATCGGCTCGTTCAATTAGTAGATAACAATATTTTGCAGATGGAGCATTGGAGGCATAAATTTCGGGCGGGGAGTATCAAAAGAGCCGAAACCGGTGTCGTCCCTGAACTTTTTACTTTCAGTTTGTTATCACGTTATCAGAATTACGGGATTCCTCGTCAGTATCGGCTCGTTCAATTAGTAGATAACAATATTTTGCAGATGGAGCATTGGAGGCATAAATTTCGGGCGGGGAGTATAAAAAGAGCCGAAACCGGTGGCGTCCCTGAACTTTTTACTTTCAGTTTGTTATCACGTTATCAGAATTACCGGATTCCTCGTCGGTATCGGCTTGTTCAATTAGTAGATAACAATATTTTGCAGATGGAGCATTGGAGGCATAAATTTCGGTCGGGGAGTATCAAAAGAGCCGAAACCGGTGTCGTCCCTGAACTTTTTACTTTCAGTTTGTTATCACGTTATGAGAATTACCGGATTCCTCGTCGGTATCGGCTCGTTCAATTAGTAGATAACAATATTTTGCAGATGGAGCATTGGAGGCATAAATTTTGGGCGGGGAGTATAAAAAGAGCCGAAACCGGTGGTGTCCCTGAACTTTTTACTTTCAGTTTGTTATCACGTTATCAGAATTACCGGATTCCTCGTCAGTATCGGCTCGTTCAATTAGTAGATAACAATATTTTGCAGATGGAGCATTGGAGGCATAAATTTCGGGCGGGGAGTATAAAAAGAGCCGAAACCGGTGGTGTCTCTAAACTTTTTACTTTTAGTTTGTTATCACGTTATCAGAATTACCTGATTCCTCGTCGGTATCGGCTCGTTCAATTAGTAGATAACAATATTTTGCAGATTGAGCATTGGAGGCATAAATTTCGGGCGGGGAGTATAAAAAGAGCCGAAACCGGTCGTGTCTTTAAACTTTTTACTTTCAGTTTGTTATCACGTTATCAGAATTACCGGATTCCTCGTCAGTATCGGCTCGTTCAATTAGTAGATAACAATATTTTGCAGATGGAGCATTGGAGGCATAAATTTCGGGCGGGGAGTAAAAAGAGCCGAAACCGGTGGCGTCCCTGAACTTTTTACTTTCAGTTTGTTATGACGTTATCAGAATTACCGGATTCCTCGTCAGTATCGGCTCGTTCAATTAGTAGATAACAATATTTTGCAGATGGAGCATTGGAGGCATAAATTTCGGGCGGGGAGTATAAAAAGAGCCGAAACCGGTGGCGTCCCTGAACTTTTTACTTTCAGTTTGTTATCACGTTATCAGAATTACATGATTCCTCGTCGGTATCGGCTCGTTCAATTAGTAGATAACAATATTTTGCAGATGGAGCATTGGAGGCATGAATTTCGGGCGGGGAGTATAAAAAGAGCCGAAACCGGTGGTGTCCCTGAACTTTTTACTTTCAGTTTGTTATCACGTTATCAGAATTACCGGATTCCTCGTCAGTATCGGCTCGTTCAATTAGTAGATAACAATATTTTGCAGATGGAGCATTGTAGGCATAAATTTCGGGCGGGGAGTATAAAAAGAGCCGAAACCGGTGGCGTCCCTGAACTTTTTACTTTCAGTTTGTTATCACGTTATCAGAATTACCGAATTCCTCGTCAGTATCGGCTCGTTTAATTAGTAGATAACAATATTTTGCAGATGGAGCATTGGAGGCATAAATTTCGGGCGTGGAGTAAAAAGAGGCGAAACCGGTGGCGTCCCTGAACTTTTTACTTTCAGTTTGTTATCACGTTATCAGAATTACCGGATTCCTCGTCAGTATCGGCTCGTTCAATTAGTAGATGACAATATTTTGCAGATGGAGCATTGGAGGCATAAATTTCGGGCGGGGAGTATAAAAAGAGCCGACACCGGTGGCGTCCCTGAACTTTTTACTTTCAGTTTGTTATCACGTTATCAGAATTACCGGATTCCTCGACGGTATCGGCTCGTTCAATTAGTAGATAAAAATACTTTGCAGATGGAGCATTGGAGGCATACATTTCCGGCGGGGAGTATAAAAAGAGCCGAAACCGGTGGTGTCCCTGAACTTTTTACTTTCAGTTTGTTATCACGTTATCAGAATTACCGGATTCCTCGTCAGTATCGGCTCGTTCAATTAGTAGATAACAATATTTTGCGGATGGAGCATTGGAGGCATAAATTTCGGGCGGGGAGTATAAAAAGAGCCGAAACCGGTGGCGTCCCTGAACTTTTTACTTTTAGTTTGTTATCACGTTATCAGAATTACCGGATTCCTCGTCAGTATCGGCTCGTTCAATTAGTAGATAACAATATTTTGCAGATGGAGCATTGGAGGCATAAATTTCGGGCGGGGAGTATAAAAAGAGCCGAAACCGGTGGCGTCCCTGAACTTTTTACTTTTAGTTTGTTATCACGTTATCAGAATTACGGGATTCCTCGTCAGTATCGGCTCGTTCAATTAGTAGATAACAATATTTTGCTGATGGAGCATTGGAGGCATAAATTTCGGGCGGGGAGTATAAAAAGAGCCGAAACCGGTGGCGTCCCTGAACTTTTTACTTTCAGTTTGTTATCACGTTATCAGAATTACCGGATTCCTCGTCAGTATCGGCTCGTTCAATTAGTAGATAACAATATTTTGCAGATGGAGCATTGGAGGCATAAATTTCGGGCGGGGAGTATAAAAAGAGCCGAAACCGGTGGCGTCCCTGAACTTTTTACTTTCAGTTTGATATCACGTTATCAGAATTACCGGATTCCTCGTCAGTATCGGCTCGTTCAATTAGTAGATAACAATATTTTGCAGATGGATCATTGGAGGCATAAATTTCGGGCGGGGAGTATAAAAAGAGCCGAAACCGGTGGCGTCCCTGAACTTTTTACTTCCAGTTTGTTATCACGTTATCAGAATTACCTGATTCCTCGTCGGTATCGGCTCGTTCAATTAGTAGATAACAATATTTTGCAGATGGAGCATTGGAGGCATAAATTTCGGGCGGGGAGTAAAAAGAGCCGAAACCGGTGGCGTCCCTGAACTTTTTACTTTCAGTTTGTTATCACGTTATCAGAATTACCGGATTCCTCGTCAGTATCGGCTCGTTCAATTAGTAGATAACAATATTTTGCAGATGGAGCATTGGAGGCAAAAATTTCGGGCGGGGAGTATAAAAAGAGCCGAAACCGGTGGCGTCCCTGAACTTTTTACTTTCAGTTTGTTATCACGTTATCAGAATTACCTGATTCCTCGTCGGTATCGGCTCGTTCAATTAGTAGATAACAATATTTTGCAGATGGAGCATTGGAGGCATAAATTTCGGGCGGGGAGTATCAAAAGAGCCGAAACCGGTGTCGTCCCTGAACTTTTTACTTTCAGTTTGTTATCACGTTATCAGAATTACGGGATTCCTCGTCAGTATCGGCTCGTTCAATTAGTAGATAACAATATTTTGCAGATGGAGCATTGGAGGCATAAATTTCGGGCGGGGAGTATAAAAAGAGCCGAAACCGGTGGCGTCCCTGAACTTTTTACTTTCAGTTTGTTATCACGTTATCAGAATTACCGGATTCCTCGTCAGTATCGGCTCGTTCAATTAGTAGATAACAATATTTTGCAGATGGAGCATTGGAGGCATAATTTTCGGGCGGGGAGTATAAAAAGAGCCGAAACCGGTGGTGTCTCTAAACTTTTTACTTTTAGTTTGTTATCACGTTATCAGAATTACCTGATTCCTCGTCGGTATCGGCTCGTTCAATTAGTAGATAACAATATTTTGCAGATTGAGCATTGGAGGCATAAATTTCGGGCGGGGAGTATAAAAAGAGCCGAAACCGGTCGTGTCTCTAAACTTTTTCCTTTCAGTTTGTTATCACGTTATCAGAATTACCGGATTCCTCGTCAGTATCGGCTCGTTCAATTAGTAGATAACAATATTTTGCAGATGGAGCATTGGAGGCATAAATTTCGGGCGGGGAGTAAAAAGAGCCGAAACCGGTGGCGTCCCTGAACTTTTTGCTTTCAGTTTGTTATCACGTTATCAGAATTACCGGATTCCTCGTCAGTATCGGCTCGTTCAATTAGTAGATAACAATATTTTGCAGATGGAGCATTGGAGGCATAAATTTCGGGCGGGGAGTATAAAAAGAGCCGAAACCGGTGGCGTCCCTGAACTTTTTACTTTCAGTTTGATATCACGTTATCAGAATTACCGGATTCCTCGTCAGTATCGGCTCGTTCAATTAGTAGATAACAATATTTTGCAGATGGAACATTGGAGGCATAAATTTCGGGCGGGGAGTATAAAAAGAGCCGAAACCGGTGGCGTCCCTGAACTTTTTACTTCCAGTTTGTTATCACGTTATCAGAATTACCTGATTCCTCGTCGGTATCGGCTCGTTCAATTAGTAGATAACAATATTTTGCAGATGGAGCATTGGAGGCATACATTTCGGGCGGGGAGTAAAAAGAGCCGAAACCGGTGGCGTCCCTGAACTTTTTACTTTCAGTTTGTTATCACGTTATCAGAATTACCGGATTCCTCGTCAGTATCGGCTCGTTCAATTAGTAGATAACAATATTTTGCAGATTGAGCATTGGAGGCATAAATTTCGGGCGGGGAGTATAAAAAGAGCCGAAACCGGTGGTGTCTCTAAACTTTTTCCTTTCAGTTTGTTATCACGTTATCAGAATTACCGGATTCCTCGTCAGTATCGGCTCGTTCAATTAGTAGATAACAATATTTTGCAGATGGAGCATTGGAGGCATAAATTTCGGGCGGGGAGTAAAAAGAGCCGAAACCGGTGGCGTCCCTGAACTTTTTACTTTCAGTTTGTTATCACGTTATCAGAATTACCGGATTCCTCGTCAGTATCGGCTCGTTCAATTAGTAGATAACAATATTTTGCAGATGGAGCATTGGAGCCATAAATTTCGGGCGGGGAGTATAAAAAGAGCCGAAACCGGTGGCGTCCCTGAACTTTTTACTTTCAGTTTGGTATCACGTTATCAGAATTACCTGATTCCTCGTCGGTATCGGCTTGTTCAATTAGTAGATAACAATATTTTGCAGATGGAGCATTGGAGGCATAAATTTCGGGCGGGGCGTGTAAAAAGAGCCGAAACCGGTGGCGTCCCTAAACTTTTCACTTTCAGTTTGTTATCACGTTATCAGAATTACCTGATTCCTCGTCGGTATCGGCTCGTTCAATAAGTAGATAACAATATTTTGCAGATGGAGCATTGGAGGCATAAATTTCGGGCGGGGAGTATAAAAAGAGCCGAAACCGGTGGTGTCTCTAAACTTTTTACTTTTAGTTTGTTATCACGTTATCAGAATTACCTGATTCCTCGTCTGTATCGGCTCGTTCAATTAGTAGATAACAATATTTTGCAGATGGAGCATTGGAGGCATAAATTTCGGGCGGGGAGTAAAAAGAGCCGAAACCGGTGGCGTCCCTGAACTTTTTACTTTCAGTTTGTTATCACGTTATCAGAATTACCGGATTCCTCGTCGGTATCGGCTTGTTCAATTAGTAGATAACAATATTTTGCAGATGGAGCATTGGAGGCATAAATTTCGGGCGGGGAGTATCAAAAGAGCCGAAACCGGTGTCGTCCCTGAACTTTTTACTTTCAGTTTGTTATCACGTTATCAGAATTACCGGATTCCTCGTCGGTATCGGCTCGTTCAATTAGTAGATAACAATATTTTGCAGATGGAGCATTGGAGGCATAAATTTTGGGCGGGGAGTATAAAAAGAGCCGAAACCGGTGGTGTCCCTGAACTTTTTACTTTCAGTTTGTTATCACGTTATCAGAATTACCGGATTCCTCGTCAGTATCGGCTCGTTCAATTAGTAGATAACAATATTTTGCAGATGGAGCATTGGTGGCATACATTTCGGGCGGGGAGTTTAAAAAGAGCCGAAACCGGTGGTGTCTCTAAACTTTTTACTTTCAGTTTGTTATCACGTTATCAAAATTACCTGATTCCTCGTTGGTATCGGCTCGTTCAATAAGTAGATAACAATATTTTGCAGATGGAGCATTGGAGGCATAAATTTCGGGCGGGGAGTATAAAAAGAGCCGAAACCGGTGGTGTCTCTAAACTTTTTACTTTCAGTTTGTTATCACGTTATCAGAATTACCTGATTCCTCGTCGGTATCGGCTCGTTCAATTAGTAGATAACAATATTTTGCAGATGGAGCATTGGAGGCATAAATTTCGGGCGGGGAGTATAAAAAGAGCCGAAACCGGTGGTGTCTCTAAACTTTTTACTTTCAGTTTGTTATCACGTTATCAGAATTACCGGATTCCTCGTCAGTATCGGCTCGTTCAATTAGTAGATAACAATATTTTGCAGATGGAGCATTGGAGGCATAAATTTCGGGCGGGGAGTAAAAAGAGCCGAAACCGGTGGCGTCCCTGAACTTTTTACTTTCAGTTTGTTATGACGTTATCAGAATTACCGGATTCCTCGTCAGTATCGGCTCGTTCAATTAGTAGATAACAATATTTTGCAGATGGAGCATTGGAGGCATAAATTTCGGGCGGGGAGTATAAAAAGAGCCGAAACCGGTGCCGTCCCTGAACTTTTTACTTTCAGTTTGTTATCACGTTATCAGAATTACCTGATTCCTCGTCGGTATCGGCTCGTTCAATTAGTAGATAACAATATTTTGCAGATGGAGCATTGGAGGCATAAATTTCGGGCGGGGAGTATAAAAAGAGCCGAAACCGGTGGTGTCCCTGAACTTTTTACTTTCAGTTTGTTATCACGTTATCAGAATTACCGGATTCCTCGTCGGTATCGGCTCGTTCAATTAGTAGATAACAATATTTTGCAGATGGAGCATTGGAGGCATAAATTTCGGGCGGGGAGTATAAAAAGAGCCGAAACCGGTGGCGTCCCTGAACTTTTTACTTTTAGTTTGTTATCACGTTATCAGAATTACCCGATTCCTCGTCAGTATCGGCTCGTTCAATTAGTAGATAACAATATTTTGCAGATGGAGCATTGGAGGCATAAATTTCGGGCGGGGAGTATAAAAAGAGCCGAAACCGGTGGCGTCCCTGAACTTTTTACTTTTAGTTTGTTATCACGTTATCAGAATTACCGGATTCCTCGTCAGTATCGGCTCGTTCAATTAGTAGATAACAATATTTTGCAGATGGAGCATTGGAGGCATAAATTTCGGGCGGGGAGTATAAAAAGAGCCGAAACCGGTGGCGTCCCTGAACTTTTTACTTTTAGTTTGTTATCACGTTATCAGAATTACGGGATTCCTCGTCAGTATCGGCTCGTTCAATTAGTAGATAACAATATTTTGCAGATGGAGCATTGGAGGCATAAATTTCGGGCGGGGAGTATAAAAAGAGCCGAAACCGGTGGCGTCCCTGAACTTTTTACTTTCAGTTTGTTATCACGTTATCAGAATTACCGGATTCCTCGTCGGTATCGGCTTGTTCAATTAGTAGATAACAATATTTTGCAGATGGAGCATTGGAGGCATAAATTTCGGGCGGGGAGTATCAAAAGAGCCGAAACCGGTGTCGTCCCTGAACTTTTTACTTTCAGTTTGTTATCACGTTATGAGAATTACCGGATTCCTCGTCTGTATCGGCTCGTTCAATTAGTAGATAACAATATTTTGCAGATGGAGCATTGGAGGCATAAATTTTGGGCGGGGAGTATAAAAAGAGCCGAAACCGGTGGTGTCCCTGAACTTTTTACTTTCAGTTTGTTATCACGTTATCAGAATTACCGGATTCCTCGTCAGTATCGGCTCGTTCAATTAGTAGATAAAAATATTTTGCAGATGGAGCATTGGAGGCATAAATTTCGGGCGGGGAGTAAAAAGAGCCGAAACCGGTGGCGTCCCTGAACTTTTTACTTTCAGTTTGTTATCACGTTATCAGAATTACCGGATTCCTCGTCAGTATCGGCTCGTTCAATTAGTAGATAACAATATTTTGCAGATGGAGCATTGGAGGCATAAATTTCGGGCGGGGAGTATAAAAAGAGCCGAAACCGGTGGCGTCCCTGAACTTTTTACTTTCAGTTTGGTATCACGTTATCAGAATTACCTGATTCCTCGTCGGTATCGGCTCGTTCAATTAGTAGATAACAATATTTTGCAGATGGAGCATTGGAGGCATAAATTTCGGGCGGGGAGTATCAAAAGAGCCGAAACCGGTGTCGTCCCTGAACTTTTTACTTTCAGTTTGTTATTACGTTATCAGAATTACCGGATTCCTCGTCAGTATCGGCTCGTTCAATTAGTAGATAACAATATTTTGCAGATGGAGCATTGGAGGCATAAATTTCGGGCGGGGAGTATAAAACGAGCCGAAACCGGTGGCGTCCCTGAACTTTTTTCTTTTAGTTTGTTATCACGTTATCAGAATTACCGGATTCCTCGTCAGTATCGGCTCGTTCAATTAGTAGATAACAATATTTTGCAGATGGAGCATTGGAGGCATAAATTTCGGGCGGGGAGTATAAAAAGAGCCGAAACCGGTGGCGTCCCTGAACTTTTTACTTTCAGTTTGTTATCACGTTATCAGAATTACCGGATTCCTCGTCAGTATCGGCTCGTTCAATTAGTAGATAACAATATTTTGCAGATGGAGCATTGGAGCCATAAATTTCGGGCGGGGAGTATAAAAAGAGCCGAAACCGGTGGCGTCCCTGAACTTTTTACTTTCAGTTTGGTATCACGTTATCAGAATTACCTGATTCCTCGTCGGTATCGGCTTGTTCAATTAGTAGATAACAATATTTTGCAGATGGAGCATTGGAGGCATAAATTTCGGGCGGGGCGTGTAAAAAGAGCCGAAACCGGTGGCGTCCCTAAACTTTTCACTTTCAGTTTGTTATCACGTTATCAGAATTACCTGATTCCTCGTCGGTATCGGCTCGTTCAATAAGTAGATAACAATATTTTGCAGATGGAGCATTGGAGGCATAAATTTCGGGCGGGGAGTATAAAAAGAGCCGAAACCGGTGGTGTCTCTAAACTTTTTACTTTTAGTTTGTTATCACGTTATCAGAATTACCTGATTCCTCGTCGGTATCGGCTCGTTCAATTAGTAGATAACAATATTTTGCAGATGGAGCATTGGAGGCATAAATTTCGGGCGGGGAGTAAAAAGAGCCGAAACCGGTGGCGTCCCTGAACTTTTTACTTTCAGTTTGTTATCACGTTATCAGAATTACCGGATTCCTCGTCGGTATCGGCTTGTTCAATTAGTAGATAACAATATTTTGCAGATGGAGCATTGGAGGCATAAATTTCGGGCGGGGAGTATCAAAAGAGCCGAAACCGGTGTCGTCCCTGAACTTTTTACTTTCAGTTTGTTATCACGTTATGAGAATTACCGGATTCCTCGTCGGTATCGGCTCGTTCAATTAGTAGATAACAATATTTTGCAGATGGAGCATTGGAGGCATAAATTTTGGGCGGGGAGTATAAAAAGAGCCGAAACCGGTGGTGTCCCTGAACTTTTTACTTTCAGTTTGTTATCACGTTATCAGAATTACCGGATTCCTCGTCAGTATCGGCTCGTTCAATTAGTAGATAACAATATTTTGCAGATGGAGCATTGGTGGCATACATTTCGGGCGGGGAGTTTAAAAAGAGCCGAAACCGGTGGTGTCTCTAAACTTTTTACTTTCAGTTTGTTATCACGTTATCAAAATTACCTGATTCCTCGTTGGTATCGGCTCGTTCAATAAGTAGATAACAATATTTTGCAGATGGAGCATTGGAGGCATAAATTTCGGGCGGGGAGTATAAAAAGAGCCGAAACCGGTGGTGTCTCTAAACTTTTTACTTTCAGTTTGTTATCACGTTATCAGAATTACCTGATTCCTCGTCGGTATCGGCTCGTTCAATTAGTAGATAACAATATTTTGCAGATTGAGCATTGGAGGCATAAATTTCGGGCGGGGAGTATAAAAAGAGCCGAAACCGGTGGTGTCTCTAAACTTTTTACTTTCAGTTTGTTATCACGTTATCAGAATTACCGGATTCCTCGTCAGTATCGGCTCGTTCAATTAGTAGATAACAATATTTTGCAGATGGAGCATTGGAGGCATAAATTTCGGGCGGGGAGTAAAAAGAGCCGAAACCGGTGGCGTCCCTGAACTTTTTACTTTCAGTTTGTTATGACGTTATCAGAATTACCGGATTCCTCGTCAGTATCGGCTCGTTCAATTAGTAGATAACAATATTTTGCAGATGGAGCATTGGAGGCATAAATTTCGGGCGGGGAGTATAAAAAGAGCCGAAACCGGTGCCGTCCCTGAACTTTTTACTTTCAGTTTGTTATCACGTTATCAGAATTACCTGATTCCTCGTCGGTATCGGCTCGTTCAATTAGTAGATAACAATATTTTGCAGATGGAGCATTGGAGGCATAAATTTCGGGCGGGGAGTATAAAAAGAGCCGAAACCGGTGGTGTCCCTGAACTTTTTACTTTCAGTTTGTTATCACGTTATCAGAATTACCGGATTCCTCGTCAGTATCGGCTCGTTCAATTAGTAGATAACAATATTTTGCAGATGGAGCATTGGAGGCATAAATTTCGGGCGGGGAGTATAAAAAGAGCCGAAACCGGTGGCGTCCCTGAACTTTTTACTTTTAGTTTGTTATCACGTTATCAGAATTACCCGATTCCTCGTCAGTATCGGCTCGTTCAATTAGTAGATAACAATATTTTGCAGATGGAGCATTGGAGGCATAAATTTCGGGCGGGGAGTATAAAAAGAGCCGAAACCGGTGGCGTCCCTGAACTTTTTACTTTTAGTTTGTTATCACGTTATCAGAATTACCGGATTCCTCGTCAGTATCGGCTCGTTCAATTAGTAGATAACAATATTTTGCAGATGGAGCATTGGAGGCATAAATTTCGGGCGGGGAGTATAAAAAGAGCCGAAACCGGTGGCGTCCCTGAACTTTTTACTTTTAGTTTGTTATCACGTTATCAGAATTACGGGATTCCTCGTCAGTATCGGCTCGTTCAATTAGTAGATAACAATATTTTGCAGATGGAGCATTGGAGGCATAAATTTCGGGCGGGGAGTATAAAAAGAGCCGAAACCGGTGGCGTCCCTGAACTTTTTACTTTCAGTTTGTTATCACGTTATCAGAATTACCGGATTCCTCGTCGGTATCGGCTTGTTCAATTAGTAGATAACAATATTTTGCAGATGGAGCATTGGAGGCATAAATTTCGGGCGGGGAGTATCAAAAGAGCCGAAACCGGTGTCGTCCCTGAACTTTTTACTTTCAGTTTGTTATCACGTTATGAGAATTACCGGATTCCTCGTCGGTATCGGCTCGTTCAATTAGTAGATAACAATATTTTGCAGATGGAGCATTGGAGGCATAAATTTTGGGCGGGGAGTATAAAAAGAGCCGAAACCGGTGGTGTCCCTGAACTTTTTACTTTCAGTTTGTTATCACGTTATCAGAATTACCGGATTCCTCGTCAGTATCGGCTCGTTCAATTAGTAGATAAAAATATTTTGCAGATGGAGCATTGGAGGCATAAATTTCGGGCGGGGAGTAAAAAGAGCCGAAACCGGTGGCGTCCCTGAACTTTTTACTTTCAGTTTGTTATCACGTTATCAGAATTACCGGATTCCTCGTCAGTATCGGCTCGTTCAATTAGTAGATAACAATATTTTGCAGATGGAGCATTGGAGGCATAAATTTCGGGCGGGGAGTATAAAAAGAGCCGAAACCGGTGGCGTCCCTGAACTTTTTACTTTCAGTTTGGTATCACGTTATCAGAATTACCTGATTCCTCGTCGGTATCGGCTCGTTCAATTAGTAGATAACAATATTTTGCAGATGGAGCATTGGAGGCATAAATTTCGGGCGGGGAGTATCAAAAGAGCCGAAACCGGTGTCGTCCCTGAACTTTTTACTTTCAGTTTGTTATTACGTTATCAGAATTACCGGATTCCTCGTCAGTATCGGCTCGTTCAATTAGTAGATAACAATATTTTGCAGATGGAGCATTGGAGGCATAAATTTCGGGCGGGGAGTATAAAACGAGCCGAAACCGGTGGCGTCCCTGAACTTTTTTCTTTTAGTTTGTTATCACGTTATCAGAATTACCGGATTCCTCGTCAGTATCGGCTCGTTCAATTAGTAGATAACAATATTTTGCAGATGGAGCATTGGAGGCATAAATTTCGGGCGGGGAGTATAAAAAGAGCCGAAACCGGTGGCGTCCCTGAACTTTTTACTTTCAGTTTGTTATCACGTTATCAGAATTACCGGATTCCTCGTCGGTATCGGCTTGTTCAATTAGTAGATAACAATATTTTGCAGATGGAGCATTGGAGGCATAAATTTCGGGCGGGGAGTATCAAAAGAGCCGAAACCGGTGTCGTCCCTGAACTCTTTACTTTCAGTTTGTTATCACGTTATGAGAATTACCGGATTCCTCGTCGGTATCGGCTCGTTCAATTAGTAGATAACAATATTTTGCAGATGGAGCATTGGAGGCATAAATTTTGGGCGGGGAGTATAAAAAGAGCCGAAACCGGTGGTGTCCCTGAACTTTTTACTTTCAGTTTGTTATCACGTTATCAGAATTACCGGATTCCTCGTCAGTATCGGCTCGTTCAATTAGTAGATAACAATATTTTGCAGATGGAGCATTGGTGGCATACATTTCGGGCGGTGAGTATAAAAAGAGCCGAAACCGGTGGTGTCTCTAAACTTTTTACTTTCAGTTTGTTATCACGTTATCAGAATTACCGGATTCCTCGTCAGTATCGGCTCGTTCAATTAGTAGATAACAATATTTTGCAGATGGAGCATTGGAGGCATAAATTTCGGGCGGGGAGTATAAAAAGAGCCGAAACCGGTGGCGTCCCTGAACTTTTTACTTTCAGTTTGTTATCACGTTATCAGAATTACCGGATTCCTCGTCAGTATCGGCTCGTTCAATTAGTAGATAACAATATTTTGCAGATGGAGCATTGGAGGCATAAATTTCGGGCGGGGAGTATAAAAAGAGCCGAAACCGGTGGCGTCCCTGAACTTTTTACTTCCAGTTTGTTATCACGTTATCAGAATTACCTGATTCCTCGTCGGTATCGGCTCGTTCAATTAGTAGATAACAATATATTGCAGATGGAGCATTGGAGGCATAAATTTCGGGCGGGGCGTATAAAAAGAGCCGAAACCGGTGGCGTCCCTAAACTTTTCACTTCCAGTTTGTTATCACGTTATCAGAATTACCTGATTCCTCGTCGGTATCGGCTCGTTCAATAAGTAGATAACAATATTTTGCAGATGGAGCATTGGAGGCATAAATTTCGGGCGGGGAGTATAAAAAGAGCCGAAACCGGTGGTGTCTCTAAACTTTTTACTTTTAGTTTGTTATCACGTTATCAGAATTACCTGATTCCTCGTCGGTATCGGCTCGTTCAATTAGTAGATAACAATATTTTGTAGATTGAGCATTGGAGGCATAAATTTCGGGCGGGGAGTATAAAAAGAGCCGAAACCGGTGGTGTCTCTAAACTTTTTCCTTTCAGTTTGTTATCACGTTATCAGAATTACCGGATTCCTCGTCAGTATCGGCTCGTTCAATTAGTAGATAACAATATTTTGCAGATGGAGCATTGGAGGCATAAATTTCGGGCGGGGAGTAAAAAGAGCCGAAACCGGTGGCGTCCCTGAACTTTTTACTTTCAGTTCGGTATCACGTTATCAGAATTACCTGATTCCTCGTCGGTATCGGCTTGTTCAATTAGTAGATAACAATATTTTGCAGATGGAGCTTTGGAGGCATAAATTTCGGGCGGGGAGTATCAAAAGAGCCGAAACCGGTGTCGTCCCTGAACTTTTTACTTTCCGTTTGTTGTCACGTTATCAGAATTACCTGATTCCTCGTCGGTATCGGCTCGTTCAATTAGTAGATAACAATATTTTGCAGATTGAGCATTGGAGGCATAAATTTCGGGCGGGGAGTATAAAAAGAGCCGAAACCGGTGGTGTCTCTAAACTTTTTCCTTTCAGTTTGTTATCACGTTATCAGAATTACCGGATTCCTTGTCAGTATCGGCTCGTTCAATTAGTAGATAACAATATTTTGCAGATGGAGCATTGGAGGCATAAATTTCGGGCGGGGAGTATAAAAAGAGCCGAAACCGGTGGCGTCCCTGAACTTTTTACTTTCAGTTTGGTATCACGTTATCAGAATTACCTGATTCCTCGTCGGTATCGGCTCATTCAATTAGTAGATAACAATATTTTGCAGATGGAGCATTGGAGGCATAAATTTCGGGCGGGGAGTATAAAAAGAGCCGAAACCGGTGGCGTCCCTGAACTTTTTACTTTCAGTTTGTTATCACGTTATCAGAATTACCGGATTCCTCGTCGGTATCGGCTTGTTCAATTAGTAGATAACAATATTTTGCAGATGGAGCATTGGAGGCATAAATTTCGGGCGGGGAGTATCAAAAGAGCCGAAACCGGTGTCGTCCCTGAACTTTTTACTTTCAGTTTGTTATCACGTTATGAGAATTACCGGATTCCTCGTCGGTATCGGCTCGTTCAATTAGTAGATAACAATATTTTGCAGATGGAGCATTGGAGGCATAAATTTTGGGCGGGGAGTATAAAAAGAGCCGAAACCGGTGGTGTCCCTGAACTTTTTACTTTCAGTTTGTTATCACGTTATCAGAATTACCGGATTCCTCGTCAGTATCGGCTCGTTCAATTAGTAGATAAAAATATTTTGCAGATGGAGCATTGGAGGCATAAATTTCGGGCGGGGAGTAAAAAGAGCCGAAACCGGTGGCGTCCCTGAACTTTTTACTTTCAGTTTGTTATCACGTTATCAGAATTACCGGATTCCTCGTCAGTATCGGCTCGTTCAATTAGTAGATAACAATATTTTGCAGATGGAGCATTGGAGGCATAAATTTCGGGCGGGGAGTATAAAAAGAGCCGAAACCGGTGGCGTCCCTGAACTTTTTACTTTCAGTTTGGTATCACGTTATCAGAATTACCTGATTCCTCGTCGGTATCGGCTCGTTCAATTAGTAGATAACAATATTTTGCAGATGGAGCATTAGAGGCATAAATTTCGGGCGGGGAGTATCAAAAGAGCCGAAACCGGTGTCGTCCCTGAACTTTTTACTTTCAGTTTGTTATTACGTTATCAGAATTACCGGATTCCTCGTCAGTATCGGCTCGTTCAATTAGTAGATAACAATATTTTGCAGATGGAGCATTGGAGGCATAAATTTCGGGCGGGGAGTATAAAACGAGCCGAAACCGGTGGCGTCCCTGAACTTTTTACTTTTAGTTTGTTATCACGTTATCAGAATTACCGGATTCCTCGTCGGTATCGGCTCGTTCAATTAGTAGATAACAATATTTTGCAGATGGAGCATTGGAGGCATAAATTTTGGGCGGGGAGTATAAAAAGAGCCGAAACCGGTGGTGTCCCTGAACTTTTTACTTTCAGTTTGTTATCACGTTATCAGAATTACCGGATTCCTCGTCAGTATCGGCTCGTTCAATTAGTAGATAACAATATTTTGCAGATGGAGCATTGGAGGCATAATTTTCGGGCGGGGAGTATAAAAAGAGCCGAAACCGGTGGTGTCTCTAAACTTTTTACTTTTAGTTTGTTATCACGTTATCAGAATTACCTGATTCCTCGTCGGTATCGGCTCGTTCAATTAGTAGATAACAATATTTTGCAGATTGAGCATTGGAGGCATAAATTTCGGGCGGGGAGTATAAAAAGAGCCGAAACCGGTCGTGTCTCTAAACTTTTTCCTTTCAGTTTGTTATCACGTTATCAGAATTACCGGATTCCTCGTCAGTATCGGCTCGTTCAATTAGTAGATAACAATATTTTGCAGATGGAGCATTGGAGGCATAAATTTCGGGCGGGGAGTAAAAAGAGCCGAAACCGGTGGCGTCCCTGAACTTTTTACTTTCAGTTTGTTATCACGTTATCAGAATTACCGGATTCCTCGTCAGTATCGGATCGTTCAATTAGTAGATAACAATATTTTGCAGATGGAGCATTGGAGGCATAATTTTCGGGCGGGGAGTATAAAAAGAGCCGAAACCGGTGGTGTCTCTAAACTTTTTACTTTTAGTTTGTTATCACGTTATCAGAATTACCTGATTCCTCGTCGGTATCGGCTCGTTCAATTAGTAGATAACAATATTTTGCAGATTGAGCATTGGAGGCATAAATTTCGGGCGGGGAGTATAAAAAGAGCCGAAACCGGTCGTGTCTCTAAACTTTTTCCTTTCAGTTTGTTATCACGTTATCAGAATTACCGGATTCCTCGTCAGTATCGGCTCGTTCAATTAGTAGATAACAATATTTTGCAGATGGAGCATTGGAGGCATAAATTTCGGGCGGGGAGTAAAAAGAGCCGAAACCGGTGGCGTCCCTGAACTTTTTACTTTCAGTTTGTTATCACGTTATCAGAATTACCGGATTCCTCGTCAGTATCGGCTCGTTCAATTAGTAGATAACAATATTTTGCAGATGGAGCATTGGAGGCATAAATTTCGGGCGGGGAGTATAAAAAGAGCCGAAACCGGTGGCGTCCCTGAACTTTTTACTTTCAGTTTGATATCACGTTATCAGAATTACCGGATTCCTCGTCAGTATCGGCTCTTTCAATTAGTAGATAACAATATTTTGCAGATGGAACATTGGAGGCATAAATTTCGGGCGGGGAGTATAAAAAGAGCCGAAACCGGTGGCGTCCCTGAACTTTTTACTTCCAGTTTGTTATCACGTTATCAGAATTACCTGATTCCTCGTCGGTATCGGCTCGTTCAATTAGTAGATAACAATATTTTGCAGATGGAGCATTGGAGGCATAAATTTCGGGCGGGGAGTAAAAAGAGCCGAAACCGGTGGCGTCCCTGAACTTTTTACTTTCAGTTTGTTATCACGTTATCAGAATTACCGGATTCCTCGTCAGTATCGGCTCGTTCAATTAGTAGATAACAATATTTTGCAGATTGAGCATTGGAGGCATAAATTTCGGGCGGGGAGTATAAAAAGAGCCGAAACCGGTGGTGTCTCTAAACTTTTTCCTTTCAGTTTGTTATCACGTTATCAGAATTACCGGATTCCTCGTCAGTATCGGCTCGTTCAATTAGTAGATAACAATATTTTGCAGATGGAGCATTGGAGGCATAAATTTCGGGCGGGGAGTAAAAAGAGCCGAAACCGGTGGCGTCCCTGAACTTTTTACTTTCAGTTTGTTATCACGTTATCAGAATTACCGGATTCCTCGTCAGTATCGGCTCGTTCAATTAGTAGATAACAATATTTTGCAGATGGAGCATTGGAGGCATAAATTTCGGGCGGGGAGTATAAAAAGAGCCGAAACCGGTGGCGTCCCTGAACTTTTTACTTTCAGTTTGGTATCACGTTATCAGAATTACCTGATTCCTCGTCGGTATCGGCTTGTTCAATTAGTAGATAACAATATTTTGCAGATGGAGCATTGGAGGCATAAATTTCGGGCGGGGCGTGTAAAAAGAGCCGAAACCGGTGGCGTCCCTAAACTTTTCACTTTCAGTTTGTTATCACGTTATCAGAATTACCTGATTCCTCGTCGGTATCGGCTCGTTCAATAAGTAGATAACAATATTTTGCAGATGGAGCATTGGAGGCATAAATTTCGGGCGGGGAGTATAAAAAGAGCCGAAACCGGTGGTGTCTCTAAACTTTTTACTTTTAGTTTGTTATCACGTTATCAGAATTACCTGATTCCTCGTCGGTATCGGCTCGTTCAATTAGTAGATAACAATATTTTGCAGATGGAGCATTGGAGGCATAAATTTCGGGCGGGGAGTAAAAAGAGCCGAAACCGGTGGCGTCCCTGAACTTTTTACTTTCAGTTTGTTATCACGTTATCAGAATTACCGGATTCCTCGTCGGTATCGGCTTGTTCAATTAGTAGATAACAATATTTTGCAGATGGAGCATTGGAGGCATAAATTTCGGGCGGGGAGTATCAAAAGAGCCGAAACCGGTGTCGTCCCTGAACTTTTTACTTTCAGTTTGTTATCACGTTATGAGAATTACCGGATTCCTCGTCGGTATGGGCTCGTTCAATTAGTAGATAACAATATTTTGCAGATGGAGCATTGGAGGCATAAATTTCGGGCGGGGAGTATAAAAAGAGCCGAAACCGGTGCCGTCCCTGAACTTTTTACTTTCAGTTTGTTATCACGTTATCAGAATTACCTGATTCCTCGTCGGTATCGGCTCGTTCAATTAGTAGATAACAATATTTTGCAGATGGAGCATTGGAGGCATAAATTTCGGGCGGGGAGTATAAAAAGAGCCGAAACCGGTGGTGTCCCTGAACTTTTTACTTTCAGTTTGTTATCACGTTATCAGAATTACCGGATTCCTCGTCAGTATCGGCTCGTTCAATTAGTAGATAACAATATTTTGCAGATGGAGCATTGGAGGCATAAATTTCGGGCGGGGAGTATAAAAAGAGCCGAAACCGGTGGCGTCCCTGAACTTTTTACTTTTAGTTTGTTATCACGTTATCAGAATTACCGGATTCCTCGTCAGTATCGGCTCGTTCAATTAGTAGATAACAATATTTTGCAGATGGAGCATTGGAGGCATAAATATCGGGCGGGGAGTATAAAAAGAGCCGAAACCGGTGGCGTCCCTGAACTTTTTACTTTTAGTTTGTTATCACGTTATCAGAATTACCGGATTCCTCGTCAGTATCGGCTCGTTCAATTAGTAGATAACAATATTTTGCAGATGGAGCATTGGAGGCATAAATTTCGGGCGGGGAGTATAAAAAGAGCCGAAACCGGTGGCGTCCCTGAACTTTTTACTTTTAGTTTGTTATCACGTTATCAGAATTACGGGATTCCTCGTCAGTATCGGCTCGTTCAATTAGTAGATAACAATATTTTGCAGATGGAGCATTGGAGGCATAAATTTCGGGCGGGGAGTATAAAAAGAGCCGAAACCGGTGGCGTCCCTGAACTTTTTACTTTCAGTTTGTTATCACGTTATCAGAATTACCGGATTCCTCGTCGGTATCGGCTTGTTCAATTAGTAGATAACAATATTTTGCAGATGGAGCATTGGAGGCATAAATTTCGGGCGGGGAGTATCAAAAGAGCCGAAACCGGTGTCGTCCCTGAACTTTTTACTTTCAGTTTGTTATCACGTTATGAGAATTACCGGATTCCTCGTCGGTATCGGCTCGTTCAATTAGTAGATAACAATATTTTGCAGATGGAGCATTGGAGGCATAAATTTTGGGCGGGGAGTATAAAAAGAGCCGAAACCGGTGGTGTCCCTGAACTTTTTACTTTCAGTTTGTTATCACGTTATCAGAATTACCGGATTCCTCGTCAGTATCGGCTCGTTCAATTAGTAGATAAAAATATTTTGCAGATGGAGCATTGGAGGCATAAATTTCGGGCGGGGAGTAAAAAGAGCCGAAACCGGTGGCGTCCCTGAACTTTTTACTTTCAGTTTGTTATCACGTTATCAGAATTACCGGATTCCTCGTCAGTATCGGCTCGTTCAATTAGTAGATAACAATATTTTGCAGATGGAGCATTGGAGGCATAAATTTCGGGCGGGGAGTATAAAAAGAGCCGAAACCGGTGGCGTCCCTGAACTTTTTACTTTCAGTTTGGTATCACGTTATCAGAATTACCTGATTCCTCGTCGGTATCGGCTCGTTCAATTAGTAGATAACAATATTTTGCAGATGGAGCATTGGAGGCATAAATTTCGGGCGGGGAGTATCAAAAGAGCCGAAACCGGTGTCGTCCCTGAACTTTTTACTTTCAGTTTGTTATTACGTTATCAGAATTACCGGATTCCTCGTCAGTATCGGCTCGTTCAATTAGTAGATAACAATATTTTGCAGATGGAGCATTGGAGGCATAAATTTCGGGCGGGGAGTATCAAAAGAGCCGAAACCGGTGTCGTCCCTGAACTTTTTACTTTCAGTTTGTTATCACGTTATGAGAATTACCGGATTCCTCGTCGGTATCGGCTCGTTCAATTAGTAGATAACAATATTTTGCAGATGGAGCATTGGAGGCATAAATTTTGGGCGGGGAGTATAAAAAGAGCCGAAACCGGTGGTGTCCCTGAACTTTTTACTTTCAGTTTGTTATCACGTTATCAGAATTACCGGATTCCTCGTCAGTATCGGCTCGTTCAATTAGTAGATAACAATATTTTGCAGATGGAGCATTGGTGGCATACATTTCGGGCGGGGAGTATAAAAAGAGCCGAAACCGGTGGTGTCTCTAAACTTTTTACTTTCAGTTTGTTATCACGTTATCAGAATTACCGGATTCCTCGTCAGTATCGGCTCGTTCAATTAGTAGATAACAATATTTTGCAGATGGAGCATTGGAGGCCTAAATTTCGGGCGGGGAGTATAAAAAGAGCCGAAACCGGTGGCGTCCCTGAACTTTTTACTTTCAGTTTGTTATCACGTTATCAGAATTACCGGATTCCTCGTCAGTATCGGCTCGTTCAATTAGTAGATAACAATATTTTGCAGATGGAGCATTGGAGGCATAAATTTCGGGCGGGGAGTATAAAAAGAGCCGAAACCGGTGTCGTCCCTGAACTTTTTACTTTCAGTTTGTTATCACGTTATGAGAATTACCGGATTCCTCGTCGGTATCGGCTCGTTCAATTAGTAGATAACAATATTTTGCAGATGGAGCATTGGAGGCATAAATTTTGGGCGGGGAGTATAAAAAGAGCCGAAACCGGTGGTGTCCCTGAACTTTTTACTTTCAGTTTGTTATCACGTTATCAGAATTACCGGATTCCTCGTCAGTATCGGCTCGTTCAATTAGTAGATAACAATATTTTGCAGATGGAGCATTGGTGGCATACATTTCGGGCGGGGAGTATAAAAAGAGCCGAAACCGGTGGTGTCTCTAAACTTTTTACTTTCAGTTTGTTATCACGTTATCAGAATTACCGGATTCGTCGTCAGTATCGGCTCGTTCAATTAGTAGATAACAATATTTTGCAGATGGAGCATTGGAGGCATAAATTTCGGGCGGGGAGTATAAAAAGAGCCGAAACCGGTGGTGTCCCTGAACTTTTTACTTTCAGTTTGTTATCACGTTATCAGAATTACCGGATTCCTCGTCAGTATCGGCTCGTTCAATTAGTAGATAACAATATTTTGCAGATGGAGCATTGGAGGCATAAATTTCGGGCGGGGAGTATAAAAAGAGCCGAAACCGGTGGCGTCCCTGAACTTTTTACTTTTAGTTTGTTATCACGTTATCAGAATTACCCGATTCCTCGTCAGTATCGGCTCGTTCAATTAGTAGATAACAATATTTTGCAGATGGAGCATTGGAGGCATAAATATCGGGCGGGGAGTATAAAAAGAGCCGAAACCGGTGGCGTCCCTGAACTTTTTACTTTTAGTTTGTTATCACGTTATCAGAATTACCGGATTCCTCGTCAGTATCGGCTCGTTCAATTAGTAGATAACAATATTTTGCAGATGGAGCATTGGAGGCATAAATTTCGGGCGGGGAGTATAAAAAGAGCCGAAACCGGTGGCGTCCCTGAACTTTTTACTTTTAGTTTGTTATCACGTTATCAGAATTACGGGATTCCTCGTCAGTATCGGCTCGTTCAATTAGTAGATAACAATATTTTGCAGATGGAGCATTGGAGGCATAAATTTCGGGCGGGGAGTATAAAAAGAGCCGAAACCGGTGGCGTCCCTGAACTTTTTACTTTCAGTTTGTTATCACGTTATCAGAATTACGGGATTCCTCGTCAGTATCGGCTTGTTCAATTAGTAGATAACAATATTTTGCAGATGGAGCATTGGAGGCATAAATTTCGGGCGGGGAGTATCAAAAGAGCCGAAACCGGTGTCGTCCCTGAACTTTTTACTTTCAGTTTGTTATCACGTTATGAGAATTACCGGATTCCTCGTCGGTATCGGCTCGTTCAATTAGTAGATAACAATATTTTGCAGATGGAGCATTGGAGGCATAAATTTTGGGCGGGGAGTATAAAAAGAGCCGAAACCGGTGGTGTCCCTGAACTTTTTACTTTCAGTTTGTTATCACGTTATCAGAATTACCTGATTCCTCGTCAGTATCGGCTCGTTCAATTAGTAGATAAAAATATTGTGCAGATGGAGCATTGGAGGCATAAATTTCGGGCGGGGAGTAAAAAGAGCCGAAACCGGTGGCGTCCCTGAACTTTTTACTTTCAGTTTGTTATCACGTTATCAGAATTACCGGATTCCTCGTCAGTATCGGCTCGTTCAATTAGTAGATAACAATATTTTGCAGATGGAGCATTGGAGGCATAAATTTCGGGCGGGGAGTATAAAAAGAGCCGAAACCGGTGGCGTCCCTGAACTTTTTACTTTCAGTTTGTTATCACGTTATCAGAATTACCTGATTCCTCGTCGGTATCGGCTCGTTCAATTAGTAGATAACAATATTTTGCAGATGGAGCATTGGAGGCATAAATTTCGGGCGGGGAGTATCAAAAGAGCCGAAACCGGTGTCGTCCCTGAACTTTTTACTTTCAGTTTGTTATTACGTTATCAGAATTACCGGATTCCTCGTCAGTATCGGCTCGTTCAATTAGTAGATAACAATATTTTGCAGATGGAGCATTGGAGGCATAAATTTCGGGCGGGGAGTATAAAACGAGCCAAAACCGGTGGCGTCCCTGAACTTTTTACTTTTAGTTTGTTATCACGTTATCAGAATTACCGGATTCCTCGTCAGTATCGGCTCGTTCAATTAGTAGATAACAATATTTTGCAGATGGAGCATTGGAGGCATAAATTTCGGGCGGGGAGTATAAAAAGAGCCGAAACCGGTGGCGTCCCTGAACTTTTTACTTTCAGTTTGTTATCACGTTATCAGAATTACCGGATTCCTCGTCGGTATCGGCTTGTTCAATTAGTAGATAACAATATTTTGCAGATGGAGCATTGGAGGCATAAATTTCGGGCGGGGAGTATCAAAAGAGCCGAAACCGGTGTCGTCCCTGAACTTTTTACTTTCAGTTTGTTATCACGTTATGAGAATTACCGGATTCCTCGTCGGTATCGGCTCGTTCAATTAGTAGATAACAATATTTTGCAGATGGAGCATTGGAGGCATAAATTTTGGGCGGGGAGTATAAAAAGAGCCGAAACCGGTGGTGTCCCTGAACTTTTTACTTTCAGTTTGTTATCACGTTATCACAATTACCGGATTCCTCGTCAGTATCGGCTCGTTCAATTAGTAGATAACAATATTTTGCAGATGGAGCATTGGTGGCATACATTTCGGGCGGGGAGTATAAAAAGAGCCGAAACCGGTGGTGTCTCTAAACTTTTTACTTTCAGTTTGTTATCACGTTATCAGAATTACCGGATTCCTCGTCAGTATCGGCTCGTTCAATTAGTAGATAACAATATTTTGCAGATGGAGCATTGGAGGCATAAATTTCGGGCGGGGAGTATAAAAAGAGCCGAAACCGGTGGCGTCCCTGAACTTTTTACTTTCAGTTTGTTATCACGTTATCAGAATTACCGGATTCCTCGTCAGTATCGGCTCGTTCAATTAGTAGATAACAATATTTTGCAGATGGAGCATTGGAGGCATAAATTTCGGGCGGGGAGTATAAAAAGAGCCGAAACCGGTGGCGTCCCTGAACTTTTTACTTCCAGTTTGTTATCACGTTATCAGAATTACCTGATTCCTCGTCGGTATCGGCTCGTTCAATTAGTAGATAACAATATATTGCAGATGGAGCATTGGAGGCATAAATTTCGGGCGGGGCGTATAAAAAGAGCCGAAACCGGTGGCGTCCCTAAACTTTTCACTTCCAGTTTGTTATCACGTTATCAGAATTACCTGATTCCTCGTCGGTATCGGCTCGTTCAATAAGTAGATAACAATATTTTGCAGATGGAGCATTGGAGGCATAAATTTCGGGCGGGGAGTATCAAAAGAGCCGAAACCGGTGGTGTCTCTAAACTTTTTACTTTTAGTTTGTTATCACGTTATCAGAATTACCTGATTCCTCGTCGGTATCGGCTCGTTCAATTAGTAGATAACAATATTTTGTAGATTGAGCATTGGAGGCATAAATTTCGGGCGGGGAGTATAAAAAGAGCCGAAACCGGTGGTGTCTCTAAACTTTTTCCTTTCAGTTTGTTATCACGTTATCAGAATTACCGGATTCCTCGTCAGTATCGGCTCGTTCAATTAGTAGATAACAATATTTTGCAGATGGAGCATTGGAGGCATAAATTTCGGGCGGGGAGTAAAAAGAGCCGAAACCGGTGGCGTCCCTGAACTTTTTACTTTCAGTTCGGTATCACGTTATCAGAATTACCTGATTCCTCGTCGGTATCGGCTTGTTCAATTAGTAGATAACAATATTTTGCAGATGGAGCATTGGAGGCATAAATTTCGGGCGGGGAGTATCAAAAGAGCCGAAACCGGTGTCGTCCCTGAACTTTTTACTTTCCGTTTGTTATCACGTTATCAGAATTACCTGATTCCTCGTCGGTATCGGCTCGTTCAATTAGTAGATAACAATATTTTGCAGATTGAGCATTGGAGGCATAAATTTCGGGCGGGGAGTATAAAAAGAGCCGAAACCGGTGGTGTCTCTAAACTTTTTCCTTTCAGTTTGTTATCACGTTATCAGAATTACCGGATTCCTTGTCAGTATCGGCTCGTTCAATTAATAGATAACAATATTTTGCAGATGGAGCATTGGAGGCATAAATTTCGGGCGGGGAGTATAAAAAGAGCCGAAACCGGTGTCGTCCCTGAACTTTTTACTTTCAGTTTGTTATCACGTTCTGAGAATTACCGGATTCCTCGTCGGTATCGGCTCGTTCAATTAGTAGATAACAATATTTTGCAGATGGAGCATTGGAGGCATAAATTTTGGGCGGGGAGTATAAAAAGAGCCGAAACCGGTGGTGTCCCTGAACTTTTTACTTTCAGTTTGTTATCACGTTATCAGAATTACCGGATTCCTCGTCAGTATCGGCTCGTTCAATTAGTAGATAACAATATTTTGCAGATGGAGCATTGGTGGCATTCATTTCGGGCGGGGAGTATAAAAAGAGCCGAAACCGGTGGTGTCTCTAAACTTTTTACTTTCAGTTTGTTATCATGTTATCAGAATTACCTGATTCCTCGTCGGTATCGGCTCGTTCAATTAGTAGATAACAATATTTTGCAGATTGAGCATTGGAGGCATAAATTTCGGGCGGGGAGTATAAAAAGAGCCGAAACCGGTGGTGTCTCTAAACTTTTTCCTTTCAGTTTGTTATCACGTTATCAGAATTACCGGATTCCTCGTCAGTATCGGCTCGTTCAATTAGTAGATAACAATATTTTGCAGATGGAGCATTGGAGGCATAAATTTCGGGCGGGGAGTAAAAAGAGCCGAAACCGGTGGCGTCCCTGAACTTTTTACTTTCAGTTTGTTATCACGTTATCAGAATTACCGGATTCCTCGTCAGTATCGGCTCGTTCAATTAGTAGATAACAATATTTTGCAGATGGAGCATTGGAGGCATAAATTTCGGGCGGGGAGTATAAAAAGAGCCGAAACCGGTGGCGTCCCTGAACTTTTTACTTTCAGTTTGGTATCACGTTATCAGAATTACCTGATTCCTCGTAGGTATCGGCTCGTTCAATTAGTAGATAACAATATTTTGCAGATGGAGCATTGGAGGCATAAATTTCGGGCGGGGAGTATCAAAAGAGCCGAAACCGGTGTCGTCCCTGAACTTTTTACTTTCAGTTTGTTATCACGTTATCAGAATTACCGGATTCCTCGTCAGTATCGGCTCGTTCAATTAGTAGATAACAATATTTTGCAGATGGAGCATTGGAGGCATACATTTCGGGCGGGGAGTATAAAAAGAGCCGAAACCGGTAGCGTCCCTGAACTTTTTACTTTCAGTTTGTTATCACGTTATCAGAATTACCGGATTCCTCGTCAGTATCGGCTCGTTCAATTAGTAGATAACAATATTTTGCAGATGGAGCATTGGAGGCATAAATTTCGGGAGGGGAGTATAAAAAGAGCCGAAACCGGTGGCGTCCCTGAACTTTTTACTTTCAGTTTGGTATCACGTTATCAGAATTACCGGATTCCTCGTCAGTATCGGCTCGTTCAATTAGTAGATAAAAATATTTTGCAGATGGAGCATTGGAGGCATAAATTTCGGGCGGGGAGTAAAAAGAGCCGAAACCGGTGGCGTCCCTGAACTTTTTACTTTCAGTTTGTTATCACGTTATCAGAATTACCGGATTCCTCGTCAGTATCGGCTCGTTCAATTAGTAGATAACAATATTTTGCAGATGGAGCATTGGAGGCATAAATTTCGGGCGGGGAGTATAAAAAGGGCCGAAACCGGTGGCGTCCCTGAACTTTTTACTTTCAGTTTGGTATCACGTTATCAGAATTACCTGATTCCTCGTCGGTATCGGCTCGTTCAATTAGTAGATAACAATATTTTGCAGATGGAGCATTGGAGGCATAAATTTCGGGCGGGGAGTATCAAAAGAGCCGAAACCGGTGTCGTCCCTGAACTTTTTACTTTCAGTTTGTTATTACGTTATCAGAATTACCGGATTCCTCGTCAGTATCGGCTCGTTCAATTAGTAGATAACAATATTTTGCAGATGGAGCATTGGAGGCATAAATTTCGGGCGGGGAGTATAAAACGAGCCGAAACCGGTGGCGTCCCTGAACTTTTTACTTTTAGTTTGTTATCACGTTATCAGAATTACCGGATTCCTCGTCAGTATCGGCTCGTTCAATTAGTAGATAACAATATTTTGCAGATGGAGCATTGGAGGCATAAATTTCGGGCGGGGAGTATAAAAAGAGCCGAAACCGGTGGCGTCCCTGAACTTTTTACTTTCAGTTTGTTATCACGTTATCAGAATTACCGGATTCCTCGTCGGTATCGGCTTGTTCAATTAGTAGATAACAATATTTTGCAGATGGAGCATTGGAGGCATAAATTTCGGGCGGGGAGTATCAAAAGAGCCGAAACCGGTGTCGTCCCTGAACTTTTTACTTTCAGTTTGTTATCACGTTATGAGAATTACCGGATTCCTCGTCGGTATCGGCTCGTTCAATTAGTAGATAACAATATTTTGCAGATGGAGCATTGGAGGCATAAATTTTGGGCGGGGAGTATAAAAAGAGCCGAAACCGGTGGCGTCCCTGAACTTTTTACTTTCAGTTTGTTATCACGTTATCAGAATTACCGGATTCCTCGTCAGTATCGGCTCGTTCAATTAGTAGATAACAATATTTTGCAGATGGAGCATTGGTGGCATACATTTCGGGCGGGGAGTATAAAAAGAGCCGAAACCGGTGGTGTCTCTAAACTTTTTACTTTCAGTTTGTTATCACGTTATCAGAATTACCGGATTCCTCGTCAGTATCGGCTCGTTCAATTAGTAGATAACAATATTTTGCAGATGGAGCATTGGAGGCATAAATTTCGGGCGGGGAGTATAAAAAGAGCCGAAACCGGTGGCGTCCCTGAACTTTTTACTTTCAGTTTGTTATCACGTTATCAGAATTACCGGATTCCTCGTCAGTATCGGCTCGTGGAATTAGTAGATAACAATATTTTGCAGATGGAGCATTGGAGGCATAAATTTCGGGCGGGGAGTATAAAAAGAGCCGAAACCGGTGGCGTCCCTGAACTTTTTACTTCCAGTTTGTTATCACGTTATCAGAATTACCTGATTCCTCGTCGGTATCGGCTCGTTCAATTAGTAGATAACAATATATTGCAGATGGAGCATTGGAGGCATAAATTTCGGGCGGGGCGTATAAAAAGAGCCGAAACCGGTGGCGTCCCTAAACTTTTCACTTCCAGTTTGTTATCACGTTATCAGAATTACCTGATTCCTCGTCGGTATCGGCTCGTTCAATAAGTAGATAACAATATTTTGCAGATGGAGCATTGGAGGCATAAATTTCGGGCGGGGAGTATAAAAAGAGCCGAAACCGGTGGTGTCTCTAAACTTTTTACTTTTAGTTTGTTATCACGTTATCAGAATTACCTGATTCCTCGTCGGTATCGGCTCGTTCAATTAGTAGATAACAATATTTTGTAGATTGAGCATTGGAGGCATAAATTTCGGGCGGGGAGTATAAAAAGAGCCGAAACCGGTGGTGTCTCTAAACTTTTTCCTTTCAGTTTGTTATCACGTTATCAGAATTACCGGATTCCTCGTCAGTATCGGCTCGTTCAATTAGTAGATAACAATATTTTGCAGATGGAGCATTGGAGGCATAAATTTCGGGCGGGGAGTAAAAAGAGCCGAAACCGGTGGCGTCCCTGAACTTTTTACTTTCAGTTCGGTATCACGTTATCAGAATTACCTGATTCCTCGTCGGTATCGGCTTGTTCAATTAGTAGATAACAATATTTTGCAGATGGAGCATTGGAGGCATAAATTTCGGGCGGGGAGTATCAAAAGAGCCGAAACCGGTGTCGTCCCTGAACTTTTTACTTTCCGTTTGTTATCACGTTATCAGAATTACCTGATTCCTCGTCGGTATCGGCTCGTTCAATTAGTAGATAACAATATTTTGCAGATTGAGCATTGGAGGCATAAATTTCGGGCGGGGAGTATAAAAAGAGCCGAAACCGGTGGTGTCTCTAAACTTTTTCCTTTCAGTTTGTTATCACGTTATCAGAATTACCGGATTCCTTGTCAGTATCGGCTCGTTCAATTAGTAGATAACAATATTTTGCAGATGGAGCATTGGAGGCATAAATTTCGGGCGGGGAGTATAAAAAGAGCCGAAACCGGTGTCGTCCCTGAACTTTTTACTTTCAGTTTGTTATCACGTTCTGAGAATTACCGGATTCCTCGTCGGTATCGGCTCGTTCAATTAGTAGATAACAATATTTTGCAGATGGAGCATTGGAGGCATAAATTTTGGGCGGGGAGTATAAAAAGAGCCGAAACCGGTGGTGTCCCTGAACTTTTTACTTTCAGTTTGTTATCACGTTATCAGAATTACCGGATTCCTCGTCAGTATCGGCTCGTTCAATTAGTAGATAACAATATTTTGCAGATGGAGCATTGGTGGCATTCATTTCGGGCGGGGAGTATAAAAAGAGCCGAAACCGGTGGTGTCTCTAAACTTTTTACTTTCAGTTTGTTATCATGTTATCAGAATTACCTGATTCCTCGTCGGTATCGGCTCGTTCAATTAGTAGATAACAATATTTTGCAGATTGAGCATTGGAGGCATAAATTTCGGGCGGGGAGTATAAAAAGAGCCGAAACCGGTGGTGTCTCTAAACTTTTTCCTTTCAGTTTGTTATCACGTTATCAGAATTACCGGATTCCTCGTCAGTATCGGCTCGTTCAATTAGTAGATAACAATATTTTGCAGATGGAGCATTGGAGGCATAAATTTCGGGCGGGGAGTAAAAAGAGCCGAAACCGGTGGCGTCCCTGAACTTTTTACTTTCAGTTTGTTATCACGTTATCAGAATTACCGGATTCCTCGTCAGTATCGGCTCGTTCAATTAGTAGATAACAATATTTTGCAGATGGAGCATTGGAGGCATAAATTTCGGGCGGGGAGTATAAAAAGAGCCGAAACCGGTGGCGTCCCTGAACTTTTTACTTTCAGTTTGGTATCACGTTATCAGAATTACCTGATTCCTCGTAGGTATCGGCTCGTTCAATTAGTAGATAACAATATTTTGCAGATGGAGCATTGGAGGCATAAATTTCGGGCGGGGAGTATCAAAAGAGCCGAAACCGGTGTCGTCCCTGAACTTTTTACTTTCAGTTTGTTATCACGTTATCAGAATTACCGGATTCCTCGTCAGTATCGGCTCGTTCAATTAGTAGATAACAATATTTTGCAGATGGAGCATTGGAGGCATACATTTCGGGCGGGGAGTATAAAAAGAGCCGAAACCGGTAGCGTCCCTGAACTTTTTACTTTCAGTTTGTTATCACGTTATCAGAATTACCGGATTCCTCGTCAGTATCGGCTCGTTCAATTAGTAGATAACAATATTTTGCAGATGGAGCATTGGAGGCATAAATTTCGGGAGGGGAGTATAAAAAGAGCCGAAACCGGTGGCGTCCCTGAACTTTTTACTTTCAGTTTGGTATCACGTTATCAGAATTACCTGATTCCTCGTCGGTATCGGCTCGTTCAATTAGTAGATAACAATATTTTGCAGATGGAGCATTGGAGGCATAAATTTCGGGCGGGGAGTATCAAAAGAGCCGAAACCGGTGTCGTCCCTGAACTTTTTACTTTCAGTTTGTTATCACGTTATCAGAATTACCGGATTCCTCGTCAGTATCGCCTCGTTCAATTAGTAGATAACAATATTTTGCAGATGGAGCATTGGAGGCATAAATTTCGGGCGGGGAGTATAAAAAGAGCCGAAACCGGTGGCGTCCCTGAACTTTTTACTTCCAGTTTGTTATCACGTTATCAGAATTACCTGATTCCTCGTCGGTATCGGCTCGTTCAATTAGTAGATAACAATATATTGCAGATGGAGCATTGGAGGCATAAATTTCGGGCGGGGCGTATAAAAAGAGCCGAAACCGGTGGCGTCCCTAAACTTTTCACTTTCAGTTTGTTATCACGTTATCAGAATTACCTGATTCCTCGTCGGTATCGGCTCGTTCAATAAGTAGATAACAATATTTTGCAGATGGAGCATTGGAGGCATAAATTTCGGGCGGGGAGTATAAAAAGAGCCGAAACCGGTGGTGTCTCTAAACTTTTTACTTTTAGTTTGTTATCACGTTATCAGAATTACCTGATTCCTCGTCGGTATCGGCTCGTTCAATTAGTAGATAACAATATTTTGCAGATGGAGCATTGGAGGCATAAATTTCGGGCGGGGAGTATAAAAAGAGCCGAAACCGGTGGCGTCCCTGAACTTTTTACTTTTAGTTTGTTATCACGTTATCAGAATTACCGGATTCCTCGTCAGTATCGGCTCGTTCAATTAGTAGATAACAATATTTTGCAGATGGAGCATTGAAGGCATAAATTTCGGGCGGGGAGTATAAAAAGAGCCGAAACCGGTGGCGTCCCTGAACTTTTTACTTTTAGTTTGTTATCACGTTATCAGAATTACGGGATTCCTCGTCAGTATCGGCTCGTTCAATTAGTAGATAACAATATTTTGCAGATGGAGCATTGGAGGCATAAATTTCGGGCGGGGAGTATAAAAAGAGCCGAAACCGGTGGCGTCCCTGAACTTTTTACTTTCAGTTTGTTATCACGTTATCAGAATTACCGGATTCCTCGTCGGTATCGGCTTGTTCAATTAGTAGATAACAATATTTTGCAGATGGAGCATTGGAGGCATAAATTTCGGGCGGGGAGTATCAAAAGAGCCGAAACCGGTGTCGTCCCTGAACTTTTTACTTTCAGTTTGTTATCACGTTATGAGAATTACCGGATTCCTCGTCGGTATCGGCTCGTTCAATTAGTAGATAACAATATTTTGCAGATGGAGCATTGGAGGCATAAATTTTGGGCGGGGAGTATAAAAAGAGCCGAAACCGGTGGTGTCCCTGAACTTTTTACTTTCAGTTTGTTATCACGTTATCAGAATTACCGGATTCCTCGTCAGTATCGGCTCGTTCAATTAGTAGATAAAAATATTTTGCATATGGAGCATTGGAGGCATAAATTTCGGGCGGGGAGTAAAAAGAGCCGAAACCGGTGGCGTCCCTGAACTTTTTACTTTCAGTTTGTTATCACGTTATCAGAATTACCGGATTCCTCGTCAGTATCGGCTCGTTCAATTAGTAGATAACAATATTTTGCAGATGGAGCATTGGAGGCATAAATTTCGGGCGGGGAGTATAAAAAGAGCCGAAACCGGTGGCGTCCCTGAACTTTTTACTTTCAGTTTGGTATCACGTTATCTGAATTACCTGATTCCTCGTCGGTATCGGCTCGTTCAATTAGTAGATAACAATATTTTGCAGATGGAGCATTGGAGGCATAAATTTCGGGCGGGGAGTATCAAAAGAGCCGAAACCGGTGTCGTCCCTGAACTTTTTACTTTCAGTTTGTTATTACGTTATCAGAATTACCGGATTCCTCGTCAGTATCGGCTCGTTCAATTAGTAGATAACAATATTTTGCAGATGGAGCATTGGAGGCATAAATTTCGGGCGGGGAGTATAAAACGAGCCGAAACCGGTAGCGTCCCTGAACTTTTTACTTTCAGTTTGTTATCACGTTATCAGAATTACCGGATTCCTCGTCAGTATCGGCTCGTTCAATTAGTAGATAACAATATTTTGCAGATGGAGCATTGGAGGCATAAATTTCGGGAGGGGAGTATAAAAAGAGCCGAAACCGGTGGCGTCCCTGAACTTTTTACTTTCAGTTTGTTATCACGTTATCAGAATTACCGGATTCCTCGTCAGTATCGCCTCGTTCAATTAGTAGATAACAATATTTTGCAGATGGAGCATTGGAGGCATAAATTTCGGGCGGGGAGTATAAAAAGAGCCGAAACCGGTGGCGTCCCTGAACTTTTTACTTCCAGTTTGTTATCACGTTATCAGAATTACCTGATTCCTCGTCGGTATCGGCTCGTTCAATTAGTAGATAACAATATATTGCAGATGGAGCATTGGAGGCATAAATTTCGGGCGGGGCGTATAAAAAGAGCCGAAACCGGTGGCGTCCCTAAACTTTTCACTTTCAGTTTGTTATCACGTTATCAGAATTACCTGATTCCTCGTCGGTATCGGCTCGTTCAATAAGTAGATAACAATATTTTGCAGATGGAGCATTGGAGGCATAAATTTCGGGCGGGGAGTATAAAAAGAGCCGAAACCGGTGGCGTCCCTGAACTTTTTACTTTCAGTTTGTTATCACGTTATCAGAATTACCGGATTCCTCGTCAGTATCGGCTCGTTCAATTAGTAGATAACAATATTTTGCAGATGGAGCATTGGAGGCATAAATTTCGGGCGTGGAGTAAAAAGAGGCGAAACCGGTGGCGTCCCTGAACTTTTTACTTTCAGTTTGTTATCACGTTATCAGAATTACCTGATTCCTCGTCGGTATCGGCTCGTTCAATTAGTAGATAACAATATTTTGCAGATGGAGCATTGTAGGCATAAATTTCGGGCGGGGAGTATAAAAAGAGCCGAAACCGGTGGTGTCCCTGAACTTTTTACTTTCAGTTTGTTATCACGTTATCAGAATTACCTGATTCCTCATCGGTATCGGCTCGTTCAATTAGTAGATAACAATATTTTGCAGATTGAGCATTGGAGGCATAAATTTCGGGCGGGGAGTATAAAAAGAGCCGAAACCGGTGGCGTCCCTGAACTTTTTACTTTCAGTTTGTTATCACGTTATCAGAATTACCGGATTCCTCGTCAGTATCGGCTCGTTCAATTAGTAGATAACAATATTTTGCAGATGGAGCATTGGAGGCATAAATTTCGGGCGTGGAGTAAAAAGAGGCGAAACCGGTGGCGTCCCTGAACTTTTTACTTTCAGTTTGTTATCACGTTATCAGAATTACCTGATTCCTCGTCGGTATCGGCTCGTTCAATTAGTAGATAACAATATTTTGCAGATGGAGCATTGTAGGCATAAATTTCGGGCGGGGAGTATAAAAAGAGCCGAAACCGGTGGTGTCCCTGAACTTTTTACTTTCAGTTTGTTATCACGTTATCAGAATTACCTGATTCCTCATCGGTATCGGCTCGTTCAATTAGTAGATAACAATATTTTGCAGATTGAGCATTGGAGGCATAAATTTCGGGCGGGGAGTATAAAAAGAGCCGAAACCGGTGGCGTCCCTGAACTTTTTACTTTCAGTTTGTTATCACGTTATCAGAATTACCGGATTCCTCGTCAGTATCGGCTCGTTCAATTAGTAGATAACAATATTTTGCAGATGGAGCATTGGAGGCATAAATTTCGGGCGTGGAGTAAAAAGAGGCGAAACCGGTGGCGTCCCTAAACTTTTCACTTTCAGTTTGTTATCACGTTATCAGAATTACCGGATTCCTCGTCGGTATCGGCTCGTTCAATTAGTAGATAAACATATTTTGCAGATGGAGCATTGGAGGCATAAACTTCGGGCGGGGAGTAAAAAGAGCCGAAACCGGTGGCGTCCCTGAACTTTTTACTTTCAGTTTGTTATCACGTTATCAGAATTACCGGATTCCTCGTCAGTATCGGCTCGTTCAATTAGTAGATAACAATATTTTGCAGATGGAGCATTGGAGGCATAAATTTCGGACGGGGAGTATAAAAAGAGCCGAAACCGGTGGCGTCTCTGAACTTTTTACTTTCAGTTTGTTATCACGTTATCAGAATTACCGGATTCCTCGTCAGTATCGGCTCGTTCAATTAGTAGATAACAATATTTTACAGATGGAGCATTGGAGGCATACATTTCGGGCGGGGAGTATAAAAAGAGCCGAAACCGGTGGCGTCCCTCAACTTTTTACTTTCAGTTTGTTATCACGTTATCAGAATTACCGGATTCCTCGTCAGTATCGGCTCGTTCAATTAGTAGATAACAATATTTTGCAGATGGAGCATTGGAGGCATAAACTTCGGGCGGGGAGTATAAAAAGAGCCGAATCCGGTGGCGTCCCTGAACTTTTTACTTTCAGTTTGTTATCACGTTATCAGAATTACCGGTTTCCTCGTCAGTATCGGCTCGTTCAATTAGTAGATAACAATATTTTGCAGATGGAGCATTGGAGGCATAAATTTCGGGCGGGGAGTATAAAAAGAGCCGAAACCGGTGGCGTCCCTGAACTTTTTACTTTCAGTTTGTTATCACGTTATCAGAATTACCGGATTCCTCGTCAGTATCGGCTCGTTCAATTAGTAGATAACAATATTTTGCAGATGGAGCATTGGAGGCATAAATTTCGGGCGTGGAGTAAAAAGAGGTGAAACCGGTGGCGTCCCTGAACTTTTTACTTTCAGTTTGTTATCACGTTATCAGAATTACCGGATTCTTCGTCAGTATCGGCTCGTTCAATTAGTAGATGACAATATTTTGCAGATGGAGCATTGGAGGCATAAATTTCGGACGGGGAGTATAAAAAGAGCCGAAACCGGTGGCGTCCCTGAACTTTTTACTTTCAGTTTGTTATCACGTTATCAGAATTACCGGATTCCTCGTCAGTATCGGCTCGTTCAATTAGTAGATAACAATATTTTGCAGATGGAGCATTGGAGGCATCAATTTCGGGCGTGGAGTAAAAAGAGGCGAAACCGGTGGCGTCCCTGAACTTTTTACTTTCAGTTTGTTATCACGTTATCAGAATTACCGGATTCTTCGTCAGTATCGGCTCGTTCAATTAGTAGATGACAATATTTTGCAGATGGAGCATTGGAGGCATAAATTTCGGACGGGGAGTATAAAAAGAGCCGAAACCGGTGGCGTCTCTGAACTTTTTACTTTCAGTTTGTTATCACGTTATCAGAATTACCGGATTCCTCGTCAGTATCGGCTCGTTCAATTAGTAGATAACAATATTTTACAGATGGAGCATTGGAGGCATACATTTCGGGCGGGGAGTATAAAAAGAGCCGAAACCGGTGGCGTCCCTCAACTTTTTACTTTCAGTTTGTTATCACGTTATCAGAATTACCGGATTCCTCGTCAGTATCGGCTCGTTCAATTAGTAGATAACAATATTTTGCAGATGGAGCATTGGAGGCATAAACTTCGGGCGGGGAGTATAAAAAGAGCCGAATCCGGTGGCGTCCCTGAACTTTTTACTTTCAGTTTGTTATCACGTTATCAGAATTACCGGTTTCCTCGTCAGTATCGGCTCGTTCAATTAGTAGATAACAATATTTTGCAGATGGAGCATTGGAGGCATAAATTTCGGGCGGGGAGTATAAAAAGAGCCGAAACCGGTGGCGTCCCTGAACTTTTTACTTTCAGTTTGTTATCACGTTATCAGAATTACCGGATTCCTCGTCAGTATCGGCTCGTTCAATTAGTAGATAACAATATTTTGCAGATGGAGCATTGGAGGCATAAATTTCGGGCGTGGAGTAAAAAGAGGCGAAACCGGTGGCGTCCCTGAACTTTTTACTTTCAGTTTGTTATCACGTTATCAGAATTACCTGATTCCTCGTCGGTATCGGCTCGTTCAATTAGTAGATAACAATATTTTGCAGATGGAGCATTGTAGGCATAAATTTCGGGCGGGGAGTATAAAAAGAGCCGAAACCGGTGGTGTCCCTGAACTTTTTACTTTCAGTTTGTTATCACGTTATCAGAATTACCTGATTCCTCATTGGTATCGGCTCGTTCAATTAGTAGATAACAATATTTTGCAGATTGAGCATTGGAGGCATAAATTTCGGGCGGGGAGTATAAAAAGAGCCGAAACCGGTGGCGTCCCTAAACTTTTCACTTTCAGTTTGTTATCACGTTATCAGAATTACCGGATTCCTCGTCGGTATCGGCTCGTTCAATTAGTAGATAAAAATATTTTGCAGATGGAGCATTGGAGGCATAAACTTCGGGCGGGGAGTAAAAAGAGCCGAAACCGGTGGCGTCCCTGAACTTTTTACTTTCAGTTTGTTATCACGTTATCAGAATTACCGGTTTCCTCGTCAGTATCGGCTCGTTCAATTAGTAGATAACAATATTTTGCAGATGGAGCATTGGAGGCATAAATTTCGGGCGGGGAGTATAAAAAGAGCCGAAACCGGTGGTGTCCCTGAACTTTTTACTTTCAGTTTGTTATCACGTTATCAGAATTACCTGATTCCTCATCGGTATCGGCTCGTTCAATTAGTAGATAACAATATTTTGCAGATTGAGCATTGGAGGCATAAATTTCGGGCGGGGAGTATAAAAAGAGCCGAAACCGGTGGCGTCCCTAAACTTTTCACTTTCAGTTTGTTATCACGTTATCAGAATTACCGGATTCCTCGTCGGTATCGGCTCGTTCAATTAGTAGATAAAAATATTTTGCAGATGGAGCATTGGAGGCATAAACTTCGGGCGGGGAGTAAAAAGAGCCGAAACCGGTGGCGTCCCTGAACTTTTTACTTTCAGTTTGTTATCACGTTATCAGAATTACCGGATTCCTCGTCAGTATCGGCTCGTTCAATTAGTAGATAACAATATTTTGCAGATGGAGCAATGGAGGCATAAATTTCGGGCGGGGAGTATAAAAAGAGCCGAAACCGGTGTCGTCCCTGAACTTTTTACTTTCAGTTTGTTATCACGTTATCAGAATTACCGGATTCCTCGTCAGTATCGGCTCGTTCAATTAGTAGATAACAATATTTTGCAGATGGAGCATTGGAGGCATAAATTTCGGGCGGGGAGTATAAAAAGAGCAGAAACCGGTGGCGTCCCTCAACTTTTTACTTTCAGTTTGTTATCACGTTATCAGAATTACCTGATTCCTCGTCTGTATCGGCTCGTTCAATTAGTAGATAACAATATTTTGCAGATGGAGCATTGGAGGCATAAATGTCGGGCGGGGAGTATCAAAAGAGCCGAAACCGGTGTCGTCCCTGAACTTTTTACTTTCAGTTTGTTATCACGTTATCAGAATTACCGGATTCCTCGTGGGTATCGGCTCGTTCAATTAGTAGATAACAATATTTTGCAGATGGAGCATTGGAGGCATAAACTTCGGGCGGGGAGTAAAAAGAGCCGAAACCGGCGGCGTCCCTGAACTTTTTACTTTCAGTTTGTTATCACGTTATCAGAATTACCGGATTCCTCGTCAGTATCGGCTCGTTCAATTAGTAGATAACAATATTTTGCAGATGGAGCATTGGAGGCATAAATTTCGGGCGGGGAGTATAAAAAGAGCCGAAACCGGTGGCGTCCCTGAACTTTTTACTTTCAG
The DNA here is from genome assembly GCA_917499995.1 of Ichneumon xanthorius. Taxonomy (NCBI): domain Eukaryota; kingdom Metazoa; phylum Arthropoda; class Insecta; order Hymenoptera; family Ichneumonidae; genus Ichneumon; species Ichneumon xanthorius. The sequence goes on along the minus strand of CAKJTD010000085.1, from coordinate 231,126 downwards.
TTTGTTATCACGTTATCAGAATTACCGGATTCCTCGTCAGTATCGGCTCGTTCAATTAGTAGATAACAATATTTTGCAGATGGAGCATTGGAGGCATAAATTTCGGGCGTGGAGTAAAAAGAGGCGAAACCGGTGGCGTCCCTGAACTTTTTACTTTCAGTTTGTTATCACGTTATCAGAATTACCGGATTCTTCGTCAGTATCGGCTCGTTCAATTAGTAGATGACAATATTTTGCAGATGGAGCATTGGAGGCATAAATTTCGGACGGGGAGTATAAAAAGAGCCGAAACCGGTGGCGTCCCTGAACTTTTTACTTTCAGTTTGTTATCACGTTATCAGAATTACCTGATTCCTCGTCGGTATCGGCTCGTTCAATTAGTAGATAACAATATTTTGCAGATGGAGCATTGTAGGCATAAATTTCGGGCGGGGAGTATAAAAAGAGCCGAAACCGGTGGTGTCCCTGAACTTTTTACTTTCAGTTTGTTATCACGTTATCAGAATTACCTGATTCCTCATCGGTATCGGCTCGTTCAATTAGTAGATAACAATATTTTGCAGATTGATCATTGGAGGCATAAATTTCGGGCGGGGAGTATAAAAAGAGCCGAAACCGGTGGCGTCCCTAAACTTTTCACTTTCAGTTTGTTATCACGTTATCAGAATTACCGGATTCCTCGTCGGTATCGGCTCGTTCAATTAGTAGATAAAAATATTTTGCAGATGGAGCATTGGAGGCATAAACTTCGGGCGGGGAGTAAAAAGAGCCGAAACCGGTGGCGTCCCTGAACTTTTTACTTTCAGTTTGTTATCACGTTATCACAATTACCGGATTCCTCGTCAGTATCGGCTCGTTCAATTAGTAGATAACAATATTTTGCAGATGGAGCAATGGAGGCATAAATTTTGGGCGGGGAGTATAAAAAGAGCCGAAACCGGTGTCGTCCCTGAACTTTTTACTTTCAGTTTGTTATCACGTTATCAGAATTACCGGATTCCTCGTCAGTATCGGCTCGTTCAATTAGTAGATAACAATATTTTGCAGATGGAGCATTGGAGGCATAAATTTCGGGCGGGGAGTATAAAAAGAGCAGAAACCGGTGGCGTCCCTCAACTTTTTACTTTCAGTTTGTTATCACGTTATCAGAATTACCTGATTCCTCGTCGGTATCGGCTCGTTCAATTAGTAGATAACAATATTTTGCAGATGGAGCATTGGAGGCATAAATGTCGGGCGGGGAGTATCAAAAGAGCCGAAACCGGTGTCGTCCCTGAACTTTTTACTTTCAGTTTGTTATCACGTTATCAGAATTACCGGATTCCTCGTGGGTATCGGCTCGTTCAATTAGTAGATAACAATATTTTGCAGATGGAGCATTGGAGGCATAAACTTCGGGCGGGGAGTAAAAAGAGCCGAAACCGGCGGCGTCCCTGAACTTTTTACTTTCAGTTTGTTATCACGTTATCAGAATTACCGGATTCCTCGTCAGTATCGGCTCGTTCAATTAGTAGATAACAATATTTTGCAGATGGAGCATTGGAGGCATAAATTTCGGGCGGGGAGTATAAAAAGAGCCGAAACCGGTGGCGTCCCTGAACTTTTTACTTTCAGTTTGTTATCACGTTATCAGAATTACCGGATTCCTCGTCAGTATCGGCTCGTTCAATTAGTAGATAACAATATTTTGCAGATGGAGCATTGGAGGCATAAATTTCGGGCGTGGAGTAAAAAGAGGCGAAACCGGTGGCGTCCCTGAACTTTTTACTTTCAGTTTGTTATCACGTTATCAGAATTACCGGATTCTTCGTCAGTATCGGCTCGTTCAATTAGTAGATGACAATATTTTGCAGATGGAGCATTGGAGGCATAAATTTCGGACGGGGAGTATAAAAAGAGCCGAAACCGGTGGCGTCCCTGAACTTTTTACTTTCAGTTTGTTATCACGTTATCAGAATTACCGGATTCCTCGTCAGTATCGGCTCGTTCAATTAGTAGATAACAATATTTTGCAGATGGAGCAATGGAGGCATAAATTTCGGGCGGGGAGTATAAAAAGAGCCGAAACCGGTGTCGTCCCTGAACTTTTTACTTTCAGTTTGTTATCACGTTATCAGAATTACCGGATTCCTCGTCAGTATCGGCTCGTTCAATTAGTAGATAACAATATTTTGCAGATGGAGCATTGGAGGCATAAATTTCGGGCGGGGAGTATAAAAAGAGCAGAAACCGGTGGCGTCTCTGAACTTTTTACTTTCAGTTTGTTATCACGTTATCAGAATTACCGGATTCCTCGTCAGTATCGGCTCGTTCAATTAGTAGATAACAATATTTTACAGATGGAGCATTGGAGGCATACATTTCGGGCGGGGAGTATAAAAAGAGCCGAAACCGGTGGCGTCCCTGAACTTTTTACTTTCAGTTTGTTATCACGTTATCAGAATTACCGGATTCCTCGTCAGTATCGGCTCGTTCAATTAGTAGATAACAATATTTTGCAGATGGAGCATTGGAGGCATAAACTTCGGGCGGGGAGTATAAAAAGAGCCGAAACCGGTGGCGTCCCTGAACTTTTTACTTTCAGATTGTTATCACGTTATCAGAATTACCTGATTCCTCATCGGTATCGGCTCGTTCAATTAGTAGATAACAATATTTTGCAGATTGAGCATTAGAGGCATAAATTTCGGGCGGGGAGTATAAAAAGAGCCGAAACCGGTGGCGTCCCTAAACTTTTCACTTTCAGTTTGTTATCACGTTATCAGAATTACCGGATTCCTCGTCGGTATCGGCTCGTTCAATTAGTAGATAAAAATATTTTGCAGATGGAGCATTGGAGGCATAAACTTCGGGCGGGGAGTAAAAAGAGCCGAAACCGGTGGCGTCCCTGAACTTTTTACTTTCAGTTTGTTATCACGTTATCAGAATTACCGGTTTCCTCGTCAGTATCGGCTCGTTCAATTAGTAGATAACAATATTTTGCAGATGGAGCATTGGAGGCATAAATTTCGGGCGGGGAGTATAAAAAGAGCCGAAACCGGTGGTGTCCCTGAACTTTTTACTTTCAGTTTGTTATCACGTTATAAGAATTACCTGATTCCTCATCGGTATCGGCTCGTTCAATTAGTAGATAACAATATTTTGCAGATTGAGCATTGGAGGCATAAATTTCGGGCGGGGAGTATAAAAAGAGCCGAAACCGGTGGCGTCCCTAAACTTTTCACTTTCAGTTTGTTATCACGTTATCAGAATTACCGGATTCCTCGTCGGTATCGGCTCGTTCAATTAGTAGATAAAAATATTTTGCAGATGGAGCATTGGAGGCATAAACTTCGGGCGGGGAGTAAAAAGAGCCGAAACCGGTGGCGTCCCTGAACTTTTTACTTTCAGTTTGTTATCACGTTATCAGAATTACCGGATTCCTCGTCAGTATCGGCTCGTTCAATTAGTAGATAACAATATTTTGCAGATGGAGCAATGGAGGCATAAATTTCGGGCGGGGAGTATAAAAAGAGCCGAAACCGGTGTCGTCCCTGAACTTTTTACTTTCAGTTTGTTATCACGTTATCAGAATTACCGGATTCCTCGTCAGTATCGGCTCGTTCAATTAGTAGATAACAATATTTTGCAGATGGAGCATTGGAGGCATAAATTTCGGGCGGGGAGTATAAAAAGAGCAGAAACCGGTGGCGTCCCTCAACTTTTTACTTTCAGTTTGTTATCACGTTATCAGAATTACCTGATTCCTCGTCGGTATCGGCTCGTTCAATTAGTAGATAACAATATTTTGCAGATGGAGCATTGGAGGCATAAATGTCGGGCGGGGAGTATCAAAAGAGCCGAAACCGGTGTCGTCCCTGAACTTTTTACTTTCAGTTTGTTATCACGTTATCAGAATTACCGGATTCCTCGTGGGTATCGGCTCGTTCAATTAGTAGATAACAATATTTTGCAGATGGAGCATTGGAGGCATAAACTTCGGGCGGGGAGTAAAAAGAGCCGAAACCGGTGGCGTCCCTGAACTTTTTACTTTCAGTTTGTTATCACGTTATCAGAATTACCGGATTCCTCGTCAGTATCGGCTCGTTCAATTAGTAGATAACAATATTTTGCAGATGGAGCATTGGAGGCATAAATTTCGGGCGGGGAGTATAAAAAGAGCAGAAACCGGTGGCGTCCCTCAACTTTTTACTTTCAGTTTGTTATCACGTTATCAGAATTACCTGATTCCTCGTCGGTATCGGCTCGTTCAATTAGTAGATAACAATATTTTGCAGATGGAGCATTGGAGGCATAAATGTCGGGCGGGGAGTATCAAAAGAGCCGAAACCGGTGTCGTCCCTGAACTTTTTACTTTCAGTTTGTTATCACGTTATCAGAATTACCGGATTCCTCGTGGGTATCGGCTCGTTCAATTAGTAGATAACAATATTTTGCAGATGGAGCATTGGAGGCATAAACTTCGGGCGGGGAGTAAAAAGAGCCGAAACCGGTGGCGTCCCTGAACTTTTTACTTTCAGTTTGTTATCACGTTATCAGAATTACCTGATTCCTCGTCGGTATCGGCTCGTTCAATTAGTAGATAACAATATTTTGCAGATGGAGCATTGTAGGCATAAATTTCGGGCGGGTAGTATAAAAAGAGCCGAAACCGGTGGTGTCCCTGAACTTTTTACTTTCAGTTTGTTATCACGTTATCAGAATTACCTGATTCCTCATCGGTATCGGCTCGTTCAATTAGTAGATAACAATATTTTGCAGATTGAGCATTGGAGGCATAAATTTCGGGCGGGGAGTATAAAAAGAGCCGAAACCGGTGGCGTCCCTAAACTTTTCACTTTCAGTTTGTTATCACGTTATCAGAATTACCGGATTCCTCGTCGGTATCGGCTCGTTCAATTAGTAGATAAAAATATTTTGCAGATGGAGCATTGGAGGCATAAACTTCGGGCGGGGAGTAAAAAGAGCCGAAACCGGTGGCGTCCCTGAACTTTTTACTTTCAGTTTGTTATCACGTTATCAGAATTACCGGTTTCCTCGTCAGTATCGGCTCGTTCAATTAGTAGATAACAATATTTTGCAGATGGAGCATTGGAGGCATAAATTTCGGGCGGGGAGTATAAAAAGAGCCGAAACCGGTGGCGTCCCTGAACTTTTTACTTTCAGTTTGTTATCACGTTATCAGAATTACCGGATTCCTCGTCAGTATCGGCTCGTTCAATTAGTAGATAACAATATTTTGCAGATGGAGCATTGGAGGCATAAATTTCGGGCGTGGAGTAAAAAGAGGCGAAACCGGTGGCGTCCCTGAACTTTTTACTTTCAGTTTGTTATCACGTTATCAGAATTACCTGATTCCTCGTCGGTATCGGCTCGTTCAATTAGTAGATAACAATATTTTGCAGATGGAGCATTGTAGGCATAAATTTCGGGCGGGGAGTATAAAAAGAGCCGAAACCGGTGGCGTCCCTAAACTTTTCACTTTCAGTTTGTTATCACGTTATCAGAATTACCGGATTCCTCGTCGGTATCGGCTCGTTCAATTAGTAGATAAAAATATTTTGCAGATGGAGCATTGGAGGCATAAACTTCGGGCGGGGAGTAAAAAGAGCCGAAACCGGTGGCGTCCCTGAACTTTTTACTTTCAGTTTGTTATCACGTTATCAGAATTACCGGTTTCCTCGTCAGTATCGGCTCGTTCAATTAGTAGATAACAATATTTTGCAGATGGAGCATTGGAGGCATAAATTTCGGGCGGGGAGTATAAAAAGAGCCGAAACCGGTGGCGTCCCTGAACTTTTTACTTTCAGTTTGTTATCACGTTATCAGAATTACCGGATTCCTCGTCAGTATCGGCTCGTTCAATTAGTAGATAACAATATTTTGCAGATGGAGCATTGGAGGCGTAAATTTCGGGCGGGGAGTAAAAAGAGCCGAAACCGGTGTCGTCCCTGAACTTTTTACTTTCAGTTTGTTATCACGTTATCAGAATTACCGGATTCCTCGTCAGTATCGGCTCGTTCAATTAGTAGATAACAATATTTTGCAGATGGAGCATTGGAGGCATAAATTTCGGGCGGGGAGTATAAAAAGAGCCGAAACCGGTGGCGTCCCTCAACTTTTTACTTTCAGTTTGTTATCACGTTATCAGAATTACCTGATTCCTCGTCGGTATCGGCTCGTTCAATTAGTAGATAACAATATTTTGCAGATTGAGCATTGGAGGCATAAATTTCGGGCGGGGAGTATAAAAAGAGCCGAAACCGGTGGCGTCCCTAAACTTTTCACTTTCAGTTTGTTATCACGTTATCAGAATTACCGGATTCCTCGTCGGTATCGGCTCGTTCAATTAGTAGATAAAAATATTTTGCAGATGGAGCATTGGAGGCATAAACTTCGGGCGGGGAGTAAAAAGAGCCGAAACCGGTGGCGTCCCTGAACTTTTTACTTTCAGTTTGTTATCACGTTATCAGAATTACCGGATTCCTCGTCAGTATCGGCTCGTTCAATTAGTAGATAACAATATTTTGCAGATGGAGCAATGGAGGCATAAATTTCGGGCGGGGAGTATAAAAAGAGCCGAAACCGGTGGCGTCTCTGAACTTTTTACTTTCAGTTTGTTATCACGTTATCAGAATTACCAGATTCCTCGTCGGTATCGGCTCGTTCAATTAGTAGATAACAATATTTTGCAGATGGAGCATTGGAGGCATAAATTTCGGGCGGGGAGTATAAAAAGAGCCGAAACCGGTGGTGTCTCTAAACTTTTTACTTTCAGTTTTTTATCACGTTATCAGAATTACCGGATTCCTCGTCAGTATCGGCTCGTTCAATTAGTAGATAACAATATTTTGCAGATGGAGCATTGTAGGCATAAATTTCGGGCGGGGAGTATAAAAAGAGCCGAAACCGGTGGCGTCCCTAAACTTTTCACTTTCAGTTTGTTATCACGTTATCAGAATTACCGGATTCCTCGTCGGTATCGGCTCGTTCAATTAGTAGATAAAAATATTTTGCAGATGGAGCATTGGAGGCATAAACTTCGGGCGGGGAGTAAAAAGAGCCGAAACCGGTGGCGTCCCTGAACTTTTTACTTTCAGTTTGTTATCACGTTATCAGAATTACCGATTTCCTCGTCAGTATCGGCTCGTTCAATTAGTAGATAACAATATTTTGCAGATGGAGCATTGGAGGCATAAATTTCGGGCGGGGAGTATAAAAAGAGCCGAAACCGGTGGCGTCCCTGAACTTTTTACTTTCAGTTTGTTATCACGTTATCAGAATTACCGGATTCCTCGTCAGTATCGGCTCGTTCAATTAGTAGATAACAATATTTTGCAGATGGAGCATTGGAGGCATAAATTTCGGGCGTGGAGTAAAAAGAGGCGAAACCGGTGGCGTCCCTGAACTTTTTACTTTCAGTTTGTTATCACGTTATCAGAATTACCTGATTCCTCGTCGGTATCGGCTCGTTCAATTAGTAGATAAAAATATTTTGCAGATGGAGCATTGTAGGCATAAATTTCGGGCGGGGAGTATAAAAAGAGCCGAAACCGGTGGTGTCCCTGAACTTTTTACTTTCAGTTTGTTATCACGTTATCAGAATTACCTGATTCCTCGTCGGTATCGGCTCGTTCAATTAGTAGATAACAATATTTTGCAGATGGAGCATTGGAGGCATAAATTTCGGGCGGGGAGTATAAAAAGAGCCGAAACCGGTGGCGTCCCTAAACTTTTCACTTTCAGTTTGTTATCACTTTATCAGAATTACCGGATTCCTCGTCGGTATCGGCTCGTTCAATTAGTAGATAACAATATATTGCAGATGGAGCATTGGAGGCATAAATTTCTGGCGGGGAGTATAAAAAGAGCCGACACCGGTGGTGTCCCTGAACTTTTTACTTTCAGTTTGTTATCACGTTATCAGAATTACCGGATTCCTCGTCGGTGTCGGCTCGTTCAATTAGTAGATAAACATTTTTTGCAGATGGAGCATTGGAGGCATAAATTTCGGGCGGGGAGTAAAAAGAGGCGAAACCGGTGGCGTCCCTGAACTTTTTACTTTCAGTTTGTGATCACGTTATCAGAATTACCGGATTCCTCGTCAGTATCGGCTCGTTCAATTAGTAGATGACAATATTTTGCAGATGGAGCATTGGAGGCATAAATTTCGGACGGGGAGTATAAAAAGAGCCGAAACCGGTGGCGTCCCTGAACTTTTTACTTTCAGTTTGTTATCACGTTATCAGAATTACCGGATTCCTCGTCAGTATCGGCTCCTTCAATTAGTAGATAACAATATTTTGCAGATGGAGCATTGGAGGCATAAATTTCGGGCGGGGAGTATAAAAAGAGCCGAAACCGGTGGCGTCCCTGAACTTTTTACTTTCAGTTTGTTATCACGTTATCAGAATTACCGGATTCCTCGTCAGTATCGGCTCGTTCAATTAGTAGATAACAATATTTTGCAGATGGAGCATTGGAGGCATAAATTTCGGGCGGGGAGTATAAAAAGAGCCGAAACCGGTGGCGTCCCTGAACGTTTTACTTCCAGTTTGTTATCACGTTATCAGAATTACCGGATTCCTCGTCGGTATCGGCTCGTTCAATTAGTAGATAACAATATTTTGCAGATGGAGCATTGTAGGCATAAATTTCGGGCGGGGAGTATAAAAAGAGCCGAAACCGGTGGTGTCACTGAACTTTTTACTTTCAGTTTGTTATCACGTTATCAGAATTACCGGATTCCTCGTCAGTATCGGCTCGTTCAATTAGTAGATAACAATATTTTGCAGATGGAGCATTGGAGGCATAAACTTCGGGCGGGGAGTAAAAAGAGCCGAAACCGGTGGCGTCCCTGAACTTTTTACTTTCAGTTTGTTATCACGTTATCAGAATTACCGGATTCCTCGTCAGTATGGGCTCGTTCAATTAGTAGATATCAATATTTTTCAGATGGAGCAATGGAGGCATAAATTTCGGGCGGGGAGTATAAAAAGAGCCGAAACCGGTGGCGTCCCTGAACTTTTTACTTTCAGTTTGTTATCACGTTATCAGAATTACCGGATTCCTCGTCAGTATCGGCTCGTTCAATTAGTAGATAACAATATTTTGCAGATGGAGCATTGGAGGCATAAATTTCGGGCGTGGAGTAAAAAGAGGCGAAACCGGTGGCGTCCCTGAACTTTTTACTTTCAGTTTGTTATCACGTTATCAGAATTACCGGATTCCTCGTCAGTATCGGCTCGTTCAATTAGTAGATAAAAATATTTTGCAGATGGAGCATTGGAGGCATAAATTTCGGGCGGGAAGTAAAAAAGAGCCGAAACCGGTGGCGTCCCTGAACTTTTTACTTTCAGTTTGTTATCACGATATCAGAATTACCGGATTCCTATTCAGTATCTGCTCGTTCAATTAGTAGATAACAAAATTTTGCAGATGGAGCATTGGAGGCATAAATTTCGGGCGGGGAGTATACAAAGAGCCGAAACCGGTGGCGTCCCTGAACTTTTTACTTTCAGTTTGTTATCACGATATCAGGATTACCGGATTCCTCGTCAGTATCGGCTCGTTCAATTAGTAGATAACAATATTTTGCAGATGGAGCTTTGGAGGCATAAATTTCGGGCGGGGAGCATAAAAAGAGCCGAAACCGGTGGCGTCCCTGAACTTTTTACTTTCAGTTTGTTATCACGTTATCAGAATTACCTGATTCCTCGTCGGTATCGGCTCGTTCAATTAGTAGATAACAATATGTTGCAGATGGAGCATTGGAGGCATAAATTTCGGGCGGGGAGTATAAAAAGAGCCGTAACCGGTGGCGTCCCTAAACTTTTCACTTTCAGTTTGTTATCACGTTCTCAGAATTACCGGATTCCTCGTCGGTATCGGCTCGTTCAATTAGTAGATAAAAATATTTTGCAGATGGAGCATTAGAGGCATAAATTTCGGGCGGGGAGTAAAAAGAGCCGAAACCGGTGGCGTCCGTGAACTTTTTACTTTCAGTTTGTTATCACGTTATCAGAATTACCGGATTCCTCGTCGGTATCGGCTCGTTCAATTAGTAGATAAAAATATTTTGCAGATGGAGCATTGGAGGCATAAATTTCGGGCGGGGAGTAAAAAGAGCCGAAACCGGTGGCGTCCCTGAACTTTTTACTTTCAGTTTGTTATCGCGATATCAAAATTACCGGATTCCTCATCAGTATCGGCTCGTTCAATTAGTAGATAACAAAATTTTGCAGATGGAGCATTGGAGGCATAAATTTCGGGCGGGGAGTATAAAAAGAGCCGAAACCGGTGGCGTCCCTGAACTTTTTACTTTCAGTTTGTTATCACGATATCAGGATTACCGGCTTCCTCGTCAGTATCGGCTCGTTCAATTAGTAGATAACAATATTTTGCAGATGGAGCATTGGAGGCATAAACTTCGGGCGGGGAGAAAAAAGAGCCGAAACCGGTGGCGTCCCTGAACTTTTTACTTTCAGTTTGTTATCACGTTATCAGAATTACCGGATTCCTCGTCAGTATGGGCTCGTTCAATTAGTAGATAACAATATTTTTCAGATGGAGCAATGGAGGCATAAATTTCGGGCGGGGAGTATAAAAAGAGCCGAAACCGGTGGCGTCCCTGAACTTTTTACTTTCAGTTTGTTATCACGTTATCAGAATTACCGGATTCCTCGTCAGTATCGGCTCGTTCAATTAGTAGATAACAATATTTTGCAGATGGAGCATTGGAGGCATAAATTTCGGGCGGGGAGTAAAAAGAGCCGAAACCGGTGGCGTCCCTGAACTTTTTACTTTCAGTTTGTTATCACGTTATCAGAATTACCGGATTCCTCGTCGGTATCGGCTCGTTCAATTAGTAGATAAAAATATTTTGCAGATGGAGCATTGGAGGCATAAATTTCGGGCGGGGAGTAAAAAGAGCCGAAACCGGTGGCGTCCCTGAACTTTTTACTTTCAGTTTGTTATCGCGATATCAGAATTACCGGATTCCTCATCAGTATCGGCTCGTTCAATTAGTAGATAACAAAATTTTGCAGATGGAGCATTGGAGGCATAAATTTCGGGCGGGGAGTATAAAAAGAGCCGAAACCGGTGGCGTCCCTGAACTTTTTACTTTCAGTTTGTTATCACGATATCAGGATTACCGGCTTCCTCGTCAGTATCGGCTCGTTCAATTAGTAGATAACAATATTTTGCAGATGGAGCATTGGAGGCATAAACTTCGGGCGGGGAGTAAAAAGAGCCGAAACCGGTGGCGTCCCTGAACTTTTTACTTTCAGTTTGTTATCACGTTATCAGAATTACCGGATTCCTCGTCAGTATGGGCTCGTTCAATTAGTAGATAACAATATTTTTCAGATGGAGCAATGGAGGCATAAATTTCGGGCGGGGAGTATAAAAAGAGCCGAAACCGGTGGCGTCCCTGAACTTTTTACTTTCAGTTTGTTATCACGTTATCAGAATTACCGGATTCCTCGTCAGTATCGGCTCGTTCAATTAGTAGATAACAATATTTTGCAGATGGAGCATTGGAGGCATAAATTTCTGGCGGGGAGTATAAAAAGAGCCGAAACCGGTGGCGTCCCTGAACTTTTTACTTTCAGTTTGTTATCACGTTATCAGAATTACCGGATTCCTCGTCAGTATCGGCTCGTTCAATTAGTAGATAACAATATTTTGCAGATGGAGCATTGGAGGCATAAATTTCGGGCGTGGAGTAAAAAGAGGCGAAACCGGTGGCGTCCCTGAACTTTTTACTTTCAGTTTGTTATCACGTTATCAGAATTACCGGATTCCTCGTCAGTATCGGCTCGTTCAATTAGTAGATAAAAATATTTTGCAGATGGAGCATTGGAGGCATAAATTTCGGGCGGGAAGTAAAAAAGAGCCGAAACCGGTGGCGTCCCTGAACTTTTTACTTTCAGTTTGTTATCACGATATCAGAATTACCGGATTCCTATTCAGTATCTGCTCGTTCAATTAGTAGATAACAAAATTTTGCAGATGGAGCATTGGAGGCATAAATTTCGGGCGGGGAGTATAAAAAGAGCCGAAACCGGTGGCGTCCCTGAACTTTTTACTTTCAGTTTGTTATCACGATATCAGGATTATCGGATTCCTCGTCAGTATCGGCTCGTTCAATTAGTAGATAACAATATTTTGCAGATGGAGCTTTGGAGGCATAAATTTCGGGCGGGGAGCATAAAAAGAGCCGAAACCGGTGGCGTCCCTGAACTTTTTACTTTCAGTTTGTTATCACGTTATCAGAATTACCTGATTCCTCGTCGGTATCGGCTCGTTCAATTAGTAGATAACAATATGTTGCAGATGGAGCATTGGAGGCATAAATTTCGGGCGGGGAGTATAAAAAGAGCCGTAACCGGTGGCGTCCCTAAACTTTTCACTTTCAGTTTGTTATCACGTTCTCAGAATTACCGGATTCCTCGTCGGTATCGGCTCGTTCAATTAGTAGATAAAAATATTTTGCAGATGGAGCATTAGAGGCATAAATTTCGGGCGGGGAGTAAAAAGAGCCGAAACCGGTGGCGTCCGTGAACTTTTTACTTTCAGTTTGTTATCACGTTATCAGAATTACCGGATTCCTCGTCGGCGTCGGCTCGTTCAATTAGTAGATAAAAATATTTTGCAGATGGAGCATTGGAGGCATAAATTTCGGGCGGGGAGTAAAAAGAGCCGAAACCGGTGGCGTCCCTGAACTTTTTACTTTCAGTTTGTTATCACGTTATCAGAATTACCGGATTCCTCGTCAATATCGGCTCGTTCAATTAGTAGATAACAATATTTTGCAGATGGAGCATTGGAGGCATAAATTTCGGGCGGGGAGTATAAAAAGAGCGGAAACCGGTGGCGTCCCTGAACTTTTTACTTTCAGTTTGTTATCACGTTATCAGAATTACCGGATTCCTCGTCGGTGTCGGCTCGTTCAATTAGTAGATAAAAATATTTTGCAGATGGAGCATTGGAGGCATAAATTTCGGGCGGGGAGTAAAAAGAGCCGAAACCGGTGGCGTCCCTGAACTTTTTACTTTCAGTTTGTTATCACGTTATCAGAATTACCGGATTCCTCGTCGGTATCGGCTCGTTCAATTAGTAGATAAAAATATTTTGCAGATGGAGCATTGGAGGCATAAATTTCGGGCGGGGAGTAAAAAGAGCCGAAACCCGTGGCGTCCCTGAACTTTTTACTTTCAGTTTGTTATCAGGTTATCAGAATTACCGGATTCCTCGTCAGTATCGGCTCCTTCAATTAGTAGATAACAATATTTTGCAGATGGAGCATTGGAGGCATAAATTTCGGGCGTGGAGTAAAAAGAGGCGAAACCGGTGGCGTCCCTGAACTTTTTACTTTCAGTTTGTTATCACGTTATCAGAATTACCGGATTCCTCGTCAGTATCGGCTCGTTCAATTAGTAGATAAAAATATTTTGCAGATGGAGCATTGGAGGCATAAATTTCGGGCGGGGAGTAAAAAGAGCCGAAACCGGTGGCGTCCCTGAACTTTTTACTTTCAGTTTGTTATCACGATATCAGAATTACCGGATTACTCATCAGTATCGGCTCGTTTAATTAGTAGATAACAAAATTTTGCAGATGGAGCATTGGAGGTATAAATTTCGGGCGGGGAGTATAAAAAGAGCCGAAACCGGTGGCGTCCCTGAACTTTTTACTTTCAGTTTGTGATCACGTTATCAGAATTACCGGATTCCTCGTCGGTATCGGCTCGTTCAATTAGTAGATAAAAATATTTTGCAGATGGAGCATTGGAGGCATAAATTTCGGGCGGGGAGTAAAAAGAGCCGAAACCGGTGGCGTCCCTGAACTTTTTACTTTCAGTTTGTTATCGCGATATCAGAATTACCGGATTCCTCATCAGTATCGGCTCGTTCAATTAGTAGATAACAAAATTTTGCAGATGGAGCATTGGAGGCATAAATTTCGGGCGGGGAGTATAAAAAGAGCCGAAACCGGTGGCGTCCCTGAACTTTTTACTTTCAGTTTGTTATCACGATATCAGGATTACCGGCTTCCTCGTCAGTATCGGCTCGTTCAATTAGTAGATAACAATATTTTGCAGATGGAGCATTGGAAGCATAAACTTCGGGCGGGGAGTAAAAAGAGCCGAAACCGGTGGCGTCCCTGAACTTTTTACTTTCAGTTTGTTATCACGTTATCAGAATTACCGGATTCCTCGTCAGTATGGGCTCGTTCAATTAGTAGATAACAATATTTTTCAGATGGAGCAATGGAGGCATAAATTTCGGGCGGGGAGTATAAAAAGAGCCGAAACCGGTGGCGTCCCTGAACTTTTTACTTTCAGTTTGTTATCACGTTATCAGAATTACCGGATTCCTCGTCAGTATCGGCTCGTTCAATTAGTAGATAACAATATTTTGCAGATGGAGCATTGGAGGCATAAATTTCTGGCGGGGAGTATAAAAAGAGCCGAAACCGGTGGCGTCCCTGAACTTTTTACTTTCAGTTTGTTATCACGTTATCAGAATTACCGGATTCCTCGTCAGTATCGGCTCGTTCAATTAGTAGATAACAATATTTTGCAGATGGAGCATTGGAGGCATAAATTTCGGGCGTGGAGTAAAAAGAGGCGAAACCGGTGGCGTCCCTGAACTTTTTACTTTCAGTTTGTTATCACGTTATCAGAATTACCGGATTCCTCGTCAGTATCGGCTCGTTCAATTAGTAGATAAAAATATTTTGCAGATGGAGCATTGGAGGCATAAATTTCGGGCGGGAAGTAAAAAAGAGCCGAAACCGGTGGCGTCCCTGAACTTTTTACTTTCAGTTTGTTATCACGATATCAGAATTACCGGATTCCTATTCAGTATCTGCTCGTTCAATTAGTAGATAACAAAATTTTGCAGATGGAGCATTGGAGGCATAAATTTCGGGCGGGGAGTATAAAAAGAGCCGAAACCGGTGGCGTCCCTGAACTTTTTACTTTCAGTTTGTTATCACGATATCAGGATTACCGGATTCCTCGTCAGTATCGGCTCGTTCAATTAGTAGATAACAATATTTTGCAGATGGAGCTTTGGAGGCATACATTTCGGGCGGGGAGCATAAAAAGAGCCGAAACCGGTGGCGTCCCTGAACTTTTTACTTTCAGTTTGTTATCACGTTATCAGAATTACCTGATTCCTCGTCGGTATCGGCTCGTTCAATTAGTAGATAACAATATGTTGCAGATGGAGCATTGGAGGCATAAATTTCGGGCGGGGAGTATAAAAAGAGCCGTAACCGGTGGCGTCCCTAAACTTTTCACTTTCAGTTTGTTATCACGTTCTCAGAATTACCGGATTCCTCGTCGGTATCGGCTCGTTCAATTAGTAGATAAAAATATTTTGCAGATGGAGCATTAGAGGCATAAATTTCGGGCGGGGAGTAAAAAGAGCCGAAACCGGTGGCGTCCGTGAACTTTTTACTTTCAGTTTGTTATCACGTTATCAGAATTACCGGATTCCTCGTCGGCGTCGGCTCGTTCAATTAGTAGATAAAAATATTTTGCAGATGGAGCATTGGAGGCATAAATTTCGGGCGGGGAGTAAAAAGAGCCGAAACCGGTGGCGTCCCTGAACTTTTTACTTTCAGTTTGTTATCACGTTATCAGAATTACCGGATTCCTCGTCAATATCGGCTCGTTCAATTAGTAGATAACAATATTTTGCAGATGGAGCATTGGAGGCATAAATTTCGGGCGGGGAGTATAAAAAGAGCGGAAACCGGTGGCGTCCCTGAACTTTTTACTTTCAGTTTGTTATCACGTTATCAGAATTACCGGATTCCTCGTCGGTGTCGGCTCGTTCAATTAGTAGATAAAAATATTTTGCAGATGGAGCATTGGAGGCATAAATTTCGGGCGGGGAGTAAAAAGAGCCGAAACCGGTGGCGTCCCTGAACTTTTTACTTTCAGTTTGTTATCACGTTATCAGAATTACCGGATTCCTCGTCGGTATCGGCTCGTTCAATTAGTAGATAAAAATATTTTGCAGATGGAGCATTGGAGGCATAAATTTCGGGCGGGGAGTAAAAAGAGCCGAAACCCGTGGCGTCCCTGAACTTTTTACTTTCAGTTTGTTATCAGGTTATCAGAATTACCGGATTCCTCGTCAGTATCGGCTCCTTCAATTAGTAGATAACAATATTTTGCAGATGGAGCATTGGAGGCATAAATTTCGGGCGTGGAGTAAAAAGAGGCGAAACCGGTGGCGTCCCTGAACTTTTTACTTTCAGTTTGTTATCACGTTATCAGAATTACCGGATTCCTCGTCAGTATCGGCTCGTTCAATTAGTAGATAAAAATATTTTGCAGATGGAGCATTGGAGGCATAAATTTCGGGCGGGGAGTATAAAAAGAGCCGAAACCGGTGGCGTCCCTGAACTTTTTACTTTCAGTTTGTTATCACGTTATCAGAATTACCGGATTCCTCGTCGGTATCGGCTCGTTCAATTAGTAGATAAAAATATTTTGCAGATGGAGCATTGGAGGCATAAATTTCGGGCGGGGAGTAAAAAGAGCCGAAACGGGTGGCGTCCCTGAACTTTTTACTTTCAGTTTGTTATCACGTTATCAGAATTACCGGATTCCTCGTCAGTATCGGCTCGTTCAATTAGTAGATAACAATATTTTGCAGATGGAGCATTGGTGGCATAAATTTCGGGCGGGGAGTATAAAAAGAGCAGAAACCGGTGGTGTCCCTGAACTCTTTACTTTCAGTTTGTTATCACGTTATCAGAATTACCGGATTCCTCGTCGGTATCGACTCGTTCAATTATTAGATAAAAATATTTTGCAGATGGAGCATCGGAGGCATAAATTTCGGGCGGGGAGTATAAAAAGAACCAAAACCGGTGGCGTCACTGAACTTTTTACTTTCAGTTTGTTATCACGTTATCAGAATTACCTGATTCCTCGTCGGTATCGGCTCGTTCAATTAGTAGATAACAATATTTTGCAGATGGAGCATTGGAGGCATACATTTCGGGCGGGGAGTATAAAAAGAGCCGAAACCGGTGGCGTCCCTGAACTTTTTACTTTCAGTTTGTTATCACGTTATCAGAATTACCGGATTCCTCGTCAGTATCGGCTCGTTCAATTAGTAGATAACAATATTTTGCAGATGGAGCATTGGAGGCATAAATTTCGGGCGGGAAGTATAAAAAGAGCTGAAACCGGTGGCGTCCCTGAACTTTTTACTTTCAGTTTGTTATCACGTTATCAGAATTATCTGATTGCTCGTCGGTATCGGCTCGTTCAATTAGTAGATAAAAATATTTTGCAGATGGAGCATTGGAGGCATAAATTTCGGGCGGGGAGTAAAATGAGCCGAAACCGGTGGCGTCCCTGAACTTTTTACTTTCAGTTTGTTATCACGTTATCAGAATTACCGGATTCCTCGTCAGTATCGGCTCGTTCAATTAGTAGATAACAATATTTTGCAGATGGAGCATTGGAGGCATAATTTTCGGGCGGGGAGTATAAAAAGAGCCGAAACCGGTGGCGTCCCTGAACTTTTTACTTTCAGTTTGTTATCACGTTATCAGAATTACCGGATTCCTCGTCGGTGTCGGCTCGTTCAATTAGTAGATAAAAATATTTTGCAGATGGAGCATTGGAGGCATGAATTTCGGGCGGGGAGTATAAAAAGAGCCGAAACCGGTATCGTCCCTGAACTTTTTACTTTCAGTTTGTTATCACGTTATCAGAATTACCGGATTCCTCGTCGGTATCGGCTCATTCAATTAGTAGATAACAATATTTTGCAGATGGAGCATTGGAGGTATAAATTTCGGGCGGGGAGTATAAAAAGAGCCGAAACCGGTGGCGTCCCTGAACTTTTTACTTTCAGTTTGTCATCACGTTATCAGAATTACCGGATTCCTCGTCAATATGGGCTCGTTCAATTAGTAGATAACAATATTTTGCAGATGGAGCATTGGAGGCATAAATTTCGGGCGGGGAGTATAAAAAGAGCCGAAACCGGTGGCGTCCCTGAACTTTTTACTTTCAGTTTGTTATCACGTTATCAGAATTACCGGATTCCTCGTCGGTGTCGGCTCGTTCAATTAGTAGATAAAAATATTTTGCACATGGAGCATTGGAGGCATAAATTTCGAGCGGGGAGTAAAAAGAGCCGAAACCGGTGGCGTCCCTGAACTTTTTACTTTCAGTTTGTTATCACGATATCAGAATTACCGGATTCCTCGTCGGTATCGGCTCGTTCAATTAGTAGGTAACTATATTTTGCAGATGGAGCATTGGAGGCATAAATTTCGGGCGGGGTGTATAAAAAGAGCCGAAACCGGTGGCGTCCCTGAACTTTTTTCTTTCAGTTTGTTATCACGTTATCAGAATTACCGGATTCCTCGTCGGTATCGGCTCGTTCAATTAGTAGATAAAAATATTTTGCAGATGGAGCATTCGAGGCATACATTTCGGGCGGGGAGTATAAAAAGAGCCAAAACCGGTGGCGTCACTGAACTTTTTACTTTCAGTTTGTATTCACGTTATCAGAATCACCGGATTCCTCGTCGGTATCGGCTCGTTCAATTAGTAGATAAAAATATTTTGCAGA
Organism: Ichneumon xanthorius; assembly: GCA_917499995.1. NCBI lineage: Eukaryota > Metazoa > Arthropoda > Insecta > Hymenoptera > Ichneumonidae > Ichneumon > Ichneumon xanthorius. The sequence continues at coordinate 212,503 of CAKJTD010000085.1, read as the reverse complement.
TGGAGCATTGGAGGCATAAATTTCGGGCGGGGAGTAAAAAGAGCCGAAACCGGTGGCGTCCCTGAACTTTTTACTTTCAGTTTGTTATCACGATATCAGAATTACCGGATTCCTCGTCGGTATCGGCTCGTTCAATTATTAGATAAAAATATTTTGCAGATGGAGCATTGGAGGCATAAATTTCGGGCGGGGAGTAAAAAGAGCCGAAACCGGTGGCGTCCCTTAACTTTTTACTTTCAGTTTGTTATCACGTTATCAGAATTACCGGATTCCTCGTCGGTATCGGCTCGTTCAATTAGTAGATAACAATATTTGGCAGATGGAGTATTGGAGGCATAAATTTCGGGCGGGGAGTATAAAAAGAGCCGAACCGGTGGTGTCCCTGAACTTTTTATTTTCAGTTTGTTATCACGTTATCAGAATTACCGGATTCCTCGTCGGTATCGGCTCGTTCAATTAGTAGATAACAATATTTTGCAGATGGAGCATTGGAGGCATAAATTTCGGGCGGGGAGTATAAAAAGAGCCGAAACCGGTGGCGTCCCTGAACTTTTTACTTTCAGTTTGTTATCACGTTATCAGAATTACGTGATTCCTCGTCGGTATCGGCTCGTTCAATTAGTAGATAAAAATATTTTGCAGATGGAGCATTGGAGGCATAAATTTCGGGCGGGGAGTAAAAAGAGCCGAAACCGGTGGCGTCCCTGAACTTTTTACTTTCAGTTTGTTATCACGATATCAGAATTACCGGATTCCTCGTCAGTATCGGCTCGTTCAATTAGTAGATAACAAAATTTTGCAGATGGAGCATTGGAGGCATAAATTTCGGGCGGGGAGTATAAAAAGAACCGAAACCGGTGGCGTCCCTGAACTTTTTACTTTCAGTTTGTTATCACGTTATCAGGATTACCGGATTCCTCGTCAGTATCGGCTCGTTCAATTAGTAGATAACAAAATTATGCAGATGGAGCATTGGAGGCATAAATTTCGGGCGGGGAGTATAAAAAGAGCCGTAACCGGTGGCGTCCCTGAACTTTTTACTTTCAGTTTGTTATCACGTTATCAGAATTACCTGATTCCTCGTCGGTATCGGCTCGTTCAATTAGTAGATAACAATATGTTGCAGATGGAGCATTGGTGGCATAAATTTCGGGCGGGGAGTATAAAAAGAGCCGTAACCGGTGGCGTCCCTAAACTTTTCACTTTCAGTTTGTTATCACGTTATCAGAATTACCGGATTCCTCGTCGGTATCGGCTCGTTCAATTAGTAGATAAAAATATTTTGCAGATGGAGCATTAGAGGCATACATTTCGGGCGGGGAGTATAAAAAGAGCCGAAACCGGTGGCGTCCCTGAACTTTTTACTTTCAGTTTGTTATCACGTTATCAGAATTACCGGATTCCTCGTCAATATCGGCTCGTTCAATTAGTAGATAACAATATTTTGCAGATGGAGCATTGGAGGCATAAATTTCGGACGGGGAGTATAAAAAGAGCCGAAACCGGTGGCGTCCCTGAACTTTTTACTTTCAGTTTGTTATCACGTTATCAGAATTACCGGATTCCTCGTCGGTGTCGGCTCGTTCAATTAGTAGATAAAAATATTTTGCAGATGGAGCATTGGAGGCATAAATTTCGGGCGGGGAGTAAAAAGAGCCGAAACCGGTGGCGTCCCTGAACTTTTTACTTTCAGTTTGTTATCACGATATCAGAATTACCGGATTCCTCGTCGGTATCGGTTCGTTCAATTAGTAGATAACTATATTTTGCAGATGGAGCATTGGAGGCATACATTTCGGGCGGGGTGTATAAAAAGAGCCGAAACCGGTGGCGTCCCTGAACTTTTTACTTTCAGTTTGTTATCACGTTATCAGAATTACCGGATTCCTCGTCGGTGTCGGCTCGTTCAATTGATAGATAAAAATATTTTGCAGATGGAGCATTGGAGGCATAAATTTCGGGCGGGGAGTAAAAAGAGCCGAAACCGGTGGCGTCCCTGAACTTTTTACTTTCAGTTTGTTATCACGATATCAGAATTACCGGATTCCTCGTCGGTATCGGCTCGTTCAATTAGTAGATAACTATATTTTGCAGATGGAGCATTGGAGGCATAAATTTCGAGCGGGGTGTATAAAAAGAGCCGAAACCGGTGGCGTCCCTGAACTTTTTACTTTCAGTTTGTTATCACGTTATCAGAATTACCGGATTCGGTAGATAACTATATTTTGCAGATGGAGCATTGGAGGCATAAATTTCGGGCGGGGTGTATAAAAAGAGCCGAAACCGGTGGCGTCCCTGAACTTTTTTCTTTCAGTTTGTTATCACGTTATCAGAATTACCGGATTCCTCGTCGGTATCGGCTCGTTCAATTAGTAGATAAAAATATTTTGCAGATGGAGCATTCGAGGCATACATTTCGGGCGGGGAGTATAAAAAGAGCCAAAACCGGTGGCGTCACTGAACTTTTTACTTTCAGTTTGTAATCACGTTATCAGAATCACCGGATTCCTCGTCAGTATCGGCTCGTTCAATTAGTAGATAACAATATTTTGCAGATGGAGCATTGGAGGCATAAATTTCGGGCGGGGAGTATAAAAAGAGCCGAAACCGGTGGCGTCCCTGAACTTTTTACTTTCAGTTTGTTATCACGTTATCAGAATTACCGGATTCCTCGTCAATATCGGCTCGTTCAATTAGTAGATAACAATATTTTGCAGATGGAGCATTGGAGGCATAAATTTCGGGCGGGGAGTATAAAAAGAGCCGAAACCGGTGGCGTCCCTGAACTTTTTACTTTCAGTTTGTTATCACGTTATCAGAATTACCGGATTCCTCGTCGGTGTCGGCTCGTTCAATTAGTAGATAAAAATATTTTGCAGATGGAGCATTGGAGGCATAAATTTCGGGCGGGGAGTAAAAAGAGCCGAAACCGGTGGCGTCCCTGAACTTTTTACTTTCAGTTTGTTATCACGATATCAGAATTACCGGATTCCTCGTCGGTATCGGCTCGTTCAATTAGTAGATAACTATATTTTGCAGATGGAGCATTGGAGGCATAAATTTCGGGCGGGGAATATAAAAAGAGCCAAAACCGGTGGCGTCACTGAACTTTTTACTTTCAGTTTGTTATCACGTTATCAGAATTGCCGGATTCCTCGTCAGTATCGGCTCGTTCAATTAGTAGATAACAATATTTTGCAGATGGAGCATTGGAGGCATAAATTTCGGGCGGGGAGTATAAAAAGAGCCGTAACCGGTGGCGTCCCTGAACTTTTTACTTTCAGTTTGTTATCACGTTATCAGAATTACCTGATTCCTCGTCGGTATCGGCTCGTTCAATTAGTAGATAACAATATGTTGCAGATGGAGCATTGGTGGCATAAATTTCGGGCGGGGAGTATAAAAAGAGCCGTAACCGGTGGCGTCCCTAAACTTTTCACTTTCAGTTTGTTATCACGTTATCAGAATTACCGGATTCCTCGTCGGTATCGGCTCGTTCAATTAGTAGATAAAAATATTTTGCAGATGGAGCATTAGAGGCATACATTTCGGGCGGGGAGTATAAAAAGAGCCGAAACCGGTGGCGTCCCTGAACTTTTTACTTTCAGTTTGTTATCACGTTATCAGAATTACCGGATTCCTCGTCAATATCGGCTCGTTCAATTAGTAGATAACAATATTTTGCAGATGGAGCATTGGAGGCATAAATTTCGGACGGGGAGTATAAAAAGAGCCGAAACCGGTGGCGTCCCTGAACTTTTTACTTTCAGTTTGTTATCACGTTATCAGAATTACCGGATTCCTCGTCGGTATCGGCTCGTTCAATTAGTAGATAAAAATATTTTGCAGATGGAGCATTGGAGGCATAAATTTCGGGCGGGGAGTAAAAAGAGCCGAAACCGGTGGCGTCCCTGAACTTTTTACTTTCAGTTTGTTATCACGATATCAGAATTACCGGATTCCTCGTCGGTATCGGTTCGTTCAATTAGTAGATAACTATATTTTGCAGATGGAGCATTGGAGGCATACATTTCGGGCGGGGTGTATAAAAAGAGCCGAAACCGGTGGCGTCCCTGAACTTTTTACTTTCAGTTTGTTATCACGTTATCAGAATTACCGGATTCCTCGTCGGTGTCGGCTCGTTCAATTGATAGATAAAAATATTTTGCAGATGGAGCATTGGAGGCATAAATTTCGGGCGGGGAGTAAAAAGAGCCGAAACCGGTGGCGTCCCTGAACTTTTTACTTTCAGTTTGTTATCACGATATCAGAATTACCGGATTCCTCGTCGGTATCGGCTCGTTCAATTAGTAGATAACTATATTTTGCAGATGGAGCATTGGAGGCATAAATTTCGAGCGGGGTGTATAAAAAGAGCCGAAACCGGTGGCGTCCCTGAACTTTTTACTTTCAGTTTGTTATCACGTTATCAGAATTACCGGATTCGGTAGATAACTATATTTTGCAGATGGAGCATTGGAGGCATAAATTTCGGGCGGGGTGTATAAAAAGAGCCGAAACCGGTGGCGTCCCTGAACTTTTTACTTTCAGTTTGTTATCACGTTATCAGAATTACCGGATTCCTCGTCGGTATCGGCTCGTTCAATTAGTAGATAAAAATATTTTGCAGATGGAGCATTCGAGGCATACATTTCGGGCGGGGAGTATAAAAAGAGCCAAAACCGGTGGCGTCACTGAACTTTTTACTTTCAGTTTGTAATCACGTTATCAGAATCACCGGATTCCTCGTCAGTATCGGCTCGTTCAATTAGTAGATAACAATATTTTGCAGATGGAGCATTGGAGGCATAAATTTCGGACGGGGAGTATAAAAAGAGCCGAAACCGGTGGCGTCCCTGAACTTTTTACTTTCAGTTTGTTATCACGTTATCAGAATTACCGGATTCCTCGTCAATATCGGCTCGTTCAATTAGTAGATAACAATATTTTGCAGATGGAGCATTGGAGGCATAAATTTCGGGCGGGGAGTATAAAAAGAGCCGAAACCGGTGGCGTCCCTGAACTTTTTACTTTCAGTTTGTTATCACGTTATCAGAATTACCGGATTCCTCGTCGGTGTCGGCTCGTTCAATTAGTAGATAAAAATATTTTGCAGATGGAGCATTGGAGGCATAAATTTCGGGCGGGGAGTAAAAAGAGCCGAAACCGGTGGCGTCCCTGAACTTTTTACTTTCAGTTTGTTATCACGATATCAGAATTACCGGATTCCTCGTCGGTATCGGCTCGTTCAATTAGTAGATAACTATATTTTGCAGATGGAGCATTGGAGGCATAAATTTCGGGCGGGGAATATAAAAAGAGCCAAAACCGGTGGCGTCACTGAACTTTTTACTTTCAGTTTGTTATCACGTTATCAGAATTGCCGGATTCCTCGTCAGTATCGGCTCGTTCAATTAGTAGATAACAATATTTTGCAGATGGAGCATTGGAGGCATAAATTTCGGGCGGGGAGTATAAAAAGAGCCGAAACCGGTGGCGTCCCTGAACTTTTTACTTTCAGTTTGTTATCACGTTATCAGAATTACCTGATTCCTCGTCGGTATCGGCTCGTTCAATTAGTAGATAACAATATATTGCAGATGGAGCATTGGAGGCATAAATTTCTGGCGGGGAGTATAAAAAGAGCCGACACCGGTGGCATCCCTAAACTTTTCACTTTCAGTTTGTTATCACGTTATCAGAATTACCTGATTCCTCGTCGGTATCGGCTCGTTCAATTAGTAGATAACAATATTTTGCAGATGGAGCATTGGAGGCATAAATTTCGGGCGGGGAGTATAAAAAGAACCGAAACCGGTGGCGTCCCTGAACTTTTTACTTTCAGTTTGTTATCACGTTATCAGGATTACCGGATTCCTCGTCAGTATCGGCTCGTTCAATTAGTAGATAACAAAATTATGCAGATGGAGCATTGGAGGCATAAATTTCGGGCGGGGAGTATAAAAAGAGCCGTAACCGGTGGCGTCCCTGAACTTTTTACTTTCAGTTTGTTATCACGTTATCAGAATTACCTGATTCCTCGTCGGTATCGGCTCGTTCAATTAGTAGATAACAATATTTTGCAGATTGAGCATTGGAGGCATACATTTCGGGCGGGGTGTATAAAAAGAGCCGAAACCCGTGGCGTCCCTGAACTTTTTACTTTCAGATTGTTATCACGTTATCAGAATTACCGGATTCCTCGTCGGTATCGGCTCGTACAATTAGTAGATAAAAATATTTTGCAGATGGAGCATTGGAGGCATAAATTGCGGGCGGGGAATATAAAAAGAGCCGAAACCGGTGGCGTCCCTGAACTTTTTACTTTCAGTTTGTTATCACGTTATCAGAATTACCGGATTCCTCGTCGGTATCGGCTCGTTCAATTAGTAGATAAAAATATTTTGCAGATGGAGCATTGGAGGCATAAATTTCGGGCGGGGAGTATAAAAAGAGCCGAAACCGGTGTCGTCCCTGAACTTTTTACTTTCAGTTTGTTATCACGTTATCAGAATTACCGGCTTCCTCGTCGGTATCGGCTCGTTCAATTAGTAGATAACAGTATTTTGCAGATGGAGCATTGGAGGCATAAATTGCGGGCGGGGAGTATAAAAAGAGCCGAAACCGGTGGCGTCCCTGAACTTTTTACTTTCAGTTTGTAATCACGTTATCAGAATTACCGGATTCCTCGTCAGTATCGGCTCGTTCAATTAGTAGATAACAATATTTTGCAGATGGAGCATTGGAGGCATAAATTTCGGGCGGGGAGTATAAAAAGAGCCGAAACCGGTGGCGTCCCTGAACTTTTTACTTTCAGTTTGTTATCACGTTATCAGAATTACCGGATTCCTCGTCGGTATCGGCTCGTTCAATTAGTAGATAAAAATATTTTGCAGATGGAGCATTGGAGGCATAAATTTCGGGCGGGGAGTAAAAAGAGCCGAAACCGGTGGCGTCCCTGAACTTTTTACTTTCAGTTTGTTATCACGATATCAGAATTACGTGATTCCTCGTCGGTATCGGCTCGTTCAATTAGTAGATAAAAATATTTTGCAGATGGAGCATTGGAGGCATAAATTTCGGGCGGGGAGTAAAAAGAGCCGAAACCGGTGGCGTCCCTGAACTTTTTACTTTCAGTTTGTTATCACGATATCAGAATTACCGGATTCCTCGTCAGTATCGGCTCGTTCAATTAGTAGATAACAAAATTTTGCAGATGGAGCATTGGAGGCATAAATTTCGGGCGGGGAGTATAAAAAGAGCCGAAACCGGTGGCGTCCCTGAACTTTTTACTTTCAGTTTGTTATCACGTTATCAGGATTACCGGATTCCTCGTCAGTATCGGCTCGTTCAATTAGTAGATAACAAAATTATGCAGATGGAGCATTGGAGGCATAAATTTCGGGCGGGGAGTATAAAAAGAGCCGTAACCGGTGGCGTCCCTGAACTTTTTACTTTCAGTTTGTTATCACGTTATCAGAATTACCGGATTCCTCGTCGGTATCGGCTCGTTCAATTAGTAGATAAAAATATTTTGCAGATGGAGCATTGGAGGCATAAATTTCGGGCGGGGAGTATAAAAAGAGCCGAAACCGGTGTCGTCCCTGAACTTTTTACTTTCAGTTTGTTATCACGTTATCAGAATTACCGGCTTCCTCGTCGGTATCGGCTCGTTCAATTAGTAGATAACAGTATTTTGCAGATGGAGCATTGGAGGCATAAATTGCGGGCGGGGAGTATAAAAAGAGCCGAAACCGGTGGCGTCCCTGAACTTTTTACTTTCAGTTTGTTATCACGTTATCAGAATTACCGGATTCCTCGTCAGTATCGGCTCGTTCAATTAGTAGATAACAATATTTTGCAGATGGAGCATTGGAGGCATAAATTTCGGGCGGGGAGTATAAAAAGAGCCGAAACCGGTGGCGTCCCTGAACTTTTTACTTTCAGTTTGTTATCACGTTATCAGAATTACCGGATTCCTCGTCGGTATCGGCTCGTTCAATTAGTAGATAAAAATATTTTGCAGATGGAGCATTGGAGGCATAAATTTCGGGCGGGGAGTAAAAAGAGCCGAAACCGGTGGCGTCCCTGAACTTTTTACTTTCAGTTTGTTATCACGATATCAGAATTACGTGATTCCTCGTCGGTATCGGCTCGTTCAATTAGTAGATAAAAATATTTTGCAGATGGAGCATTGGAGGCATAAATTTCGGGCGGGGAGTAAAAAGAGCCGAAACCGGTGGCGTCCCTGAACTTTTTACTTTCAGTTTGTTATCACGATATCAGAATTACCGGATTCCTCGTCAGTATCGGCTCGTTCAATTAGTAGATAACAAAATTTTGCAGATGGAGCATTGGAGGCATAAATTTCGGGCGGGGAGTATAAAAAGAGCCGAAACCGGTGGCGTCCCTGAACTTTTTACTTTCAGTTTGTTATCACGTTATCAGGATTACCGGATTCCTCGTCAGTATCGGCTCGTTCAATTAGTAGATAACAAAATTATGCAGATGGAGCATTGGAGGCATAAATTTCGGGCGGGGAGTATAAAAAGAGCCGTAACCGGTGGCGTCCCTGAACTTTTTACTTTCAGTTTGTTATCACGTTATCAGAATTACCTGATTCCTCGTCGGTATCGGCTCGTTCAATTAGTAGATAACAATATTTTGCAGATTGAGCATTGGAGGCATACATTTCGGGCGGGGTGTATAAAAAGAGCCGAAACCCGTGGCGTCCCTGAACTTTTTACTTTCAGATTGTTATCACGTTATCAGAATTACCGGATTCCTCGTCGGTATCGGCTCGTACAATTAGTAGATAAAAATATTTTGCAGATGGAGCATTGGAGGCATAAATTTCGGGCGGGGAATATAAAAAGAGCCGAAACCGGTGGCGTCCCTGAACTTTTTACTTTCAGTTTGTTATCACGTTATCAGAATTACCGGATTCCTCGTCGGTATCGGCTCGTTCAATTAGTAGATAAAAATATTTTGCAGATGGAGCATTGGAGGCATAAATTTCGGGCGGGGAGTATAAAAAGAGCCGAAACCGGTGTCGTCCCTGAACTTTTTACTTTCAGTTTGTTATCACGTTATCAGAATTACCGGCTTCCTCGTCGGTATCGGCTCGTTCAATTAGTAGATAACAGTATTTTGCAGATGGAGCATTGGAGGCATAAATTGCGGGCGGGGAGTATAAAAAGAGCCGAAACCGGTGGCGTCCCTGAACTTTTTACTTTCAGTTTGTTATCACGTTATCAGAATTACCGGATTCCTCGTCAGTATCGGCTCGTTCAATTAGTAGATAACAATATTTTGCAGATGGAGCATTGGAGGCATAAATTTCGGGCGGGGAGTATAAAAAGAGCCGAAACCGGTGGCGTCCCTGAACTTTTTACTTTCAGTTTGTTATCACGTTATCAGAATTACCGGATTCCTCGTCGGTATCGGCTCGTTCAATTAGTAGATAAAAATATTTTGCAGATGGAGCATTGGAGGCATAAATTTCGGGCGGGGAGTAAAAAGAGCCGAAACCGGTGGCGTCCCTGAACTTTTTACTTTCAGTTTGTTATCACGTTATCAGAATTACCGGATTCCTCGTCGGTATCGGCTCGTTCAATTAGTAGATAAAAATATTTTGCAGATGGAGCATTGGAGCCATCAATTTCGGGCGGGGAGTTTAAAAAGAGCCGAAACCGGTGTCATCCCTGAACTTTTTACTTTCAGTTTGTTATCACGTTATCAGAATTACCGGATTCCTCGTCAGTATCGGCTCGTTCAATTAGTAGATAACAATATTTTGCAGATGGAGCATTGGAGGCATAAATTGCGGGCGGGGAGTATAAAAAGAGCCGAAACCGGTGGCGTCCCTGAACTTTTTACTTTCAGTTTGTTATCACGTTATCAGAATTACCGGATTCCTCGTCAGTATCGGCTCGTTCAATTAGTAGATAAAAATATTTTGCAGATGGAGCATTGGAGGCATAAATTTCGGGCGGGGAGTATAAAAAGAGCCGAAACCGGTGGCGTCCCTGAACTTTTTACTTTCAGTTTGTTATCACGTTATCAGAATTACCGGATTCCTCGTCGGTATCGGCTCGTTCAATTAGTAGATAAAAATATTTTGCAGATGGAGCATTGGAGGCATAAATTTCGGGCGGGGAGTAAAAAGAGCCGAAACCGGTGGCGTCCCTGAACTTTTTACTTTCAGTTTGTTATCACGATATCAGAATTACCGGATTCCTCGTCAGTATCGGCTCGTTCAATTAGTAGATAACAAAATTTTGCAGATGGAGCATTGGAGGCATAAATTTCGGGCGGGGAGTATAAAAGAGCCGAAACCGGTGGCGTCCCTGAACTTTTTACTTTCAGTTTGTTATCACGTTATCAGAATTACCTGATTCCTCGTCGGTATCGGCTCCTTCAATTAGTAGATAACAATATGTTGCAGATGGAGCATTGGAGGCATAAATTTCGGGCGGGAGTATAAAAAGAGCCGTAACCGGTGGCGTCCCTAAACTTTTCACTTTCAGTTTGTTATCACGTTATCAGAATTACCGGATTCCTCGTCGGTATCGGCTCGTTCAATTAGTAGATAAAAATATTTTGCAGATGGAGCATTAGAGGCATAAATTTCGGGCGGGGAGTAAAAAGAGCCGAAACCGGTGGCATCCCTGAACTTTTTACTTTCAGTTTGTTATCACATTATCAGAATTACCGGATTCCTCGTCGGTATCGGCTCGTTCAATTAGTAGATACCAATATTTTGCAGATGGACCATTGGCGGCTTAAAATTTCGGACGGGAAGTATAAAAAGAGCCTAAACCGGTGTCGTCCCTGAACTTTTTACTTTCAGTTTGTTATCACGTTATCAGAATTACCGGATTCCTCGTCGGTATCGGCTCGTTCAATTAGTAGATAAAAATATTTTGCAGATGGAGCATTGGAGGCATAAATTTCGGGCGGGGAGTAAAAAGAGCCGAAACCGGTGGCGTCCCTTAACTTTTTACTTTCAGTTTGTTATCACGTTATCAGAATTACCGGATTCCTCGTCGGTATCGGCTCGTTCAATTAGTAGATAACAATATTTGGCAGATGGAGTATTGGAGGCATAAATTTCGGGCGGGGAGTATAAAAAGAGCCGAACCGGTGGTGTCCCTGAACTTTTTATTTTCAGTTTGTTATCACGTTATCAGAATTACCGGATTCCTCGTCAGTATCGGCTCGTTCAATTAGTAGATAACAATATTTTGCAGATGGAGCATTGGAGGCATAAATTTCGGGCGGGGAGTATAAAAAGAGCCGAAACCCGTGGCGTCCCTGAACTTTTTACTTTCAGATTGTTATCACGTTATCAGAATTACCGGATTCCTCGTCGGTATCGGCTCGTTCAATTAGTAGATAAAAATATTTTGCAGATGGAGCATTGGAGGCATAAATTTCGGGCGGGGAGTAAAAAGAGCCGAAACCGGTGGCGTCCCTGAACTTTTTACTTTCAGTTTGTTATCACGATATCAGAATTACCGGATTCCTCGTCAGTATCGGCTCGTTCAATTAGTAGATAACAAGATTTGCAGATGGAGCATTGGAGGCATAAATTTCGGGCGGGGAGTATAAAAGAGCCGAAACCGGTGGCGTCCCTGAACTTTTTACTTTCAGTTTGTTATCACGTTATCAGAATTACCGGATTCCTCGTCGGTATCGGCTCGTTCAATTAGTAGATAAAAATATTTTGCAGATGGAGCATTGGAGGCATAAATTTCGGGCGGGGAGTAAAAAGAGCCGAAACCGGTGGCGTCCCTGAACTTTTTACTTTCAGTTTGTTATCACGTTATCAGAATTACCGGATTCCTCGTCAGTATCGGCTCGTTCAATTAGTAGATAACAATATTTTGCAGATGGAGCATTGGAGGCATAAATTTCGGGCGTGGAGTAAAAAGAGGCGAAACCGGTGGCGTCCCTGAACTTTTTACTTTCAGTTTGTTATCACGTTATCGGAATTACCGGATTCCTCGTCAGTATCGGCTCGTTCAATTAGTAGACAAAAATATTTTGCAGATGGAGCATTGGAGGCATAAATTTCGGGCGGGGAGTAAAAAGAGCCGAAACCGGTGGCGTCCCGGAACTTTTTACTTTCAGTTTGTTATCACGATATCAGAATTACCGGATTCCTATTCAGTATCGGCTCGTTCAATTAGTAGATAACAAAATTTTGCAGATGGAGCATTGGAGGCATAAATTTCGGGCGGGGAGTATAAAAAGAGCCGAAACAGGTGGCGTCCCGGAACTTATTACTTTCAGTTTGTTATCACGATATCAGGATTACCGGATTCCTCGTCAGTATCGGCTCGTTCAATTAGTAGATAACAATATTTTGCACATGGAGCATTGGAGGCATAAATTTCGGGCGGGGGCGTAAAAAGAGCCGAAACCGGTGGCGTCCCTGAACTTTTTACTTTCAGTTTGTTATCACGATATCAGAATTACCGGATTCCTCATCGGTATCGGCTCGTTCAATTAGTAGATAACTATATTTTGCAGATGGAGCATTGGAGGCATAAATTTCGAGCGGGGTGTATAAAAAGAGCCGAAACCGGTGGCGTCCCTGAACTTTTTTCTTTCAGTTTGTTATCACGTTATCAGAATTACCGGATTCCTCGTCGGTATCGGCTCGTTCAATTAGTAGATAAAAATATTTTGCAGATGGAGCATTGGAGGCATAAATTTCGGGCGGGGAGTATAAAAAGAGCCAAAACCGGTGGCGTCACTGAACTTTTTACTTTCAGAATGTAATCACGTTATCAGAATCACCGGATTCCTCGTCAGTATCGGCTCGTTCAATTAGTAGATAACAATATTTTGCAGATGGAGCATTGGAGGCATAAATTACGGGCGGGGAGTAAAAAGAGCCGAAACCGGTGGCGTCCCTGAACTTTTTACTTTCAGTATGTTATCACGTTATCAGAATTACCGGATTCCTCGTCAGTATCGGCTCGTTCAATTAGTAGATAACAATATTTTGCAGATGGAGCATTGGAGGCATAAATTTCGGGCGGGGAGTATAAAAAGAGCCGAAACCGGTGGCGTCCCTGAACTTTTTACTTTCAGTTTGTTATCACGTTATCAGAATTACCTGATTCCTCGTCGGTATCGGCTCGTTCAATTAGTAGATAACAATATATTGCAGATGGAGCATTGGAGGCATACATTTCTGGCGGGGAGTATAAAAAGAGCCGACACCGGTGGCATCCCTAAACTTTTCACTTTCAGTTTGTTATCACGTTATCAGAATTACCTGATTCCTCGTCGGTATCGGCTCGTTCAATTAGTAGATAACAATATTTTGCAGATGGAGCATTGGAGGCATAAATTTCGAGCGGGGTGTATAAAAAGAGCCGAAACCGGTGGCGTCCCTGAACTTTTTTCTTTCAGTTTGTTATCACGTTATCAGAATTACCGGATTCCTCGTCGGTATCGGCTCGTTCAATTAGTAGATAAAAATATTTTGCAGATGGAGCATTGGAGGCATAAATTTCGGGCGGGGAGTATAAAAAGAGCCAAAACCGGTGGCGTCACTGAACTTTTTACTTTCAGAATGTAATCACGTTATCAGAATCACCGGATTCCTCGTCAGTATCGGCTCGTTCAATTAGTAGATAACAATATTTTGCAGATGGAGCATTGGAGGCATAAATTACGGGCGGGGAGTAAAAAGAGCCGAAACCGGTGGCGTCCCTGAACTTTTTACTTTCAGTATGTTATCACGTTATCAGAATTACCGGATTCCTCTTCAGTATCGGCTCGTTCAATTAGTAGATAACAATATTTTGCAGATGGAGCATTGGAGGCATAAATTTCGGGCGGGGAGTATAAAAAGAGCCGAAACCGGTGGTGTCTCTAAACTTTTTACTTTCAGTTTGTTATCACGTTATCAGAATTACCTGATTCCTCGTCGGTATCGGCTCGTTCAATTAGTAGATAACAATATTTTGCAGATGGAGCATTGGAGGCATGAATTTCGGGCGGGGAGTATAAAAAGAGCCGAAACCGGTATCGTCCCTGAACTTTTTACTTTCAGTTTGTTATCACGTTATCAGAATTACCGGATTCCTCGTCGGTATCGGCTCATTCAATTAGTAGATAACAATATTTTGCAGATGGAGCATTGGAGGTATAAATTTCGGGCGGGGAGTATAAAAAGAGCCGAAACCGGTGGCGTCCCTGAACTTTTTACTTTCAGTTTGTCATCACGTTATCAGAATTACCGGATTCCTCGTCAATATGGGCTCGTTCAATTAGTAGATAACAATATTTTGCAGATGGAGCATTGGAGGCATAAATTTCGGGCGGGGAGTATAAAAAGAGCCGAAACCGGTGGCGTCCCTGAACTTTTTACTTTCAGTTTGTTATCACGTTATCAGAATTACCGGATTCCTCGTCGGTGTCGGCTCGTTCAATTAGTAGATAAAAATATTTTGCACATGGAGCATTGGAGGCATAAATTTCGGGCGGGGAGTAAAAAGAGCCGAAACCGGTGGCGTCCCTGAACTTTTTACTTTCAGTTTGTTATCACGTTATCAGAATTACCGGATTCCTCGTCGGTATCGGCTCGTTCAATTAGTAGGTAACTATATTTTGCAGATGGAGCATTGGAGGCATAAATTTCGGGCGGGGTGTATAAAAAGAGCCGAAACCGGTGGCGTCACTGAACTTTTTACTTTCAGTTTGTAATCACGTTATCAGAATCACCGGATTCCTCGTCAGTATCGGCTCGTTCAATTAGTAGATAACAATATTTTGCAGATGGAGCATTAGAGGCATACATTTCGGGCGGGGAGTATAAAAAGAGCCGAAACCGGTGGCGTCCCTGAACTTTTTACTTTCAGTTTGTTATCACGTTATCAGAATTACCGGATTCCTCGTCAATATCGGCTCGTTCAATTAGTAGATAACAATATTTTGCAGATGGAGCATTGGAGGCATAAATTTCGGACGGGGAGTATAAAAAGAGCCGAAACCGGTGGCGTCCCTGAACTTTTTACTTTCAGTTTGTTATCACGTTATCAGAATTACCGGATTCCTCGTCGGTGTCGGCTCGTTCAATTAGTAGATAAAAATATTTTGCAGATGGAGCATTGGAGGCATAAATTTCGGGCGGGGAGTAAAAAGAGCCGAAACCGGTGGCGTCCCTGAACTTTTTACTTTCAGTTTGTTATCACGATATCAGAATTACCGGATTCCTCGTCGGTATCGGCTCGTTCAATTAGTAGATAACAATATTTTGCAGATGGAGCATTGGAGGCATACATTTCGGGCGGGGTGTATAAAAAGAGCCGAAACCGGTGGCGTCCCTGAACTTTTTACTTTCAGTTTGTTATCACGTTATCAGAATTACCGGATTCCTCGTCGGTGTCGGCTCGTTCAATTGATAGATAAAAATATTTTGCAGATGGCGCATTGGAGGCATAAATTTCGGGCGGGGAGTAAAAAGAGCCGAAACCGGTGGCGTCCCTGAACTTTTTACTTTCAGTTTGTTATCACGTTATCAGAATTACCGGATTCCTCGTCAGTATCGGCTCGTTCAATTAGTAGATAAAAATATTTTGCAGATGGAGCATTGGAGGCATAAATTTCGGGCGGGGAGTATAAAAAGAGCCGAAACCGGTGGCGTCCCTGAACTTTTTACTTTCAGTTTGTTATCACGTTATCAGAATTACCTGATTCCTCGTCGGTATCGGCTCGTTCAATTAGTAGATAACAATATATTGCAGATGGAGCATTGGAGGCATAAATTTCTGGCGGGGAGTATAAAAAGAGCCGACACCGGTGGCATCCCTAAACTTTTCACTTTCAGTTTGTTATCACGTTATCAGAATTACCTGATTCCTCGTCGGTATCGGCTCGTTCAATTAGTAGATAACAATATTTTGCAGATGGAGCATTGGAGGCATAAATTTCGGGCGGGGAGTATAAAAAGAGCCGAAACCGGTGGCGTCCCTGAACTTTTTACTTTCAGTTTGTTATCACGTTATCAGAATTACCTGATTCCTCGTCGGTATCGGCTCGTTCAATTAGTAGATAACAATATATTGCAGATGGAGCATTGGAGGCATAAATTTCTGGCGGGGAGTATAAAAAGAGCCGACACCGGTGGCATCCCTAAACTTTTCACTTTCAGTTTGTTATCACGTTATCAGAATTACCTGATTCCTCGTCGGTATCGGCTCGTTCAATTAGTAGATAACAATATTTTGCAGATTGAGCATTGGAGGCATACATTTCGGGCGGGGTGTATAAAAAGAGCCGAAACCCGTGGCGTCCCTGAACTTTTTACTTTCAGATTGTTATCACGTTATCAGAATTACCGGATTCCTCGTCGGTATCGGCTCGTACAATTAGTAGATAAAAATATTTTGCAGATGGAGCATTGGAGGCATAAATTTCGGGCGGGGAATATAAAAAGAGCCGAAACCGGTGGCGTCCCTGAACTTTTTACTTTCAGTTTGTTATCACGTTATCAGAATTACCGGATTCCTCGTCGGTATCGGCTCGTTCAATTAGTAGATAAAAATATTTTGCAGATGGAGCATTGGAGGCATAAATTTCGGGCGGGGAGTATAAAAAGAGCCGAAACCGGTGTCGTCCCTGAACTTTTTACTTTCAGTTTGTTATCACGTTATCAGAATTACCGGCTTCCTCGTCGGTATCGGCTCGTTCAATTAGTAGATAACAATATTTTGCAGATGGAGCATTGGAGGCATAAATTTCGGGCGGGGAGTATAAAAAGAGCCGAAACCGGTGGTGTCCCTGAACTTTTTACTTTCAGTTTGTTATCACGTTATCAGAATTACCTGATTCCTCGTCAGTATCGGCTCGTTCAATTAGTAGATAACAATACTTTGCAGATGGAGCATCGGAGGCATACATTTCGGGCGGGGAGTATAAAAAGAGCCGAAACCGGTGGCGTCCCTGAACTTTTTACTTTCAGTTTGTTATCACGTTATCAGAATTACCTGATTCCTCGTCGGTATCGGCTCGTTCAATTAGTAGATAACAATATGTTGCAGATGGAGCATTGGAGGCATAAATTTCGGGCGGGGAGTATAAAAAGAGCCGAAACCGGTGGCGTCCCTAAACTTTTCACTTTCAGTTTGTTATCACGTTATCAGAATTACCGGATTCCTCGTCGGTATCGGCTCGTTCAATTAGTAGATAACAATATTTTGCAGATGGAGCATTGGAGGAATAAATTTCGGGCGGGGAGTAAAAAGAGCCGAAGCCGGTGGCGTCCCGATCTTTGTACTTTCAGTTTGTTATCACGTTATCAGAATTACCGGATTCCTCGTCAGTATCGGCTCGTTCAATTAGTAGATAACAATAATTTGCAGATGGTGCATTGGAGGCATAAATTTCGGGCGGGGTGTATAAAAAGAGCCGAAACCGGTGGCGTCCCCGAACTTTTTTCTTTCAGTTAGTATCACGTTATCAGAATTACCAGATTCCTCGTCGGTATCGGCTCGTTCAATTAGTAGATAACAATATTTTGCAAATGGAGCATTGGAGGCATAAATTGCGGGCGGGGAGTATAAAAAGAGCCGAAACCGGTGGCGTCCCTGAACTTTTTACTTTCAGTTTGTTATCACGTTATCAGAATTACCGGATTCCTCGTCAGTATCGGCTCGTTCAATTAGTAGATAACAATATATTGCAGATGGAGCATTGGAGGCATACATTTCTGGCGGGGAGTATAAAAAGAGCCGACACCGGTGGCGTCCCTAAACTTTTCACTTTCAGTTTGTTATCACATTATCAGAATTACCTGATTCCTCGTCGGTATCGGCTCGTTCAATTAGTGGATAACAATATTTTGCAGATGGAGCATTGGAGGCATACATTTCGGGCGGGGTGTATAAAAAGAGCCGAAACCGGTGGCGTCCCTGAACTTTTTACTTTCAGTTTGTTATCACGTTATCAGAATTACCTGATTCCTCGTCGGTATCGGCTCGTTCAATTAGTAGATACCAATATTTTGCAGATGGAGCATTGGCGGCTTAAAATTTCGGACGGGAAGTATAAAAAGAGCCTAAACCGGTGTCGTCCCTGAACTTTTTACTTTCAGTTTGTTATCACGTTATCAGAATTACCGGATTCCTCGTCGGTATCGGCTCGTTCAATTAGTAGATAAAAATATTTTGCAGATGGAGCATTGGAGGCATAAATTTCGGGCGGGGAGTAAAAAGAGCCGAAACCGGTGGCGTCCCTTAACTTTTTACTTTCAGTTTGTTATCACGTTATCAGAATTACCGGATTCCTCGTCGGTATCGGCTCGTTCAATTAGTAGATAAAAATATTTTGCAGATGGAGCATTGGAGGCATAAATTTCGGGCGGGGAGTAAAAAGAGCCGAAACCGGTGGCGTCCCTGAACTTTTTACTTTCAGTTTGTTATCACGATATCAGAATTACCGGATTCCTCGTCAGTATCGGCTCGTTCAATTAGTAGATAACAAAATTTTGCAGATGGAGCATTGGAGGCATAAATTTCGGGCGGGGAGTATAAAAGAGCCGAAACCGGTGGCGTCCCTGAACTTTTTACTTTCAGTTTGTTATCACGTTATCAGAATTACCTGATTCCTCGTCGGTATCGGCTCGTTCAATTAGTAGATAACAATATGTTGCAGATGGAGCATTGGAGGCATAAATTTCGGGCGGGGAGTATAAAAAGAGCCGTAACCGGTGGCGTCCCTAAACTTTTCACTTTCAGTTTGTTATCACGTTATCAGAATTACCGGATTCCTCGTCGGTATCGGCTCGTTCAATTAGTAGATAAAAATATTTTGCAGATGGAGCATTGGAGGCATAAATTTCGGGCGGGGAGTAAAAAGAGCCGAAACCGGTGGCATCCCTGAACTTTTTACTTTCAGTTTGTTATCACATTATCAGAATTACCTGATTCCTCGTCGGTATCGGCTCGTTCAATTAGTAGATACCAATATTTTGCAGATGGACCATTGGCGGCTTAAAATTTCGGACGGGAAGTATAAAAAGAGCCTAAACCGGTGTCGTCCCTGAACTTTTTACTTTCAGTTTGTTATCACGTTATCAGAATTACCGGATTCCTCGTCGGTATCGGCTCGTTCAATTAGTAGATAAAAATATTTTGCAGATGGAGCATTGGAGGCATAAATTTCGGGCGGGGAGTAAAAAGAGCCGAAACCGGTGGCGTCCCTTAACTTTTTACTTTCAGTTTGTTATCACGTTATCAGAATTACCGGATTCCTCGTCGGTATCGGCTCGTTCAATTAGTAGATAACAATATTTGGCAGATGGAGTATTGGAGGCATAAATTTCGGGCGGGGAGTATAAAAAGAGCCGAACCGGTGGTGTCCCTGAACTTTTTATTTTCAGTTTGTTATCACGTTATCAGAATTACCGGATTCCTCGTCAGTATCGGCTCGTTCAATTAGTAGATAACAATATTTTGCAGATGGAGCATTGGAGGCATAAATTTCGGGCGGGGAGTATAAAAAGAGCCGAAACCCGTGGCGTCCCTGAACTTTTTACTTTCAGATTGTTATCACGTTATCAGAATTACCGGATTCCTCGTCGGTATCGGCTCGTTCAATTAGTAGATAAAAATATTTTGCAGATGGAGCATTGGAGGCATAAATTTCGGGCGGGGAGTAAAAAGAGCCGAAACCGGTGGCGTCCCTGAACTTTTTACTTTCAGTTTGTTATCACGATATCAGAATTACCGGATTCCTCGTCAGTATCGGCTCGTTCAATTAGTAGATAACAAGATTTGCAGATGGAGCATTGGAGGCATAAATTTCGGGCGGGGAGTATAAAAGAGCCGAAACCGGTGGCGTCCCTGAACTTTTTACTTTCAGTTTGTTATCACGTTATCAGAATTACCGGATTCCTCGTCGGTATCGGCTCGTTCAATTAGTAGATAAAAATATTTTGCAGATGGAGCATTGGAGGCATAAATTTCGGGCGGGGAGTAAAAAGAGCCGAAACCGGTGGCGTCCCTGAACTTTTTACTTTCAGTTTGTTATCACGTTATCAGAATTACCGGATTCCTCGTCAGTATCGGCTCGTTCAATTAGTAGATAACAATATTTTGCAGATGGAGCATTGGAGGCATAAATTTCGGGCGTGGAGTAAAAAGAGGCGAAACCGGTGGCGTCCCTGAACTTTTTACTTTCAGTTTGTTATCACGTTATCGGAATTACCGGATTCCTCGTCAGTATCGGCTCGTTCAATTAGTAGACAAAAATATTTTGCAGATGGAGCATTGGAGGCATAAATTTCGGGCGGGGAGTAAAAAGAGCCGAAACCGGTGGCGTCCCGGAACTTTTTACTTTCAGTTTGTTATCACGATATCAGAATTACCGGATTCCTATTCAGTATCGGCTCGTTCAATTAGTAGATAACAAAATTTTGCAGATGGAGCATTGGAGGCATAAATTTCGGGCGGGGAGTATAAAAAGAGCCGAAACAGGTGGCGTCCCGGAACTTTTTACTTTCAGTTTGTTATCACGATATCAGGATTACCGGATTCCTCGTCAGTATCGGCTCGTTCAATTAGTAGATAACAATATTTTGCACATGGAGCATTGGAGGCATAAATTTCGGGCGGGGGCGTAAAAAGAGCCGAAACCGGTGGCGTCCCTGAACTTTTTACTTTCAGTTTGTTATCACGATATCAGAATTACCGGATTCCTCATCGGTATCGGCTCGTTCAATTAGTAGATAACTATATTTTGCAGATGGAGCATTGGAGGCATAAATTTCGAGCGGGGTGTATAAAAAGAGCCGAAACCGGTGGCGTCCCTGAACTTTTTTCTTTCAGTTTGTTATCACGTTATCAGAATTACCGGATTCCTCGTCGGTATCGGCTCGTTCAATTAGTAGATAAAAATATTTTGCAGATGGAGCATTGGAGGCATAAATTTCGGGCGGGGAGTATAAAAAGAGCCAAAACCGGTGGCGTCACTGAACTTTTTACTTTCAGAATGTAATCACGTTATCAGAATCACCGGATTCCTCGTCAGTATCGGCTCGTTCAATTAGTAGATAACAATATTTTGCAGATGGAGCATTGGAGGCATAAATTACGGGCGGGGAGTAAAAAGAGCCGAAACCGGTGGCGTCCCTGAACTTTTTACTTTCAGTATGTTATCACGTTATCAGAATTACCGGATTCCTCGTCAGTATCGGCTCGTTCAATTAGTAGATAACAATATTTTGCAGATGGAGCATTGGAGGCATAAATTTCGGGCGGGGAGTATAAAAAGAGCCGAAACCGGTGGCGTCCCTGAACTTTTTACTTTCAGTTTGTTATCACGTTATCAGAATTACCTGATTCCTCGTCGGTATCGGCTCGTTCAATTAGTAGATAACAATATATTGCAGATGGAGCATTGGAGGCATAAATTTCTGGCGGGGAGTATAAAAAGAGCCGACACCGGTGGCATCCCTAAACTTTTCACTTTCAGTTTGTTATCACGTTATCAGAATTACCTGATTCCTCGTCGGTATCGGCTCGTTCAATTAGTAGATAACAATATTTTGCAGATGGAGCATTGGAGGCATAAATTTCGAGCGGGGTGTATAAAAAGAGCCGAAACCGGTGGCGTCCCTGAACTTTTTTCTTTCAGTTTGTTATCACGTTATCAGAATTACCGGATTCCTCGTCGGTATCGGCTCGTTCAATTAGTAGATAAAAATATTTTGCAGATGGAGCATTGGAGGCATAAATTTCGGGCGGGGAGTATAAAAAGAGCCAAAACCGGTGGCGTCACTGAACTTTTTACTTTCAGAATGTAATCACGTTATCAGAATCACCGGATTCCTCGTCAGTATCGGCTCGTTCAATTAGTAGATAACAATATTTTGCAGATGGAGCATTGGAGGCATAAATTTCGGGCGGGGAGTAAAAAGAGCCGAAACCGGTGGCGTCCCTGAACTTTTTACTTTCAGTATGTTATCACGTTATCAGAATTACCGGATTCCTCGTCAGTATCGGCTCGTTCAATTAGTAGATAACAATATTTTGCAGATGGAGCATTGGAGGCATAAATTTCGGGCGGGGAGTATAAAAAGAGCCGAAACCGGTGGTGTCTCTAAACTTTTTACTTTCAGTTTGTTATCACGTTATCAGAATTACCTGATTCCTCGTCGGTATCGGCTCGTTCAATTAGTAGATAACAATATTTTGCAGATGGAGCATTGGAGGCATGAATTTCGGGCGGGGAGTATAAAAAGAGCCGAAACCGGTATCGTCCCTGAACTTTTTACTTTCAGTTTGTTATCACGTTATCAGAATTACCGGATTCCTCGTCGGTATCGGCTCATTCAATTAGTAGATAACAATATTTTGCAGATGGAGCATTGGAGGTATAAATTTCGGGCGGGGAGTATAAAAAGAGCCGAAACCGGTGGCGTCCCTGAACTTTTTACTTTCAGTTTGTCATCACGTTATCAGAATTACCGGATTCCTCGTCAATATGGGCTCGTTCAATTAGTAGATAACAATATTTTGCAGATGGAGCATTGGAGGCATAAATTTCGGGCGGGGAGTATAAAAAGAGCCGAAACCGGTGGCGTCCCTGAACTTTTTACTTTCAGTTTGTTATCACGTTATCAGAATTACCGGATTCCTCGTCGGTGTCGGCTCGTTCAATTAGTAGATAAAAATATTTTGCACATGGAGCATTGGAGGCATAAATTTCGGGCGGGGAGTAAAAAGAGCCGAAACCGGTGGCGTCCCTGAACTTTTTACTTTCAGTTTGTTATCACGATATCAGAATTACCGGATTCCTCGTCGGTATCGGCTCGTTCAATTAGTAGGTAACTATATTTTGCAGATGGAGCATTGGAGGCATAAATTTCGGGCGGGGTGTATAAAAAG
Source organism: Ichneumon xanthorius (assembly GCA_917499995.1). Taxonomy (NCBI): domain Eukaryota; kingdom Metazoa; phylum Arthropoda; class Insecta; order Hymenoptera; family Ichneumonidae; genus Ichneumon; species Ichneumon xanthorius. The sequence goes on along the minus strand of CAKJTD010000085.1, from coordinate 189,593 downwards.
AGCCGAAACCGGTGGCGTCACTGAACTTTTTACTTTCAGTTTGTAATCACGTTATCAGAATCACCGGATTCCTCGTCAGTATCGGCTCGTTCAATTAGTAGATAACAATATTTTGCAGATGGAGCATTAGAGGCATACATTTCGGGCGGGGAGTATAAAAAGAGCCGAAACCGGTGGCGTCCCTGAACTTTTTACTTTCAGTTTGTTATCACGTTATCAGAATTACCGGATTCCTCGTCAATATCGGCTCGTTCAATTAGTAGATAACAATATTTTGCAGATGGAGCATTGGAGGCATAAATTTCGGACGGGGAGTATAAAAAGAGCCGAAACCGGTGGCGTCCCTGAACTTTTTACTTTCAGTTTGTTATCACGTTATCAGAATTACCGGATTCCTCGTCGGTGTCGGCTCGTTCAATTAGTAGATAAAAATATTTTGCAGATGGAGCATTGGAGGCATAAATTTCGGGCGGGGAGTAAAAAGAGCCGAAACCGGTGGCGTCCCTGAACTTTTTACTTTCAGTTTGTTATCACGATATCAGAATTACCGGATTCCTCGTCGGTATCGGCTCGTTCAATTAGTAGATAACTATATTTTGCAGATGGAGCATTGGAGGCATACATTTCGGGCGGGGTGTATAAAAAGAGCCGAAACCGGTGGCGTCCCTGAACTTTTTACTTTCAGTTTGTTATCACGTTATCAGAATTACCGGATTCCTCGTCGGTGTCGGCTCGTTCAATTGATAGATAAAAATATTTTGCAGATGGCGCATTGGAGGCATAAATTTCGGGCGGGGAGTAAAAAGAGCCGAAACCGGTGGCGTCCCTGAACTTTTTACTTTCAGTTTGTTATCACGTTATCAGAATTACCGGATTCCTCGTCAGTATCGGCTCGTTCAATTAGTAGATAACAATATTTTGCAGATGGAGCATTGGAGGCATAAATTTCGGGCGGGGAGTATAAAAAGAGCCGAAACCGGTGGCGTCCCTGAACTTTTTACTTTCAGTTTGTTATCACGTTATCAGAATTACCTGATTCCTCGTCGGTATCGGCTCGTTCAATTAGTAGATAAAAATATTTTGCACATGGAGCATTGGAGGCATAAATTTCGGGCGGGGAGTAAAAAGAGCCGAAACCGGTGGCGTCCCTGAACTTTTTACTTTCAGTTTGTTATCACGATATCAGAATTACCGGATTCCTCGTCGGTATCGGCTCGTTCAATTAGTAGGTAACTATATTTTGCAGATGGAGCATTGGAGGCATAAATTTCGGGCGGGGTGTATAAAAAGAGCCGAAACCGGTGGCGTCACTGAACTTTTTACTTTCAGTTTGTAATCACGTTATCAGAATCACCGGATTCCTCGTCAGTATCGGCTCGTTCAATTAGTAGATAACAATATTTTGCAGATGGAGCATTAGAGGCATACATTTCGGGCGGGGAGTATAAAAAGAGCCGAAACCGGTGGCGTCCCTGAACTTTTTACTTTCAGTTTGTTATCACGTTATCAGAATTACCGGATTCCTCGTCAATATCGGCTCGTTCAATTAGTAGATAACAATATTTTGCAGATGGAGCATTGGAGGCATAAATTTCGGACGGGGAGTATAAAAAGAGCCGAAACCGGTGGCGTCCCTGAACTTTTTACTTTCAGTTTGTTATCACGTTATCAGAATTACCGGATTCCTCGTCGGTGTCGGCTCGTTCAATTAGTAGATAAAAATATTTTGCAGATGGAGCATTGGAGGCATAAATTTCGGGCGGGGAGTAAAAAGAGCCGAAACCGGTGGCGTCCCTGAACTTTTTACTTTCAGTTTGTTATCACGATATCAGAATTACCGGATTCCTCGTCGGTATCGGCTCGTTCAATTAGTAGATAACTATATTTTGCAGATGGAGCATTGGAGGCATACATTTCGGGCGGGGTGTATAAAAAGAGCCGAAACCGGTGGCGTCCCTGAACTTTTTACTTTCAGTTTGTTATCACGTTATCAGAATTACCGGATTCCTCGTCGGTGTCGGCTCGTTCAATTGATAGATAAAAATATTTTGCAGATGGCGCATTGGAGGCATAAATTTCGGGCGGGGAGTAAAAAGAGCCGAAACCGGTGGCGTCCCTGAACTTTTTACTTTCAGTTTGTTATCACGTTATCAGAATTACCGGATTCCTCGTCAGTATCGGCTCGTTCAATTAGTAGATAACAATATTTTGCAGATGGAGCATTGGAGGCATAAATTTCGGGCGGGGAGTATAAAAAGAGCCGAAACCGGTGGCGTCCCTGAACTTTTTACTTTCAGTTTGTTATCACGTTATCAGAATTACCTGATTCCTCGTCGGTATCGGCTCGTTCAATTAGTAGATAACAATATATTGCAGATGGAGCATTGGAGGCATAAATTTCTGGCGGGGAGTATAAAAAGAGCCGACACCGGTGGCATCCCTAAACTTTTCACTTTCAGTTTGTTATCACGTTATCAGAATTACCTGATTCCTCGTCGGTATCGGCTCGTTCAATTAGTAGATAACAATATTTTGCAGATGGAGCATTGGAGGCATAAATTTCGGGCGGGGAGTATAAAAAGAGCCGAAACCGGTGGCGTCCCTGAACTTTTTACTTTCAGTTTGTTATCACGTTATCAGAATTACCTGATTCCTCGTCGGTATCGGCTCGTTCAATTAGTAGATAACAATATATTGCAGATGGAGCATTGGAGGCATACATTTCTGGCGGGGAGTATAAAAAGAGCCGACACCGGTGGCATCCCTAAACTTTTCACTTTCAGTTTGTTATCACGTTATCAGAATTACCTGATTCCTCGTCGGTATCGGCTCGTTCAATTAGTAGATAACAATATTTTGCAGATTGAGCATTGGAGGCATACATTTCGGGCGGGGTGTATAAAAAGAGCCGAAACCCGTGGCGTCCCTGAACTTTTTACTTTCAGATTGTTATCACGTTATCAGAATTACCGGATTCCTCGTCGGTATCGGCTCGTACAATTAGTAGATAAAAATATTTTGCAGATGGAGCATTGGAGGCATAAATTTCGGGCGGGGAATATAAAAAGAGCCGAAACCGGTGGCGTCCCTGAACTTTTTACTTTCAGTTTGTTATCACGTTATCAGAATTACCGGATTCCTCGTCGGTATCGGCTCGTTCAATTAGTAGATAAAAATATTTTGCAGATGGAGCATTGGAGGCATAAATTTCGGGCGGGGAGTATAAAAAGAGCCGAAACCGGTGTCGTCCCTGAACTTTTTACTTTCAGTTTGTTATCACGTTATCAGAATTACCGGCTTCCTCGTCGGTATCGGCTCGTTCAATTAGTAGATAACAATATTTTGCAGATGGAGCATTGGAGGCATAAATTTCGGGCGGGGAGTATAAAAAGAGCCGAAACCGGTGGTGTCCCTGAACTTTTTACTTTCAGTTTGTTATCACGTTATCAGAATTACCTGATTCCTCGTCAGTATCGGCTCGTTCAATTAGTAGATAACAATACTTTGCAGATGGAGCATCGGAGGCATACATTTCGGGCGGGGAGTATAAAAAGAGCCGAAACCGGTGGCGTCCCTGAACTTTTTACTTTCAGTTTGTTATCACGTTATCAGAATTACCTGATTCCTCGTCGGTATCGGCTCGTTCAATTAGTAGATAACAATATGTTGCAGATGGAGCATTGGAGGCATAAATTTCGGGCGGGGAGTATAAAAAGAGCCGAAACCGGTGGCGTCCCTAAACTTTTCACTTTCAGTTTGTTATCACGTTATCAGAATTACCGGATTCCTCGTCGGTATCGGCTCGTTCAATTAGTAGATAACAATATTTTGCAGATGGAGCATTGGAGGAATAAATTTCGGGCGGGGAGTAAAAAGAGCCGAAGCCGGTGGCGTCCCGATCTTTGTACTTTCAGTTTGTTATCACGTTATCAGAATTACCGGATTCCTCGTCAGTATCGGCTCGTTCAATTAGTAGATAACAATAATTTGCAGATGGTGCATTGGAGGCATAAATTTCGGGCGGGGTGTATAAAAAGAGCCGAAACCGGTGGCGTCCCCGAACTTTTTTCTTTCAGTTAGTATCACGTTATCAGAATTACCAGATTCCTCGTCGGTATCGGCTCGTTCAATTAGTAGATAACAATATTTTGCAAATGGAGCATTGGAGGCATACATTTCGGGCGGGGAGTATAAAAAGAGCCGAAACCGGTGGCGTCCCTGAACTTTTTACTTTCAGTTTGTTATCACGTTATCAGAATTACCGGATTCCTCGTCAGTATCGGCTCGTTCAATTAGTAGATAACAATATATTGCAGATGGAGCATTGGAGGCATACATTTCTGGCGGGGAGTATAAAAAGAGCCGACACCGGTGGCGTCCCTAAACTTTTCACTTTCAGTTTGTTATCACATTATCAGAATTACCTGATTCCTCGTCGGTATCGGCTCGTTCAATTAGTGGATAACAATATTTTGCAGATGGAGCATTGGAGGCATACATTTCGGGCGGGGTGTATAAAAAGAGCCGAAACCGGTGGCGTCCCTGAACTTTTTACTTTCAGTTTGTTATCACATTATCAGAATTACCTGATTCCTCGTCGGTATCGGCTCGTTCAATTAGTAGATACCAATATTTTGCAGATGGAGCATTGGCGGCTTAAAATTTCGGACGGGAAGTATAAAAAGAGCCTAAACCGGTGTCGTCCCTGAACTTTTTACTTTCAGTTTGTTATCACGTTATCAGAATTACCGGATTCCTCGTCGGTATCGGCTCGTTCAATTAGTAGATAAAAATATTTTGCAGATGGAGCATTGGAGGCATAAATTTCGGGCGGGGAGTAAAAAGAGCCGAAACCGGTGGCGTCCCTTAACTTTTTACTTTCAGTTTGTTATCACGTTATCAGAATTACCGGATTCCTCGTCGGTATCGGCTCGTTCAATTAGTAGATAAAAATATTTTGCAGATGGAGCATTGGAGGCATAAATTTCGGGCGGGGAGTAAAAAGAGCCGAAACCGGTGGCGTCCCTGAACTTTTTACTTTCAGTTTGTTATCACGTTATCAGAATTACCGGATTCCTCGTCAGTATCGGCTCGTTCAATTAGTAGATAACAATATTTTGCAGATGGAGCATTGGAGGCATAAATTTCGGGCGTGGAGTAAAAAGAGGCGAAACCGGTGGCGTCCCTGAACTTTTTACTTTCAGTTTGTTATCACGTTATCGGAATTACCGGATTCCTCGTCAGTATCGGCTCGTTCAATTAGTAGACAAAAATATTTTGCAGATGGAGCATTGGAGGCATAAATTTCGGGCGGGGAGTAAAAAGAGCCGAAACCGGTGGCGTCCCGGAACTTTTTACTTTCAGTTTGTTATCACGATATCAGAATTACCGGATTCCTATTCAGTATCGGCTCGTTCAATTAGTAGATAACAAAATTTTGCAGATGGAGCATTGGAGGCATAAATTTCGGGCGGGGAGTATAAAAAGAGCCGAAACAGGTGGCGTCCCGGAACTTTTTACTTTCAGTTTGTTATCACGTTATCAGAATTACCGGATTCCTCGTCGGTATCGGCTCGTTCAATTAGTAGATAAAAATATTTTGCAGATGGAGCATTGGAGGCATAAATTTCGGGCGGGGAGTAAAAAGAGCCGAAACCGGTGGCGTCCCTGAACTTTTTACTTTCAGTTTGTTATCACGTTATCAGAATTACCGGATTCCTCGTCAGTATCGGCTCGTTCAATTAGTAGATAACAATATTTTGCAGATGGAGCATTGGAGGCATAAATTTCGGGCGTGGAGTAAAAAGAGGCGAAACCGGTGGCGTCCCTGAACTTTTTACTTTCAGTTTGTTATCACGTTATCGGAATTACCGGATTCCTCGTCAGTATCGGCTCGTTCAATTAGTAGACAAAAATATTTTGCAGATGGAGCATTGGAGGCATAAATTTCGGGCGGGGAGTAAAAAGAGCCGAAACCGGTGGCGTCCCGGAACTTTTTACTTTCAGTTTGTTATCACGATATCAGAATTACCGGATTCCTATTCAGTATCGGCTCGTTCAATTAGTAGATAACAAAATTTTGCAGATGGAGCATTGGAGGCATAAATTTCGGGCGGGGAGTATAAAAAGAGCCGAAACAGGTGGCGTCCCGGAACTTTTTACTTTCAGTTTGTTATCACGATATCAGGATTACCGGATTCCTCGTCAGTATCGGCTCGTTCAATTAGTAGATAACAATATTTTGCACATGGAGCATTGGAGGCATAAATTTCGGGCGGGGGCGTAAATAGAGCCGAAACCGGTGGCGTCCCTGAACTTTTTACTTTCAGTTTGTTATCACGATATCAGAATTACCGGATTCCTCGTCGGTATCGGCTCGTTCAATTAGTAGATAACTATATTTTGCAGATGGAGCATTGGAGGCATAAATTTCGAGCGGGGTGTATAAAAAGAGCCGAAACCGGTGGCGTCCCTGAACTTTTTTCTTTCAGTTTGTTATCACGTTATCAGAATTACCGGATTCCTCGTCGGTATCGGCTCGTTCAATTAGTAGATAAAAATATTTTGCAGATGGAGCATTGGAGGCATAAATTTCGGGCGGGGAGTATAAAAAGAGCCAAAACCGGTGGCGTCACTGAACTTTTTACTTTCAGAATGTAATCACGTTATCAGAATCACCGGATTCCTCGTCAGTATCGGCTCGTTCAATTAGTAGATAACAATATTTTGCAGATGGAGCATTGGAGGCATAAATTACGGGCGGGGAGTAAAAAGAGCCGAAACCGGTGGCGTCCCTGAACTTTTTACTTTCAGTATGTTATCACGTTATCAGAATTACCGGATTCCTCGTCAGTATCGGCTCGTTCAATTAGTAGATAACAATATTTTGCAGATGGAGCATTGGAGGCATAAATTTCGGGCGGGGAGTATAAAAAGAGCCGAAACCGGTGGTGTCTCTAAACTTTTTACTTTCAGTTTGTTATCACGTTATCAGAATTACCTGATTCCTCGTCGGTATCGGCTCGTTCAATTAGTAGATAACAATATTTTGCAGATGGAGCATTGGAGGCATGAATTTCGGGCGGGGAGTATAAAAAGAGCCGAAACCGGTATCGTCCCTGAACTTTTTACTTTCAGTTTGTTATCACGTTATCGGAATTACCGGATTCCTCGTCAGTATCGGCTCGTTCAATTAGTAGATAAAAATATTTTGCAGATGGAGCATTGGAGGCATAAATTTCGGGCGGGGAGTAAAAAGAGCCGAAACCGGTGGCGTCCCGGAACTTTTTACTTTCAGTTTGTTATCACGATATCAGAATTACCGGATTCCTATTCAGTATCGGCTCGTTCAATTAGTAGATAACAAAATTTTGCAGATGGAGCATTGGAGGCATAAATTTCGGGCGGGGAGTATAAAAAGAGCCGAAACAGGTGGCGTCCCGGAACTTTTTACTTTCAGTTTGTTATCACGATATCAGGATTACCGGATTCCTCGTCAGTATCGGCTCGTTCAATTAGTAGATAACAATATTTTGCACATGGAGCATTGGAGGCATAAATTTCGGGCGGGGGCGTAAAAAGAGCCGAAACCGGTGGCGTCCCTGAACTTTTTACTTTCAGTTTGTTATCACGATATCAGAATTACCAGATTCCTCGTCGGTATCGGCTCGTTCAATTAGTAGATAACTATATTTTGCAGATGGAGCATTGGAGGCATAAATTTCGAGCGGGGTGTATAAAAAGAGCCGAAACCGGTGGCGTCCCTGAACTTTTTTCTTTCAGTTTGTTATCACGTTATCAGAATTACCGGATTCCTCGTCGGTATCGGCTCGTTCAATTAGTAGATAAAAATATTTTGCAGATGGAGCATTGGAGGCATAAATTTCGGGCGGGGAGTATAAAAAGAGCCAAAACCGGTGGCGTCACTGAACTTTTTACTTTCAGAATGTAATCACGTTATCAGAATCACCGGATTCCTCGTCAGTATCGGCTCGTTCAATTAGTAGATAACAATATTTTGCAGATGGAGCATTGGAGGCATAAATTACGGGCGGGGAGTAAAAAGAGCCGAAACCGGTGGCGTCCCTGAACTTTTTACTTTCAGTATGTTATCACGTTATCAGAATTACCGGATTCCTCGTCAGTATCGGCTCGTTCAATTAGTAGATAACAATATTTTGCAGATGGAGCATTGGAGGCATAAATTTCGGGCGGGGAGTATAAAAAGAGCCGAAACCGGTGGTGTCTCTAAACTTTTTACTTTCAGTTTGTTATCACGTTATCAGAATTACCTGATTCCTCGTCGGTATCGGCTCGTTCAATTAGTAGATAACAATATTTTGCAGATGGAGCATTGGAGGCATGAATTTCGGGCGGGGAGTATAAAAAGAGCCGAAACCGGTATCGTCCCTGAACTTTTTACTTTCAGTTTGTTATCACGTTATCAGAATTACCGGATTCCTCGTCGGTATCGGCTCATTCAATTAATAGATAACAATATTTTGCAGATGGAGCATTGGAGGTATAAATTTCGGGCGGGGAGTATAAAAAGAGCCGAAACCGGTGGCGTCCCTGAACTTTTTACTTTCAGTTTGTCATCACGTTATCAGAATTACCGGATTCCTCGTCAATATGGGCTCGTTCAATTAGTAGATAACAATATTTTGCAGATGGAGCATTGGAGGCATAAATTTCGGGCGGGGAGTATAAAAAGAGCCGAAACCGGTGGCGTCCCTGAACTTTTTACTTTCAGTTTGTTATCACGTTATCAGAATTACCTGATTCCTCGTCGGTATCGGCTCGTTCAATTAGTAGATAACAATATGTTGCAGATGGAGCATTGGTGGCATAAATTTCGGGCGGGGAGTATAAAAAGAGCCGTAACCGGTGGCGTCCCTGAACTTTTTACTTTCAGTTTGTTATCACGTTATCAGAATTACCGGATTCCTCGTCGGTATCGGCTCGTTCAATTAGTAGATAAAAATATTTTGCAGATGGAGCATTGGAGGCATAAATTTCGGGCGGGGAGTAAAAAGAGCCGAAACCGGTGGCGTCCCTGAACTTTTTACTTTCAGTTTGTTATCACGTTATCAGAATTACCGGATTCCTCGTCGGTATCGGCTCGTTCAATTAGTAGATAAAAATATTTTGCAGATGGAGCATTGGAGGCATAAATTTCGGGCGGGGAGTAAAAAGAGCCGAAACCGGTGGCGTCCCTGAACTTTTTACTTTCAGTTTGTTATCACGATATCAGAATTACCGGATTCCTCGTCAGTATCGGCTCGTTCAATTAGTAGATAACAAAATTTTGCAGATGGAGCATTGGAGGCATAAATTTCGGGCGGGGAGTATAAAAAGATCCGAAACCGGTGGCGTCCCTGAACTTTTTACTTTCAGTTTGTTATCACGTTATCAGGATTACCGGATTCCTCGTCAGTATCGGCTCGTTCAATTAGTAGATAACAAAATTATGCAGATGGAGCATTGGAGGCATAAATTTCGGGCGGGGAGTATAAAAAGAGCCGAAACCGGTGGCGTCCCTGAACTTTTTACTTTCAGTTTGTTATCACGTTATCAGAATTACCTGATTCCTCGTCGGTATCGGCTCGTTCAATTAGTAGATAACAATATGTTGCAGATGGAGCATTGGTGGCATAAATTTCGGGCGGGGAGTATAAAAAGAGCCGTAACCGGTGGCGTCCCTAAACTTTTCACTTTCAGTTTGTTATCACGTTATCAGAATTACCGGATTCCTCGTCGGTATCGGCTCGTTCAATTAGTAGATAAAAATATTTTGCAGATGGAGCATTAGAGGCATAAATTTCGGGCGGGGAGTATAAAAAGAGCCGAAACCGGTGGCGTCCCTGAACTTTTTACTTTCAGTTTGTTATCACGTTATCAGAATTACCGGATTCCTCGTCAATATCGGCTCGTTCAATTAGTAGATAACAATATTTTGCAGATGGAGCATTGGAGGCATAAATTTCGGACGGGGAGTATAAAAAGAGCCGAAACCGGTGGCGTCCCTGAACTTTTTACTTTCAGTTTGTTATCACGTTATCAGAATTACCGGATTCCTCGTCGGTGTCGGCTCGTTCAATTAGTAGATAAAAATATTTTGCAGATGGAGCATTGGAGGCATAAATTTCGGGCGGGGAGTAAAAAGAGCCGAAACCGGTGGCGTCCCTGAACTTTTTACTTTCAGTTTGTTATCACGATATCAGAATTACCGGATTCCTCGTCGGTATCGGCTCGTTCAATTAGTAGATAACTATATTTTGCAGATGGAGCATTGGAGGCATAAATTTCGGGCGGGGTGTATAAAAAGAGCCGAAACCGGTGGCGTCCCTGAACTTTTTACTTTCAGTTTGTTATCACGTTATCAGAATTACCGGATTCCTCGTCGGTGTCGGCTCGTTCAATTGATAGATAAAAATATTTTGCAGATGGAGCATTGGAGGCATAAATTTCGGGCGGGGAGTAAAAAGAGCCGAAACCGGTGGCGTCCCTGAACTTTTTACTTTCAGTTTGTTATCACGATATCAGAATTACCGGATTCCTCGTCGGTATCGGCTCGTTCAATTAGTAGATAACTATATTTTGCAGATGGAGCATTGGAGGCATAAATTTCGAGCGGGGTGTATAAAAAGAGCCGAAACCGGTGGCGTCCCTGAACTTTTTTCTTTCAGTTTGTTATCACGTTATCAGAATTACCGGATTCCTCGTCGGTATCGGCTCGTTCAATTAGTAGATAAAAATATTTTGCAGATGGAGCATTGGAGGCATAAATTTCGGGCGGGGAGTATAAAAAGAGCCAAAACCGGTGGCGTCACTGAACTTTTTACTTTCAGTTTGTAATCACGTTATCAGAATCACCGGATTCCTCGTCAGTATCGGCTCGTTCAATTAGTAGATAACAATATTTTGCAGATGGAGCATTGGAGGCATAAATTACGGGCGGGGAGTAAAAAGAGCCGAAACCGGTGGCGTCCCTGAACTTTTTACTTTCAGTTTGTTATCACGTTATCAGAATTACCGGATTCCTCGTCAGTATCGGCTCGTTCAATTAGTAGATAACAATATTTTGCAGATGGAGCATTGGAGGCATAAATTTCGGGCGGGGAGTATAAAAAGAGCCGAAACCGGTGGTGTCTATAAACTTTTTACTTTCAGTTTGTTATCACGTTATCAGAATTACCTGATTCCTCGTCGGTATCGGCTCGTTCAATTAGTAGATAACAATATTTTGCAGATGGAGCATTGGAGGCATGAATTTCGGGCGGGGAGTATAAAAAGAGCCGAAACCGGTGTCGTCCCTGAACTTTTTACTTTCAGTTTGTTATCACGTTATCAGAATTACCGGATTCCTCGTCGGTATCGGCTCGTTCAATTAGTAGATAACAATATTTTGCAGATGGAGCATTGGAGGTATAAATTTCGGGCGGGGAGTATAAAAAGAGCCGAAACCGGTGGCGTCACTGAACTTTTTACTTTCAGTTTGTTATCACGTTATCAGAATTACCGGATTCCTCGTCAATATGGGCTCGTTCAATTAGTAGATAACAATATTTTGCAGATGGAGCATTGGAGGCATAAATTTCGGGCGGGGAGTATAAAAAGAGCCGAAACCGGTGGCGTCCCTGAACTTTTTACTTTCAGTTTGTTATCACGTTATCAGAATTACCGGATTCCTCGTCGGTGTCGGCTCGTTCAATTAGTAGATAAAAATATTTTGCACATGGAGCATTGGAGGCATAAATTTCGGGCGGGGAGTAAAAAGAGCCGAAACCGGTGGCGTCCCTGAACTTTTTACTTTCAGTTTATTATCACGATATCAGAATTACCGGATTCCTCGTCGGTATCGGCTCGTTCAATTAGTAGATAACTATATTTTGCAGATGGAGCATTGGAGGCATAAATTTCGGGCGGGGTGTATAAAAAGAGCCGAAACCGGTGGCGTCCCTGAACTTTTTTCTTTCAGTTTGTTATCACGTTATCAGAATTACCGGATTCCTCGTCGGTATCGGCTCGTTCAATTAGTAGATAAAAATATTTTGCAGATGGAGCATTCGAGGCATACATTTCGGGCGGGGAGTATAAAAAGAGCCAAAACCGGTGGCGTCACTGAACTTTTTACTTTCAGTTTGTAATCACGTTATCAGAATCACCGGATTCCTCGTCAGTATCGGCTCGTTCAATTAGTAGATAACAATATTTTGCAGATGGAGCATTGGAGGCATAAATTTCGGGCGGGGAGTATAAAAAGAGCCGAAACCGGTGGCGTCCCTGAACTTTTTACTTTCAGTTTGTTATCACGTTATCAGAATTACCGGATTCCTCGTCAATATCGGCTCGTTCAATTAGTAGATAACAATATTTTGCAGATGGAGCATTGGAGGCATAAATTTCGGGCGGGGAGTATAAAAAGAGCCGAAACCGGTGGCGTCCCTGAACTTTTTACTTTCAGTTTGTTATCACGTTATCAGAATTACCGGATTCCTCGTCGGTGTCGGCTCGTTCAATTAGTAGATAAAAATATTTTGCAGATGGAGCATTGGAGGCATAAATTTCGGGCGGGGAGTAAAAAGAGCCGAAACCGGTGGCGTCCCTGAACTTTTTACTTTCAGTTTGTTATCACGATATCAGAATTACCGGATTCCTCGTCGGTATCGGCTCGTTCAATTAGTAGATAACTATATTTTGCAGATGGAGCATTGGAGGCATAAATTTCGGGCGGGGAATATAAAAAGAGCCAAAACCGGTGGCGTCACTGAACTTTTTACTTTCAGTTTGTTATCACGTTATCAGAATTACCGGATTCCTCGTCAGTATCGGCTCGTTCAATTAGTAGATAACAATATTTTGCAGATGGAGCATTGGAGGCATAAATTTCGGGCGGGGAGTATAAAAAGAGCCGAAACCGGTGGCGTCCCTGAACTTTTTACTTTCAGTTTGTTATCACGTTATCAGAATTACCGGATTCCTCGTCGGTATCGGCTCGTTCAATTAGTAGATAACAATATTTTGCAGATGGAGCATTGGAGGTATAAATTTCGGGCGGGGAGTATAAAAAGAGCCGAAACCGGTGGCGTCACTGAACTTTTTACTTTCAGTTTGTTATCACGTTATCAGAATTACCGGATTCCTCGTCAATATGGGCTCGTTCAATTAGTAGATAACAATATTTTGCAGATGGAGCATTGGAGGCATAAATTTCGGGCGGGGAGTATAAAAAGAGCCGAAACCGGTGGCGTCCCTGAACTTTTTACTTTCAGTTTGTTATCACGTTATCAGAATTACCGGATTCCTCGTCGGTGTCGGCTCGTTCAATTAGTAGATAAAAATATTTTGCACATGGAGCATTGGAGGCATAAATTTCGGGCGGGGAGTAAAAAGAGCCGAAACCGGTGGCGTCCCTGAACTTTTTACTTTCAGTTTGTTATCACGATATCAGAATTACCGGATTCCTCGTCGGTATCGGCTCGTTCAATTAGTAGATAACTATATTTTGCAGATGGAGCATTGGAGGCATAAATTTCGGGCGGGGTGTATAAAAAGAGCCGAAACCGGTGGCGTCCCTGAACTTTTTTCTTTCAGTTTGTTATCACGTTATCAGAATTACCGGATTCCTCGTCGGTATCGGCTCGTTCAATTAGTAGATAAAAATATTTTGCAGATGGAGCATTCGAGGCATACATTTCGGGCGGGGAGTATAAAAAGAGCCAAAACCGGTGGCGTCACTGAACTTTTTACTTTCAGTTTGTAATCACGTTATCAGAATCACCGGATTCCTCGTCAGTATCGGCTCGTTCAATTAGTAGATAACAAAATTTTGCAGATGGAGCATTGGAGGCATAAATTTCGGGCGGGGAGTATAAAAAGAGCCGAAACCGGTGGCGTCCCTGAACTTTTTACTTTCAGTTTGTTATCACGTTATCAGAATTACCGGATTCCTCGTCAATATCGGCTCGTTCAATTAGTAGATAACAATATTTTGCAGATGGAGCATTGGAGGCATAAATTTCGGGCGGGGAGTATAAAAAGAGCCGAAACCGGTGGCGTCCCTGAACTTTTTACTTTCAGTTTGTTATCACGTTATCAGAATTACCGGATTCCTCGTCGGTGTCGGCTCGTTCAATTAGTAGATAAAAATATTTTGCAGATGGAGCATTGGAGGCATAAATTTCGGGCGGGGAGTAAAAAGAGCCGAAACCGGTGGCGTCCCTGAACTTTTTACTTTCAGTTTGTTATCACGATATCAGAATTACCGGATTCCTCGTCGGTATCGGCTCGTTCAATTAGTAGATAACTATATTTTGCAGATGGAGCATTGGAGGCATAAATTTCGGGCGGGGAATATAAAAAGAGCCAAAACCGGTGGCGTCACTGAACTTTTTACTTTCAGTTTGTTATCACGTTATCAGAATTGCCGGATTCCTCGTCAGTATCGGCTCGTTCAATTAGTAGATAACAATATTTTGCAGATGGAGCATTGGAGGCATAAATTTCGGGCGGGGAGTATAAAAAGAGCCGAAACTGGTGGCGTCCCTGAACTTTTTACTTTCAGTTTGTTATCACGTTATCAGAATTACCTGATTCCTCGTCGGTATCGGCTCGTTCAATTAGTAGATAACAATATATTGCAGATGGAGCATTGGAGGCATAAATTTCTGGCGGGGAGTATAAAAAGAGCCGACACCGGTGGCATCCCTAAACTTTTCACTTTCAGTTTGTTATCACGTTATCAGAATTACCTGATTCCTCGTCGGTATCGGCTCGTTCAATTAGTAGATAACAATATTTTGCAGATTGATCATTGGAGGCATACATTTCGGGCGGGGTGTATAAAAAGAGCCGAAACCCGTGGCGTCCCTGAACTTTTTACTTTCAGATTGTTATCACGTTATCAGAATTACCGGATTCCTCGTCGGTATCGGCTCGTACAATTAGTAGATAAAAATATTTTGCAGATGGAGCATTGGAGGCATAAATTTCGGGCGGGGAATATAAAAAGGGCCGAAACCGGTGGCGTCCCTGAACTTTTTACTTTCAGTTTGTTATCACGTTATCAGAATTACCGGATTCCTCGTCGGTATCGGCTCGTTCAATTAGTAGATAAAAATATTTTGCAGATGGAGCATTGGAGGCATAAATTTCGGGCGGGGAGTATAAAAAGAGCCGAAACCGGTGTCGTCCCTGAACTTTTTACTTTCAGTTTGTTATCACGTTATCAGAATTACCGGATTCCTCGTCGGTATCGGCTCGTTCAATTAGTAGATAACAATATTTGGCAGATGGAGTATTGGAGGCATAAATTTCGGGCGGGGAGTATAAAAAGAGCCGAACCGGTGGTGTCCCTGAACTTTTTATTTTCAGTTTGTTATCACGTTATCAGAATTACCGGATTCCTCGTCGGTATCGGCTCGTTCAATTAGTAGATAACAATATTTTGCAGATGGAGCATTGGAGGCATAAATTTCGGGCGGGGAGTATAAAAAGAGCCGAAACCGGTGGCGTCCCTGAACTTTTTACTTTCAGTTTGTTATCACGTTATCAGAATTACGTGATTCCTCGTCGGTATCGGCTCGTTCAATTAGTAGATAAAAATATTTTGCAGATGGAGCATTGGAGGCATAAATTTCGGGCGGGGAGTAAAAAGAGCCGAAACCGGTGGCGTCCCTGAACTTTTTACTTTCAGTTTGTTATCACGATATCAGAATTACCGGATTCCTCGTCAGTATCGGCTCGTTCAATTAGTAGATAACAAAATTTTGCAGATGGAGCATTGGAGGCATAAATATCGGGCGGGGAGTATAAAAAGAACCGAAACCGGTGGCGTCCCTGAACTTTTTACTTTCAGTTTGTTATCACGTTATCAGGATTACCGGATTCCTCGTCAGTATCGGCTCGTTCAATTAGTAGATAACAAAATTATGCAGATGGAGCATTGGAGGCATAAACTTCGGGCGGGGAGTATAAAAAGAGCCGTAACCGGTGGCGTCCCTGAACTTTTTACTTTCAGTTTGTTATCACGTTATCAGAATTACCGGATTCCTCGTCGGTGTCGGCTCGTTCAATTGATAGATAAAAATATTTTGCAGATGGAGCATTGGAGGCATAAATTTCGGGCGGGGAGTAAAAAGAGCCGAAACCGGTGGCGTCCCTGAACTTTTTACTTTCAGTTTGTTATCACGATATCAGAATTACCGGATTCCTCGTCGGTATCGGCTCGTTCAATTAGTAGATAACTATATTTTGCAGATGGAGCATTGGAGGCATAAATTTCGGGCGGGGAATATAAAAAGAGCCAAAACCGGTGGCGTCACTGAACTTTTTACTTTCAGTTTGTTATCACGTTATCAGAATTACCGGATTCCTCGTCAGTATCGGCTCGTTCAATTAGTAGATAACAATATTTTGCAGATGGAGCATTGGAGGCATAAATTTCGGGCGGGGAGTATAAAAAGAGCCGAAACCGGTGGCGTCCCTGAACTTTTTACTTTCAGTTTGTTATCACGTTATCAGAATTACCGGATTCCTCGTCGGTATCGGCTCGTTCAATTAGTAGATAACAATATTTTGCAGATGGAGCATTGGAGGTATAAATTTCGGGCGGGGAGTATAAAAAGAGCCGAAACCGGTGGCGTCACTGAACTTTTTACTTTCAGTTTGTTATCACGTTATCAGAATTACCGGATTCCTCGTCAATATGGGCTCGTTCAATTAGTAGATAACAATATTTTGCAGATGGAGCATTGGAGGCATAAATTTCGGGCGGGGAGTATAAAAAGAGCCGAAACCGGTGGCGTCCCTGAACTTTTTACTTTCAGTTTGTTATCACGTTATCAGAATTACCGGATTCCTCGTCGGTATCGGCTCGTTCAATTAGTAGATAAAAATATTTTGCAGATGGAGCATTGGAGGCATAAATTTCGGGCGGGGAGTAAAAAGAGCCGAAACGGGTGGCGTCCCTGAACTTTTTACTTTCAGTTTGTTATCACGTTATCAGAATTACCGGATTCCTCGTCAGTATCGGCTCGTTCAATTAGTAGATAACAATATTTTGCAGATGGAGCATTGGAGGCATAAATTTCGGGCGGGGAGTATAAAAAGAGCAGAAACCGGTGGTGTCCCTGAACTCTTTACTTTCAGTTTGTTATCACGTTATCAGAATTACCGGATTCCTCGTCGGTATCGACTCGTTCAATTATTAGATAAAAATATTTTGCAGATGGAGCATCGGAGGCATAAATTTCGGGCGGGGAGTATAAAAAGAACCAAAACCGGTGGCGTCACTGAACTTTTTACTTTCAGTTTGTTATCACGTTATCAGAATTACCTGATTCCTCGTCGGTATCGGCTCGTTCAATTAGTAGATAACAATATTTTGCAGATGGAGCATTGGAGGCATACATTTCGGGCGGGGAGTATAAAAAGAGCCGAAACCGGTGGCGTCCCTGAACTTTTTACTTTCAGTTTGTTATCACGTTATCAGAATTACCGGATTCCTCGTCAGTATCGGCTCGTTCAATTAGTAGATAACAATATTTTGCAGATGGAGCATTGGAGGCATAAATTTCGGGCGGGAAGTATAAAAAGAGCTGAAACCGGTGGCGTCCCTGAACTTTTTACTTTCAGTTTGTTATCACGTTATCAGAATTATCTGATTGCTCGTCGGTATCGGCTCGTTCAATTAGTAGATAAAAATATTTTGCAGATGGAGCATTGGAGGCATAAATTTCGGGCGGGGAGTAAAATGAGCCGAAACCGGTGGCGTCCCTGAACTTTTTACTTTCAGTTTGTTATCACGTTATCAGAATTACCGGATTCCTCGTCAGTATCGGCTCGTTCAATTAGTAGATAACAATATTTTGCAGATGGAGCATTGGAGGCATAATTTTCGGGCGGGGAGTATAAAAAGAGCCGAAACCGGTGGCGTCCCTGAACTTTTTACTTTCAGTTTGTTATCACGTTATCAGAATTACCGGATTCCTCGTCGGTGTCGGCTCGTTCAATTAGTAGATAAAAATATTTTGCAGATGGAGCATTGGAGGCATAAATTTCGGGCGGGGAGTAAAAAGAGCCGAAACCGGTGGCGTCCCTGAACTTTTTACTTTCAGTTTGTTATCACGTTATCAGAATTACCGGATTCCTCGTCGGTATCGGCTCGTTCAATTAGTAGATAAAAATATTTTGCAGATGGAGCATTGGAGGCATAAATTTCGGGCGGGGAGTATAAAAAGAGCCGAAACCGGTGTCGTCCCTGAACTTTTTACTTTCAGTTTGTTATCACGTTATCAGAATTACCGGATTCCTCGTCGGTATCGGCTCGTTCAATTAGTAGATAACAATATTTTGCAGATGGAGCATTGGAGGCATAAATTTCGGGCGGGGAGTAAAAAGAGCCGAAACCGGTGGCGTCCCTGAACTTTTTACTTTCAGTTTATTATCACGATATCAGAATTACCGGATTCCTCGTCGGTATCGGCTTGTTCAATTATTAGATAAAAATATTTTGCAGATGGAGCATTGGAGGCATAAATTTCGGGCGGGGAGTAAAAAGAGCCGAAACCGGTGGCGTCCCTTAACTTTTTACTTTCAGTTTGTTATCACGTTATCAGAATTACCGGATTCCTCGTCGGTATCGGCTCGTTCAATTAGTAGATAAAAATATTTTGCAGATGGAGCATTGGAGGCATAAATTTCGGGCGGGGAGTAAAAAGAGCCGAAACCGGTGGCGTCCCTGAACTTTTTACTTTCAGTTTGTTATCACGTTATCAGAATTACCGGATTCCTCGTCAGTATCGGCTCGTTCAATTAGTAGATAACAATATTTTGCAGATGGAGCATTGGAGGCATAAATTTCGGGCGTGGAGTAAAAAGAGGCGAAACCGGTGGCGTCCCTGAACTTTTTACTTTCAGTTTGTTATCACGTTATCGGAATTACCGGATTCCTCGTCAGTATCGGCTCGTTCAATTAGTAGACAAAAATATTTTGCAGATGGAGCATTGGAGGCATAAATTTCGGGCGGGGAGTAAAAAGAGCCGAAACCGGTGGCATCCCGGAACTTTTTACTTTCAGTTTGTTATCACGATATCAGAATTACCGGATTCCTATTCAGTATCGGCTCGTTCAATTAGTAGATAACAAAATTTTGCAGATGGAGCATTGGAGGCATAAATTTCGGGCGGGGAGTATAAAAAGAGCCGAAACAGGTGGCGTCCCGGAACTTTTTACTTTCAGTTTGTTATCACGATATCAGGATTACCGGATTCCTCGTCAGTATCGGCTCGTTCAATTAGTAGATAACAATATTTTGCACATGGAGCATTGGAGGCATAAATTTCGGGCGGGGGCGTAAAAAGAGCCGAAACCGGTGGCGTCCCTGAACTTTTTACTTTCAGTTTGTTATCACGATATCAGAATTACCGGATTCCTCGTCGGTATCGGCTCGTTCAATTAGTAGATAACTATATTTTGCAGATGGAGCATTGGAGGCATAAATTTCGAGCGGGGTGTATAAAAAGAGCCGAAACCGGTGGCGTCCCTGAACTTTTTTCTTTCAGTTTGTTATCACGTTATCAGAATTACCGGATTCCTCGTCGGTATCGGCTCGTTCAATTAGTAGATAAAAATATTTTGCAGATGGAGCATTGGAGGCATAAATTTCGGGCGGGGAGTATAAAAAGAGCCAAAACCGGTGGCGTCACTGAACTTTTTACTTTCAGAATGTAATCACGTAATCAGAATCACCGGATTCCTCGTCAGTATCGGCTCGTTCAATTAGTAGATAACAATATTTTGCAGATGGAGCATTGGAGGCATAAATTACGGGCGGGGAGTAAAAAGAGCCGAAACCGGTGGCGTCCCTGAACTTTTTACTTTCAGTATGTTATCACGTTATCAGAATTACCGGATTCCTCGTCAGTATCGGCTCGTTCAATTAGTAGATAACAATATTTTGCAGATGGAGCATTGGAGGCATAAATTTCGGGCGGGGAGTATAAAAAGAGCCGAAACCGGTGGTGTCTCTAAACTTTTTACTTTCAGTTTGTTATCACGTTATCAGAATTACCTGATTCCTCGTCGGTATCGGCTCGTTCAATTAGTAGATAACAATATTTTGCAGATGGAGCATTGGAGGCATGAATTTCGGGCGGGGAGTATAAAAAGAGCCGAAACCGGTATCGTCCCTGAACTTTTTACTTTCAGTTTGTTATCACGTTATCGGAATTACCGGATTCCTCGTCAGTATCGGCTCGTTCAATTAGTAGACAAAAATATTTTGCAGATGGAGCATTGGAGGCATAAATTTCGGGCGGGGAGTAAAAAGAGCCGAAACCGGTGGCGTCCCGGAACTTTTTACTTTCAGTTTGTTATCACGATATCAGAATTACCGGATTCCTATTCAGTATCGGCTCGTTCAATTAGTAGATAACAAAATTTTGCAGATGGAGCATTGGAGGCATAAATTTCGGGCGGGGAGTATAAAAAGAGCCGAAACAGGTGGCGTCCCGGAACTTTTTACTTTCAGTTTGTTATCACGATATCAGGATTACCGGATTCCTCGTCAGTATCGGCTCGTTCAATTAGTAGATAACAATATTTTGCACATGGAGCATTGGAGGCATAAATTTCGGGCGGGGGCGTAAAAAGAGCCGAAACCGGTGGCGTCCCTGAACTTTTTACTTTCAGTTTGTTATCACGATATCAGAATTACCGGATTCCTCGTCGGTATCGGCTCGTTCAATTAGTAGATAACAATATTTTGCAGATGGAGCATTGGAGGCATAAATTTCGAGCGGGGTGTATAAAAAGAGCCGAAACCGGTGGCGTCCCTGAACTTTTTTCTTTCAGTTTGTTATCACGTTATCAGAATTACCGGATTCCTCGTCGGTATCGGCTCGTTCAATTAGTAGATAAAAATATTTTGCAGATGGAGCATTGGAGGCATAAATTTCGGGCGGGGAGTATAAAAAGAGCCAAAACCGGTGGCGTCACTGAACTTTTTACTTTCAGAATGTAATCACGTTATCAGAATCACCGGATTCCTCGTCAGTATCGGCTCGTTCAATTAGTAGATAACAATATTTTGCAGATGGAGCATTGGAGGCATAAATTACGGGCGGGGAGTAAAAAGAGCCGAAACCGGTGGCGTCCCTGAACTTTTTACTTTCAGTATGTTATCACGTTATCAGAATTACCGGATTCCTCGTCAGTATCGGCTCGTTCAATTAGTAGATAACAATATTTTGCAGATGGAGCATTGGAGGCATAAATTTCGGGCGGGGAGTATAAAAAGAGCCGAAACCGGTGGTGTCTCTAAACTTTTTACTTTCAGTTTGTTATCACGTTATCAGAATTACCTGATTCCTCGTCGGTATCGGCTCGTTCAATTAGTAGATAACAATATTTTGCAGATGGAGCATTGGAGGCATGAATTTCGGGCGGGGAGTATAAAAAGAGCCGAAACCGGTATCGTCCCTGAACTTTTTACTTTCAGTTTGTTATCACGTTATCAGAATTACCGGATTCCTCGTCGGTATCGGCTCATTCAATTAGTAGATAACAATATTTTGCAGATGGAGCATTGGAGGGATAAATTTCGGGCGGGGAGTATAAAGAGAGCCGAAACCGGTGGCGTCCCTGAACTTTTTACTTTCAGTTTGTCATCACGTTATCAGAATTACCGGATTCCTCGTCAATATGGGCTCGTTCAATTAGTAGATAACAATATTTTGCAGATGGAGCATTGGAGGCATAAATTTCGGGCGGGGAGTATAAAAAGAGCCGAAACCGGTGGCGTCCCTGAACTTTTTACTTTCAGTTTGTTATCACGTTATCAGAATTACCGGATTCCTCGTCGGTGTCGGCTCGTTCAATTAGTAGATAAAAATATTTTGCAGATGGAGCATTGGAGGCATAAATTTCGGGCGGGGAGTAAAAAGAGCCGAAACCGGTGGCGTCCCTGAACTTTTTACTTTCAGTTTGTTATCACGATATCAGAATTACCGGATTCCTCGTCGGTATCGGCTCGTTCAATTAGTAGGTAACTATATTTTGCAGATGGAGCATTGGAGGCATAAATTTCGGGCGGGGTGTATAAAAAGAGCCGAAACCGGTGGCGTCCCTGAACTTTTTTCTTTCAGTTTGTTATCACGTTATCAGAATTACCGGATTCCTCGTCGGTATCGGCTCGTTCAATTAGTAGATAAAAATATTTTGCAGATGGAGCATTCGAGGCATACATTTCGGGCGGGGAGTATAAAAAGAGCCAAAACCGGTGGCGTCACTGAACTTTTTACTTTCAGGTTGTATTCACGTTATCAGAATCACCGGATTCCTCGTCGGTATCGGCTCGTTCAATTAGTAGATAAAAATATTTTGCAGATGGAGCATTGGAGGCATAAATTTCGGGCGGGGAGTAAAAAGAGCCGAAACCGGTGGCGTCCCTGAACTTTTTACTTTCAGTTTGTTATCACGATATCAGAATTACCGGATTCCTCGTCAGTATCGGCTCGTTCAATTAGTAGATAACAATATTTTGCAGATGGAGCATTGGAGGCATAAATTTCGGGCGGGGAGTATAAAAAGAACCGAAACCGGTGGCGTCCCTGAACTTTTTACTTTCAGTTTGTTATCACGTTATCAGGATTACCGGATTCCTCGTCAGTATCGGCTCGTTCAATTAGTAGATAACAAAATTATGCAGATGGAGCATTGGAGGCATAAATTTCGGGCGGGGAGTATAAAAAGAGCCGAAACCGGTGGCGTCCCTGAACTTTTTACTTTCAGTTTGTTATCACGTTATCAGAATTACCTGATTCCTCGTCGGTATCGGCTCGTTCAATTAGTAGATAACAATATGTTGCAGATGGAGCATTGGTGGCATAAATTTCGGGCGGGGAGTATAAAAAGAGCCGTAACCGGTGGCGTCCCTAAACTTTTCACCTTCAGTTTGTTATCACGTTATCAGAATTACCGGATTCCTCGTCGGTATCGGCTCGTTCAATTAGTAGATAAAAATATTTTGCAGATGGAGCATTAGAGGCATACATTTCGGGCGGGGAGTATAAAAAGAGCCGAAACCGGTGGCGTCCCTGAACTTTTTACTTTCAGTTTGTTATCACGTTATCAGAATTACCGGATTCCTCGTCGGTATCGGCTCGTTCAATTAGTAGATAAAAATATTTTGCAGATGGAGCATTGGAGGCATAAATTTCGGGCGGGGAGTAAAAAGAGCCGAAACCGGTGGCGTCCCTGAACTTTTTACTTTCAGTTTGTTATCACGTTATCAGAATTACCGGATTCCTCGTCGGTATCGGCTCGTTCAATTAGTAGATAAAAATATTTTGCAGATGGAGCATTGGAGCCATCAATTTCGGGCGGGGAGTGTAAAAAGAGCCGAAACCGGTGTCATCCCTGAACTTTTTACTTTCAGTTTGTTATCACGTTATCAGAATTACCGGATTCCTCGTCGGTATCGGCTCGTTCAATTAGTAGATAACAATATTTTGCAGATGGAGCATTGGAGGCATAAATTGCGGGCGGGGAGTATAAAAAGAGCCGAAACCGGTGGCGTCCCTGAACTTTTTACTTTCAGTTTGTTATCACGTTATCAGAATTACCGGATTCCTCGTCAGTATCGGCTCGTTCAATTAGTAGATAACAATATTTTGCAGATGGAGCATTGGAGGCATAAATTTCGGGCGGCGAGTATAAAAAGAGCCGAAACCGGTGGCGTCCCTGAACTTTTTACTTTCAGTTTGTTATCACGTTATCAGAATTACCGGATTCCTCGTCGGTATCGGCTCGTTCAATTAGTAGATAAAAATATTTTGCAGATGGAGCATTGGAGGCATAAATTTCGGGCGGGGAGTAAAAAGAGCCGAAACCGGTGGCGTCCCTGAACTTTTTACTTTCAGTTTGTTATCACGATATCAGAATTACCGGATTCCTCGTCAGTATCGGCTCGTTCAATTAGTAGATAACAAAATTTTGCAGATGGAGCATTGGAGGCATAAATTTCGGGCGGGGAGTATAAAAAGAACCGAAACCGGTGGCGTCCCTGAACTTTTTACTTTCAGTTTGTTATCACGTTATCAGGATTACCGGATTCCTCGTCAGTATCGGCTCGTTCAATTAGTAGATAACAAAATTATGCAGATGGAGCATTGGAGGCATAAATTTCGGGCGGGGAGTATAAAAAGAGCCGAAACCGGTGGCGTCCCTGAACTTTTTACTTTCAGTTTGTTATCACGTTATCAGAATTACCTGATTCCTCGTCGGTATCGGCTCGTTCAATTAGTAGATAACAATATGTTGCAGATGGAGCATTGGTGGCATAAATTTCGGGCGGGGAGTATAAAAAGAGCCGTAACCGGTGGCGTCCCTAAACTTTTCACTTTCAGTTTGTTATCACGTTATCAGAATTACCGGATTCCTCGTCGGTATCGGCTCGTTCAATTGGTAGATAAAAATATTTTGCAGATGGAGCATTAGAGGCATACATTTCGGGCGGGGAGTATAAAAAGAGCCGAAACCGGTGGCGTCCCTGAACTTTTTACTTTCAGTTTGTTATCACGTTATCAGAATTACCGGATTCCTCGTCAATATCGGCTCGTTCAATTAGTAGATAACAATATTTTGCAGATGGAGCATTGGAGGCATACATTTCGGACGGGGAGTATAAAAAGAGCCGAAACCGGTGGCGTCCCTGAACTTTTTACTTTCAGTTTGTTATCACGTTATCAGAATTACCGGATTCCTCGTCGGTGTCGGCTCGTTCAATTAGTAGATAAAAATATTTTGCAGATGGAGCATTGGAGGCATAAATTTCGGGCGGGGAGTAAAAAGAGCCGAAACCGGTGTCGTCCCTGAACTTTTTACTTTCAGTTTGTTATCCCGTTATCAGAATTACCGGATTCCTCGTCGGTATCGGCTCGTTCAATTAGTAGATAACAATATTTTGCAGATGGAGCATTGGAGGTATAAATTTCGGGCGGGGAGTATAAAAAGAGCCGAAACCGGTGGCGTCACTGAACTTTTTACTTTCAGTTTGTTATCACGTTATCAGAATTACCGGATTCCTCGTCAATATGGGCTCGTTCAATTAGTAGATAACAATATTTTGCAGATGGAGCATTGGAGGCATAAATTTCGGGCGGGGAGTATAAAAAGAGCCGAAACCGGTGGCGTCCCTGAACTTTTTACATTCAGTTTGTTATCACGTTATCAGAATTACCGGATTCCTCGTCGGTGTCGGCTCGTTCAATTAGTAGATAAAAATATTTTGCACATGGAGCATTGGAGGCATAAATTTCGGGCGGGGAGTAAAAAGAGCCGAAACCGGTGGCGTCCCTGAACTTTTTACTTTCAGTTTATTATCACGATATCAGAATTACCGGATTCCTCGTCGGTATCGGCTCGTTCAATTAGTAGATAACTATATTTTGCAGATGGAGCATTGGAGGCATAAATTTCGGGCGGGGTGTATAAAAAGAGCCGAAACCGGTGGCGTCCCTGAACTTTTTTCTTTCAGTTTGTTATCACGTTATCAGAATTACCGGATTCCTCGTCGGTATCGGCTCGTTCAATTAGTAGATAAAAATATTTTGCAGATGGAGCATTCGAGGCATACATTTCGGGCGGGGAGTATAAAAAGAGCCAAAACCGGTGGCGTCACTGAACTTTTTACTTTCAGTTTGTAATCACGTTATCAGAATCACCGGATTCCTCGTCAGTATCGGCTCGTTCAATTAGTAGATAACAATATTTTGCAGATGGAGCATTGGAGGCATAAATTTCGGGCGGGGAGTATAAAAAGAGCCGAAACCGGTGGCGTCCCTGAACTTTTTACTTTCAGTTTGTTATCACGTTATCAGAATTACCGGATTCCTCGTCAATATCGGCTCGTTCAATTAGTAGATAAAAATATTTTGCAGATGGAGCATTGGAGGCATAAATTTCGGGCGGGGAGTAAAAAGAGCCGAAACCGGTGGCGTCCCTGA
This sequence comes from Ichneumon xanthorius, assembly GCA_917499995.1. NCBI lineage: Eukaryota > Metazoa > Arthropoda > Insecta > Hymenoptera > Ichneumonidae > Ichneumon > Ichneumon xanthorius. The sequence goes on along the minus strand of CAKJTD010000085.1, from coordinate 163,583 downwards.
ACTTTTTACTTTCAGTTTGTTATCACGATATCAGAATTACCGGATTCCTCGTCGGTATCGGCTCGTTCAATTAGTAGGTAACTATATTTTGCAGATGGAGCATTGGAGGCATAAATTTCGGGCGGGGTGTATAAAAAGAGCCGAAACCGGTGGCGTCCCTGAACTTTTTTCTTTCAGTTTGTTATCACGTTATCAGAATTACCGGATTCCTCGTCGGTATCGGCTCGTTCAATTAGTAGATAAAAATATTTTGCAGATGGAGCATTCGAGGCATACATTTCGGGCGGGGAGTATAAAAAGAGCCAAAACCGGTGGCGTCACTGAACTTTTTACTTTCAGGTTGTATTCACGTTATCAGAATCACGGGATTCCTCGTCGGTATCGGCTCGTTCAATTAGTAGATAAAAATATTTTGCAGATGGAGCATTGGAGGCATAAATTTCGGGCGGGGAGTAAAAAGAGCCGAAACCGGTGGCGTCCCTGAACTTTTTACTTTCAGTTTGTTATCACGATATCAGAATTACCGGATTCCTCGTCAGTATCGGCTCGTTCAATTAGTAGATAACAATATTTTGCAGATGGAGCATTGGAGGCATAAATTTCGGGCGGGGAGTATAAAAAGAACCGAAACCGGTGGCGTCCCTGAACTTTTTACTTTCAGTTTGTTATCACGTTATCAGGATTACCGGATTCCTCGTCAGTATCGGCTCGTTCAATTAGTAGATAACAAAATTATGCAGATGGAGCATTGGAGGCATAAATTTCGGGCGGGGAGTATAAAAAGAGCCGAAACCGGTGGCGTCCCTGAACTTTTTACTTTCAGTTTGTTATCACGTTATCAGAATTACCTGATTCCTCGTCGGTATCGGCTCGTTCAATTAGTAGATAACAATATGTTGCAGATGGAGCATTGGTGGCATAAATTTCGGGCGGGGAGTATAAAAAGAGCCGTAACCGGTGGCGTCCCTAAACTTTTCACTTTCAGTTTGTTATCACGTTATCAGAATTACCGGATTCCTCGTCGGTATCGGCTCGTTCAATTAGTAGATAAAAATATTTTGCAGATGGAGCATTAGAGGCATACATTTCGGGCGGGGAGTATAAAAAGAGCCGAAACCGGTGGCGTCCCTGAACTTTTTACTTTCAGTTTGTTATCACGTTATCAGAATTACCGGATTCCTCGTCGGTATCGGCTCGTTCAATTAGTAGATAAAAATATTTTGCAGATGGAGCATTGGAGGCATAAATTTCGGGCGGGGAGTAAAAAGAGCCGAAACCGGTGGCGTCCCTGAACTTTTTACTTTCAGTTTGTTATCACGTTATCAGAATTACCGGATTCCTCGTCGGTATCGGCTCGTTCAATTAGTAGATAAAAATATTTTGCAGATGGAGCATTGGAGCCATCAATTTCGGGCGGGGAGTGTAAAAAGAGCCGAAACCGGTGTCATCCCTGAACTTTTTACTTTCAGTTTGTTATCACGTTATCAGAATTACCGGATTCCTCGTCGGTATCGGCTCGTTCAATTAGTAGATAACAATATTTTGCAGATGGAGCATTGGAGGCATAAATTGCGGGCGGGGAGTATAAAAAGAGCCGAAACCGGTGGCGTCCCTGAACTTTTTACTTTCAGTTTGTTATCACGTTATCAGAATTACCGGATTCCTCGTCAGTATCGGCTCGTTCAATTAGTAGATAACAATATTTTGCAGATGGAGCATTGGAGGCATAAATTTCGGGCGGCGAGTATAAAAAGAGCCGAAACCGGTGGCGTCCCTGAACTTTTTACTTTCAGTTTGTTATCACGTTATCAGAATTACCGGATTCCTCGTCGGTATCGGCTCGTTCAATTAGTAGATAAAAATATTTTGCAGATGGAGCATTGGAGGCATAAATTTCGGGCGGGGAGTAAAAAGAGCCGAAACCGGTGGCGTCCCTGAACTTTTTACTTTCAGTTTGTTATCACGATATCAGAATTACCGGATTCCTCGTCAGTATCGGCTCGTTCAATTAGTAGATAACAAAATTTTGCAGATGGAGCATTGGAGGCATAAATTTCGTGCGGGGAGTATAAAAAGAGCCGAAACCGGTGGCGTCCCTGAACTTTTTACTTTCAGTTTGTTATCACGTTATCAGGATTACCGGATTCCTCGTCAGTATCGGCTCGTTCAATTAGTAGATAACAAAATTATGCAGATGGAGCATTGGAGGCATAAATTTCGGGCGGGGAGTATAAAAAGAGCCGAAACCGGTGGCGTCCCTGAACTTTTTACTTTCAGTTTGTTATCACGTTATCAGAATTACCTGATTCCTCGTCGGTATCGGCTCGTTCAATTAGTAGATAACAATATGTTGCAGATGGAGCATTGGTGGCATAAATTTCGGGCGGGGAGTATAAAAAGAGCCGAAACCGGTGGCGTCCCTTAACTTTTCACTTTCAGTTTGTTATCACGTTATCAGAATTACCGGATTCCTCGTCGGTATCGGCTCGTTCAATTAGTAGATAAAAATATTTTGCAGATGGAGCATTAGAGGCATACATTTCGGGCGGGGAGTATAAAAAGAGCCGAAACCGGTGGCGTCCCTGAACTTTTTACTTTCAGTTTGTTATCACGTTATCAGAATTACCGGATTCCTCGTCAATATCGGCTCGTTCAATTAGTAGATAACAATATTTTGCAGATGGAGCATTGGAGGCATAAATTTCGGACGGGGAGTATAAAAAGAGCCGAAACCGGTGGCGTCCCTGAACTTTTTACTTTCAGTTTGTTATCACGTTATCAGAATTACCGGATTCCTCGTCGGTGTCGGCTCGTTCAATTAGTAGATAAAAATATTTTGCAGATGGAGCATTGGAGGCATAAATTTCGGGCGGGGAGTAAAAAGAGCCGAAACCGGTGGCGTCCCTGAACTTTTTACTTTCAGTTTGTTATCACGATATCAGAATTACCGGATTCCTCATCGGTATCGGCTCGTTCAATTAGTAGATAACTATATTTTGCAGATGGAGCATTGGAGGCATAAATTTCGGGCGGGGTGTATAAAAAGAGCCGAAACCGGTGGCGTCCCTGAACTTTTTACTTTCAGTTTGTTATCACGTTATCAGAATTACCGGATTCCTCGTCGGTGTCGGCTCGTTCAATTGATAGATAAAAATATTTTGCAGATGGAGCATTGGAGGCATAAATTTCGGGCGGGGAGTAAAAAGAGCCGAAACCGGTGGCGTCCCTGAACTTTTTACTTTCAGTTTGTTATCACGATATCAGAATTACCGGATTCCTCGTCGGTATCGGCTCGTTCAATTAGTAGATAACTATATTTTGCAGATGGAGCATTGGAGGCATAAATTTCGAGCGGGGTGTATAAAAAGAGCCGAAACCGGTGGCGTCCCTGAACTTTTTTCTTTCAGTTTGTTATCACGTTATCAGAATTACCGCATTCCTCGTCGGTATCGGCTCGTTCAATTAGTAGATAAAAATATTTTGCAGATGGAGCATTGGAGGCATAAATTTCGGGCGGGGAGTATAAAAAGAGCCAAAACCGGTGGCGTCACTGAACTTTTTACTTTCAGTTTGTAATCACGTTATCAGAATCACCGGATTCCTCGTCAGTATCGGCTCGTTCAATTAGTAGATAACAATATTTTGCAGATGGAGCATTGGAGGCATAAATTACGGGCGGGGAGTAAAAAGAGCCGAAACCGGTGGCGTCCCTGAACTTTTTACTTTCAGTTTGTTATCACGTTATCAGAATTACCGGATTCCTCGTCAGTATCGGCTCGTTCAATTAGTAGATAACAATATTTTGCAGATGGAGCATTGGAGGCATAAATTTCGGGCGGGGAGTATAAAAAGAGCCGAAACCGGTGGTGTCTATAAACTTTTTACTTTCAGTTTGTTATCACGTTATCAGAATTACCTGATTCCTCGTCGGTATCGGCTCGTTCAATTAGTAGATAACAATATTTTGCAGATGGAGCATTGGAGGCATGAATTTCGGGCGGGGAGTATAAAAAGAGCCGAAACCGGTGTCGTCCCTGAACTTTTTACTTTCAGTTTGTTATCACGTTATCAGAATTACCGGATTCCTCGTCGGTATCGGCTCGTTCAATTAGTAGATAACAATATTTTGCAGATGGAGCATTGGAGGTATAAATTTCGGGCGGGGAGTATAAAAAGAGCCGAAACCGGTGGCGTCACTGAACTTTTTACTTTCAGTTTGTTATCACGTTATCAGAATTACCGGATTCCTCGTCAATATGGGCTCGTTCAATTAGTAGATAACAATATTTTGCAGATGGAGCATTGGAGGCATAAATTTCGGGCGGGGAGTATAAAAAGAGCCGAAACCGGTGGCGTCCCTGAACTTTTTACTTTCAGTTTGTTATCACGTTATCAGAATTACCGGATTCCTCGTCGGTGTCGGCTCGTTCAATTAGTAGATAAAAATATTTTGCACATGGAGCATTGGAGGCATAAATTTCGGGCGGGGAGTAAAAAGAGCCGAAACCGGTGGCGTCCCTGAACTTTTTACTTTCAGTTTATTATCACGATATCAGAATTACCGGATTCCTCGTCGGTATCGGCTCGTTCAATTAGTAGATAACTATATTTTGCAGATGGAGCATTGGAGGCATAAATTTCGGGCGGGGTGTATAAAAAGAGCCGAAACCGGTGGCGTCCCTGAACTTTTTTCTTTCAGTTTGTTATCACGTTATCAGAATTACCGGATTCCTCGTCGGTATCGGCTCGTTCAATTAGTAGATAAAAATATTTTGCAGATGGAGCATTCGAGGCATACATTTCGGGCGGGGAGTATAAAAAGAGCCAAAACCGGTGGCGTCACTGAACTTTTTACTTTCAGTTTGTAATCACGTTATCAGAATCACCGGATTCCTCGTCAGTATCGGCTCGTTCAATTAGTAGATAACAATATTTTGCAGATGGTGCATTGGAGGCATAAATTTCGGGCGGGGAGTATAAAAAGAGCCGAAACCGGTGGCGTCCCTGAACTTTTTACTTTCAGTTTGTTATCACGTTATCAGAATTACCGGATTCCTCGTCTATATCGGCTCGTTCAATTAGTAGATAACAATATTTTGCAGATGGAGCATTGGAGGCATAAATTTCGGGCGGGGAGTATAAAAAGAGCCGAAACCGGTGGCGTCCCTGAACTTTTTACTTTCAGTTTGTTATCACGTTATCAGAATTACCGGATTCCTCGTCGGTGTCGGCTCGTTCAATTAGTAGATAAAAATATTTTGCAGATGGAGCATTGGAGGCATAAATTTCGGGCGGGGAGTAAAAAGAGCCGAAACCGGTGGCGTCCCTGAACTTTTTACTTTCAGTTTGTTATCACGATATCAGAATTACCGGATTCCTCGTCGGTATCGGCTCGTTCAATTAGTAGATAACTATATTTTGCAGATGGAGCATTGGAGGCATAAATTTCGGGCGGGGAGTATAAAAAGAGCCAAAACCGGTGGCGTCACTGAACTTTTTACTTTCAGTTTGTTATCACGTTATCAGAATTACCGGATTCCTCGTCAGTATCGGCTCGTTCAATTAGTAGATAACAATATTTTGCAGATGGAGCATTGGAGGCATAAATTTCGGGCGGGGAGTATAAAAAGAGCCGAAACCGGTGGCGTCCCTGAACTTTTTACTTTCAGTTTGTTATCACGTTATCAGAATTACCGGATTCCTCGTCGGTATCGGCTCGTTCAATTAGTAGATAACAATATTTTGCAGATGGAGCATTGGAGGCATAAATTTCGGGCGGGGAGTATAAAAAGAGCCGAAACCGGTGGCGTCACTGAACTTTTTACTTTCAGTTTGTTATCACGTTATCAGAATTACCGGATTCCTCGTCAATATGGGCTCGTTCAATTAGTAGATAACAATATTTTGCAGATGGAGCATTGGAGGCATAAATTTCGGGCGGGGAGTATAAAAAGAGCCGAAACCGGTGGCGTCCCTGAACTTTTTACTTTCAGTTTGTTATCACGTTATCAGAATTACCGGATTCCTCGTCGGTGTCGGCTCGTTCAATTAGTAGATAAAAATATTTTGCACATGGAGCATTGGAGGCATAAATTTCGGGCGGGGAGTAAAAAGAGCCGAAACCGGTGGCGTCCCTGAACTTTTTACTTTCAGTTTGTTATCACGTTATCAGAATTACCGGATTCCTCGTCGGTATCGGCTCGTTCAATTAGTAGATAACTATATTTTGCAGATGGAGCATTGGAGGCATAAATTTCGGGCGGGGTGTATAAAAAGAGCCGAAACCGGTGGCGTCCCTGAACTTTTTTCTTTCAGTTTGTTATCACGTTATCAGAATTACCGGATTCTTCGTCGGTATCGGCTCGTTCAATTAGTAGATAAAAATATTTTGCAGATGGAGCATTCGAGGCATACATTTCGGGCGGGGAGTATAAAAAGAGCCAAAACCGGTGGCGTCACTGAACTTTTTACTTTCAGTTTGTTATCACGTTATCAGAATCACCGGATTCCTCGTCTGTATCGGCTCGTTCAATTAGTAGATAACAATATTTTGCAGATGGAGCATTGGAGGCATAAATTTCGGGCGGGGAGTATAAAAAGAGCCGAAACCGGTGGCGTCCCTGAACTTTTTACTTTCAGTTTGTTATCACGTTATCAGAATTACCGGATTCCTCGTCAATATCGGCTCGTTCAATTAGTAGATAACAATATTTTGCAGATGGAGCATTGGAGGTATAAATTTCGGGCGGGGAGTATAAAAAGAGCCGAAACCGGTGGCGTCCCTGAACTTTTTACTTTCAGTTTGTTATCACGTTATCAGAATTACCGGATTCCTCGTCGGTGTCGGCTCGTTCAATTAGTAGATAAAAATATTTTGCAGATGGAGCATTGGAGGCATAAATTTCGGGCGGGGAGTAAAAAGAGCCGAAACCGGTGGCGTCCCTGAACTTTTTACTTTCAGTTTGTTATCACGATATCAGAATTACCGGATTCCTCGTCGGTATCGGCTCGTTCAATTAGTAGATAACTATATTTTGCAGATGGAGCATTGGAGGCATAAATTTCGGGCGGGGAGTATAAAAAGAGCCTAAACCGGTGGCGTCACTGAACTTTTTACTTTCAGTTTGTTATCACGTTATCAGAATTGCCGGATTCCTCGTCAGTATCGGCTCGTTCAATTAGTAGATAACAATATTTTGCAGATGGAGCATTGGAGGCATAAATTTCGGGCGGGGAGTATAAAAAGAGCCGAAACCGGTGGCGTCCCTGAACTTTTTACTTTCAGTTTGTTATCACGTTATCAGAATTACCTGATTCCTCGTCGGTATCGGCTCGTTCAATTAGTAGATAACAATATATTGCAGATGGAGCATTGGAGGCATAAATTTCTGGCGGGGAGTATAAAAAGAGCCGACACCGGTGGCATCCCTAAACTTTTCACTTTCAGTTTGTTATCACGTTATCAGAATTACCTGATTCCTCGTCGGTATCGGCTCGTTCAATTAGTAGATAACAATATTTTGCAGATGGAGCATTGGAGGCATACATTTCGGGCGGGGTGTATAAAAAGAGCCGAAACCCGTGGCGTCCCTGAACTTTTTACTTTCAGATTGTTATCACGTTATCAGAATTACCGGATTCCTCGTCGGTATCGGCTCGTACAATTAGTAGATAAAAATATTTTGCAGATGGAGCATTGGAGGCATAAATTTCGGGCGGGGAATATAAAAAGGGCCGAAACCGGTGGCGTCCCTGAACTTTTTACTTTCAGTTTGTTATCACGTTATCAGAATTACCGGATTCCTCGTCGGTATCGGCTCGTTCAATTAGTAGATAAAAATATTTTGCAGATGGAGCATTGGAGGCATAAATTTCGGGCGGGGAGTATAAAAAGAGCCGAAACCGGTGTCGTCCCTGAACTTTTTACTTTCAGTTTGTTATCACGTTATCAGAATTACCGGCTTCCTCGTCGGTATCGGCTCGTTCAATTAGTAGATAACAATATTTTGCAGATGGAGCATTGGAGGCATAAATTGCGGGCGGGGAGTATAAAAAGAGCCGAAACCGGTGGCGTCCCTGAACTTTTTACTTTCAGTTTGTTATCACGTTATCAGAATTACCGGATTCCTCGTCAGTATCGGCTCGTTCAATTAGTAGATAACAATATTTTGCAGATGGAGCATTGGAGGCATAAATTTCGGGCGGGGAGTATAAAAAGAGCCGAAACCGGTGGCGTCCCTGAACTTTTTACTTTCAGTTTGTTATCACGTTATCAGAATTACCGGATTCCTCGTCGGTATCGGCTCGTTCAATTAGTAGATAAAAATATTTTGCAGATGGAGCATTGGAGGCATAAATTTCGGGCGGGGAGTAAAAAGAGCCGAAACCGGTGGCGTCCCTGAACTTTTTACTTTCAGTTTGTTATCACGTTATCAGAATTACCGGATTCCTCGTCGGTATCGGCTCGTTCAATTAGTAGATAAAAATATTTTGCAGATGGAGCATTGGAGCCATAAATTTCGGGCGGGGAGTGTAAAAAGAGCCGAAACCGGTGTCATCCCTGAACTTTTTACTTTCAGTTTGTTATCACGTTATCAGAATTACCGGATTCCTCGTCGGTATCGGCTCGTTCAATTAGTAGATAACAATATTTTGCAGATGGAGCATTGGAGGCATAAATTGCGGGCGGGGAGTATAAAAAGAGCCGAAACCGGTGGCGTCCCTGAACTTTTTACTTTCAGTTTGTTATCACGTTATCAGAATTACCGGATTCCTCGTCAGTATCGGCTCGTTCAATTAGTAGATAACAATATTTTGCAGATGGAGCATTGGAGGCATAAATTTCGGGCGGCGAGTATAAAAAGAGCCGAAACCGGTGGCGTCCCTGAACTTTTTACTTTCAGTTTGTTATCACGTTATCAGAATTACCGGATTCCTCGTCGGTATCGGCTCGTTCAATTAGTAGATAAAAATATTTTGCAGATGGAGCATTGGAGGCATAAATTTCGGGCGGGGAGTAAAAAGAGCCGAAACCGGTGGCGTCCCTGAACTTTTTACTTTCAGTTTGTTATCACGATATCAGAATTACCGGATTCCTCGTCAGTATCGGCTCGTTCAATTAGTAGATAACAAAATTTTGCAGATGGAGCATTGGAGGCATAAATTTCGGGCGGGGAGTATAAAAAGAACCGAAACCGGTGGCGTCCCTGAACTTTTTACTTTCAGTTTGTTATCACGTTATCAGAATTACCGGATTCCTCGTCGGTATCGGCTCGTTCAATTAGTAGATAACAAAATTATGCAGATGGAGCATTGGAGGCATAAATTTCGGGCGGGGAGTATAAAAAGAGCCGAAACCGGTGGCGTCCCTGAACTTTTTACTTTCAGTTTGTTATCACGTTATCAGAATTACCTGATTCCTCGTCGGTATCGGCTCGTTCAATTAGTAGATAACAATATTTTGCAGATGGAGCATTGGTGGCATAAATTTCGGGCGGGGAGTATAAAAAGAGCCGTAACCGGTGGCGTCCCTAAACTTTTTACTTTCAGTTTGTTATCACGTTATCAGAATTACCGGATTCCTCGTCGGTATCGGCTCGTTCAATTAGTAGATAAAAATATTTTGCAGATGGAGCATTTGAGGCATACATTTCGGGCGGGGAGTATAAAAAGAGCCGAAACCGGTGGCGTCCCTGAACTTTTTACTTTCAGTTTGTTATCACGTTATCAGAATTACCGGATTCCTCGTCAATATCGGCTCGTTCAATTAGTAGATAACAATATTTTGCAGATGGAGCATTGGAGGCATAAATTTCGGACGGGGAGTATAAAAAGAGCCGAAACCGGTGGCGTCCCTGAACTTTTTACTTTCAGTTTGTTATCACGTTATCAGAATTACCGGATTCCTCGTCGGTGTCGGCTCGTTCAATTAGTAGATAAAAATATTTTGCAGATGGAGCATTGGAGGCATAAATTTCGGGCGGGGAGTAAAAAGAGCCGAAACCGGTGGCGTCCCTGAACTTTTTACTTTCAGTTTGTTATCACGATATCAGAATTACCGGATTCCTCGTCGGTATCGGCTCGTTCAATTAGTAGATAACTATATTTTGCAGATGGAGCATTGGAGGCATAAATTTCGGGCGGGGTGTATAAAAAGAGCCGAAACCGGTGGCGTCCCTGAACTTTTTACTTTCAGTTTGTTATCACGTTATCAGAATTACCGGATTCCTCGTCGGTGTCGGCTCGTTCAATTGATAGATAAAAATATTTTGCAGATGGAGCATTGGAGGCATAAATTTCGGGCGGGGAGTAAAAAGAGCCGAAACCGGTGGCGTCCCTGAACTTTTTACTTTCAGTTTGTTATCACGTTATCAGAATTACCGGATTCCTCGTCGGTATCGGCTCGTTCAATTAGTAGATAACTATATTTTGCAGATGGAGCATTGGAGGCATAAATTTCGAGCGGGGTGTATAAAAAGAGCCGAAACCGGTGGCGTCCCTGAACTTTTTTCTTTCAGTTTGTTATCACGTTATCAGAATTACCGCATTCCTCGTCGGTATCGGCTCGTTCAATTAGTAGATAAAAATATTTTGCAGATGGAGCATTGGAGGCATAAATTTCGGGCGGGGAGTATAAAAAGAGCCAAAACCGGTGGCGTCACTGAACTTTTTACTTTCAGTTTGTAATCACGTTATCAGAATCACCGGATTCCTCGTCAGTATCGGCTCGTTCAATTAGTAGATAACAATATTTTGCAGATGGAGCATTGGAGGCATAAATTACGGGCGGGGAGTAAAAAGAGCCGAAACCGGTGGCGTCCCTGAACTTTTTACTTTCAGTTTGTTATCACGTTATCAGAATTACCGGATTCCTCGTCAGTATCGGCTCGTTCAATTAGTAGATAACAATATTTTGCAGATGGAGCATTGGAGGCATAAATTTCGGGCGGGGAGTATAAAAAGAGCCGAAACCGGTGGTGTCTATAAACTTTTTACTTTCAGTTTGTTATCACGTTATCAGAATTACCTGATTCCTCGTCGGTATCGGCTCGTTCAATTAGTAGATAACAATATTTTGCAGATGGAGCATTGGAGGCATGAATTTCGGGCGGGGAGTATAAAAAGAGCCGAAACCGGTGTCGTCCCTGAACTTTTTACTTTCAGTTTGTTATCACGTTATCAGAATTACCGGATTCCTCGTCGGTATCGGCTCGTTCAATTAGTAGATAACAATATTTTGCAGATGGAGCATTGGAGGTATAAATTTCGGGCGGGGAGTATAAAAAGAGCCGAAACCGGTGGCGTCCCTGAACTTTTTACTTTCAGTTTGTTATCACGTTATCAGAATTACCGGATTCCTCGTCGGTGTCGGCTCGTTCAATTAGTAGATAAAAATATTTTGCAGATGGAGCATTGGAGGCATAAATTTCGGGCGGGGAGTAAAAAGAGCCGAAACCGGTGGCGTCCCTGAACTTTTTACTTTCAGTTTGTTATCACGATATCAGAATTACCGGATTCCTCGTCGGTATCGGCTCGTTCAATTAGTAGATAACTATATTTTGCAGATGGAGCATTGGAGGCATAAATTTCGGGCGGGGAATATAAAAAGAGCCAAAACCGGTGGCGTCACTGAACTTTTTACTTTCAGTTTGTTATCACGTTATCAGAATTACCGGATTCCTCGTCAGTATCGGCTCGTTCAATTAGTAGATAACAATATTTTGCAGATGGAGCATTGGAGGCATAAATTTCGGGCGGGGAGTATAAAAAGAGCCGAAACCGGTGGCGTCCCTGAACTTTTTACTTTCAGTTTGTTATCACGTTATCAGAATTACCGGATTCCTCGTCGGTATCGGCTCGTTCAATTAGTAGATAACAATATTTTGCAGATGGAGCATTGGAGGCATAAATTTCGGGCGGGGAGTATAAAAAGAGCCGAAACCGGTGGCGTCACTGAACTTTTTACTTTCAGTTTGTTATCACGTTATCAGAATTACCGGATTCCTCGTCAATATCGGCTCGTTCAATTAGTAGATAACAATATTTTGCAGATGGAGCATTGGAGGCATAAATTTCGGGCGGGGAGTATAAAAAGAGCCGAAACCGGTGGCGTCCCTGAACTTTTTACTTTCAGTTTGTTATCACGTTATCAGAATTACCGGATTCCTCGTCGGTGTCGGCTCGTTCAATTAGTAGATAAAAATATTTTGCACATGGAGCATTGGAGGCATAAATTTCGGGCGGGGAGTAAAAAGAGCCGAAACCGGTGGCGTCCCTGAACTTTTTACTTTCAGTTTGTTATCACGATATCAGAATTACCGGATTCCTCGTCGGTATCGGCTCGTTCAATTAGTAGATAACTATATTTTGCAGATGGAGCATTGGAGGCATAAATTTCGGGCGGGGAGTATAAAAAGAGCCGAAACCGGTGGCGTCCCTGAACTTTTTTCTTTCAGTTTGTTATCACGTTATCAGAATTACCGGATTCTTCGTCGGTATCGGCTCGTTCAATTAGTAGATAAAAATATTTTGCAGATGGAGCATTCGAGGCATACATTTCGGGCGGGGAGTATAAAAAGAGCCGAAACCGGTGGCGTCACTGAACTTTTTACTTTCAGTTTGTAATCACGTTATCAGAATCACCGGATTCCTCGTCAGTATCGGCTCGTTCAATTAGTAGATAACAATATTTTGCAGATGGAGCATTGGAGGCATAAATTTCGGGCGGGGAGTATAAAAAGAGCCGAAACCGGTGGCGTCCCTGAACTTTTTACTTTCAGTTTGTTATCACGTTATCAGAATTACCGGATTCCTCGTCAATATCGGCTCGTTCAATTAGTAGATAACAATATTTTGCAGATGGAGCATTGGAGGTATAAATTTCGGGCGGGGAGTATAAAAAGAGCCGAAACCGGTGGCGTCCCTGAACTTTTTACTTTCAGTTTGTTATCACGTTATCAGAATTACCGGATTCCTCGTCGGTGTCGGCTCGTTCAATTAGTAGATAAAAATATTTTGCAGATGGAGCATTGGAGGCATAAATTTCGGGCGGGGAGTAAAAAGAGCCGAAACCGGTGGCGTCCCTGAACTTTTTACTTTCAGTTTGTTATCACGATATCAGAATTACCGGATTCCTCGTCGGTATCGGCTCGTTCAATTAGTAGATAACAATATTTTGCAGATGGAGCATTGGAGGCATAAATTTCGGGCGGGGAATATAAAAAGAGCCAAAACCGGTGGCGTCACTGAACTTTTTACTTTCAGTTTGTTATCACGTTATCAGAATTGCCGGATTCCTCGTCAGTATCGGCTCGTTCAATTAGTAGATAACAATATTTTGCAGATGGAGCATTGGAGGCATAAATTTCGGGCGGGGAGTATAAAAAGAGCCGAAACCGGTGGCGTCCCTGAACTTTTTACTTTCAGTTTGTTATCACGTTATCAGAATTACCTGATTCCTCGTCGGTATCGGCTCGTTCAATTAGTAGATAACAATATATTGCAGATGGAGCATTGGAGGCATAAATTTCTGGCGGGAAGTATAAAAAGAGCCGACACCGGTGGCATCCCTAAACTTTTCACTTTCAGTTTGTTATCACGTTATCAGAATTACCTGATTCCTCGTCGGTATCGGCTCGTTCAATTAGTAGATAACAATATTTTGCAGATGGAGCATTGGAGGCATACATTTCGGGCGGGGTGTATAAAAAGAGCCGAAACCCGTGGCGTCCCTGAACTTTTTACTTTCAGATTGTTATCACGTTATCAGAATTACCGGATTCCTCGTCGGTATCGGCTCGTACAATTAGTAGATAAAAATATTTTGCAGATGGAGCATTGGAGGCATAAATTTCGGGCGGGGAATATAAAAAGGGCCGAAACCGGTGGCGTCCCTGAACTTTTTACTTTCAGTTTGTTATCACGTTATCAGAATTACCGGATTCCTCGTCGGTATCGGCTCGTTCAATTAGTAGATAAAAATATTTTGCAGATGGAGCATTGGAGGCATAAATTTCGGGCGGGGAGTATAAAAAGAGCCGAAACCGGTGTCGTCCCTGAACTTTTTACTTTCAGTTTGTTATCACGTTATCAGAATTACCGGCTTCCTCGTCGGTATCGGCTCGTTCAATTAGTAGATAACAATATTTTGCAGATGGAGCATTGGAGGCATAAATTGCGGGCGGGGAGTATAAAAAGAGCCGAAACCGGTGGCGTCCCTGAACTTTTTACTTTCAGTTTGTTATCACGTTATCAGAATTACCGGATTCCTCGTCAGTATCGGCTCGTTCAATTAGTAGATAACAATATTTTGCAGATGGAGCATTGGAGGCATAAATTTCGGGCGGGGAGTATAAAAAGAGCCGAAACCGGTGGCGTCCCTGAACTTTTTACTTTCAGTTTGTTATCACGTTATCAGAATTACCGGATTCCTCGTCGGTATCGGCTCGTTCAATTAGTAGATAAAAATATTTTGCAGATGGAGCATTGGAGGCATAAATTTCGGGCGGGGAGTAAAAAGAGCCGAAACCGGTGGCGTCCCTGAACTTTTTACTTTCAGTTTGTTATCACGTTATCAGAATTACCGGATTCCTCGTCGGTATCGGCTCGTTCAATTAGTAGATAAAAATATTTTGCAGATGGAGCATTGGAGCCATCAATTTCGGGCGGGGAGTGTAAAAAGAGCCGAAACCGGTGTCATCCCTGAACTTTTTACTTTCAGTTTGTTATCACGTTATCAGAATTACCGGATTCCTCGTCGGTATCGGCTCGTTCAATTAGTAGATAACAATATTTTGCAGATGGAGCATTGGAGGCATAAATTGCGGGCGGGGAGTATAAAAAGAGCCGAAACCGGTGGCGTCCCTGAACTTTTTACTTTCAGTTTGTTATCACGTTATCAGAATTACCGGATTCCTCGTCAGTATCGGCTCGTTCAATTAGTAGATAACAATATTTTGCAGATGGAGCATTGGAGGCATAAATTTCGGGCGGCGAGTATAAAAAGAGCCGAAACCGGTGGCGTCCCTGAACTTTTTACTTTCAGTTTGTTATCACGTTATCAGAATTACCGGATTCCTCGTCGGTATCGGCTCGTTCAATTAGTAGATAAAAATATTTTGCAGATGGAGCATTGGAGGCATAAATTTCGGGCGGGGAGTAAAAAGAGCCGAAACCGGTGGCGTCCCTGAACTTTTTACTTTCAGTTTGTTATCACGATATCAGAATTACCGGATTCCTCGTCAGTATCGGCTCGTTCAATTAGTAGATAACAAAATTTTGCAGATGGAGCATTGGAGGCATAAATTTCGGGCGGGGAGTATAAAAGAGCCGAAACCGGTGGCGTCCCTGAACTTTTTACTTTCAGTTTGTTATCACGTTATCAGAATTACCTGATTCCTCGTCGGTATCGGCTCGTTCAATTAGTAGATAACAATATGTTGCAGATGGAGCATTGGAGGCATAAATTTCGGGCGGGGAGTATAAAAAGAGCCGTAACCGGTGGCGTCCCTAAACTTTTCACTTTCAGTTTGTTATCACGTTATCAGAATTACCGGATTCCTCGTCGGTATCGGCTCGTTCAATTAGTAGATAAAAATATTTTGCAGATGGAGCATTAGAGGCATAAATTTCGGGCGGGGAGTAAAAAGAGCCGAAACCGGTGGCATCCCTGAACTTTTTACTTTCAGTTTGTTATCACATTATCAGAATTACCTGATTCCTCGTCGGTATCGGCTCGTTCAATTAGTAGATACCAATATTTTGCAGATGGAGCATTGGCGGCTTAAAATTTCGGACGGGAAGTATAAAAAGAGCCTAAACCGGTGTCGTCCCTGAACTTTTTACTTTCAGTTTGTTATCACGTTATCAGAATTACCGGATTCCTCGTCGGTATCGGCTCGTTCAATTAGTAGATAAAAATATTTTGCAGATGGAGCATTGGAGGCATAAATTTCGGGCGGGGAGTAAAAAGAGCCGAAACCGGTGGCGTCCCTTAACTTTTTACTTTCAGTTTGTTATCACGTTATCAGAATTACCGGATTCCTCGTCGGTATCGGCTCGTTCAATTAGTAGATAACAATATTTGGCAGATGGAGTATTGGAGACATAAATTTCGGGCGGGGAGTATAAAAAGAGCCGAACCGGTGGTGTCCCTGAACTTTTTATTTTCAGTTTGTTATCACGTTATCAGAATTACCGGATTCCTCGTCAGTATCGGCTCGTTCAATTAGTAGATAACAATATTTTGCAGATGGAGCATTGGAGGCATAAATTTCGGGCGGGGAGTATAAAAAGAGCCGAAACCCGTGGCGTCCCTGAACTTTTTACTTTCAGATTGTTATCACGTTATCAGAATTACCGGATTCCTCGTCGGTATCGGCTCGTTCAATTAGTAGATAAAAATATTTTGCAGATGGAGCATTGGAGGCATAAATTTCGGGCGGGGAGTAAAAAGAGCCGAAACCGGTGGCGTCCCTGAACTTTTTACTTTCAGTTTGTTATCACGATATCAGAATTACCGGATTCCTCGTCAGTATCGGCTCGTTCAATTAGTAGATAACAAGATTTGCAGATGGAGCATTGGTGGCATAAATTTCGGGCGGGGAGTATAAAAGAGCCGAAACCGGTGGCGTCCCTGAACTTTTTACTTTCAGTTTGTTATCACGTTATCAGAATTACCGGATTCCTCGTCAGTATCGGCTCGTTCAATTAGTAGATAACAATATTTTGCAGATGGAGCATTGGAGGCATAAATTTCGGGCGGGGAGTATAAAAAGAGCCGAAACCGGTGGCGTCCCTGAACTTTTTACTTTCAGTTTGTTATCACGTTATCAGAATTACCGGATTCCTCGTCGGTATCGGCTCGTTCAATTAGTAGATAAAAATATTTTGCAGATGGAGCATTGGAGGCATAAATTTCGGGCGGGGAGTAAAAAGAGCCGAAACCGGTGGCGTCCCTGAACTTTTTACTTTCAGTTTGTTATCACGATATCAGAATTACCGGATTCCTCGTCAGTATCGGCTCGTTCAATTAGTAGATAACAAAATTTTGCAGATGGAGCATTGGAGGCATAAATTTCGGGCGGGGAATATAAAAAGAGCCAAAACCGGTGGCGTCACTGAACTTTTTACTTTCAGTTTGTTATCACGTTATCAGAATTACCGGATTCCTCGTCGGTGTCGGCTCGTTCAATTAGTAGATAAAAATATTTTGCAGATGGAGCATTGGAGGCATAAATTTCGGGCGGGGAGTAAAAAGAGCCGAAACCGGTGGCGTCCCTGAACTTTTTACTTTCAGTTTGTTATCACGATATCAGAATTACCGGATTCCTCGTCGGTATCGGCTCGTTCAATTAGTAGATAACTATATTTTGCAGATGGAGCATTGGAGGCATAAATTTCGGGCGGGGAATATAAAAAGAGCCAAAACCGGTGGCGTCACTGAACTTTTTACTTTCAGTTTGTTATCACGTTATCAGAATTACCGGATTCCTCGTCAGTATCGGCTCGTTCAATTAGTAGATAACAATATTTTGCAGATGGAGCATTGGAGGCATAAATTTCGGGCGGGGAGTATAAAAAGAGCCGAAACCGGTGGCGTCCCTGAACTTTTTACTTTCAGTTTGTTATCACGTTATCAGAATTACCGGATTCCTCGTCGGTATCGGCTCGTTCAATTAGTAGATAACAATATTTTGCAGATGGAGCATTGGAGGTATAAATTTCGGGCGGGGAGTATAAAAAGAGCCGAAACCGGTGGCGTCACTGAACTTTTTACTTTCAGTTTGTTATCACGTTATCAGAATTACCGGATTCCTCGTCAATATGGGCTCGTTCAATTAGTAGATAACAATATTTTGCAGATGGAGCATTGGAGGCATAAATTTCGGGCGGGGAGTATAAAAAGAGCCGAAACCGGTGGCGTCCCTGAACTTTTTACTTTCAGTTTGTTATCACGTTATCAGAATTACCGGATTCCTCGTCAATATCGGCTCGTTCAATTAGTAGATAACAATATTTTGCAGATGGAGCATTGGAGGCATAAATTTCGGGCGGGGAGTATAAAAAGAGCCGAAACCGGTGGCGTCCCTGAACTTTTTACTTTCAGTTTGTTATCACGTTATCAGAATTACCGGATTCCTCGTCAGTATCGGCTCGTTCAATTAGTAGATAACAATATTTTGCAGATGGAGCATTGGAGGCATAAATTTCGGGCGGGGAGTATAAAAAGAGCCGAAACCGGTGGCGTCCCTGAACTTTTTACTTTCAGTTTGTTATCACGTTATCAGAATTACCGGATTCCTCGTCAATATGGGCTCGTTCAATTAGTAGATAACAATATTTTGCAGATGGAGCATTGGAGGCATACATTTCGGGCGGGGAGTATAAAAAGAGCCGAAACCGGTGGCTTCCCTGAACTTTTTTCTTTCAGTTTGTTATCACGTTATCAGAATTACCGGATTCCTCGTCGGTATCGGCTCGTTCAATTAGTAGATAAAAATATTTTGCAGATGGAGCATTCGAGGCATACATTTCGGGCGGGGAGTATAAAAAGAGCCAAAACCGGTGGCGTCACTGAACTTTTTACTTTCAGTTTGTAATCACGTTATCAGAATCACCGGATTCCTCGTCAGTATCGGCTCGTTCAATTAGTAGATAACAATATTTTGCAGATGGAGCATTGGAGGCATAAATTTCGGGCGGGGAGTATAAAAAGAGCCGAAACCGGTGGCGTCCCTGAACTTTTTACTTTCAGTTTGTTATCACGTTATCAGAATTACCGGATTCCTCGTCAATATCGGCTCGTTCAATTAGTAGATAACAATATTTTGCAGATGGAGCATTGGAGGCATAAATTTCGGGCGGGGAGTATAAAAAGAGCCGAAACCGGTGGCGTCCCTGAACTTTTTACTTTCAGTTTGTTATCACGTTATCAGAATTACCGGATTCCTCGTCGGTGTCGGCTCGTTCAATTAGTAGATAAAAATATTTTGCAGATGGAGCATTGGAGGCATAAATTTCGGGCGGGGAGTAAAAAGAGCCGAAACCGGTGGCGTCCCTGAACTTTTTACTTTCAGTTTGTTATCACGATATCAGAATTACCGGATTCCTCGTCGGTATCGGCTCGTTCAATTAGTAGATAACTATATTTTGCAGATGGAGCATTGGAGGCATAAATTTCGGGCGGGGAATATAAAAAGAGCCAAAACCGGTGGCGTCACTGAACTTTTTACTTTCAGTTTGTTATCACGTTATCAGAATTACCGGATTCCTCGTCAGTATCGGCTCGTTCAATTAGTAGATAACAATATTTTGCAGATGGAGCATTGGAGGCATAAATTTCGGGCGGGGAGTATAAAAAGAGCCGAAACCGGTGGCGTCCCTGAACTTTTTACTTTCAGTTTGTTATCACGTTATCAGAATTACCTGATTCCTCGTCGGTATCGGCTCGTTCAATTAGTAGATAACAATATATTGCAGATGGAGCATTGGAGGCATAAATTTCTGGCGGGGAGTATAAAAAGAGCCGACACCGGTGGCATCCCTAAACTTTTCACTTTCAGTTTGTTATCACGTTATCAGAATTACCTGATTCCTCGTCGGTATCGGCTCGTTCAATTAGTAGATAACAATATTTTGCAGATTGAGCATTGGAGGCATACATTTCGGGCGGGGTGTATAAAAAGAGCCGAAACCCGTGGCGTCCCTGAACTTTTTACTTTCAGATTGTTATCACGTTATCAGAATTACCGGATTCCTCGTCGGTATCGGCTCGTACAATTAGTAGATAAAAATATTTTGCAGATGGAGCATTGGAGGCATAAATTTCGGGCGGGGAATATAAAAAGAGCCGAAACCGGTGGCGTCCCTGAACTTTTTACTTTCAGTTTGTTATCACGTTATCAGAATTACCGGATTCCTCGTCGGTATCGGCTCGTTCAATTAGTAGATAAAAATATTTTGCAGATGGAGCATTGGAGGCATAAATTTCGGGCGGGGAGTATAAAAAGAGCCGAAACCGGTGTCGTCCCTGAACTTTTTACTTTCAGTTTGTTATCACGTTATCAGAATTACCGGCTTCCTCGTCGGTATCGGCTCGTTCAATTAGTAGATAACAGTATTTTGCAGATGGAGCATTGGAGGCATAAATTGCGGGCGGGGAGTATAAAAAGAGCCGAAACCGGTGGCGTCCCTGAACTTTTTACTTTCAGTTTGTTATCACGTTATCAGAATTACCGGATTCCTCGTCAGTATCGGCTCGTTCAATTAGTAGATAACAATATTTTGCAGATGGAGCATTGGAGGCATAAATTTCGGGCGGGGAGTATAAAAAGAGCCGAAACCGGTGGCGTCCCTGAACTTTTTACTTTCAGTTTGTTATCACGTTATCAGAATTACCGGATTCCTCGTCGGTATCGGCTCGTTCAATTAGTAGATAAAAATATTTTGCAGATGGAGCATTGGAGGCATAAATTTCGGGCGGGGAGTAAAAAGAGCCGAAACCGGTGGCGTCCCTGAACTTTTTACTTTCAGTTTGTTATCACGTTATCAGAATTACCGGATTCCTCGTCGGTATCGGCTCGTTCAATTAGTAGATAAAAATATTTTGCAGATGGAGCATTGGAGCCATCAATTTCGGGCGGGGAGTGTAAAAAGAGCCGAAACCGGTGTCATCCCTGAACTTTTTACTTTCAGTTTGTTATCACGTTATCAGAATTACCGGATTCCTCGTCGGTATCGGCTCGTTCAATTAGTAGATAACAATATTTTGCAGATGGAGCATTGGAGGCATAAATTGCGGGCGGGGAGTATAAAAAGAGCCGAAACCGGTGGCGTCCCTGAACTTTTTACTTTCAGTTTGTTATCACGTTATCAGAATTACCGGATTCCTCGTCAGTATCGGCTCGTTCAATTAGTAGATAACAATATTTTGCAGATGGAGCATTGGAGGCATAAATTTCGGGCGGGGAGTATAAAAAGAGCCGAAACCCGTGGCGTCCCTGAACTTTTTACTTTCAGATTGTTATCACGTTATCAGAATTACCGGATTCCTCGTCGGTATCGGCTCGTTCAATTAGTAGATAAAAATATTTTGCAGATGGAGCATTGGAGGCATAAATTTCGGGCGGGGAGTAAAAAGAGCCGAAACCGGTGGCGTCCCTGAACTTTTTACTTTCAGTTTGTTATCACGATATCAGAATTACCGGATTCCTCGTCAGTATCGGCTCGTTCAATTAGTAGATAACAAGATTTGCAGATGGAGCATTGGAGGCATAAATTTCGGGCGGGGAGTATAAAAGAGCCGAAACCGGTGGCGTCCCTGAACTTTTTACTTTCAGTTTGTTATCACGTTATCAGAATTACCGGATTCCTCGTCGGTATCGGCTCGTTCAATTAGTAGATAAAAATATTTTGCAGATGGAGCATTGGAGGCATAAATTTCGGGCGGGGAGTAAAAAGAGCCGAAACCGGTGGCGTCCCTGAACTTTTTACTTTCAGTTTGTTATCACGTTATCAGAATTACCGGATTCCTCGTCAGTATCGGCTCGTTCAATTAGTAGATAACAATATTTTGCAGATGGAGCATTGGAGGCATAAATTTCGGGCGTGGAGTAAAAAGAGGCGAAACCGGTGGCGTCCCTGAACTTTTTACTTTCAGTTTGTTATCACGTTATCGGAATTACCGGATTCCTCGTCAGTATCGGCTCGTTCAATTAGTAGACAAAAATATTTTGCAGATGGAGCATTGGAGGCATAAATTTCGGGCGGGGAGTAAAAAGAGCCGAAACCGGTGGCGTCCCTGAACTTTTTACTTTCAGTTTGTTATCACGATATCAGAATTACCGGATTCCTATTCAGTATCGGCTCGTTCAATTAGTAGATAACAAAATTTTGCAGATGGAGCATTGGAGGCATAAATTTCGGGCGGGGAGTATAAAAAGAGCCGAAACAGGTGGCGTCCCGGAACTTTTTACTTTCAGTTTGTTATCACGATATCAGGATTACCGGATTCCTCGTCAGTATCGGCTCGTTCAATTAGTAGATAAAAATATTTTGCAGATGGAGCATTGGAGGCATAAATTTCGGGCGGGGGCGTAAAAAGAGCCGAAACCGGTGGCGTCCCTGAACTTTTTACTTTCAGTTTGTTATCACGATATCAGAATTACCGGATTCCTCATCGGTATCGGCTCGTTCAATTAGTAGATAACTATATTTTGCAGATGGAGCATTGGAGGCATAAATTTCGAGCGGGGTGTATAAAAAGAGCCGAAACCGGTGGCGTCCCTGAACTTTTTTCTTTCAGTTTGTTATCACGTTATCAGAATTACCGGATTCCTCGTCGGTATCGGCTCGTTCAATTAGTAGATAAAAATATTTTGCAGATGGAGCATTGGAGGCATAAATTTCGGGCGGGGAGTATAAAAAGAGCCAAAACCGGTGGCGTCACTGAACTTTTTACTTTCAGAATGTAATCACGTTATCAGAATCACCGGATTCCTCGTCAGTATCGGCTCGTTCAATTAGTAGATAACAATATTTTGCAGATGGAGCATTGGAGGCATAAATTACGGGCGGGGAGTAAAAAGAGCCGAAACCGGTGGCGTCCCTGAACTTTTTACTTTCAGTATGTTATCACGTTATCAGAATTACCGGATTCCTCGTCAGTATCGGCTCGTTCAATTAGTAGATAACAATATTTTGCAGATGGAGCATTGGAGGCATAAATTTCGGGCGGGGAGTATAAAAAGAGCCGAAACCGGTGGTGTCTCTAAACTTTTTACTTTCAGTTTGTTATCACGTTATCAGAATTACCTGATTCCTCGTCGGTATCGGCTCGTTCAATTAGTAGATAACAATATTTTGCAGATGGAGCATTGGAGGCATAAATTTCGGGCGGGGAGTATAAAAAGAGCCGAAACCGGTATCGTCCCTGAACTTTTTACTTTCAGTTTGTTATCACGTTATCAGAATTACCGGATTCCTCGTCGGTATCGGCTCATTCAATTAGTAGATAACAATATTTTGCAGATGGAGCATTGGAGGTATAAATTTCGGGCGGGGAGTAAAAAGAGCCGAAACCGGTGGCGTCCCTGAACTTTTTACTTTCAGTTTGTCATCACGTTATCAGAATTACCGGATTCCTCGTCTTTATGGGCTCGTTCAATTAGTAGATAACAATATTTTGCAGATGGAGCATTGGAGGCATAAATTTCGGGCGGGGAGTATAAAAAGAGCCGAAACCGGTGGCGTCCCTGAACTTTTTACTTTCAGTTTGTTATCACGTTATCAGAATTACCGGATTCCTCGTCGGTGTCGGCTCGTTCAATTAGTAGATAAAAATATTTTGCACATGGAGCATTGGAGGCATAAATTTCGGGCGGGGAGTAAAAAGAGCCGAAACCGGTGGCGTCCCTGAACTTTTTACTTTCAGTTTGTTATCACGATATCAGAATTACCGGATTCCTCGTCGGTATCGGCTCGTTCAATTAGTAGGTAACTATATTTTGCAGATGGAGCATTGGAGGCATAAATTTCGGGCGGGGTGTATAAAAAGAGCCGAAACCGGTGGCGTCACTGAACTTTTTACTTTCAGTTTGTTATCACGTTATCAGAATCACCGGATTCCTCGTCAGTATCGGCTCGTTCAATTAGTAGATAACAATATTTTGCAGATGGAGCATTAGAGGCATACATTTCGGGCGGGGAGTATAAAAAGAGCCGAAACCGGTGGCGTCCCTGAACTTTTTACTTTCAGTTTGTTATCACGTTATCAGAATTACCGGATTCCTCGTCAATATCGGCTCGTTCAATTAGTAGATAACAATATTTTGCAGATGGAGCATTGGAGGCATAAATTTCGGACGGGGAGTATAAAAAGAGCCGAAACCGGTGGCGTCCCTGAACTTTTTACTTTCAGTTTGTTATCACGTTATCAGAATTACCGGATTCCTCGTCGGTATCGGCTCGTTCAATTAGTAGATAAAAATATTTTGCAGATGGAGCATTGGAGGCATAAATTTCGGGCGGGGAGTAAAAAGAGCCGAAACCGGTGGCGTCCCTGAACTTTTTACTTTCAGTTTGTTATCACGATATCAGAATTACCGGATTCCTCGTCGGTATCGGCTCGTTCAATTAGTAGATAACTATATTTTGCAGATGGAGCATTGGAGGCATACATTTCGGGCGGGGTGTATAAAAAGAGCCGAAACCGGTGGCGTCCCTGAACTTTTTACTTTCAGTTTGTTATCACGTTATCAGAATTACCGGATTCCTCGTCGGTGTCGGCTCGTTCAATTGATAGATAAAAATATTTTGCAGATGGCGCATTGGAGGCATAAATTTCGGGCGGGGAGTAAAAAGAGCCGAAACCGGTGGCGTCCCTGAACTTTTTACTTTCAGTTTGTTATCACGTTATCAGAATTACCGGATTCCTCGTCAGTATCGGCTCGTTCAATTAGTAGATAACAATATTTTGCAGATGGAGCATTGGAGGCATAAATTTCGGGCGGGGAGTATAAAAAGAGCCGAAACCGGTGGCGTCCCTGAACTTTTTACTTTCAGTTTGTTATCACGTTATCAGAATTACCTGATTCCTCGTCGGTATCGGCTCGTTCAATTAGTAGATAACAATATATTGCAGATGGAGCATTGGAGGCATAAATTTCTGGCGGGGAGTATAAAAAGAGCCGACACCGGTGGCATCCCTAAACTTTTCACTTTCAGTTTGTTATCACGTTATCAGAATTACCTGATTCCTCGTCGGTATCGGCTCGTTCAATTAGTAGATAACAATATTTTGCAGATGGAGCATTGGAGGCATAAATTTCGGGCGGAGAGTATAAAAAGAGCCGAAACCGGTGGCGTCCCTGAACTTTTTACTTTCAGTTTGTTATCACGTTATCAGAATTACCTGATTCCTCGTCGGTATCGGCTCGTTCAATTAGTAGATAACAATATATTGCAGATGGAGCATTGGAGGCATAAATTTCTGGCGGGGAGTATAAAAAGAGCCGACACCGGTGGCATCCCTAAACTTTTCACTTTCAGTTTGTTATCACGTTATCAGAATTACCTGATTCCTCGTCGGTATCGGCTCGTTCAATTAGTAGATAACAATATTTTGCAGATTGAGCATTGGAGGCATACATTTCGGGCGGGGTGTATAAAAAGAGCCGAAACCCGTGGCGTCCCTGAACTTTTTACTTTCAGATTGTTATCACGTTATCAGAATTACCGGATTCCTCGTCGGTATCGGCTCGTACAATTAGTAGATAAAAATATTTTGCAGATGGAGCATTGGAGGCATAAATTTCGGGCGGGGAATATAAAAAGAGCCGAAACCGGTGGCGTCCCTGAACTTTTTACTTTCAGTTTGTTATCACGTTATCAGAATTACCGGATTCCTCGTCGGTATCGGCTCGTTCAATTAGTAGATAAAAATATTTTGCAGATGGAGCATTGGAGGCATAAATTTCGGGCGGGGAGTATAAAAAGAGCCGAAACCGGTGTCGTCCCTGAACTTTTTACTTTCAGTTTGTTATCACGTTATCAGAATTACCGGCTTCCTCGTCGGTATCGGCTCGTTCAATTAGTAGATAACAATATTTTGCAGATGGAGCATTGGAGGCATAAATTGCGGGCGGGGAGTATAAAAAGAGCCGAAACCGGAGGCGTCCCTGAACTTTTTACTTTCAGTTTGTTATCACGTTATCAGAATTACCGTATTCCTCGTCAGTATCGGCTCGTTCAATTAGTAGATAACAATATTTTGCAGATGGAGCATTGGAGGCATAAATTTCGGGCGGGGAGTATAAAAAGAGCCGAAACCGGTGGCGTCCCTGAACTTTTTACTTTCAGTTTGTTATCACGTTATCAGAATTACCGGATTCCTCGTCGGTATCGGCTCGTTCAATTAGTAGATAAAAATATTTTGCAGATGGAGCATTGGAGGCATAAATTTCGGGCGGGGAGTAAAAAGAGCCGAAACCGGTGGCGTCCCTGAACTTTTTACTTTCAGTTTGTTATCACGTTATCAGAATTACCGGATTCCTCGTCGGTATCGGCTCGTTCAATTAGTAGATAAAAATATTTTGCAGATGGAGCATTGGAGCCATAAATTTCGGGCGGGGAGTTTAAAAAGAGCCGAAACCGGTGTCATCCCTGAACTTTTTACTTTCAGTTTGTTATCACGTTATCAGAATTACCGGATTCCTCGTCGGTATCGGCTCGTTCAATTAGTAGATAACAATATTTTGCAGATGGAGCATTGGAGGCATAAATTGCGGGCGGGGAGTATAAAAAGAGCCGAAACCGGTGGCGTCCCTGAACTTTTTACTTTCAGTTTGTTATCACGTTATCAGAATTACCGGATTCCTCGTCGGTATCGGCTCGTTCAATTAGTAGATAACAATATTTTGCAGATGGAGCATTGGAGGCATAAATTTCGGGCGGGGAGTATAAAAAGAGCCGAAACCGGTGGCGTCCCTGAACTTTTTACTTTCAGTTTGTTATCACGTTATCAGAATTACCGGATTCCTCGTCGGTATCGGCTCGTTCAATTAGTAGATAAAAATATTTTGCAGATGGAGCATTGGAGGCATAAATTTCGGGCGGGGAGTAAAAAGAGCCGAAACCGGTGGCGTCCCTGAACTTTTTACTTTCAGTTTGTTATCACGATATCAGAATTACCGGATTCCTCGTCAGTATCGGCTCGTTCAATTAGTAGATAACAAAATTTTGCAGATGGAGCATTGGAGGCATAAATTTCGGGCGGGGAGTATAAAAGAGCCGAAACCGGTGGCGTCCCTGAACTTTTTACTTTCAGTTTGTTATCACGTTATCAGAATTACCTGATTCCTCGTCGGTATCGGCTCGTTCAATTAGTAGATAACAATATGTTGCAGATGGAGCATTGGAGGCATAAATTTCGGGCGGGGAGTATAAAAAGAGCCGTAACCGGTGGCGTCCCTAAACTGTTCACTTTCAGTTTGTTATCACGTTATCAGAATTACCGGATTCCTCGTCGGTATCGGCTCGTTCAATTAGTAGATAAAAATATTTTGCAGATGGAGCATTAGAGGCATAAATTTCGGGCGGGGAGTAAAAAGAGCCGAAACCGGTGGCATCCCTGAACTTTTTACTTTCAGTTTGTTATCACATTATCAGAATTACCTGATTCCTCGTCGGTATCGGCTCGTTCAATTAGTAGATACCAATATTTTGCAGATGGAGCATTGGCGGCTTAAAATTTCGGACGGGAAGTATAAAAAGATCCTAAACCGGTGTCGTCCCTGAACTTTTTACTTTCAGTTTGTTATCACGTTATCAGAATTACCGGATTCCTCGTCGGTATCGGCTCGTTCAATTAGTAGATAAAAATATTTTGCAGATGGAGCATTGGAGGCATAAATTTCGGGCGGGGAGTAAAAAGAGCCGAAACCGGTGGCGTCCCTTAACTTTTTACTTTCAGTTTGTTATCACGTTATCAGAATTACCGGATTCCTCGTCGGTATCGGCTCGTTCAATTAGTAGATAACAATATTTGGCAGATGGAGTATTGGAGGCATAAATTTCGGGCGGGGAGTATAAAAAGAGCCGAACCGGTGGTGTCCCTGAACTTTTTATTTTCAGTTTGTTATCACGTTATCAGAATTACCGGATTCCTCGTCAGTATCGGCTCGTTCAATTAGTAGATAACAATATTTTGCAGATGGAGCATTGGAGGCATAAATTTCGGGCGGGGAGTATAAAAAGAGCCGAAACCCGTGGCGTCCCTGAACTTTTTACTTTCAGATTGTTATCACGTTATCAGAATTACCGGATTCCTCGTCGGTATCGGCTCGTTCAATTAGTAGATAAAAATATTTTGCAGATGGAGCATTGGAGGCATAAATTTCGGGCGGGGAGTAAAAAGAGCCGAAACCGGTGGCGTCCCTGAACTTTTTACTTTCAGTTTGTTATCACGATATCAGAATTACCGGATTCCTCGTCAGTATCGGCTCGTTCAATTAGTAGATAACAAGATTTGCAGATGGAGCATTGGAAGCATAAATTTCGGGCGGGGAGTATAAAAGAGCCGAAACCGGTGGCGTCCCTTAACTTTTTACTTTCAGATTGTTATCACGTTATCAGAATTACCGGATTCCTCGTCGGTATCGGCTCGTTCAATTAGTAGATAAAAATATTTTGCAGATGGAGCATTGGAGGCATAAATTTCGGGCGGGGAGTAAAAAGAGCCGAAACCGGTGGCGTCCCTGAACTTTTTACTTTCAGTTTGTTATCACGATATCAGAATTACCGGATTCCTCGTCAGTATCGGCTCGTTCAATTAGTAGATAACAAAATTTTGCAGATGGAGCATTGGAGGCATAAATTTCGGGCGGGGAGTATAAAAGAGCCGAAACCGGTGGCGTCCCTGAACTTTTTACTTTCAGTTTGTTATCACGTTATCAGAATTACATGATTCCTCGTCGGTATCGGCTAGTTCAATTAGTAGATAACAATATGTTGCAGATGGAGCATTGGAGGCATAAATTTCGGGCGGGGAGTATAAAAAGAGCCGTAACCGGTGGCGTCCCTAAACTTTTCACTTTCAGTTTGTTATCACGTTATCAGAATTACCGGATTCCTCGTCGGTATCGGCTCGTTCAATTAGTAGATAAAAATATTTTGCAGATGGAGCATTAGAGGCATAAATTTCGGGCGGGGAGTAAAAAGAGCCGAAACCGGTGGCATCCCTGAACTTTTTACTTTCAGTTTGTTATCACATTATCAGAATTACCTGATTCCTCGTCGGTATCGGCTCGTTCAATTAGTAGATACCAATATTTTGCAGATGGAGCATTGGAGGCATAAATTTCGGGCGGGGTGTATAAAAAGAGCCGAAACCGGTGGCGTCCCTGAACTTTTTTCTTTCAGTTTGTTATCACGTTATCAGAATTACCGGATTCCTCCTCGGTATCGGCTCGTTCAATTAGTAGATAAAAATATTTTGCAGATGGAGCATTGGAGGCATAAATTTCGGGCAGGGAGTATAAAAAGAGCCAAAACCGGTGGCGTCACTGAACTTTTTACTTTCAGTTTGTAATCACGTTATCAGAATCACCGGATTCCTCGTCAGTATCGGCTCGTTCAATTAGTAGATAACAATATTTTGCATATGGAGCATTGGAGGCATAAATTTCGGGCGGGGAGTATAAAAAGAGCCGAAACCGGTGGTGTCCCTGAACTTTTTACTTTCAGTTTGTTATCACGTTATCAGAATTACCTGATTCCTCGTCAGTATCGGCTCGTTCAATTAGTAGATAACAATACTTTGCAGATGGAGCATCGGAGGCATACATTTCGGGCGGGGAGTATAAAAAGAGCCGAAACCGGTGGCGTCCCTGAACTTTTTACTTTCAGTTTGTTATCACGTTATCAGAATTACCTGATTCCTCGTCGGTATCGGCTCGTTCAATTAGTAGATAACAATATGTTGCAGATGGAGCATTGGAGGCATAAATTTCGGGCGGGGAGTATAAAAAGAGCCGAAACCGGTGGCGTCCCTAAACTTTTCACTTTCAGTTTGTTATCACGTTATCAGAATTACCGGATTCCTCGTCGGTATCGGCTCGTTCAATTAGTAGATAACAATATTTTGCAGATGGAGCATTGGAGGAATAAATTTCGGGCGGGGAGTAAAAAGAGCCGAAGCCGGTGGCGTCCCGATCTTTGTACTTTCAGTTTGTTATCACGTTATCAGAATTACCGGATTCCTCGTCAGTATCGGCTCGTTCAATTAGTAGATAACAATAATTTGCAGATGGTGCATTGGAGGCATAAATTTCGGGCGGGGTGTATAAAAAGAGCCGAAACCGGTGGCGTCCCCGAACTTTTTTCTTTCAGTTAGTATCACGTTATCAGAATTACCAGATTCCTCGTCGGTATCGGCTCGTTCAATTAGTAGATAACAATATTTTGCAAATGGAGCATTGGAGGCATAAATTGCGGGCGGGGAGTATAAAAAGAGCCGAAACCGGTGGCGTCCCTGAACTTTTTACTTTCAGTTTGTTATCACGTTATCAGAATTACCGGATTCCTCGTCAGTATCGGCTCGTTCAATTAGTAGATAACAATATATTGCAGATGGAGCATTGGAGGCATACATTTCTGGCGGGGAGTATAAAAAGAGCCGACACCGGTGGCGTCCCTAAACTTTTCACTTTCAGTTTGTTATCACATTATCAGAATTACCTGATTCCTCGTCGGTATCGGCTCGTTCAATTAGTGGATAACAATATTTTGCAGATGGAGCATTGGAGGCATACATTTCGGGCGGGGTGTATAAAAAGAGCCGAAACCGGTGGCGTCCCTGAACTTTTTACTTTCAGTTTGTTATCACATTATCAGAATTACCTGATTCCTCGTCGGTATCGGCTCGTTCAATTAGTAGATACCAATATTTTGCAGATGGAGCGTTGGCGGCTTAAAATTTCGGACGGGAAGTATAAAAAGAGCCTAAACCGGTGTCGTCCCTGAACTTTTTACTTTCAGTTTGTTATCACGTTATCAGAATTACCGGATTCCTCGTCGGTATCGGCTCGTTCAATTAGTAGATAAAAATATTTTGCAGATGGAGCATTGGAGGCATAAATTTCGGGCGGGGAGTAAAAAGAGCCGAAACCGGTGGCGTCCCTTAACTTTTTACTTTCAGTTTGTTATCACGTTATCAGAATTACCGGATTCCTCGTCGGTATCGGCTCGTTCAATTAGTAGATAACAATATTTGGCAGATGGAGTATTGGAGGCATAAATTTCGGGCGGGGAGTATAAAAAGAGCCGAACCGGTGGTGTCCCTGAACTTTTTATTTTCAGTTTGTTATCACGTTATCAGAATTACCGGATTCCTCGTCAGTATCGGCTCGTTCAATTAGTAGATAACAATATTTTGCAGATGGAGCATTGGAGGCATAAATTTCGGGCGGGGAATATAAAAAGAGCCGAAACCCGTGGCGTCCCTGAACTTTTTACTTTCAGATTGTTATCACGTTATCAGAATTACCGGATTCCTCGTCGGTATCGGCTCGTTCAATTAGTAGATAAAAATATTTTGCAGATGGAGCATTGGAGGCATAAATTTCGGGCGGGGAGTAAAAAGAGCCGAAACCGGTGGCGTCCCTGAACTTTTTACTTTCAGTTTGTTATCACGATATCAGAATTACCGGATTCCTCGTCAGTATCGGCTCGTTCAATTAGTAGATAACAAAATTTTGCAGATGGAGCATTGGAGGCATAAATTTCGGGCGGGGAGTATAAAAGAGCCGAAACCGGTGGCGTCCCTGAACTTTTTACTTTCCGTTTGTTATCACGTTATCAGAATTACCTGATTCCTCGTCGGTATCGGCTCGTTCAATTAGTAGATAACAATATGTTGCAGATGGAGCATTGGAGGCATAAATTTCGGGCGGGGAGTATAAAAAGAGCCGAAACCGGTGGTGTCTCTAAACTTTTTACTTTCAGTTTGTTATCACGTTATCAGAATTACCTGATTCCTCGTCGGTATCGGCTCGTTCAATTAGTAGATAACAATATTTTGCAGATGGAGCATTGGAGGCATGAATTTCGAGCGGGGAGTATAAAAAGAGCCGAAACCGGTGTCGTCCCTGAACTTTTTACTTTCAGTTTGTTATCACGTTATCAGAATTACCGGATTCCTCGTCGGTATCAGCTCGTTCAATTAGTAGATAAAAATATTTTGCAGTTGGAGCATTGGAGGCATAAATTTCGGGCGGGGAGTAAAAAGAGCCGAAACCGGCGGCGTCCCTGATTTTTTTACTTTCAGTTTGTTATCACGTTATCAGAATTACCGGATTCCTCGTCAGTATCGGCTCGTTCAATTAGTAGATAACAATATTTTGCAGATGGAGCATTGGAGGCATACATTTCGGACGGGGAGTATAAAAAGAGCCGAAACCGGTGGCGTCTCTGAACTTTTTACTTTCAGTTTGTTATCAGGTTATCAGAATTACCGGATTCCTCGTCGGTATCGGCTCGTTCAAGTAGTAGATAAAAATATTTTGCAGTTGGAGCATTGGAGGCATAAATTTCGGGCGGGGAGTAAAAAGAGCCGAAACCGGTGGCGTCCCTGATCTTTTTACTTTCAGTTTGTTATCACGTTATCAGAATTACGGGATTCCTCGTCAGTATCGGCTCGTTCAAATAGTAGATAACAATATTTTGCAGATGGAGCATTGGAGGCATAAATTTCGGGCGGGGAGTATAAAAAGAGCCGAAACCGGTGGCGTCCCTGAACTTTTTACTTTCAGTTTGTTATCACGTTATCAGAATTACCGGATTCCTCGTCGGTATCGGCTCGTTCAATTAGTAGATAAAAATATTATGCAGATGGAGCATTGGAGGCATAAATTTCGGGCGGGGAGTAAAATGAGCCGAAACCGGTGGCGTCCCTTAACTTTTTACTTTCAGTTTGTTATCACGTTATCAGAATTACCGGATTCCTCGTCGGTATCGGCTCGTTTAATTAGTAGATAACAATATTTTGCAGATGGAGCATTAGAGGCATAAATTTCGGGCGGAGAGTATAAAAAGAGCCGAAACCGGTGGCGTCCCTGAACTTTTTACTTTCAGTTTGTTATCACGTTATCAGAATTACCGGATTCCTCGTCGGTATCGGCTCGTTCAAGTAGTAGATAAAAATATTTTGCAGTTGGAACATTGGAGGCATAAATTTCGGGCGGGGAGTAAAAAGAGCCGAAACCGGTGGCGTCCCTGAACTTTTTACTTTCAGTTTGTTATCACGTTATCAGAATTTCCGGATTCCTCGTCGGTATCGGCTCGTTCAATTAGTAGATAACAATATTTTGCAGATGGAGCATTGGAGGCATAAATTTCGGGCGGGGAGTATAAAAAGAGCCGAAACCGGTGGCGTCCCTGAACTTTTTACTTTCAGTTTGTTATCACATTATCAGAATTACCTGATTCCTCGTCGGTATCGGCTCGTTCAATTAGTAGATACCAATATTTTGCAGATGGAGCATTGGCGGCTTAAAATTTCGGACGGGAAGTATAAAAAGAGCCTAAACCGGTGTCGTCCCTGAACTTTTTACTTTCAGTTTGTTATCACGTTATCAGAATTACCGGATTCCTCGTCGGTATCGGCTCGTTCAATTAGTAGATAAAAATATTTTGCAGATGGAGCATTGGAGGCATAAATTTCGGGCGGGGAGTAAAAAGAGCCGAAACCGGTGGCGTCCCTGAACTTTTTACTTTCAGTTTGTTATCACGATATCAGAATTACCGGATTCCTCGTCAGTATCGGCTCGTTCAATTAGTAGATTACAAAATTTTGCAGATGGAGCATTGGAGGCATAAATTTCGGGCGGGGAGTATAAAAGAGCCGAAACCGGTGGCGTCCCTGAACTTTTTACTTTCCGTTTGTTATCACGTTATCAGAATTACCTGATTCCTCGTCGGTATCGGCTCGTTCAATTAGTAGATAACAATATGTTGCAGATGGAGCATTGGAGGCATAAATTTCGGGCGGGGAGTATAAAAAGAGCCGAAACCGGTGGTGTCTCTAAACTTTTTACTTTCAGTTTGTTATCACGTTATCAGAATTACCTGATTCCTCGTCGGTATCGGCTCGTTCAATTAGTAGATAACAATATTTTGCAGATGGAGCATTGGAGGCATGAATTTCGAGCGGGGAGTATAAAAAGAGCCGAAACCGGTGTCGTCCCTGAACTTTTTACTTTCAGTTTGTTATCACGTTATCAGAATTACCGGATTCCTCGTCGGTATCGGCTCGTTCAATTAGTAGATAAAAATATTTTGCAGTTGGAGCATTGGAGGCATAAATTTCGGGCGGGGAGTAAAAAGAGCCGAAACCGGCGGCGTCCCTGATTTTTTTACTTTCAGTTTGTTATCACGTTATCAGAATTACCGGATTCCTCGTCAGTATCGGCTCGTTCAATTAGTAGATAACAATATTTTGCAGATGGAGCATTGGAGGCATAAATTTCGGGCGGGGAGTATAAAAAGAGCCGTAACCGGTGG
Source organism: Ichneumon xanthorius (assembly GCA_917499995.1). Classification (NCBI taxonomy): domain Eukaryota; kingdom Metazoa; phylum Arthropoda; class Insecta; order Hymenoptera; family Ichneumonidae; genus Ichneumon; species Ichneumon xanthorius. The sequence continues at coordinate 129,527 of CAKJTD010000085.1, read as the reverse complement.
CGTCCCTAAACTTTTCACTTTCAGTTTGTTATCACGTTATCAGAATTACCGGATTCCTCGTCGGTATCGGCTCGTTCAATTAGTAGATAAAAATATTTTGCAGATGGAGCATTAGAGGCATAAATTTCGGGCGGGGAGTAAAAAGAGCCGAAACCGGTGGCATCCCTGAACTTTTTACTTTCAGTTTGTTATCACATTATCAGAATTACCTGATTCCTCGTCGGTATCGGCTCGTTCAATTAGTAGATACCAATATTTTGCAGATGGAGCATTGGAGGCATAAATTTCGGGCGGGGTGTATAAAAAGAGCCGAAACCGGTGGCGTCCCTGAACTTTTTTCTTTCAGTTTGTTATCACGTTATCAGAATTACCGGATTCCTCGTCGGTATCGGCTCGTTCAATTAGTAGATAAAAATATTTTGCAGATGGAGCATTGGAGGCATAAATTTCGGGCAGGGAGTATAAAAAGAGCCAAAACCGGTGGCGTCACTGAACTTTTTACTTTCAGTTTGTAATCACGTTATCAGAATCACCGGATTCCTCGTCAGTATCGGCTCGTTCAATTAGTAGATAACAATATTTTGCAGATGGAGCATTGGAGGCATAAATTTCGGGCGGGGAGTATAAAAAGAGCCGAAACCGGTGGTGTCCCTGAACTTTTTACTTTCAGTTTGTTATCACGTTATCAGAATTACCTGATTCCTCGTCAGTATCGGCTCGTTCAATTAGTAGATAACAATACTTTGCAGATGGAGCATCGGAGGCATAAATTTCGGGCGGGGAGTATAAAAAGAGCCGAAACCGGTGGCGTCCCTGAACTTTTTACTTTCAGTTTGTTATCACGTTATCAGAATTACCTGATTCCTCGTCGGTATCGGCTCGTTCAATTAGTAGATAACAATATGTTGCAGATGGAGCATTGGAGGCATAAATTGCGGGCGGGGAGTATAAAAAGAGCCGAAACCGGTGGCGTCCCTGAACTTTTTACTTTCAGTTTGTTATCACATTATCAGAATTACCTGATTCCTCGTCGGTATCGGCTCGTTCAATTAGTAGATACCAATATTTTGCAGATGGAGCATTGGAGGCATAAATTTCGGGCGGGGTGTATAAAAAGAGCCGAAACCGGTGGCGTCCCTGAACTTTTTTCTTTCAGTTTGTTATCACGTTATCAGAATTACCGGATTCCTCGTCGGTATCGGCTCGTTCAATTAGTAGATAAAAATATTTTGCAGATGGAGCATTGGAGGCATAAATTTCGGGCAGGGAGTATAAAAAGAGCCAAAACCGGTGGCGTCACTGAACTTTTTACTTTCAGTTTGTAATCACGTTATCAGAATCACCGGATTCCTCGTCAGTATCGGCTCGTTCAATTAGTAGATAACAATATTTTGCAGATGGAGCATTGGAGGCATAAATTTCGGGCGGGGAGTATAAAAAGAGCCGAAACCGGTGGTGTCCCTGAACTTTTTACTTTCAGTTTGTTATCACGTTATCAGAATTACCGGATTCCTCGTCAGTATCGGCTCGTTCAATTAGTAGATAACAATACTTTGCAGATGGAGCATCGGAGGCATACATTTCGGGCGGGGAGTATAAAAAGAGCCGAAACCGGTGGCGTCCCTGAACTTTTTACTTTCAGTTTGTTATCACGTTATCAGAATTACCTGATTCCTCGTCGGTATCGGCTCGTTCAATTAGTAGATAACAATATTTTGCAGATGGAGCATTGGAGGCATACATTTCGGGCGGGGTGTATAAAAAGAGCCGAAACCGGTGGCGTCCCTGAACTTTTTACTTTCAGATTGTTATCACGTTATCAGAATTACCGGATTCCTCGTCGGTATCGGCTCGTTCAATTAGTAGATAAAAATATTTTGCAGATGGAGCATTGGAGGCATAAATTTCGGGCGGGGAGTATAAAAAGAGCCGAAACCGGTGGCGTCCCTGAACTTTTTACTTTCAGTTTGTTATCACGTTATCAGAATTACCGGATTCCTCGTCGGTATCGGCTCGTTCAATTAGTAGATAAAAATATTTTGCAGATGGAGCATTGGAGCCATAAATTTCGGGCGGGGAGTGTAAAAAGAGCCGAAACCGGTGTCATCCCTGAACTTTTTACTTTCAGTTTGTTATCACGTTATCAGAATTACCGGATTCCTCGTCGGTATCGGCTCGTTCAATTAGTAGATAACAATATTTTGCAGATGGAGCATTGGAGGCATAAATTGCGGGCGGGGAGTATAAAAAGAGCCGAAACCGGTGGCGTCCCTGAACTTTTTACTTTCTGTTTGTTATCACGTTATCAGAATTACCGGATTCCTCGTCAGTATCGGCTCGTTCAATTAGTAGATAACAATATTTTGCAGATGGAGCATTGGAGGCATAAATTTCGGGCGGGGAGTATAAAAAGAGCCGAAACCGGTGGCGTCCCTGAACTTTTTACTTTCAGTTTGTTATCACGTTATCAGAATTACCGGATTCCTCGTCGGTATCGGCTCGTTCAATTAGTAGATAAAAATATTTTGCAGATGGAGCATTGGAGGCATAAATTTCGGGCGGGGAGTAAAAAGAGCCGAAACCGGTGGCGTCCCTGAACTTTTTACTTTCAGTTTGTTATCACGATATCAGAATTACCGGATTCCTCGTCAGTATCGGCTCGTTCAATTAGTAGATAACAAAATTTTGCAGATGGAGCATTGGAGGCATAAATTTCGGGCGGGGAGTATAAAAGAGCCGAAACCGGTGGCGTCCCTGAACTTTTTACTTTCAGTTTGTTATCACGTTATCAGAATTACCTGATTCCTCGTCGGTATCGGCTCGTTCAATTAGTAGATAACAATATGTTGCAGATGGAGCATTGGAGGCATAAATTTCGGGCGGGGAGTATAAAAAGAGCCGTAACCGGTGGCGTCCCTAAACTTTTCACTTTCAGTTTGTTATCACGTTATCAGAATTACCGGATTCCTCGTCGGTATCGGCTCGTTCAATTAGTAGATAAAAATATTTTGCAGATGGAGCATTAGAGGCATAAATTTCGGGCGGGGAGTAAAAAGAGCCGAAACCGGTGGCATCCCTGAACTTTTTACTTTCAGTTTGTTATCACATTATCAGAATTACCTGATTCCTCGTCGGTATCGGCTCGTTCAATTAGTAGATACCAATATTTTGCAGATGGAGCATTGGCGGCTTAAAATTTCGGACGGGAAGTATAAAAAGAGCCTAAACCGGTGTCGTCCCTGAACTTTTTACTTTCAGTTTGTTATCACGTTATCAGAATTACCGGATTCCTCGTCGGTATCGGCTCGTTCAATTAGTAGATAAAAATATTTTGCAGATGGAGCATTGGAGGCATAAATTTCGGGCGGGGAGTAAAAAGAGCCGAAACCGGTGGCGTCTCTTAACTTTTTACTTTCAGTTTGTTATCACGTTATCAGAATTACCGGATTCCTCGTCGGTATCGGCTCGTTCAATTAGTAGATAACAATATTTGGCAGATGGAGTATTGGAGGCATAAATTTCGGGCGGGGAGTATAAAAAGAGCCGAACCGGTGGTGTCCCTGAACTTTTTATTTTCAGTTTGTTATCACGTTATCAGAATTACCGGATTCCTCGTCAGTATCGGCTCGTTCAATTAGTAGATAACAATATTTTGTAGATGGAGCATTAGAGGCATAAATTTCGGGCGGAGAGTATAAAAAGAGCCGAAACCGGTGGCGTCCCTGAACTTTTTACTTTCAGTTTGTTATCACGTTATCAGAATTACCGGATTCCTCGTCGGTATCGGCTCGTTCAAGTAGTAGATAAAAATATTTTGCAGTTGGAGCATTGGAGGCATAAATTTCGGGCGGGGAGTAAAAAGAGCCGAAACCGGTGGCGTCCCTGAACTTTTTACTTTCAGTTTGTTATCACGTTATCAGAATTTCCGGATTCCTCGTCGGTATCGGCTCGTTCAATTAGTAGATAACAATATTTTGCAGATGGAGCATTGGAGGCATAAATTTCGGACGGGGAGTATAAAAGAGCCGAAACCGGTGGCGTCCCTGAACTTTTTACTTTCAGTTTGTTATCACGTTATCAGAATTACCTGATTCCTCGTCGGTATCGGCTCGTTCAATTAGTAGATAACAATATTTTGCAGATGGAGCATTGGAGGCATACATTTCGGGCGGGGTGTATAAAAAGAGCCGAAACCGGTGGCGTCCCTGAACTTTTTACTTTCAGATTGTTATCACGTTATCAGAATTACCGGATTCCTCGTCGGTATCGGCTCGTTCAATTAGTAGATAAAAATATTTTGCAGATGGAGCATAGGAGGCATAAATTTCGGGCGGGGAGTAAAAAGAGCCGAAACCGGTGGCGTCCCTGAACTTTTTACTTTCAGTTTGTTATCACGTTATCAGAATTTCCGGATTCCTCGTCGGTATCGGCTCGTTCAATTAGTAGATAACAATATTTTGCAGATGGAGTATTGGAGGCATAAATTTCGGGCGGGGAGTATAAAAGAGCCGAAACCGGTGGCGTCCCTGAACTTTTTACTTTCAGTTTGTTATCACGTTATCAGAATTACCTGATTCCTCGTCGGTATCGGCTCGTTCAATTAGTAGATAACAATATTTTGCAGATGGAGCATTGGAGGCATAAATTTCGGGCGGGGAGTATAAAAAGAGCCGAAACCGGTGGCGTCCCTGAACTTTTTACTTTCAGTTTGTTATCACGTTATCAGAATTACCGGATTCCTCGTCGGTATCGGCTCGTTCAATTAGTAGATAAAAATATTTTGCAGATGGAGCATTGGAGGCATAAACTTCGGGCGGGGAGTAAAAAGAGCCGAAACCGGTGGCGTCCCTGAACTTTTTACTTTCAGTTTGTTATCACGATATCAGAATTACCGGATTCCTCGTCAGTATCGGCTCGTTCAATTAGTAGATAACAAAATTTTGCAGATGGAGCATTGGAGGCATAAATTTCGGGCGGGGAGTATAAAAGAGCCGAAACCGGTGGCGTCCCTGAACTTTTTACTTTCAGTTTGTTATCACGTTATCAGAATTTCCGGATTCCTCGTCGGTATCGGCTCGTTCAATTAGTAGATAACAATATTTTGCAGATGGAGCATTGGAGGCATACATTTCGGGCGGGGAGTATAAAAGAGCCGAAACCGGTGGCGTCCCTGAACTTTTTACTTTCAGTTTGTTATCACGTTATCAGAATTACCTGATTCCTCGTCGGTATCGGCTCGTTCAATTAGTAGATAACAATATTTTGCAGATGGAGCATTGGAGGCATAAATTTCGGGCGGGGTGTATAAAAAGAGCCGAAACCGGTGGCGTCCCCGAACTTTTTACTTTCAGATTGTTCTCACGTTATCAGAATTACCGGATTCCTCGTCGGTATCGGCTCGTTCAATTAGTAGATAAAAATATTTTGCAGATGGAGCATTGGAGGCATAAATTTCGGGCGGGGAGTAAAAAGAGCCGAAACCGGTGGCGTTCCTGAACTTTTTACTTTCAGTTTGTTATCACGTTATCAGAATTTCCGGATTCCTCGTCGGTATCGGCTCGTTCAATTAGTAGATAACAATATTTTGCAGATGGAGCATTGGAGGCATAAATTTCGGGCGGGGAGTATAAAAGAGCCGAAACCGGTGGCGTCCCTGAACTTTTTACTTTCAGTTTGTTATCACGTTATCAGAATTACCTGATTCCTCGTCGGTATCGGCTCGTTCAATTAGTAGATAACAATATTTTGCAGATGGAGCATTGGAGGCATAAATTTCGGGCGGGGAGTATAAAAAGAGCCGAAACCGGTGGCGTCCCTGAACTTTTTACTTTCAGTTTGTTATCACGTTATCAGAATTTCCGGATTCCTCGTCGGTATCGGCTCGTTCAATTAGTAGATAACAATATTTTGCAGATGGAGCATTGGAGGCATAAATTTCGGGCGGGGAGTATAAAAGAGCCGAAACCGGTGGCGTCCCTGAACTTTTTACTTTCAGTTTGTTATCACGTTATCAGAATTACCGGATTCCTCGTCGGTATCGGCTCGTTCAATTAGTAGATAAAAATATTTTGCAGATGGAGCATTGGAGGCATAAATTTCGGGCGGGGAGTAAAAAGAGCCGAAACCGGTGGCGTCTCTTAACTTTTTACTTTCAGTTTGTTATCACGTTATCAGAATTACCGGATTCCTCGTCGGTATCGGCTCGTTCAATTAGTAGATAACAATATTTGGCAGATGGAGTATTGGAGGCATAAATTTCGGGCGGGGAGTATAAAAAGAGCCGAACCGGTGGTGTCCCTGAACTTTTTATTTTCAGTTTGTTATCACGTTATCAGAATTACCGGATTCCTCGTCAGTATCGGCTCGTTCAATTAGTAGATAACAATATTTTGCAGATGGAGCATTAGAGGCATAAATTTCGGGCGGAGAGTATAAAAAGAGCCGAAACCGGTGGCGTCCCTGAACTTTTTACTTTCAGTTTGTTATCACGTTATCAGAATTACCGGATTCCTCGTCGGTATCGGCTCGTTCAAGTAGTAGATAAAAATATTTTGCAGTTGGAGCATTGGAGGCATAAATTTCGGGCGGGGAGTAAAAAGAGCCGAAACCGGTGGCGTCCCTGAACTTTTTACTTTCAGTTTGTTATCACGTTATCAGAATTTCCGGATTCCTCGTCGGTATCGGCTCGTTCAATTAGTAGATAACAATATTTTGCAGATGGAGCATTGGAGGCATAAATTTCGGGCGGGGAGTATAAAAGAGCCGAAACCGGTGGCGTCCCTGAACTTTTTACTTTCAGTTTGTTATCACGTTATCAGAATTACCTGATTCCTCGTCGGTATCGGCTCGTTCAATTAGTAGATAACAATATTTTGCAGATGGAGCATTGGAGGCATACATTTCGGGCGGGGTGTATAAAAAGAGCCGAAACCGGTGGCGTCCCTGAACTTTTTACTTTCAGATTGTTATCACGTTATCAGAATTACCGGATTCCTCGTCGGTATCGGCTCGTTCAATTAGTAGATAAAAATATTTTGCAGATGGAGCATTGGAGGCATAAATTTCGGGCGGGGAGTAAAAAGAGCCGAAACCGGTGGCGTCCCTGAACTTTTTACTTTCAGTTTGTTATCACGTTATCAGAATTTCCGGATTCCTCGTCGGTATCGGCTCGTTCAATTAGTAGATAACAATATTTTGCAGATGGAGCATTGGAGGCATAAATTTCGGGCGGGGAGTATAAAAGAGCCGAAACCGGTGGCGTCCCTGAACTTTTTACTTTCAGTTTGTTATCACGTTATCAGAATTACCTGATTCCTCGTCGGTATCGGCTCGTTCAATTAGTAGATAATAATATTTTGCAGATGGAGCATTGGAGGCATAAATTTCGGGCGGGGAGTATAAAAAGAGCCGAAACCGGTGGCGTCCCTGAACTTTTTACTTTCAGTTTGTTATCACGTTATCAGAATTACCGGATTCCTCGTCGGTATCGGCTCGTTCAATTAGTAGATAAAAATATTTTGCAGATGGAGCATTGGAGGCATAAACTTCGGGCGGGGAGTAAAAAGAGCCGAAACCGGTGGCGTCCCTGAACTTTTTACTTTCAGTTTGTTATCACGATATCAGAATTACCGGATTCCTCGTCAGTATCGGCTCGTTCAATTAGTAGATAACAAAATTTTGCAGATGGAGCATTGGAGGCATAAATTTCGGGAGGGGAGTATAAAAGAGCCGAAACCGGTGGCGTCCCTGAAGTTTTTACTTTCAGTTTGTTATCACGTTATCAGAATTTCCGGATTCCTCGTCGGTATCGGCTCGTTCAATTAGTAGATAACAATATTTTGCAGATGGAGCATTGGAGGCATACATTTCGGGCGGGGAGTATAAAAGAGCCGAAACCGGTGGCGTCCCTGAACTTTTTACTTTCAGTTTGTTATCACGTTATCAGAATTACCTGATTCCTCGTCGGTATCGGCTCGTTCAATTAGTAGATAACAATATTTTGCAGATGGAGCATTGGAGGCATAAATTTCGGGCGGGGTGTATAAAAAGAGCCGAAACCGGTGGCGTCCCTGAACTTTTTACTTTCAGATTGTTATCACGTTATCAGAATTACCGGATTCCTCGTCGGTATCGGCTCGTTCAATTAGTAGATAAAAATATTTTGCAGATGGAGCATTGGAGGCATAAATTTCGGGCGGGGAGTAAAAAGAGCCGAAACCGGTGGCGTTCCTGAACTTTTTACTTTCAGTTTGTTATCACGTTATCAGAATTTCCGGATTCCTCGTCGGTATCGGCTCGTTCAATTAGTAGATAACAATATTTTGCAGATGGAGCATTGGAGGCATAAATTTCGGGCGGGGAGTATAAAAGAGCCGAAACCGGTGGCGTCCCTGAACTTTTTACTTTCAGTTTGTTATCACGTTATCAGAATTACCTGATTCCTCGTCGGTATCGGCTCGTTCAATTAGTAGATAACAATATTTTGCAGATGGAGCATTGGAGGCATAAATTTCGGGCGGGGAGTATAAAAAGAGCCGAAACCGGTGGCGTCCCTGAACTTTTTACTTTCAGTTTGTTATCACGTTATCAGAATTACCTGATTCCTCGTCGGTATCGGCTCGTTCAATTAGTAGATAAAAATATTTTGCAGATGGAGCATTGGAGGCATAAATTTCGGGCGGGGAGTAAAAAGAGCCGAAACCGGTGGCGTCCCTGAACTTTTTACTTTCAGTTTGTTATCACGATATCAGAATTACCGGATTCCTCGTCCGTATCGGCTCGTTCAATTAGTAGATAACAAAATTTTGCAGATGGAGCATTGGAGGCATAAATTTCGGGCGGGGAGTATAAAAGAGCCGAAACCGGTGGCGTCCCTGAACTTTTTACTTTCAGTTTGTTATCACGTTATCAGAATTACCTGATTCCTCGTCGGTATCGGCTCGTTCAATTAGTAGATAACAATATGTTGCAGATGGAGCATTGGAGGCATAAATTTCGGGCGGGGAGTATAAAAAGAGCCGTAACCGGTGGCGTCCCTAAACTTTTCACTTTCAGTTTGTTATCACGTTATCAGAATTACCGGATTCCTCGTCGGTATCGGCTCGTTCAATTAGTAGATAAAAATATTTTGCAGATGGAGCATTAGAGGCATAAATTTCGGGCGGGGAGTAAAAAGAGCCGAAACCGGTGGCATCCCTGAACTTTTTACTTTCAGTTTGTTATCACATTATCAGAATTACCTGATTCCTCGTCGGTATCGGCTCGTTCAATTAGTAGATACCAATATTTTGCAGATGGAGCATTGGCGGCTTAAAATTTCGGACGGGAAGTATAAAAAGAGCCTAAACCGGTGTCGTCCCTGAACTTTTTACTTTCAGTTTATTATCACGTTATCAGAATTACCGGATTCCTCGTCGGTATCGGCTCGTTCAATTAGTAGATAAAAATATTTTGCAGATGGAGCATTGGAGGCATAAATTTCGGGCGGGGAGTAAAAAGAGCCGAAACCGGTGGCGTCTCTTAACTTTTTACTTTCAGTTTGTTATCACGTTATCAGAATTACCGGATTCCTCGTCGGTATCGGCTCGTTCAATTAGTAGATAACAATATTTGGCAGATGGAGTAATGGAGGCATAAATTTCGGGCGGGGAGTATAAAAAGAGCCGAACCGGTGGTGTCCCTGAACTTTTTATTTTCAGTTTGTTATCACGTTATCAGAATTACCGGATTCCTCGTCAGTATCGGCTCGTTCAATTAGTAGATAACAATATTTTGCAGATGGAGCATTGGAGGCATAAATTTCGGGCGGGGAGTATAAAAAGAGCCGAAACCCGTGGCGTCCCTGAACTTTTTACTTTCAGATTGTTATCACGTTATCAGAATTACCGGATTCCTCGTCGGTATCGGCTCGTTCAATTAGTAGATAAAAATATTTTGCAGATGGAGCATTGGAGGCATAAATTTCGGGCGGGGAGTAAAAAGAGCCGAAACCGGTGGCGTCCCTGAACTTTTTACTTTCAGTTTGTTATCACGATATCAGAATTACCGGATTCCTCGTCAGTATCGGCTCGTTCAATTAGTAGATAACAAAATTTTGCAGATGGAGCATTGGAGGCATAAATTTCGGGCGGGGAGTATAAAAGAGCCGAAACAGGTGGCGTCCCTGAACTTTTTACTTTCAGTTTGTTATCACGTTATCAGAATTACCGGATTCCTCGTCGGTATCGGCTCGTTCAATTAGTAGATAAAAATATTATGCAGATGGAGCATTGGAGGCATAAATTTCGGGCGGGGAGTAAAATGAGCCGAAACCGGTGGCGTCCCTTAACTTTTTACTTTCAGTTTGTTATCACGTTATCAGAATTACCGGATTCCTCGTCGGTATCGGCTCGTTTAATTAGTAGATAACAATATTTTGCAGATGGAGCATTAGAGGCATAAATTTCGGGCGGAGAGTATAAAAAGAGCCGAAACCGGTGGCGTCCCTGAACTTTTTACTTTCAGTTTGTTATCACGTTATCAGAATTACCGGATTCCTCGTCGGTATCGGCTCGTTCAAGTAGTAGATAAAAATATTTTGCAGTTGGAGCATTGGAGGCATAAATTTCGGGCGGGGAGTAAAAAGAGCCGAAACCGGTGGCGTCCCTGAACTTTTTACTTTCAGTTTGTTATCACGTTATCAGAATTTCCGGATTCCTCGTCGGTATCGGCTCGTTCAATTAGTAGATAACAATATTTTGCAGATGGAGCATTGGAGGCATAAATTTCGGGCGGGGAGTATAAAAGAGCCGAAACCGGTGGCGTCCCTGAACTTTTTACTTTCAGTTTGTTATCACGTTATCAGAATGACCTGATTCCTCGTCGGTATCGGCTCGTTCAATTAGTAGATAACAATATTTTGCAGATGGAGCATTGGAGGCATAAATTTCGGGCGGGGTGTATAAAAAGAGCCGAAACCGGTGGCGTCCCTGAACTTTTTACTTTCAGATTGTTATCACGTTATCAGAATTACCGGATTCCTCGTCGGTATCGGCTCGTTCAATTAGTAGATAAAAATATTTTGCAGATGGAGCATTGGAGGCATAAATTTCGGGCGGGGAGTAAAAAGAGCCGAAACCGGTGGCGTCCCTGAACTTTTTACTTTCAGTTTGTTATCACGTTATCAGAATTTCCGGATTCCTCGTCGGTATCGGCTCGTTCAATTAGTAGATAACAATATTTTGCAGATGGAGCATTGGAGGCATAAATTTCGGGCGGGGAGTATAAAAGAGCCGAAACCGGTGGCGTCCCTGAACTTTTTACTTTCAGTTTGTTATCACGTTATCAGAATTACCTGATTCCTCGTCGGTATCGGCTCGTTCAATTAGTAGATAACAATATTTTGCAGATGGAGCATTGGAGGCATAAATTTCGGGCGGGGTGTATAAAAAGAGCCGAAACCGGTGGCGTCCCTGAACTTTTTACTTTCAGTTTGTTATCACGTTATCAGAATTACCGGATTCCTCGTCGGTATCGGCTCGTTCAATTAGTAGATAAAAATATTTTGCAGATGGAGCATTGGAGGCATAAATTTCGGGCGGGGAGTATAAAAAGAGCCGAAACCGGTGGCGTCCCTGAACTTTTTACTTTCAGTTTGTTATCACGTTATCAGAATGACCTGATTCCTCGTCGGTATCGGCTCGTTCAATTAGTAGATAACAATATTTTGCAGATGGAGCATTGGAGGCATAAATTTCGGGCGGGGTGTATAAAAAGAGCCGAAACCGGTGGCGTCCCTGAACTTTTTACTTTCAGATTGTTATCACGTTATCAGAATTACCGGATTCCTCGTCGGTATCGGCTCGTTCAATTAGTAGATAAAAATATTTTGCAGATGGAGCATTGGAGGCATAAATTTCGGGCGGGGAGTAAAAAGAGCCGAAACCGGTGGCGTCCCTGAACTTTTTACTTTCAGTTTGTTATCACGTTATCAGAATTTCCGGATTCCTCGTCGGTATCGGCTCGTTCAATTAGTAGATAACATTATTTTGCAGATGGAGCATTGGAGGCATAAATTTCGGGCGGGGAGTATAAAAGAGCCGAAACCGGTGGCGTCCCTGAACTTTTTACTTTCAGTTTGTTATCACGTTATCAGAATTACCTGATTCCTCGTCGGTATCGGCTCGTTCAATTAGTAGATAACAATATTTTGCAGATGGAGCATTGGAGGCATAAATTTCGGGCGGGGTGTATAAAAAGAGCCGAAACCGGTGGCGTCCCTGAACTTTTTACTTTCAGATTGTTATCACGTTATCAGAATTACCGGATTCCTCGTCGGTATCGGCTCGTTCAATTAGTAGATAAAAATATTTTGCAGATGGAGCATTGGAGGCATAAATTTCGGGCGGGGAGTATAAAAAGAGCCGAAACCGGTGGCGTCCCTGAACTTTTTACTTTCAGTTTGTTATCACATTATCAGAATTACCTGATTCCTCGTCGGTATCGGCTCGTTCAATTAGTAGATACCAATATTTTGCAGATGGAGCATTGGCGGCTTAAAATTTCGGACGGGAAGTATAAAAAGAGCCTAAACCGGTGTCGTCCCTGAACTTTTTACTTTCAGTTTGTTATCACGTTATCAGAATTACCGGATTCCTCGTCGGTATCGGCTCGTTCAATTAGTAGATAAAAATATTTTGCAGATGGAGCATTGGAGGCATAAATTTCGGGCGGGGAGTAAAAAGAGCCGAAACCGGTGGCGTCCCTGAACTTTTTACTTTCAGTTTGTTATCACGATATCAGAATTACCGGATTCCTCGTCAGTATCGGCTCGTTCAATTAGTAGATAACAATATTTTGCAGATGGAGCATTAGAGGCATAAATTTCGGGCGGGGAGTATAAAAAGAGCCGAAACCGGTGGCGTCCCTGAACTTTTTACTTTCAGTTTGTTATCACGTTATCAGAATTACCGGATTCCTCGTCGGTATCGGCTCGTTCAATTAGTAGATAAAAATATTTTGCAGATGGAGCATTGGAGGCATAAATTTCGGGCGGGGAGTAAAAAGAGCCGAAACCGGTGGCGTCCCTGAACTTTTTACTTTCAGTTTGTTATCACGATATCAGAATTACCGGATTCCTCGTCAGTATCGGCTCGTTCAATTAGTAGATAACAAAATTTTGCAGATGGAGCATTGGAGGCATAAATTTCGGGCGGGGAGTATAAAAGAGCCGAAACCGGTGGCGTCCCTGAACTTTTTACTTTCAGTTTGTTATCACGTTATCAGAATTACCTGATTCCTCGTCGGTATCGGCTCGTTCAATTAGTAGATAACAATATGTTGCAGATGGAGCATTGGAGGCATAAATTTCGGGCGGGGAGTATAAAAAGAGCCGTAACCGGTGGCGTCCCTAAACTTTTCACTTTCAGTTTGTTATCACGTTATCAGAATTACCGGATTCCTCGTCGGTATCGGCTCGTTCAATTAGTAGATAAAAATATTTTGCAGATGGAGCATTAGAGGCATAAATTTCGGGCGGGGAGTAAAAAGAGCCGAAACCGGTGGCATCCCTGAACTTTTTACTTTCAGTTTGTTATCACATTATCAGAATTACCTGATTCCTCGTCGGTATCGGCTCGTTCAATTAGTAGATACCAATATTTTGCAGATGGAGCATTGGCGGCTTAAAATTTCGGACGGGAAGTATAAAAAGAGCCTAAACCGGTGTCGTCCCTGAACTTTTTACTTTCAGTTTGTTATCACGTTATCAGAATTACCGGATTCCTCGTCGGTATCGGCTCGTTCAATTAGTAGATAAAAATATTTTGCAGATGGAGCATTGGAGGCATAAATTTCGGGCGGGGAGTAAAAAGAGCCGAAACCGGTGGCGTCTCTTAACTTTTTACTTTCAGTTTGTTATCACGTTATCAGAATTACCGGATTCCTCGTCGGTATCGGCTCGTTCAATTAGTAGATAACAATATTTGGCAGATGGAGTATTGGAGGCATAAATTTCGGGCGGGGAGTATAAAAAGAGCCGAACCGGTGGTGTCCCTGAACTTTTTATTTTCAGTTTGTTATCACGTTATCAGAATTACCGGATTCCTCGTCAGTATCGGCTCGTTCAATTAGTAGATAACAATATTTTGCAGATGGAGCATTGGAGGCATAAATTTCGGGCGGGGAGTATAAAAAGAGCCGAAACCCGTGGCGTCCCTGAACTTTTTACTTTCAGATTGTTATCACGTTATCAGAATTACCGGATTCCTCGTCGGTATCGGCTCGTTCAATTAGTAGATAAAAATATTTTGCAGATGGAGCATTGGAGGCATAAATTTCGGGCGGGGAGTAAAAAGAGCCGAAACCGGTGGCGTCCCTGAACTTTTTACTTTCAGTTTGTTATCACGATATCAGAATTACCGGATTCCTCGTCAGTATCGGCTCGTTAAATTAGTAGATAACAAAATTTTGCAGATGGAGCATTGGAGGCATAAATTTCGGGCGGGGAGTATAAAAGAGCCGAAACCGGTGGCGTCCCTGAACTTTTTACTTTCAGTTTGTTATCACGTTATCAGAATTACCGGATTCCTCGTCGGTATCGGCTCGTTCAATTAGTAGATAAAAATATTATGCAGATGGAGCATTGGAGGCATAAATTTCGGGCGGGGAGTAAAATGAGCCGAAACCGGTGGCGTCCCTTAACTTTTTACTTTCAGTTTGTTATCACGTTATCAGAATTACCGGATTCCTCGTCGGTATCGGCTCGTTTAATTAGTAGATAACAATATTTTGCAGATGGAGCATTAGAGGCATAAATTTCGGGCGGAGAGTATAAAAAGAGCCGAAACCGGTGGCGTCCCTGAACTTTTTACTTTCAGTTTGTTATCACGTTATCAGAATTACCGGATTCCTCGTCGGTATCGGCTCGTTCAAGTAGTAGATAAAAATATTTTGCAGATGGAGCATTGGAGGCATAAATTTCGGGCGGGGAGTAAAAAGAGCCGAAACCGGTGGCGTCCCTGAACTTTTTACTTTCAGTTTGTTATCACGTTATCAGAATTTCCGGATTCCTCGTCGGTATCGGCTCGTTCAATTAGTAGATAACAATATTTTGCAGATGGAGCATTGGAGGCATAAATTTCGGGCGGGGAGTATAAAAGAGCCGAAACCGGTGGCGTCCCTGAACTTTTTACTTTCAGTTTGTTATCACGTTATCAGAATTACCTGATTCCTCGTCGGTATCGGCTCGTTCAATTAGTAGATAACAATATTTTGCAGATGGAGCATTGGAGGCATAAATTTCGGGCGGGGTGTATAAAAAGAGCCGAAACCGGTGGCGTCCCTGAACTTTTTACTTTCAGATTGTTATCACGTTATCAGAATTACCGGATTCCTCGTCGGTATCGGCTCGTTCAATTAGTAGATAACAATATTTTGCAGATGGAGCATTGGAGGCATAAATTTCGGGCGGGGAGTAAAAAGAGCCGAAACCGGTGGCGTCCCTGAACTTTTTACTTTCAGTTTGTTATCACGTTATCAGAATTTCCGGATTCCTCGTCGGTATCGGCTCGTTCAATTAGTAGATAACAATATTTTGCAGATGGAGCATTGGAGGCATAAATTTCGGGCGGGGAGTATAAAAGAGCCGAAACCGGTGGCGTCCCTGAACTTTTTACTTTCAGTTTGTTATCACGTTATCAGAATTACCTGATTCCTCGTCGGTATCGGCTCGTTCAATTAGTAGATAACAATATTTTGCAGATGGAGCATTGGAGGCATAAATTTCGGGCGGGGAGTATAAAAAGAGCCGAAACCGGTGGCGTCCCTGAACTTTTTACTTTCAGTTTGTTATCACGTTATCAGAATTACCGGATTCCTCGTCGGTATCGGCTCGTTCAATTAGTAGATAAAAATATTTTGCAGATGGAGCATTGGAGGCATAAATTTCGGGCGGGGAGTAAAAAGAGCCGAAACCGGTGGCGTCCCTGAACTTTTTACTTTCAGTTTGTTATCACGATATCAGAATTACCGGATTCCTCGTCAGTATCGGCTCGTTCAATTAGTAGATAACAAAATTTTGCAGATGGAGCATTGGAGGCATAAATTTCGGGCGGGGAGTATAAAAGAGCCGAAACCGGTGGCGTCCCTGAACTTTTTACTTTCAGTTTGTTATCACGTTATCAGAATTTCCGGATTCCTCGTCGGTATCGGCTCGTTCAATTAGTAGATAACAATATTTTGCAGATGGAGCATTGGAGGCATAAATTTCGGGCGGGGAGTATAAAAGAGCCGAAACCGGTGGCGTCCCTGAACTTTTTACTTTCAGTTTGTTATCACGTTATCAGAATTACCTGATTCCTCGTCGGTATCGGCTCGTTCAATTAGTAGATAAAAATATTTTGCAGATGGAGCATTGGAGGCATAAATTTCGGGCGGGGAGTATAAAAAGAGCCGAAACCGGTGGCGTCCCTGAACTTTTTACTTTCAGTTTGTTATCACGTTATCAGAATTACCGGATTCCTCGTCGGTATCGGCTCGTTCAATTAGTAGATAAAAATATTATGCAGATGGAGCATTGGAGGCATAAATTTCGGGCGGGGAGTAAAATGAGCCGAAACCGGTGGCGTCCCTTAACTTTTTACTTTCAGTTTGTCATCACGTTATCAGAATTACCGGATTCCTCGTCGGTATCGGCTCGTTTAATTAGTAGATAACAATATTTTGCAGATGGAGCATTAGAGGCATAAATTTCGGCCGAAGAGTATAAAAAGAGCCGAAACCGGTGGCGTCCCTGAACTTTTTACTTTCAGTTTGTTATCACGTTATCAGAATTACCTGATTCCTCGTCGGTATCGGCTCGTTCAAGTAGTAGATAAAAATATTTTGCAGTTGGAGCATTGGAGGCATAAATTTCGGGCGGGGAGTAAAAAGAGCCGAAACCGGTGGCGTCCCTGAACTTTTTACTTTCAGTTTGTTATCACGTTATCAGAATTTCCGGATTCCTCGTCGGTATCGGCTCGTTCAATTAGTAGATAACAATATTTTGCAGATGGAGCATTGGAGGCATAAATTTCGGGCGGTGAGTATAAAAAGAGCCGAAACCGGCGGCGTCCTTGAGCTTTTTACTTTCAGTTTGTTATCACGTTATCAGAATTACCTGATTCCTCGTCGGTATCGGCTCGTTCAATTAGTAGATAACAATATATTGCAGATGGAGCATTGGAGGCATAAATTTCGGGCGGGGAGTATAAAAAGAGCCGAAACCGGTGGCGTCCCTAAACTTTTCACTTTCAGTTTGTTATCACGTTATCAGAATTACCTGATTCCTCGTCGGTATCGGCTCGTTCAATTAGTAGATAACAATATTTTGCAGATGGAGCATTGGAGGCATAAATTTCGGGCGGGGTGTATAAAAAGAGCCGAAACCGGTGGCGTCCCTGAACTTTTTACTTTCAGATTGTTATCACGTTATCAGAATTACCGGATTCCTCGTCGGTATCGGCTCGTTCAATTAGTAGATAAAAATATTTTGCAGATGGAGCATTGGAGGCATAAATTTCGGGCGGGGAGTATAAAAAGAGCCGAAACCGGTGGCGTCCCTGAACTTTTTACTTTCAGTTTGTTATCACGTTATCAGAATTACCGGATTCCTCGTCGGTATCGGCTCGTTCAATTAGTAGATAAAAATATTATGCAGATGGAGCATTGGAGGCATAAATTTCGGGCGGGGAGTAAAATGAGCCGAAACCGGTGGCGTCCCTTAACTTTTTACTTTCAGTTTGTTATCACGTTATCAGAATTACCGGATTCCTCGTCGGTATCGGCTCGTTTAATTAGTAGATAACAATATTTTGCAGATGGAGCATTAGAGGCATAAATTTCGGCCGGAGAGTATAAAAAGAGCCGAAACCGGTGGCGTCCCTGAACTTTTTACTTTCAGTTTGTTATCACGTTATCAGAATTACCGGATTCCTCGTCGGTATCGGCTCGTTCAAGTAGTAGATAAAAATATTTTGCAGTTGGAGCATTGGAGGCATACATTTCGGGCGGGGAGTAAAAAGAGCCGAAACCGGTGGCGTCCCTGAACTTTTTACTTTCAGTTTGTTATCACGTTATCAGAATTTCCGGATTCCTCGTCGGTATCGGCTCGTTCAATTAGTAGATAACAATATTTTGCAGATGGAGCATTGGAGGCATAAATTTCGGGCGGGGAGTATAAAAAGAGCCGAAACCGGCGGCGTCCTTGAGCTTTTTACTTTCAGTTTGTTATCACGTTATCAGAATTACCTGATTCCTCGTCGGTATCGGCTCGTTCAATTAGTAGATAACAATATTTTGCAGATGGAGCATTGGAGGCATAAATTTCGGGCGGGGAGTAAAATGAGCCGAAACCGGTGGCGTCCCTTAACTTTTTACTTTCCGTTTGTTATCACGTTATCAGAATTACCGGATTCCTCGTCGGTATCGGCTCGTTTAATTAGTAGATAACAATATTTTGCAGATGGAGCATTAGAGGCATAAATTTCGGGCGGAGAGTACAAAAAGAGCCGAAACCGGTGGCGTCCCTGAACTTTTTACTTTCAGTTTGTTATCACGTTATCAGAATTACCGGATTCCTCGTCGGTATCGGCTCGTTCAAGTAGTAGATAAAAATATTTTGCAGTTGGAGCATTGGAGGCATAAATTTCGGGCGGGGAGTAAAAAGAGCCGAAACCGGTGGCGTCCCTGAACTTTTTACTTTCAGTTTGTTATCACGTTATCAGAATTTCCGGATTCCTCGTCGGTATCGGCTCGTTCAATTAGTAGATAACAATATTTTGCAGATGGAGCATTGGAGGTATAAATTTCGGGCGGGGAGTATAAAAAGAGCCGAAACCGGCGGCGTCCTTGAGCTTTTTACTTTCAGTTTGTTATCACGTTATCAGAATTACCTGATTCCTCGTCGGTATCGGCTCGTTCAATTAGTAGATAACAATATATTGCAGATGGAGCATTGGAGGCATAAATTTCGGGCGGGGAGTATAAAAAGAGCCGAAACCGGTGGCGTCCCTAAACTTTTCACTTTCAGTTTGTTATCACGTTATCAGAATTACCTGATTCCTCGTCGGTATCGGCTCGTTCAATTAGTAGATAACAATATTTTGCAGATGGAGCATTGGAGGCATAAATTTCGGGCGGGGTGTATAAAAAGAGCCGAAACCGGTGGCGTCCCTGAACTTTTTACTTTCAGATTGTTATCACGTTATCAGAATTACCGGATTCCTCGTCGGTATCGGCTCGTTCAATTAGTAGATAAAAATATTTTGCAGATGGAGCATTGGAGGCATAAATTTCGGGCGGGGAGTATAAAAAGAGCCGAAACCGGTGGCGTCCCTGAACTTTTTACTTTCAGTTTGTTATCACGTTATCAGAATTACCGGATTCCTCGTCGGTATCGGCTCGTTCAATTAGTAGATAAAAATATTATGCAGATAGAGCATTGGAGGCATAAATTTCGGGCGGGGAGTAAAATGAGCCGAAACCGGTGGCGTCCCTTAACTTTTTACTTTCAGTTTGTTATCACGTTATCAGAATTACCGGATTCCTCGTCGGTATCGGCTCGTTTAATTAGTAGATAAAAATATTTTGCAGATGGAGCATTGGCGGCATAAATTTCGGGCGGGGAGTAAAAAGAGCCGAAACCGGTGGCGTCCCTGAACTTTTTATTTTCAGTTTGTTATCACGTTATCAGAATTACCGGATTCCTCGTCAGTATCGGCTCGTTCAATTAGTAGATAACAATATTTTGCAGATGGAGCATTGGAGGCATAAATTTCGGGCGGGGAGTATAAAAAGAGCCGAAACCGGTGGCGTCCCTGAACTTTTTACTTTCAGTTTGTTATCACGTTATCAGAATTACCGGATTCCTCGTCGGTATCGGCTCGTTCAATTAGTAGATAAAAATATTTTGCAGATGGAGCATTGGAGGCATAAATTTCGGGCGGGGAGTAAAAAGAGCCGAAACCGGTGGCGTCCCTGAACTTTTTACTTTCAGTTTGTTATCACGTTATCAGAATTACCGGATTCCTCGTCGGTATCGGCTCGTTCAATTAGTAGATAAAAATATTTTGCAGATGGAGCATTGGAGCCATCAATTTCGGGCGGGGAGTGTAAAAAGAGCCGAAACCGGTGTCATCCCTGAACTTTTTACTTTCAGTTTGTTATCACGTTATCAGAATTACCGGATTCCTCGTCGGTATCGGCTCGTTCAATTAGTAGATAACAATATTTTGCAGATGGAGCATTGGAGGCATAAATTGCGGGCGGGGAGTATAAAAAGAGCCGAAACCGGTGGCGTCCCTGAACTTTTTACTTTCAGTTTGTTATCACGTTATCAGAATTACCGGATTCCTCGTCAGTATCGGCTCGTTCAATTAGTAGATAACAATATTTTGCAGATGGAGCATTGGAGGCATAAATTTCGGGCGGCGAGTATAAAAAGAGCCGAAACCGGTGGCGTCCCTGAACTTTTTACTTTCAGTTTGTTATCACGTTATCAGAATTACCGGATTCCTCGTCGGTATCGGCTCGTTCAATTAGTAGATAAAAATATTTTGCAGATGGAGCATTGGAGGCATAAATTTCGGGCGGGGAGTAAAAAGAGCCGAAACCGGTGGCGTCCCTGAACTTTTTACTTTCAGTTTGTT
This sequence comes from Ichneumon xanthorius, assembly GCA_917499995.1. Taxonomy (NCBI): domain Eukaryota; kingdom Metazoa; phylum Arthropoda; class Insecta; order Hymenoptera; family Ichneumonidae; genus Ichneumon; species Ichneumon xanthorius. The sequence continues at coordinate 108,864 of CAKJTD010000085.1, read as the reverse complement.
ATCACGATATCAGAATTACCGGATTCCTCGTCAGTATCGGCTCGTTCAATTAGTAGATAACAAAATTTTGCAGATGGAGCATTGGAGGCATAAATTTCGGGCGGGGAGTATAAAAGAGCCGAAACCGGTGGCGTCCCTGAACTTTTTACTTTCAGTTTGTTATCACGTTATCAGAATTACCTGATTCCTCGTCGGTATCGGCTCGTTCAATTAGTAGATAACAATATGTTGCAGATGGAGCATTGGAGGCATAAATTTCGGGCGGGGAGTATAAAAAGAGCCGTAACCGGTGGCGTCCCTAAACTTTTCACTTTCAGTTTGTTATCACGTTATCAGAATTACCGGATTCCTCGTCGGTATCGGCTCGTTCAATTAGTAGATAAAAATATTTTGCAGATGGAGCATTAGAGGCATAAATTTCGGGCGGGGAGTAAAAAGAGCCGAAACCGGTGGCATCCCTGAACTTTTTACTTTCAGTTTGTTATCACATTATCAGAATTACCTGATTCCTCGTCGGTATCGGCTCGTTCAATTAGTAGATACCAATATTTTGCAGATGGAGCATTGGCGGCTTAAAATTTCGGACGGGAAGTATAAAAAGAGCCTAAACCGGTGTCGTCCCTGAACTTTTTACTTTCAGTTTGTTATCACGTTATCAGAATTACCGGATTCCTCGTCGGTATCGGCTCGTTCAATTAGTAGATAAAAATATTTTGCAGATGGAGCATTGGAGGCATAAATTTCGGGCGGGGAGTAAAAAGAGCCGAAACCGGTGGCGTCCCTTAACTTTTTACTTTCAGTTTGTTATCACGTTATCAGAATTACCGGATTCCTCGTCGGTATCGGCTCGTTCAATTAGTAGATAACAATATTTTGCAGATGGAGTATTGGAGACATAAATTTCGGGCGGGGAGTATAAAAAGAGCCGAACCGGTGGTGTCCCTGAACTTTTTATTTTCAGTTTGTTATCACGTTATCAGAATTACCGGATTCCTCGTCAGTATCGGCTCGTTCAATTAGTAGATAACAATATTTTGCAGATGGAGCATTGGAGGCATAAATTTCGGGCGGGGAGTATAAAAAGAGCCGAAACCCGTGGCGTCCCTGAACTTTTTACTTTCAGTTTGTTATCACGTTATCAGAATTTCCGGATTCCTCGTCGGTATCGGCTCGTTCAATTAGTAGATAACAATATTTTGCAGATGGAGCATTGGAGGCATAAATTTCGGGCGGGGAGTATAAAAGAGCCGAAACCGGTGGCGTCCCTGAACTTTTTACTTTCAGTTTGTTATCACGTTATCAGAATTACCTGATTCCTCGTCGGTATCGGCTCGTTAAATTAGTAGATAACAATATTTTGCAGATGGAGCATTCGAGGCATAAATTTCGGGCGGGGTGTATAAAAAGAGCCGAAACCGGTGGCGTCCCTGAACTTTTTACTTTCAGATTGTTATCACGTTATCAGAATTACCGGATTCCTCGTCGGTATCGGCTCGTTCAATTAGTAGATAAAAATATTTTGCAGATGGAGCATTGGAGGCATAAATTTCGGGCGGGGAGTATAAAAAGAGCCGAAACCGGTGGCGTCCCTGAACTTTTTACTTTCAGTTTGTTATCACATTATCAGAATTACCTGATTCCTCGTCGGTATCGGCTCGTTCAATTAGTAGATACCAATATTTTGCAGATGGAGCATTGGCGGCTTAAAATTTCGGACGGGAAGTATAAAAAGAGCCTAAACCGGTGTCGTCCCTGAACTTTTTACTTTCAGTTTGTTATCACGTTATCAGAATTACCGGATTCCTCGTCGGTATCGGCTCGTTCAATTAGTAGATAAAAATATTTTGCAGATGGAGCATTGGAGGCATAAATTTCGGGCGGGGAGTAAAAAGAGCCGAAACCGGTGGCGTCCCTTAACTTTTTACTTTCAGTTTGTTATCACGTTATCAGAATTACCGGATTCCTCGTCAGTATCGGCTCGTTCAATTAGTAGATAACAATATTTTGCAGATGGAGCATTGGAGGCATAAATTTCGGACGGGGAGTATAAAAAGAGCCGAAACCGGTGGCGTCTCTGAACTTTTTACTTTCAGTTTGTTATCAGGTTATCAGAATTACCGGATTCCTCGTCGGTATCGGCTCGTTCAAGTAGTAGATAAAAATATTTTGCAGTTGGAGCATTGGAGGCATAAATTTCGGGCGGGGAGTAAAAAGAGCCGAAACCGGTGGCGTCCCTGATCTTTTTACTTTCAGTTTGTTATCACGTTATCAGAATTACCGGATTCCTCGTCAGTATCGGCTCGTTCAAATAGTAGATAACAATATTTTGCAGATGGAGCATTGGAGGCATAAATTTCGGGCGGGGAGTATAAAAAGAGCCGAAACCGGTGGCGTCCCTGAACTTTTTACTTTCAGTTTGTTATCACGTTATCAGAATTACCGGATTCCTCGTCGGTATCGGCTCGTTCAATTAGTAGATAACAATATTTTGCAGATGGTGCATTGGAGGCATAAATTTCGGGCGGGGTGTATAAAAAGAGCCGAAACCGGTGGCGTCCCCGAACTTTTTTCTTTCAGTTAGTATCACGTTATCAGAATTACCAGATTCCTCGTCGGTATCGGCTCGTTCAATTAGTAGATAAAAATATTTTGCAGATGGAGCATTGGAGCCATAAATTTCGGGCGGGGAGTGTAAAAAGAGCCGAAACCGGTGTCATCCCTGAACTTTTTACTTTCAGTTTGTTATCACGTTATCAGAATTACCGGATTCCTCGTCGGTATCGGCTCGTTCAATTAGTAGATAAAAATATATTGCAGATGGAGCATTGGAGGCATAAATTTCGGGCGGGGAGTAAAAAGAGCCGAAACCGGTGGCGTCCCTGAACTTTTTACTTTCAGTTTGTTATCACGATATCAGAATTACCGGATTCCTCGTCAGTATCGGCTCGTTCAATTAGTAGATAACAATATTTTGCAGATGGAGCATTGGAGGCATAAATTTCGGGCGGGGAGTATAAAAAGAGCCGTAACCGGTGGCGTCCCTAAACTTTTCACTTTCAGTTTGTTATCACGTTATCAGAATTACCGGATTCCTCGTCGGTATCGGCTCGTTTAATTAGTAGATAAAAATATTTTGCAGATGGAGCATTAGAGGCATAAATTTCGGGCGGGGAGTAAAAAGAGCCGAAACCGGTGGCATCCCTGAACTTTTTACTTTCAGTTTGTTATCACATTATCAGAATTACCTGATTCCTCGTCGGTATCGGCTCGTTCAATTAGTAGATAACAATATTTTGCAGATGGAGCATTGGCGGCTTAAAATTTCGGACGGGAAGTATAAAAAGAGCCTAAACCGGTGTCGTCCCTGAACTTTTTACTTTCAGTTTGTTATCACGTTATCAGAATTACCGGATTCCTCGTCGGTATCGGCTCGTTCAATTAGTAGATAAAAATATTTTGCAGATGGAGCATTGGAGGCATAAATTTCGGGCGGGGAGTAAAAAGAGCCGAAACCGGTGGCGTCTCTTAACTTTTTACTTTCAGTTTGTTATCACGTTATCAGAATTACCGGATTCCTCGTCGGTATCGGCTCGTTCAATTAGTAGATAACAATATTTGGCAGATGGAGTATTGGAGGCATAAATTTCGGGCGGGGAGTATAAAAAGAGCCGAACCGGTGGTGTCCCTGAACTTTTTATTTTCAGTTTGTTATCACGTTATCAGAATTACCGGATTCCTCGTCAGTATCGGCTCGTTCAATTAGTAGATAACAATATTTTGCAGATGGAGCATTGGAGGCATACATTTCGGGCGGGGAGTATAAAAAGAGCCGAAACCCGTGGCGTCCCTGAACTTTTTACTTTCAGATTGTTATCACGTTATCAGAATTACCGGATTCCTCGTCGGTATCGGCTCGTTCAATTAGTAGATAAAAATATTTTGCAGATGGAGCATTGGAGGCATAAATTTCGGGCGGGGAGTAAAAAGAGCCGAAACCGGTGGCGTCCCTGAACTTTTTACTTTCAGTTTGTTATCACGATATCAGAATTACCGGATTCCTCGTCAGTATCGGCTCGTTCAATTAGTAGATAACAAAATTTTGCAGATGGAGCATTGGAGGCATAAATTTCGGGCGGGGAGTATAAAAGAGCCGAAACCGGTGGCGTCCCTGAACTTTTTACTTTCAGTTTGTTATCACGTTATCAGAATTACCGGATTCCTCGTCGGTATCGGCTCGTTCAATTAGTAGATAAAAATATTATGCAGATGGAGCATTGGAGGCATAAATTTCGGGCGGGGAGTAAAATGAGCCGAAACCGGTGGCGTCCCTGAACTTTTTACTTTCAGTTTGTTATCACGTTATCAGAATTACCGGATTCCTCGTCGGTATCGGCTCGTTCAAGTAGTAGATAAAAATATTTTGCAGTTGGAGCATTGGAGGCATAAATTTCGGGCGGGGAGTAAAAAGAGCCGAAACCGGTGGCGTCCCTGAACTTTTTACTTTCAGTTTGTTATCACGTTATCAGAATTTCCGGATTCCTCGTCGGTATCGGCTCGTTCAATTAGTAGATAACAATATTTTGCAGATGGAGCATTGGAGGCATAAATTTCGGGCGGGGAGTATAAAAGAGCCGAAACCGGTGGCGTCCCTGAACTTTTTACTTTCAGTTTGTTATCACGTTATCAGAATTACCTGATTCCTCGTCGGTATCGGCTCGTTCAATTAGTAGATAACAATATTTTGCAGATGGAGCATTGGAGGCATAAATTTCGGGCGGGGTGTATAAAAAGAGCCGAAACCGGTGGCGTCCCTGAACTTTTTACTTTCAGATTGTTATCACGTTATCAGAATTACCGGATTCCTCGTCGGTATCGGCTCGTTCAATTAGTAGATAAAAATATTTTGCAGATGGAGCATTGGAGGCATAAATTTCGGGCGGGGAGTATAAAAAGAGCCGAAACCGGTGGCGTCCCTGAACTTTTTACTTTCAGTTTGTTATCACATTATCAGAATTACCTGATTCCTCGTCGGTATCGGCTCGTTCAATTAGTAGATACCAATATTTTGCAGATGGAGCATTGGCGGCTTAAAATTTCGGGCGGGGTGTATAAAAAGAGCCGAAACCGGTGGCGTCCCTGAACTTTTTACTTTCAGATTGTTATCACGTTATCAGAATTACCGGATTCCTCGTCGGTATCGGCTCGTTCAATTAGTAGATAAAAATATTTTGCAGATGGAGCATTGGAGGCATAAATTTCGGGCGGGGAGTAAAAAGAGCCGAAACCGGTGGCGTCCCTGAACTTTTTACTTTCAGTTTGTTATCACGTTATCAGAATTTCCGGATTCCTCGTCGGTATCGGCTCGTTCAATTAGTAGATAACAATATTTTGCAGATGGAGCATTGGAGGCATAAATTTCGGGCGGGGAGTATAAAAGAGCCGAAACCGGTGGCGTCCCTGAACTTTTTACTTTCAGTTTGTTATCACGTTATCAGAATTACCTGATTCCTCGTCGGTATCGGCTCGTTCAATTAGTAGATAACAATATTTTGCAGATGGAGCATTGGAGGCATAAATTTCGGGCGGGGAGTATAAAAAGAGCCGAAACCGGTGGCGTCCCTGAACTTTTTACTTTCAGTTTGTTATCACGTTATCAGAATTACCGGATTCCTCGTCGGTATCGGCTCGTTCAATTAGTAGATAAAAATATTTTGCAGATGGAGCATTGGAGGCATAAATTTCGGGCGGGGAGTAAAAAGAGCCGAAACCGGTGGCGTCCCTGAACTTTTTACTTTCAGTTTGTTATCACGATATCAGAATTACCGGATTCCTCGTCAGTATCGGCTCGTTCAATTAGTAGATAACAAAATTTTGCAGATGGAGCATTGGAGGCATACATTTCGGGCGGGGAGTATAAAAGAGCCGAAACCGGTGGCGTCCCTGAACTTTTTACTTTCAGTTTGTTATCACGTTATCAGAATTACCTGATTCCTCGTCGGTATTGGCTCGTTCAATTAGTAGATAACAATATGTTGCAGATGGAGCATTGGAGGCATAAATTTCGGGCGGGGAGTATAAAAAGAGCCGTAACCGGTGGCGTCCCTAAACTTTTCACTTTCAGTTTGTTATCACGTTATCAAAATTACCGGATTCCACGTCGGTATCGGCTCGTTCAATTAGTAGATAAAAATATTTTGCAGATGGAGCATTAGAGGCATAAATTTCGGGCGGGGAGTAAAAAGAGCCGAAACCGGTGGCATCCCTGAACTTTTTACTTTCAGTTTGTTATCACATTATCAGAATTACCTGATTCCTCGTCGGTATCGGCTCGTTCAATTAGTAGATACCAATATTTTGCAGATGGAGCATTGGCGGCTTAAAATTTCGGACGGGAAGTATAAAAAGAGCCTAAACCGGTGTCGTCCCTGAACTTTTTACTTTCAGTTTATTATCACGTTATCAGAATTACCGGATTCCTCGTCGGTATCGGCTCGTTCAATTAGTAGATAAAAATATTTTGCAGATGGAGCATTGGAGGCATAAATTTCGGGCGGGGAGTAAAAAGAGCCGAAACCGGTGGCGTCTCTTAACTTTTTACTTTCAGTTTGTTATCACATTATCAGAATTACCTGATTCCTCGTCGGTATCGGCTCGTTCAATTAGTAGATACCAATATTTTGCAGATGGAGCATTGGCGGCTTAAAATTTCGGACGGGAAGTATAAAAAGAGCCTAAACCGGTGTCGTCCCTGAACTTTTTACTTTCAGTTTGTTATCACGTTATCAGAATTACCGGATTCCTCGTCGGTATCGGCTCGTTCAATTAGTAGATAAAAATATTTTGCAGATGGAGCATTGGAGGCATAAATTTCGGGCGGGGAGTAAAAAGAGCCGAAACCGGTGGCGTCTCTTAACTTTTTACTTTCAGTTTGTTATCACGTTATCAGAATTACCGGATTCCTCGTCGGTATCGGCTCGTTCAATTAGTAGATAACAATATTTGGCAGATGGAGTATTGGAGGCATAAATTTCGGGCGGGGAGTATAAAAAGAGCCGAACCGGTGGTGTCCCTGAACTTTTTATTTTCAGTTTGTTATCACGTTATCAGAATTACCGGATTCCTCGTCAGTATCGGCTCGTTCAATTAGTAGATAACAATATTTTGCAGATGGAGCATTGGAGGCATAAATTTCGGGCGGGGAGTATAAAAAGAGCCGAAACCCGTGGCGTCCCTGAACTTTTTACTTTCAGATTGTTATCACGTTATCAGAATTACCGGATTCCTCGTCGGTATCGGCTCGTTCAATTAGTAGATAAAAATATTTTGCAGATGGAGCATTGGAGGCATAAATTTCGGGCGGGGAGTAAAAAGAGCCGAAACCGGTGGCGTCCCTGAACTTTTTACTTTCAGTTTGTTATCACGTTATCAGAATTACCGGATTCCTCGTCAGTATCGGCTCGTTCAATTAGTAGATAACAAAATTTTGCAGATGGAGCATTGGTGGCATAAATTTCGGGCGGGGAGTATAAAAGAGCCGAAACCGGTGGCGTCCCTGAACTTTTTACTTTCAGTTTGTTATCACGTTATCAGAATTACCGGATTCCTCGTCGGTATCGGCTCGTTAAATTAGTAGATAAAAATATTATGCAGATGGAGCATTGGAGGCATAAATTTCGGGCGGGGAGTAAAATGAGCCGAAACCGGTGGCGTCCCTTAACTTTTTACTTTCAGTTTGTTATCACGTTATCAGAATTACCGGATTCCTCGTCGGTATCGGCTCGTTTAATTAGTAGATAACAATATTTTGCAGATGGAGCATTAGAGGCATAAATTTCGGGCGGAGAGTATATAAAGAGCCGAAACCGGTGGCGTCCCTGAACTTTTTACTTTCAGTTTGTTATCACGTTATCAGAATTACCGGATTCCTCGTCGGTATCGGCTCGTTCAAGTAGTAGATAAAAATATTTTGCAGTTGGAGCATTGGAGGCATAAATTTCGGGCGGGGAGTAAAAAGAGCCGAAACCGGTGGCGTCCCTGAACTTTTTACTTTCAGTTTGTTATCACGTTATCAGAATTTCCGGATTCCTCGTCGGTATCGGCTCGTTCAATTAGTAGATAACAATATTTTGCAGATGGAGCATTGGAGGCATAAATTTCGGGCGGGGAGTATAAAAGAGCCGAAACCGGTGGCGTCCCTGAACTTTTTACTTTCAGTTTGTTATCACGTTATCAGAATTACCTGATTCCTCGTCGGTATCGGCTCGTTCAATTAGTAGATAACAATATTTTGCAGATGGAGCATTGGAGGCATAAATTTCGGGCGGGGAGTATAAAAGAGCCGAAACCGGTGGCGTCCCTGAACTTTTTACTTTCAGTTTGTTATCTCGTTATCAGAATTTCCGGATTCCTCGTCGGTATCGGCTCGTTCAATTAGTAGATAACAATATTTTGCAGATGGAGCATTGGAGGCATAAATTTCGGGCGGGGAGTATAAAAGAGCCGAAACCGGTGGCGTCCCTGAACTTTTTACTTTCAGTTTGTTATCACGTTATCAGAATTACCTGATCCCTCGTCGGTATCGGCTCGTTCAATTAGTAGATAACAATATTTTGCAGATGGAGCATTGGAGGCATAAATTTCGGGCGGGGTGTATAAAAAGAGCCGAAACCGGTGGCGTCCCTGAACTTTTTACTTTCAGATTGTTATCACGTTATCAGAATTACCGGATTCCTCGTCGGTATCGGCTCGTTCAATTAGTAGATAAAAATATTTTGCAGATGGAGCATTGGTGGCATAAATTTCGGGCGGGGAGTAAAAAGAGCCGAAACCGGTGGCGTCCCTGAACTTTTTACTTTCAGTTTGTTATCACGTTATCAGAATTTCCGGATTCCTCGTCGGTATCGGCTCGTTCAATTAGTAGATAACAATATTTTGCAGATGGAGCATTGGAGGCATAAATTTCGGGCGGGGAGTATAAAAGAGCCGAAACCGGTGGCGTCCCTGAACTTTTTACTTTCAGTTTGTTATCACGTTATCAGAATTACCTGATTCCTCGTCGGTATCGGCTCGTTCAATTAGTAGATAACAATATTTTGCAGATGGAGCATTGGAGGCATAAATTTCGGGCGGGGAGTATAAAAAGAGCCGAAACCGGTGGCGTCCCTGAACTTTTTACTTTCAGTTTGTTATCACGTTATCAGAATTACCGGATTCCTCGTCGGTATCGGCTCGTTCAATTAGTAGATAAAAATATTTTGCAGATGGAGCATTGGAGGCATAAATTTCGGGCGGGGAGTAAAAAGAGCCGAAACCGGTGGCGTCCCTGAACTTTTTACTTTCAGTTTGTTATCACGATATCAGAATTACCGGATTCCTCGTCAGTATCGGCTCGTTCAATTAGTAGATAACAAAATTTTGCAGATGGAGCATTGGAGGCATACATTTCGGGCGGGGAGTATAAAAGAGCCGAAACCGGTGGCGTCCCTGAACTTTTTACTTTCAGTTTGTTATCACGTTATCAGAATTACCTGATTCCTCGTCGGTATCGGCTCGTTCAATTAGTAGATAACAATATGTTGCAGATGGAGCATTGGAGGCATAAATTTCGGGCGGGGAGTATAAAAAGAGCCGTAACCGGTGGCGTCCCTAAACTTTTCACTTTCAGTTTGTTATCACGTTATCAAAATTACCGGATTCCTCGTCGGTATCGGCTCGTTCAATTAGTAGATAAAAATATTTTGCAGATGGAGCATTAGAGGCATAAATTTCGGGCGGGGAGTAAAAAGAGCCGAAACCGGTGGCATCCCTGAACTTTTTACTTTCAGTTTGTTATCACATTATCAGAATTACCTGATTCCTCGTCGGTATCGGCTCGTTCAATTAGTAGATACCAATATTTTGCAGATGGAGCATTGGCGGCTTAAAATTTCGGACGGGAAGTATAAAAAGAGCCTAAACCGGTGTCGTCCCTGAACTTTTTACTTTCAGTTTATTATCACGTTATCAGAATTACCGGATTCCTCGTCGGTATCGGCTCGTTCAATTAGTAGATAACAATATTTTGCAGATGGAGCATTGGAGGCATAAATTTCGGGCGGGGAGTATAAAAAGAGCCGAAACCCGTGGCGTCCCTGAACTTTTTACTTTCAGTTTGTTATCACGTTATCAGAATTTCCGGATTCCTCGTCGGTATCGGCTCGTTCAATTAGTAGATAACAATATTTTGCAGATGGAGCATTGGAGGCATAAATTTCGGGCGGGGAGTATAAAAGAGCCGAAACCGGTGGCGTCCCTGAACTTTTTACTTTCAGTTTGTTATCACGTTATCAGAATTACCTGATTCCTCGTCGGTATCGGCTCGTTCAATTAGTAGATAACAATATTTTGCAGATGGAGCATTGGAGGCATAAATTTCGGGCGGGGTGTATAAAAAGAGCCGAAACCGGTGGCGTCCCTGAACTTTTTACTTTCAGATTGTTATCACGTTATCAGAATTACCGGATTCCTCGTCGGTATCGGCTCGTTCAATTAGTAGATAAAAATATTTTGCAGATGGAGCATTGGAGGCATAAATTTCGGGCGGGGAGTATAAAAAGAGCCGAAACCGGTGGCGTCCCTGAACTTTTTACTTTCAGTTTGTTATCACATTATCAGAATTACCTGATTCCTCGTCGGTATCGGCTCGTTCAATTAGTAGATACCAATATTTTGCAGATGGAGCATTGGCGGCTTAAAATTTCGGACGGGAAGTATAAAAAGAGCCTAAACCGGTGTCGTCCCTGAACTTTTTACTTTCAGTTTGTTATCACGTTATCAGAATTACCGGATTCCTCGTCGGTATCGGCTCGTTCAATTAGTAGATAAAAATATTTTGCAGATGGAGCATTGGAGGCATAAATTTCGGGCGGGGAGTAAAAAGAGCCGAAACCGGTGGCGTCCCTTAACTTTTTACTTTCAGTTTGTTATCACGTTATCAGAATTACCGGATTCCTCGTCAGTATCGGCTCGTTCAATTAGTAGATAACAATATTTTGCAGATGGAGCATTGGAGGCATAAATTTCGGACGGGGAGTATAAAAAGAGCCGAAACCGGTGGCGTCTCTGAACTTTTTACTTTCAGTTTGTTATCAGGTTATCAGAATTACCGGATTCCTCGTCGGTATCGGCTCGTTCAAGTAGTAGATAAAAATATTTTGCAGTTGGAGCATTGGAGGCATAAATTTCGGGCGGGGAGTAAAAAGAGCCGAAACCGGTGGCGTCCCTGATCTTTTTACTTTCAGTTTGTTATCACGTTATCAGAATTACCGGATTCCTCGTCAGTATCGGCTCGTTCAAATAGTAGATAACAATATTTTGCAGATGGAGCATTGGAGGCATAAATTTCGGGCGGGGAGTATAAAAAGAGCCGAAACCGGTGGCGTCCCTGAACTTTTTACTTTCAGTTTGTTATCACGTTATCAGAATTACCGGATTCCTCGTCGGTATCGGCTCGTTCAATTAGTAGATAACAATATTTTGCAGATGGTGCATTGGAGGCATAAATTTCGGGCGGGGTGTATAAAAAGAGCCGAAACCGGTGGCGTCCCCGAACTTTTTTCTTTCAGTTAGTATCACGTTATCAGAATTACCAGATTCCTCGTCGGTATCGGCTCGTTCAATTAGTAGATAAAAATATTTTGCAGATGGAGCATTGGAGCCATAAATTTCGGGCGGGGAGTGTAAAAAGAGCCGAAACCGGTGTCATCCCTGAACTTTTTACTTTCAGTTTGTTATCACGTTATCAGAATTACCGGATTCCTCGTCGGTATCGGCTCGTTCAATTAGTAGATAACAATATTTTGCAGATGGAGCATTGGAGGCATAAATTGCGGGCGGGGAGTATAAAAAGAGCCGAAACCGGTGGCGTCCCTGAACTTTTTACTTTCAGTTTGTTATCACGTTATCAGAATTACCGGATTCCTCGTCAGTATCGGCTCGTTCAATTAGTAGATACCAATATTTTGCAGATGGAGCATTGGAGGCATAAATTTCGGGCGGGGAGTATAAAAAGAGCCGAAACCGGTGGCGTCCCTGAACTTTTTACTTTCAGTTTGTTATCACGTTATCAGAATTACCGGATTCCTCGTCGGTATCGGCTCGTTCAATTAGTAGATAAAAATATTTTGCAGATGGAGCATTGGAGGCATAAATTTCGGGCGGGGAGTAAAAAGAGCCGAAACCGGTGGCGTCCCTGAACTTTTTACTTTCAGTTTGTTATCACGATATCAGAATTACCGGATTCCTCGTCAGTATCGGCTCGTTCAACTAGTAGATAACAAAATTTTGCAGATGGAGCATTGGAGGCATAAATTTCGGGCGGGGAGTATAAAAAGAGCCGTAACCGGTGGCGTCCCTAAACTTTTCACTTTCAGTTTGTTATCACGTTATCAGAATTACCGGATTCCTCGTCGGTATCGGCTCGTTTAATTAGTAGATAAAAATATTTTGCAGATGGAGCATTAGAGGCATAAATTTCGGGCGGGGAGTAAAAAGAGCCGAAACCGGTGGCATCCCTGAACTTTTTACTTTCAGTTTGTTATCACATTATCAGAATTACCTGATTCCTCGTCGGTATCGGCTCGTTCAATTAGTAGATACCAATATTTTGCAGATGGAGCATTGGCGGCTTAAAATTTCGGACGGGAAGTATAAAAAGAGCCTAAACCGGTGTCGTCCCTGAACTTTTTACTTTCAGTTTGTTATCACGTTATCAGAATTACCGGATTCCTCGTCGGTATCGGCTCGTTCAATTAGTAGATAAAAATATTTTGCAGATGGAGCATTGGAGGCATAAATTTCGGGCGGGGAGTAAAAAGAGCCGAAACCGGTGGCGTCTCTTAACTTTTTACTTTCAGTTTGTTATCACGTTATCAGAATTACCGGATTCCTCGTCGGTATCGGCTCGTTCAATTAGTAGATAACAATATTTGGCAGATGGAGTATTGGAGGCATAAATTTCGGGCGGGGAGTATAAAAAGAGCCGAACCGGTGGTGTCCCTGAACTTTTTATTTTCAGTTTGTTATCACGTTATCAGAATTACCGGATTCCTCGTCAGTATCGGCTCGTTCAATTAGTAGATAACAATATTTTGCAGATGGAGCATTGGAGGCATAAATTTCGGGCGGGGAGTATAAAAAGAGCCGAAACCCGTGGCGTCCCTGAACTTTTTACTTTCAGATTGTTATCACGTTATCAGAATTACCGGATTCCTCGTCGGTATCGGCTCGTTCAATTAGTAGATAAAAATATTTTGCAGATGGAGCATTGGAGGCATAAATTTCGGGCGGGGAGTAAAAAGAGCCGAAACCGGTGGCGTCCCTGAACTTTTTACTTTCAGTTTGTTATCACGATATCAGAATTACCGGATTCCTCGTCAGTATCGGCTCGTTCAATTAGTAGATAACAAAATTTTGCAGATGGAGCATTGGAGGCATAAATTTCGGGCGGGGAGTATAAAAGAGCCGAAACCGGTGGCGTCCCTGAACTTTTTACTTTCAGTTTGTTATCACGTTATCAGAATTACCGGATTCCTCGTCGGTATCGGCTCGTTCAATTAGTAGATAAAAATATTATGCAGATGGAGCATTGGAGGCATAAATTTCGGGCGGGGAGTAAAATGAGCCGAAACCGGTGGCGTCCCTTAACTTTTTACTTTCAGTTTGTTATCACGTTATCAGAATTACCGGATTCCTCGTCGGTATCGGCTCGTTTAATTAGTAGATAACAATATTTTGCAGATGGAGCATTAGAGGCATAAATTTCGGGCGGAGAGTACAAAAAGAGCCGAAACCGGTGGCGTCCCTGAACTTTTTACTTTCAGTTTGTTATCACGTTATCAGAATTACCGGATTCCTCGTCGGTATCGGCTCGTTCAAGTAGTAGATAAAAATATTTTGCAGTTGGAGCATTGGAGGCATAAATTTCGGGCGGGGAGTAAAAAGAGCCGAAACCGGTGGCGTCCCTGAACTTTTTACTTTCAGTTTGTTATCACGTTATCAGAATTTCCGGATTCCTCGTCGGTATCGGCTCGTTCAATTAGTAGATAACAATATTTTGCAGATGGAGCATTGGAGGCATAAATTTCGGGCGGGGAGTATAAAAGAGCCGAAACCGGTGGCGTCCCTGAACTTTTTACTTTCAGTTTGTTATCACGTTATCAGAATTACCGGATTCCTCGTCAGTATCGGCTCGTTCAATTAGTAGATAACAATATTTTGCAGATGGAGCATTGGAGGCATAAATTTCGGACGGGGAGTATAAAAAGAGCCGAAACCGGTGGCGTCTCTGAACTTTTTACTTTCAGTTTGTTATCAGGTTATCAGAATTACCGGATTCCTCGTCGGTATCGGCTCGTTCAAGTAGTAGATAAAAATATTTTGCAGTTGGAGCATTGGAGGCATAAATTTCGGGCGGGGAGTAAAAAGAGCCGAAACCGGTGGCGTCCCTGATCTTTTTACTTTCAGTTTGTTATCACGTTATCAGAATTACCGGATTCCTCGTCAGTATCGGCTCGTTCAAATAGTAGATAACAATATTTTGCAGATGGAGCATTGGAGGCATAAATTTCGGGCGGGGAGTATAAAAAGAGCCGAAACCGGTGGCGTCCCTGAACTTTTTACTTTCAGTTTGTTATCACGTTATCAGAATTACCGGATTCCTCGTCGGTATCGGCTCGTTCAATTAGTAGATAACAATATTTTGCAGATGGTGCATTGGAGGCATAAATTTCGGGCGGGGTGTATAAAAAGAGCCGAAACCGGTGGCGTCCCCGAACTTTTTTCTTTCAGTTAGTATCACGTTATCAGAATTACCAGATTCCTCGTCGGTATCGGCTCGTTCAATTAGTAGATAAAAATATTTTGCAGATGGAGCATTGGAGCCATAAATTTCGGGCGGGGAGTGTAAAAAGAGCCGAAACCGGTGTCATCCCTGAACTTTTTACTTTCAGTTTGTTATCACGTTATCAGAATTACCGGATTCCTCGTCGGTATCGGCTCGTTCAATTAGTAGATAACAATATTTTGCAGATGGAGCATTGGAGGCATAAATTGCGGGCGGGGAGTATAAAAAGAGCCGAAACCGGTGGCGTCCCTGAACTTTTTACTTTCAGTTTGTTATCACGTTATCAGAATTACCGGATTCCTCGTCTGTATCGGCTCGTTCAATTAGTAGATAACAATATTTTGCAGATGGAGCATTGGAGGCATAAATTTCGGGCGGGGAGTATAAAAAGAGCCGAAACCGGTGGCGTCCCTGAACTTTTTACTTTCAGTTTGTTATCACGTTATCAGAATTACCGGATTCCTCGTCGGTATCGGCTCGTTCAATTAGTAGATAAAAATATTTTGCAGATGGAGCATTGGAGGCATAAATTTCGGGCGGGGAGTAAAAAGAGCCGAAACCGGTGGCGTCCCTGAACTTTTTACTTTCAGTTTGTTATCACGATATCAGAATTACCGGATTCCTCGTCAGTATCGGCTCGTTCAATTAGTAGATAACAAAATTTTGCAGATGGAGCATTGGAGGCATAAATTTCGGGCGGGGAGTATAAAAAGAGCCGTAACCGGTGGCGTCCCTAAACTTTTCACTTTCAGTTTGTTATCACGTTATCAGAATTACCGGATTCCTCGTCGGTATCGGCTCGTTTAATTAGTAGATAAAAATATTTTGCAGATGGAGCATTAGAGGCATAAATTTCGGGCGGGGAGTAAAAAGAGCCGAAACCGGTGGCATCCCTGAACTTGTTACTTTCAGTTTGTTATCACATTATCAGAATTACCTGATTCCTCGTCGGTATCGGCTCGTTCAATTAGTAGATACCAATATTTTGCAGATGGAGCATTGGCGGCTTAAAATTTCGGACGGGAAGTATAAAAAGAGCCTAAACCGGTGTCGTCCCTGAACTTTTTACTTTCAGTTTGTTATCACGTTATCAGAATTACCGGATTCCTCGTCGGTATCGGCTCGTTCAATTAGTAGATAAAAATATTTTGCAGATGGAGCATTGGAGGCATAAATTTCGGGCGGGGAGTAAAAAGAGCCGAAACCGGTGGCGTCTCTTAACTTTTTACTTTCAGTTTGTTATCACGTTATCAGAATTACCGGATTCCTCGTCGGTATCGGCTCGTTCAATTAGTAGATAACAATATTTGGCAGATGGAGTATTGGAGGCATAAATTTCGGGCGGGGTGTATAAAAAGAGCCGAACCGGTGGTGTCCCTGAACTTTTTATTTTCAGTTTGTTATCACGTTATCAGAATTACCGGATTCCTCGTCAGTATCGGCTCGTTCAATTAGTAGATAACAATATTTTGCAGATGGAGCATTGGAGGCATAAATTTCGGGCGGGGAGTATAAAAAGAGCCGAAACCCGTGGCGTCCCTGAACTTTTTACTTTCAGTTTGTTATCACGTTATCAGAATTACCGGATTCCTCGTCGGTATCGGCTCGTTCAATTAGTAGATAAAAATATTTTGCAGATGGAGCATTGGAGGCATAAATTTCGGGCGGGGAGTAAAAAGAGCCGAAACCGGTGGCGTCCCTGAACTTTTTACTTTCAGTTTGTTATCACGATATCAGAATTACCGGATTCCTCGTCAGTATCGGCTCGTTCAATTAGTAGATAACAAAATTTTGCAGATGGAGCATTGGAGGCATAAATTTCGGGCGGGGAGTATAAAAGAGCCGAAACCGGTGGCGTCCCTGAACTTTTTACTTTCAGTTTGTTATCACGTTATCAGAATTACCGGATTCCTCGTCGGTATCGGCTCGTTCAATTAGTAGATAAAAATATTATGCAGATGGAGCATTGGAGGCATAAATTTCGGGCGGGGAGTAAAATGAGCCGAAACCGGTGGCGTCCCTTAACTTTTTACTTTCAGTTTGTTATCACGTTATCAGAATTACCGGATTCCTCGTCGGTATCGGCTCGTTTAATTAGTAGATAACAATATTTTGCAGATGGAGCATTAGAGGCATAAATTTCGGGCGGAGAGTACAAAAAGAGCCGAAACCGGTGGCGTCCCTGAACTTTTTACTTTCAGTTTGTTATCACGTTATCAGAATTACCGGATTCCTCGTCGGTATCGGCTCGTTCAAGTAGTAGATAAAAATATTTTGCAGTTGGAGCATTGGAGGCATAAATTTCGGGCGGGGAGTAAAAAGAGCCGAAACCGGTGGCGTCCCTGAACTTTTTACTTTCAGTTTGTTATCACGTTATCAGAATTTCCGGATTCCTCGTCGGTATCGGCTCGTTCAATTAGTAGATAACAATATTTTGCAGATGGAGCATTGGAGGCATAAATTTCGGGCGGGGAGTATAAAAGAGCCGAAACCGGTGGCGTCCCTGAACTTTTTACTTTCAGTTTGTTATCACGTTATCAGAATTACCGGATTCCTCGTCGGTATCGGCTCGTTCAATTAGTAGATAAAAATATTATGCAGATGGAGCATTGGAGGCATAAATTTCGGGCGGGGAGTAAAATGAGCCGAAACCGGTGGCGTCCCTTAACTTTTTACTTTCAGTTTGTTATCACGTTATCAGAATTACCGGATTCCTCGTCGGTATCGGCTCGTTTAATTAGTAGATAACAATATTTTGCAGATGGAGCATTAGAGGCATAAATTTCGGGCGGAGAGTACAAAAAGAGCCGAAACCGGTGGCGTCCCTGAACTTTTTACTTTCAGTTTGTTATCACGTTATCAGAATTACCGGATTCCTCGTCGGTATCGGCTCGTTCAATTAGTAGATAAAAATATTTTGCAGATGGAGCATTGGAGGCATAAATTTCGGGCGGGGAGTAAAAAGAGCCGAAACCGGTGGCGTCCCTGAACTTTTTACTTTCAGTTTGTTATCACGATATCAGAATTACCGGATTCCTCGTCAGTATCGGCTCGTTCAATTAGTAGATAACAAAATTTTGCAGATGGAGCATTGGAGGCATAAATTTCGGGCGGGGAGTATAAAAGAGCCGAAACCGGTGGCGTCCCTGAACTTTTTACTTTCAGTTTGTTATCACGTTATCAGAATTACCTGATTCCTCGTCGGTATCGGCTCGTTCAATTAGTAGATAACAATATTTTGCAGATGGAGCATTGGAGGCATAAATTTCGGGCGGGGTTTATAAAAAGAGCCGAAACCGGTGGCGTCCCTGAACTTTTTACTTTCAGATTGTTATCACGTTATCAGAATTACCGGATTCCTCGTCGGTATCGGCTCGTTCAATTAGTAGATAAAAATATTTTGCAGATGGAGCATTGGAGGCATAAATTTCGGGCGGGGAGTATAAAAAGAGCCGAAACCGGTGGCGTCCCTGAACTTTTTACTTTCAGTTTGTTATCACATTATCAGAATTACCTGATTCCTCGTCGGTATCGGCTCGTTCAATTAGTAGATACCAATATTTTGCAGATGGAGCATTGGCGGCTTAAAATTTCGGACGGGAAGTATAAAAAGAGCCTAAACCGGTGTCGTCCCTGAACTTTTTACTTTCAGTTTGTTATCACGTTATCAGAATTACCGGATTCCTCGTCGGTATCGGCTCGTTCAATTAGTAGATAAAAATATTTTGCAGATGGAGCATTGGAGGCATAAATTTCGGGCGGGGAGTATAAAAAGAGCCGAAACCGGTGGCGTCCCTGAACTTTTTACTTTCAGTTTGTTATCACGTTATCAGAATTACCGGATTCCTCGTCGGTATCGGCTCGTTCAATTAGTAGATAAAAATATTATGCAGATGGAGCATTGGAGGCATAAATTTCGGGCGGGGAGTAAAATGAGCCGAAACCGGTGGCGTCCCTTAACTTTTTACTTTCAGTTTGTCATCACGTTATCAGAATTACCGGATTCCTCGTCGGTATCGGCTCGTTTAATTAGTAGATAACAATATTTTGCAGATGGAGCATTAGAGGCATAAATTTCGGCCGAAGAGTATAAAAAGAGCCGAAACCGGTGGCGTCCCTGAACTTTTTACTTTCAGTTTGTTATCACGTTATCAGAATTACCGGATTCCTCGTCGGTATCGGCTCGTTCAAGTAGTAGATAAAAATATTTTGCAGTTGGAGCATTGGAGGCATAAATTTCGGGCGGGGAGTAAAAAGAGCCGAAACCGGTGGCGTCCCTGAACTTTTTACTTTCAGTTTGTTATCACGTTATCAGAATTTCCGGATTCCTCGTCGGTATCGGCTCGTTCAATTAGTAGATAACAATATTTTGCAGATGGAGCATTGGAGGCATAAATTTCGGGCGGGGAGTATAAAAAGAGCCGAAACCGGCGGCGTCCTTGAGCTTTTTACTTTCAGTTTGTTATCACGTTATCAGAATTACCTGATTCCTCGTCGGTATCGGCTCGTTCAATTAGTAGATAACAATATATTGCAGATGGAGCATTGGAGGCATAAATTTCGGGCGGGGAGTATAAAAAGAGCCGAAACCGGTGGCGTCCCTAAACTTTTCACTTTCAGTTTGTTATCACGTTATCAGAATTACCTGATTCCTCGTCGGTATCGGCTCGTTCAATTAGTAGATAACAATATTTTGCAGATGGAGCATTGGAGGCATAAATTTCGGGCGGGGTGTATAAAAAGAGCCGAAACCGGTGGCGTCCCTGAACTTTTTACTTTCAGATTGTTATCACGTTATCAGAATTACCGGATTCCTCGTCGGTATCGGCTCGTTCAATTAGTAGATAAAAATATTTTGCAGATGGAGCATTGGAGGCATACATTTCGGGCGGGGAGTATAAAAAGAGCCGAAACCGGTGGCGTCCCTGAACTTTTTACTTTCAGTTTGTTATCACGTTATCAGAATTACCGGATTCCTCGTCGGTATCGGCTCGTTCAATTAGTAGATAAAAATATTATGCAGATGGAGCATTGGAGGCATAAATTTCGGGCGGGGAGTAAAATGAGCCGAAACCGGTGGCGTCCCTTAACTTTTTACTTTCAGTTTGTTATCACGTTATCAGAATTACCTGATTCCTCGTCGGTATCGGCTCGTTCAATTAGTAGATAACAATATTTTGCAGATGGAGCATTAGAGGCATAAATTTCGGCCGGAGAGTATAAAAAGAGCCGAAACCGGTGGCGTCCCTGAACTTTTTACTTTCAGTTTGTTATCACGTTATCAGAATTACCGGATTCCTCGTCGGTATCGGCTCGTTCAAGTAGTAGATAAAAATATTTTGCAGTTGGAGCATTGGAGGCATAAATTTCGGGCGGGGAGTAAAAAGAGCCGAAACCGGTGGCGTCCCTGAACTTTTTACTTTCAGTTTGTTATCACGTTATCAGAATTACCGGATTCCTCGTCGGTATCGGCTCGTTCAATTAGTAGATAACAATATTTTGCAGATGGAGCATTGGAGGCATAAATTTCGGGCGGGGAGTATAAAAAGAGCCGAAACCGGCGGCGTCCTTGAGCTTTTTACTTTCAGTTTGTTATCACGTTATCAGAATTACCTGATTCCTCGTCGGTATCGGCTCGTTCAATTAGTAGATAACAATATTTTGCAGATGGAGCATTGGAGGCATAAATTTCGGGCGGGGAGTAAAATGAGCCGAAACCGGTGGCGTCCCTTAACTTTTTACTTTCAGTTTGTTATCACGTTATCAGAATTACCGGATTCCTCGTCGGTATCGGCTCGTTTAATTAGTAGATAACAATATTTTGCAGATGGAGCATTAGAGGCATAAATTTCGGGCGGAGAGTACAAAAAGAGCCGAAACCGGTGGCGTCCCTGAACTTTTTACTTTCAGTTTGTTATCACGTTATCAGAATTACCGGATTCCTCGTCGGTATCGGCTCGTTCAAGTAGTAGATAAAAATATTTTGCAGTTGGAGCATTGGAGGCATAAATTTCGGGCGGGGAGTAAAAAGAGCCGAAACCGGTGGCGTCCCTGAACTTTTTACTTTCAGTTTGTTATCACGTTATCAGAATTTCCTGATTCCTCGTCGGTATCGGCTCGTTCAATTAGTAGATAACAATATTTTGCAGATGGAGCATTGGAGGCATAAATTTCGGGCGGGGAGTATAAAAAGAGCCGAAACCGGCGGCGTCCTTGAGCTTTTTACTTTCAGTTTGTTATCACGTTATCAGAATTACCTGATTCCTCGTCGGTATCGGCTCGTTCAATTAGTAGATAACAATATTTTGCAGATGGAGCATTGGAGGCATAAATTTCGGGCGGGGAGTAAAATGAGCCGAAACCGGTGGCGTCCCTTAACTTTTTACTTTCAGTTTGTTATCACGTTATCAGAATTACCTGATTCCTCGTCGGTATCGGCTCGTTCAATTAGTAGATAACAATATATTGCAGATGGAGCATTGGAGGCATAAATTTCGGGCGGGGAGTATAAAAAGAGCCGAAACCGGTGGCGTCCCTAAACTTTTCACTTTCAGTTTGTTATCACGTTATCAGAATTACCTGATTCCTCGTCGGTATCGGCTCGTTCAATTAGTAGATAACAATATTTTGCAGATGGAGCATTGGAGGCATAAATTTCGGGCGGGGTGTATAAAAAGAGCCGAAACCGGTGGCGTCCCTGAACTTTTTACTTTCAGATTGTTATCACGTTATCAGAATTACCGGATTCCTCGTCGGTATCGGCTCGTTCAATTAGTAGATAAAAATATTTTGCAGATGGAGCATTGGAGGCATAAATTTCGGGCGGGGAGTATAAAAAGAGCCGAAACCGGTGGCGTCCCTGAACTTTTTACTTTCAGTTTGTTATCACGTTATCAGAATTACCGGATTCCTCGTCGGTATCGGCTCGTTCAATTAGTAGATAAAAATATTATGCAGATAGAGCATTGGAGGCATAAATTTCGGGCGGGGAGTAAAATGAGCCGAAACCGGTGGCGTCCCTTAACTTTTTACTTTCAGTTTGTTATCACGTTATCAGAATTACCGGATTCCTCGTCGGTATCGGCTCGTTTAATTAGTAGATAAAAATATTTTGCAGATGGAGCATTGGAGGCATAAATTTCGGGCGGGGAGTAAAAAGAGCCGAAACCGGTGGCGTCCCTGAACTTTTTATTTTCAGTTTGTTATCACGTTATCAGAATTACCGGATTCCTCGTCAGTATCGGCTCGTTCAATTAGTAGATAACAATATTTTGCAGATGGAGCATTGGAGGCATAAATTTCGGGCGGGGAGTATAAAAGAGCCGAAACCGGTGGCGTCCCTGAACTTTTTACTTTCAGTTTGTTATCACGTTATCAGAATTACCTGATTCCTCGTCGGTATCGGCTCGTTCAATTAGTAGATAACAATATTTTGCAGATGGAGCATTGGAGGCATAAATTTCGGGCGGGGTGTATAAAAAGAGCCGAAACCGGTGGCGTCCCTGAACTTTTTACTTTCAGATTGTTATCACGTTATCAGAATTACCGGATTCCTCGTCGGTATCGGCTCGTTCAATTAGTAGATAAAAATATTTTGCAGATGGAGCATTGGAGGCATAAATTTCGGGCGGGGAGTATAAAAAGAGCCGAAACCGGTGGCGTCCCTGAACTTTTTACTTTCAGTTTGTTATCACATTATCAGAATTACCTGATTCCTCGTCGGTATCGGCTCGTTCAATTAGTAGATACCAATATTTTGCAGATGGAGCATTGGCGGCTTAAAATTTCGGACGGGAAGTATAAAAAGAGCCTAAACCGGTGTCGTCCCTGAACTTTTTACTTTCAGTTTGTTATCACGTTATCAGAATTACCTGATTCCTCGTCGGTATCGGCTCGTTCAATTAGTAGATAACAATATTTTGCAGATGGAGCATTGGAGGCATAAATTTCGGGCGGGGAGTAAAAAGAGCCGAAACCGGTGGCGTCCCTTAACTTTTTACTTTCAGTTTGTTATCACGTTATCAGAATTACCGGATTCCTCGTCAGTATCGGCTCGTTCAATTAGTAGATAACAATATTTTGCAGATGGAGCATTGGAGGCATAAATTTCGGACGGGGAGTATAAAAAGAGCCGAAACCGGTGGCGTCTCTGAACTTTTTACTTTCAGTTTGTTATCAGGTTATCAGAATTACCGGATTCCTCGTCGGTATCGGCTCGTTCAAGTAGTAGATAAAAATATTTTGCAGTTGGAGCATTGGAGGCATAAATTTCGGGCGGGGAGTAAAAAGAGCCGAAACCGGTGGCGTCCCTGATCTTTTTACTTTCAGTTTGTTATCACGTTATCAGAATTACCGGATTCCTCGTCAGTATCGGCTCGTTCAAATAGTAGATAACAATATTTTGCAGATGGAGCATTGGAGGCATAAATTTCGGGCGGGGAGTATAAAAAGAGCCGAAACCGGTGGCGTCCCTGAACTTTTTACTTTCAGTTTGTTATCACGTTATCAGAATTACCGGATTCCTCGTCGGTATCGGCTCGTTCAATTAGTAGATAACAATATTTTGCAGATGGTGCATTGGAGGCATAAATTTCGGGCGGGGTGTATAAAAAGAGCCGAAACCGGTGGCGTCCCCGAACTTTTTTCTTTCAGTTAGTATCACGTTATCAGAATTACCAGATTCCTCGTCGGTATCGGCTCGTTCAATTAGTAGATAAAAATATTTTGCAGATGGAGCATTGGAGCCATAAATTTCGGGCGGGGAGTGTAAAAAGAGCCGAAACCGGTGTAATCCCTGAACTTTTAACTTTCAGTTTGTTATCACGTTATCAGAATTACCGGATTCCTCGTCGGTATCGGCTCGTTCAATTAGTAGATAACAATATTTTGCAGATGGAGCATTGGAGGCATAAATTGCGGGCGGGGAGTATAAAAAGAGCCGAAACCGGTGGCGTCCCTGAACTTTTTACTTTCAGTTTGTTATCACGTTATCAGAATTACCGGATTCCTCGTCAGTATCGGCTCGTTCAATTAGTAGATAACAATATTTTGCAGATGGAGCATTGGAGGCATAAATTTCGGGCGGGGAGTATAAAAAGAGCCGAAACCGGTGGCGTCCCTGAACTTTTTACTTTCAGTTTGTTATCACGTTATCAGAATTACCGGATTCCTCGTCGGTATCGGCTCGTTCAATTAGTAGATAAAAATATTTTGCAGATGGAGCATTGGAGGCATAAATTTCGGGCGGGGAGTAAAAAGAGCCGGAACCGGTGGCGTCCCTGAACTTTTTACTTTCAGTTTGTTATCACGATATCAGAATTAACGGATTCCTCGTCAGTATCGGCTCGTTCAATTAGTAGATAACAAAATTTTGCAGATGGAGCATTGGAGGCATAAATTTCGGGCGGGGAGTATAAAAGAGCCGAAACCGGTGGCGTCCCTGAACTTTTTACTTTCAGTTTGTTATCACGTTATCAGAATTACCTGATTCCTCGTCGGTATCGGCTCGTTCAATTAGTAGATAACAATATGTTGCAGATGGAGCATTGGAGGCATAAATTTCGGGCGGGGAGTATAAAAAGAGCCGTAACCGGTGGCGTCCCTAAACTTTTCACTTTCAGTTTGTTATCACGTTATCAGAATTACCGGATTCCTCGTCGGTATCGGCTCGTTTAATTAGTAGATAAAAATATTTTGCAGATGGAGCATTAGAGGCATAAATTTCGGGCGGGGAGTAAAAAGAGCCGAAACCGGTGGCATCCCTGAACTTTTTACTTTCAGTTTGTTATCACATTATCAGAATTACCTGATTCCTCGTCGGTATCGGCTCGTTCAATTAGTAGATACCAATATTTTGCAGATGGAGCATTGGCGGCTTAAAATTTCGGACGGGAAGTATAAAAAGAGCCTAAACCGGTGTCGTCCCTGAACTTTTTACTTTCAGTTTGTTATCACGTTATCAGAATTACCGGATTCCTCGTCGGTATCGGCTCGTTCAATTAGTAGATAAAAATATTTTGCAGATGGAGCATTGGAGGCATAAATTTCGGGCGGGGAGTAAAAAGAGCCGAAACCGGTGGCGTCTCTTAACTTTTTACTTTCAGTTTGTTATCACGTTATCAGAATTACCGGATTCCTCGTCGGTATCGGCTCGTTCAATTAGTAGATAACAATATTTGGCAGATGGAGTATTGGAGGCATAAATTTCGGGCGGGGAGTATAAAAAGAGCCGAACCGGTGGTGTCCCTGAACTTTTTATTTTCAGTTTGTTATCACGTTATCAGAATTACCGGATTCCTCGTCAGTATCGGCTCGTTCAATTAGTAGATAACAATATTTTGCAGATGGAGCATTGGAGGCATAAATTTCGGGCGGGGAGTATAAAAAGAGCCGAAACCCGTGGCGTCCCTGAACTTTTTACTTTCAGATTGTTATCACGTTATCAGAATTACCGGATTCCTCGTCGGTATCGGCTCGTTCAATTAGTAGATAAAAATATTTTGCAGATGGAGCATTGGAGGCATAAATTTCGGGCGGGGAGTAAAAAGAGCCGAAACCGGTGGCGTCCCTGAACTTTTTACTTTCAGTTTGTTATCACGATATCAGAATTACCGGATTCCTCGTCAGTATCGGCTCGTTCAATTAGTAGATAACAAAATTTTGCAGATGGAGCATTGGAGGCATAAATTTCGGGCGGGGAGTATAAAAGAGCCGAAACCGGTGGCGTCCCTGAACTTTTTACTTTCAGTTTGTTATCACGTTATCAGAATTACCGGATTCCTCGTCGGTATCGGCTCGTTCAATTAGTAGATAAAAATATTATGCAGATGGAGCATTGGAGGCATAAATTTCGGGCGGGGAGTAAAATGAGCCGAAACCGGTGGCGTCCCTTAACTTTTTACTTTCAGTTTGTTATCACGTTATCAGAATTACCGGATTCCTCGTCGGTATCGGCTCGTTCAATTAGTAGATAAAAATATTTTGCAGATGGAGCATTGGAGGCATAAATTTCGGGCGGGGAGTAAAAAGAGCCGGAACCGGTGGCGTCCCTGAACTTTTTACTTTCAGTTTGTTATCACGATATCAGAATTAACGGATTCCTCGTCAGTATCGGCTCGTTCAATTAGTAGATAACAAAATTTTGCAGATGGAGCATTGGAGGCATAAATTTCGGGCGGGGAGTATAAAAGAGCCGAAACCGGTGGCGTCCCTGAACTTTTTACTTTCAGTTTGTTATCACGTTATCAGAATTACCTGATTCCTCGTCGGTATCGGCTCGTTCAATTAGTAGATAACAATATGTTGCAGATGGAGCATTGGAGGCATAAATTTCGGGCGGGGAGTATAAAAAGAGCCGTAACCGGTGGCGTCCCTAAACTTTTCACTTTCAGTTTGTTATCACGTTATCAGAATTACCGGATTCCTCGTCGGTATCGGCTCGTTTAATTAGTAGATAAAAATATTTTGCAGATGGAGCATTAGAGGCATAAATTTCGGGCGGGGAGTAAAAAGAGCCGAAACCGGTGGCATCCCTGAACTTTTTACTTTCAGTTTGTTATCACATTATCAGAATTACCTGATTCCTCGTCGGTATCGGCTCGTTCAATTAGTAGATACCAATATTTTGCAGATGGAGCATTGGCGGCTTAAAATTTCGGACGGGAAGTATAAAAAGAGCCTAAACCGGTGTCGTCCCTGAACTTTTTACTTTCAGTTTGTTATCACGTTATCAGAATTACCGGATTCCTCGTCGGTATCGGCTCGTTCAATTAGTAGATAAAAATATTTTGCAGATGGAGCATTGGAGGCATAAATTTCGGGCGGGGAGTAAAAAGAGCCGAAACCGGTGGCGTCTCTTAACTTTTTACTTTCAGTTTGTTATCACGTTATCAGAATTACCGGATTCCTCGTCGGTATCGGCTCGTTCAATTAGTAGATAACAATATTTGGCAGATGGAGTATTGGAGGCATAAATTTCGGGCGGGGAGTATAAAAAGAGCCGAACCGGTGGTGTCCCTGAACTTTTTATTTTCAGTTTGTTATCACGTTATCAGAATTACCGGATTCCTCGTCAGTATCGGCTCGTTCAATTAGTAGATAACAATATTTTGCAGATGGAGCATTGGAGGCATAAATTTCGGGCGGGGAGTATAAAAAGAGCCGAAACCCGTGGCGTCCCTGAACTTTTTACTTTCAGATTGTTATCACGTTATCAGAATTACCGGATTCCTCGTCGGTATCGGCTCGTTCAATTAGTAGATAAAAATATTTTGCAGATGGAGCATTGGAGGCATAAATTTCGGGCGGGGAGTAAAAAGAGCCGAAACCGGTGGCGTCCCTGAACTTTTTACTTTCAGTTTGTTATCACGATATCAGAATTACCGGATTCCTCGTCAGTATCGGCTCGTTCAATTAGTAGATAACAAAATTTTGCAGATGGAGCATTGGAGGCATAAATTTCGGGCGGGGAGTATAAAAGAGCCGAAACCGGTGGCGTCCCTGAACATTTTACTTTCAGTTTGTTATCACGTTATCAGAATTACCGGATTCCTCGTCGGTATCGGCTCGTTCAATTAGTAGATAAAAATATTATGCAGATGGAGCATTGGAGGCATAAATTTCGGGCGGGGAGTAAAATGAGCCGAAACCGGTGGCGTCCCTTAACTTTTTACTTTCAGTTTGTTATCACGTTATCAGAATTACCGGATTCCTCGTCGGTATCGGCTCGTTTAATTAGTAGATAACAATATTTTGCAGATGGAGCATTAGAGGCATAAATTTCGGGCGGAGAGTACAAAAAGAGCCGAAACCGGTGGCGTCCCTGAACTTTTTACTTTCAGTTTGTTATCACGTTATCAGAATTACCGGATTCCTCGTCGGTATCGGCTCGTTCAAGTAGTAGATAAAAATATTTTGCAGTTGGAGCATTGGAGGCATAAATTTCGGGCGGGGAGTAAAAAGAGCCGAAACCGGTGGCGTCCCTGAACTTTTTACTTTCAGTTTGTTATCACGTTATCAGAATTTCCGGATTCCTCGTCGGTATCGGCTCGTTCAATTAGTAGATAACAATATTTTGCAGATGGAGCATTGGAGGCATAAATTTCGGGCGGGGAGTATAAAAGAGCCGAAACCGGTGGCGTCCCTGAACTTTTTACTTTCAGTTTGTTATCACGTTATCAGAATTACCGGATTCCTCGTCGGTATCGGCTCGTTCAATTAGTAGATAACAATATTTTGCAGATGGAGCATTGGAGGCATAAATTTCGGGCGGGGTGTATAAAAAGAGCCGAAACCGGTGGCGTCCCTGAACTTTTTACTTTCAGATTGTTATCACGTTATCAGAATTACCGGATTCCTCGTCGGTATCGGCTCGTTCAATTAGTAGATAAAAATATTTTGCAGATGGAGCATTGGAGGCATAAATTTCGGGCGGGGAGTATAAAAAGAGCCGAAACCGGTGGCGTCCCTGAACTTTTTACTTTCAGTTTGTTATCACATTATCAGAATTACCTGATTCCTCGTCGGTATCGGCTCGTTCAATTAGTAGATAACAATATTTTGCAGATGGAGCATTGGCGGCTTAAAATTTCGGACGGGAAGTATAAAAAGAGCCTAAACCGGTGTCGTCCCTGAACTTTTTACTTTCAGTTTGTTATCACGTTATCAGAATTACCGGATTCCTCGTCGGTATCGGCTCGTTCAATTAGTAGATAAAAATATTTTGCAGATGGAGCATTGGAGGCATAAATTTCGGGCGGGGAGTATAAAAAGAGCCGAAACCGGTGGCGTCCCTGAACTTTTTACTTTCAGTTTGTTATCACGTTATCAGAATTACCGGATTCCTCGTCGGTATCGGCTCGTTCAATTAGTAGATAAAAATATTATGCAGATGGAGCATTGGAGGCATAAATTTCGGGCGGGGAGTAAAATGAGCCGAAACCGGTGGCGTCCCTTAACTTTTTACTTTCAGTTTGTCATCACGTTATCAGAATTACCGGATTCCTCGTCGGTATCGGCTCGTTTAATTAGTAGATAACAATATTTTGCAGATGGAGCATTAGAGGCATAAATTTCGGCCGAAGAGTATAAAAAGAGCCGAAACCGGTGGCGTCCCTGAACTTTTTACTTTCAGTTTGTTATCACGTTATCAGAATTACCGGATTCCTCGTCGGTATCGGCTCGTTCAAGTAGTAGATAAAAATATTTTGCAGTTGGAGCATTGGAGGCATAAATTTCGGGCGGGGAGTAAAAAGAGCCGAAACCGGTGGCGTCCCTGAACTTTTTACTTTCAGTTTGTTATCACGTTATCAGAATTTCCGGATTCCTCGTCGGTATCGGCTCGTTCAATTAGTAGATAACAATATTTTGCAGATGGAGCATTGGAGGCATAAATTTCGGGCGGGGAGTATAAAAAGAGCCGAAACCGGCGGCGTCCTTGAGCTTTTTACTTTCAGTTTGTTATCACGTTATCAGAATTACCTGATTCCTCGTCGGTATCGGCTCGTTCAATTAGTAGATAACAATATATTGCAGATGGAGCATTGGAGGCATAAATTTCGGGCGGGGAGTATAAAAAGAGCCGAAACCGGTGGCGTCCCTAAACTTTTCACTTTCAGTTTGTTATCACGTTATCAGAATTACCTGATTCCTCGTCGGTATCGGCTCGTTCAATTAGTAGATAACAATATTTTGCAGATGGAGCATTGGAGGCATAAATTTCGGGCGGGGTGTATAAAAAGAGCCGAAACCGGTGGCGTCCCTGAACTTTTTACTTTCAGATTGTTATCACGTTATCAGAATTACCGGATTCCTCGTCGGTATCGGCTCGTTCAATTAGTAGATAAAAATATTTTGCAGATGGAGCATTGGAGGCATAAATTTCGGGCGGGGAGTATAAAAAGAGCCGAAACCGGTGGCGTCCCTGAACTTTTTACTTTCAGTTTGTTATCACGTTATCAGAATTACCGGATTCCTCGTCGGTATCGGCTCGTTCAATTAGTAGATAAAAATATTATGCAGATGGAGCATTGGAGGCATAAATTTCGGGCGGGGAGTAAAATGAGCCGAAACCGGTGGCGTCCCTTAACTTTTTACTTTCAGTTTGTTATCACGTTATCAGAATTACCGGATTCCTCGTCGGTATCGGCTCGTTTAATTAGTAGATAACAATATTTTGCAGATGGAGCATTAGAGGCATAAATTTCGGCCGGAGAGTATAAA
Organism: Ichneumon xanthorius; assembly: GCA_917499995.1. Lineage (NCBI taxonomy): Eukaryota > Metazoa > Arthropoda > Insecta > Hymenoptera > Ichneumonidae > Ichneumon > Ichneumon xanthorius. The sequence goes on along the minus strand of CAKJTD010000085.1, from coordinate 78,764 downwards.
AAGAGCCGAAACCGGTGGCGTCCCTGAACTTTTTACTTTCAGTTTGTTATCACGTTATCAGAATTACCGGATTCCTCGTCGGTATCGGCTCGTTCAAGTAGTAGATAAAAATATTTTGCAGTTGGAGCATTGGAGGCATAAATTTCGGGCGGGGAGTAAAAAGAGCCGAAACCGGTGGCGTCCCTGAACTTTTTACTTTCAGTTTGTTATCACGTTATCAGAATTTCCGGATTCCTCGTCGGTATCGGCTCGTTCAATTAGTAGATAACAATATTTTGCAGATGGAGCATTGGAGGCATAAATTTCGGGCGGGGAGTATAAAAAGAGCCGAAACCGGCGGCGTCCTTGAGCTTTTTACTTTCAGTTTGTTATCACGTTATCAGAATTACCTGATTCCTCGTCGGTATCGGCTCGTTCAATTAGTAGATAACAATATTTTGCAGATGGAGCATTGGAGGCATAAATTTCGGGCGGGGAGTAAAATGAGCCGAAACCGGTGGCGTCCCTTAACTTTTTACTTTCAGTTTGTTATCACGTTATCAGAATTACCGGATTCCTCGTCGGTATCGGCTCGTTTAATTAGTAGATAACAATATTTTGCAGATGGAGCATTAGAGGCATAAATTTCGGGCGGAGAGTACAAAAAGAGCCGAAACCGGTGGCGTCCCTGAACTTTTTACTTTCAGTTTGTTATCACGTTATCAGAATTACCGGATTCCTCGTCGGTATCGGCTCGTTCAAGTAGTAGATAAAAATATTTTGCAGTTGGAGCATTGGAGGCATAAATTTCGGGCGGGGAGTAAAAAGAGCCGAAACCGGTGGCGTCCCTGAACTTTTTACTTTCAGTTTGTTATCACATTATCAGAATTTCCGGATTCCTCGTCGGTATCGGCTCGTTCAATTAGTAGATAACAATATTTTGCAGATGGAGCATTGGAGGTATAAATTTCGGGCGGGGAGTATAAAAAGAGCCGAAACCGGCGGCGTCCTTGAGCTTTTTACTTTCAGTTTGTTATCACGTTATCAGAATTACCTGATTCCTCGTCGGTATCGGCTCGTTCAATTAGTAGATAACAATATATTGCAGATGGAGCATTGGAGGCATAAATTTCGGGCGGGGAGTATAAAAAGAGCCGAAACCGGTGGCGTCCCTAAACTTTTCACTTTCAGTTTGTTATCACGTTATCAGAATTACCTGATTCCTCGTCGGTATCGGCTCGTTCAATTAGTAGATAACAATATTTTGCAGATGGAGCATTGGAGGCATAAATTTCGGGCGGGGTGTATAAAAAGAGCCGAAACCGGTGGCGTCCCTGAACTTTTTACTTTCAGATTGTTATCACGTTATCAGAATTACCGGATTCCTCGTCGGTATCGGCTCGTTCAATTAGTAGATAAAAATATTTTGCAGATGGAGCATTGGAGGCATAAATTTCGGGCGGGGAGTATAAAAAGAGCCGAAACCGGTGGCGTCCCTGAACTTTTTACTTTCAGTTTGTTATCACGTTATCAGAATTACCGGATTCCTCGTCGGTATCGGCTCGTTCAATTAGTAGATAAAAATATTATGCAGATAGAGCATTGGAGGCATAAATTTCGGGCGGGGAGTAAAATGAGCCGAAACCGGTGGCGTCCCTTAACTTTTTACTTTCAGTTTGTTATCACGTTATCAGAATTACCGGATTCCTCGTCGGTATCGGCTCGTTTAATTAGTAGATAAAAATATTTTGCAGATGGAGCATTGGAGGCATAAATTTCGGGCGGGGAGTAAAAAGAGCCGAAACCGGTGGCGTCCCTGAACTTTTTATTTTCAGTTTGTTATCACGTTATCAGAATTACCGGATTCCTCGTCAGTATCGGCTCGTTCAATTAGTAGATAACAATATTTTGCAGATGGAGCATTGGAGGCATAAATTTCGGGCGGGGTGTATAAAAAGAGCCGAAACCGGTGGCGTCCCTGAACTTTTTACTTTCAGTTTGTTATCACGTTATCAGAATTACCGGATTCCTCGTCGGTATCGGCTCGTTCAATTAGTAGATAAAAATATTTTGCAGATGGAGCATTGGAGGCATAAATTTCGGGCGGGGAGTAAAAAGAGCCGAAACCGGTGGCGTCCCTGAACTTTTTACTTTCAGTTTGTTATCACGTTATCAGAATTACCGGATTCCTCGTCGGTATCGGCTCGTTCAATTAGTAGATAAAAATATTTTGCAGATGGAGCATTGGAGCCATCAATTTCGGGCGGGGAGTGTAAAAAGAGCCGAAACCGGTGTCATCCCTGAACTTTTTACTTTCAGTTTGTTATCACGTTATCAGAATTACCGGATTCCTCGTCGGTATCGGCTCGTTCAATTAGTAGATAACAATATTTTGCAGATGGAGCATTGGAGGCATAAATTGCGGGCGGGGAGTATAAAAAGAGCCGAAACCGGTGGCGTCCCTGAACTTTTTACTTTCAGTTTGTTATCACGTTATCAGAATTACCGGATTCCTCGTCAGTATCGGCTCGTTCAATTAGTAGATAACAATATTTTGCAGATGGAGCATTGGAGGCATAAATTTCGGGCGGCGAGTATAAAAAGAGCCGAAACCGGTGGCGTCCCTGAACTTTTTACTTTCAGTTTGTTATCACGTTATCAGAATTACCGGATTCCTCGTCGGTATCGGCTCGTTCAATTAGTAGATAAAAATATTTTGCAGATGGAGCATTGGAGGCATAAATTTCGGGCGGGGAGTAAAAAGAGCCGAAACCGGTGGCGTCCCTGAACTTTTTACTTTCAGTTTGTTATCACGATATCAGAATTACCGGATTCCTCGTCAGTATCGGCTCGTTCAATTAGTAGATAACAAAATTTTGCAGATGGAGCATTGGAGGCATAAATTTCGGGCGGGGAGTATAAAAGAGCCGAAACCGGTGGCGTCCCTGAACTTTTTACTTTCAGTTTGTTATCACGTTATCAGAATTACCTGATTCCTCGTCGGTATCGGCTCGTTCAATTAGTAGATAACAATATGTTGCAGATGGAGCATTGGAGGCATAAATTTCGGGCGGGGAGTATAAAAAGAGCCGTAACCGGTGGCGTCCCTAAACTTTTCACTTTCAGTTTGTTATCACGTTATCAGAATTACCGGATTCCTCGTCGGTATCGGCTCGTTCAATTAGTAGATAAAAATATTTTGCAGATGGAGCATTAGAGGCATAAATTTCGGGCGGGGAGTAAAAAGAGCCGAAACCGGTGGCATCCCTGAACTTTTTACTTTCAGTTTGTTATCACATTATCAGAATTACCTGATTCCTCGTCGGTATCGGCTCGTTCAATTAGTAGATACCAATATTTTGCAGATGGAGCATTGGCGGCTTAAAATTTCGGACGGGAAGTATAAAAAGAGCCTAAACCGGTGTCGTCCCTGAACTTTTTACTTTCAGTTTGTTATCACGTTATCAGAATTACCGGATTCCTCGTCGGTATCGGCTCGTTCAATTAGTAGATAAAAATATTTTGCAGATGGAGCATTGGAGGCATAAATTTCGGGCGGGGAGTAAAAAGAGCCGAAACCGGTGGCGTCCCTTAACTTTTTACTTTCAGTTTGTTATCACGTTATCAGAATTACCGGATTCCTCGTCGGTATCGGCTCGTTCAATTAGTAGATAACAATATTTGGCAGATGGAGTATTGGTGACATAAATTTCGGGCGGGGAGTATAAAAAGAGCCGAACCGGTGGTGTCCCTGAACTTTTTATTTTCAGTTTGTTATCACGTTATCAGAATTACCGGATTCCTCGTCGGTATCGGCTCGTTCAAGTAGTAGATAAAAATATTTTGCAGTTGGAGCATTGGAGGCATAAATTTCGGGCGGGGAGTAAAAAGAGCCGAAACCGGTGGCGTCCCTGAACTTTTTACTTTCAGTTTGTTATCACGTTATCAGAATTTCCGGATTCCTCGTCGGTATCGGCTCGTTCAATTAGTAGATAACAATATTTTGCAGATGGAGCATTGGAGGTATAAATTTCGGGCGGGGAGTATAAAAAGAGCCGAAACCGGCGGCGTCCTTGAGCTTTTTACTTTCAGTTTGTTATCACGTTATCAGAATTACCTGATTCCTCGTCGGTATCGGCTCGTTCAATTAGTAGATAACAATATATTGCAGATGGAGCATTGGAGGCATAAATTTCGGGCGGGGAGTAAAAAGAGCCGAAACCGGTGGCGTCCCTAAACTTTTCACTTTCAGTTTGTTATCACGTTATCAGAATTACCTGATTCCTCGTCGGTATCGGCTCGTTCAATTAGTAGATAACAATATTTTGCAGATGGAGCATTGGAGGCATAAATTTCGGGCGGGGTGTATAAAAAGAGCCGAAACCGGTGGCGTCCCTGAACTTTTTACTTTCAGATTGTTATCACGTTATCAGAATTACCGGATTCCTCGTCGGTATCGGCTCGTTCAATTAGTAGATAAAAATATTTTGCAGATGGAGCATTGGAGGCATAAATTTCGGGCGGGGAGTATAAAAAGAGCCGAAACCGGTGGCGTCCCTGAACTTTTTACTTTCAGTTTGTTATCACGTTATCAGAATTACCGGATTCCTCGTCGGTATCGGCTCGTTAAATTAGTAGATAAAAATATTATGCAGATAGAGCATTGGAGGCATAAATTTCGGGCGGGGAGTAAAATGAGCCGAAACCGGTGGCGTCCCTTAACTTTTTACTTTCAGTTTGTTATCACGTTATCAGAATTACCGTATTCCTCGTCGGTATCGGCTCGTTTAATTAGTAGATAAAAATATTTTGCAGATGGAGCATTGGAGGCATAAATTTCGGGCGGGGAGTAAAAAGAGCCGAAACCGGTGGCGTCCCTGAACTTTTTATTTTCAGTTTGTTATCACGTTATCAGAATTACCGGATTCCTCGTCAGTATCGGCTCGTTCAATTAGTAGATAACAATATTTTGCAGATGGAGCATTGGAGGCATAAATTTCGGGCGGGGAGTATAAAAAGAGCCGAAACCGGTGGCGTCCCTGAACTTTTTACTTTCAGTTTGTTATCACGTTATCAGAATTACCGGATTCCTCGTCGGTATCGGCTCGTTCAATTAGTAGATAAAAATATTTTGCAGATGGAGCATTGGAGGCATAAATTTCGGGCGGGGAGTAAAAAGAGCCGAAACCGGTGGCGTCCCTGAACTTTTTACTTTCAGTTTGTTATCACGTTATCAGAATTACCGGATTCCTCGTCGGTATCGGCTCGTTTAATTAGTAGATAAAAATATTTTGCAGATGGAGCATTGGAGCCATAAATTTCGGGCGGGGAGTGTAAAAAGAGCCGAAACCGGTGTCATCCCTGAACTTTTTACTTTCAGTTTGTTATCACGTTATCAGAATTACCGGATTCCTCGTCGGTATCGGCTCGTTCAATTAGTAGATAACAATATTTTGCAGATGGAGCATTGGAGGCATAAATTGCGGGCGGGGAGTAAAAAAAGAGCCGAAACCGGTGGCGTCCCTGAACTTTTTACTTTCAGTTTGTTATCACGTTATCAGAATTACCGGATTCCTCGTCAGTATCGGCTCGTTCAATTAGTAGATAACAATATTTTGCAGATGGAGCATTGGAGGCATAAATTTCGGGCGGCGAGTATAAAAAGAGCCGAAACCGGTGGCGTCCCTGAACTTTTTACTTTCAGTTTGTTATCACGTTATCAGAATTACCGGATTCCTCGTCGGTATCGGCTCGTTCAATTAGTAGATAAAAATATTTTGCAGATGGAGCATTGGAGGCATAAATTTCGGGCGGGGAGTAAAAAGAGCCGAAACCGGTGGCGTCCCTGAACTTTTTACTTTCAGTTTGTTATCACGATATCAGAATTACCGGATTCCTCGTCAGTATCGGCTCGTTCAATTAGTAGATAACAAAATTTTGCAGATGGAGCATTGGAGGCATAAATTTCGGGCGGGGAGTATAAAAGAGCCGAAACCGGTGGCGTCCCTGAACTTTTTACTTTCAGTTTGTTATCACGTTATCAGAATTACCTGATTCCTCGTCGGTATCGGCTCGTTCAATTAGTAGATAACAATATGTTGCAGATGGAGCATTGGAGGCATAAATTTCGGGCGGGGAGTATAAAAAGAGCCGTAACCGGTGGCGTCCCTAAACTTTTCACTTTCAGTTTGTTATCACGTTATCAGAATTACCGGATTCCTCGTCGGTATCGGCTCGTTCAATTAGTAGATAAAAATATTTTGCAGATGGAGCATTAGAGGCATAAATTTCGGGCGGGGAGTAAAAAGAGCCGAAACCGGTGGCATCCCTGAACTTTTTACTTTCAGTTTGTTATCACATTATCAGAATTACCTGATTCCTCGTCGGTATCGGCTCGTTCAATTAGTAGATACCAATATTTTGCAGATGGAGCATTGGCGGCTTAAAATTTCGGACGGGAAGTATAAAAAGAGCCTAAACCGGTGTCGTCCCTGAACTTTTTACTTTCAGTTTGTTATCACGTTATCAGAATTACCGGATTCCTCGTCGGTATCGGCTCGTTCAATTAGTAGATAAAAATATTTTGCAGATGGAGCATTGGAGGCATAAATTTCGGGCGGGGAGTAAAAAGAGCCGAAACCGGTGGCGTCCCTTAACTTTTTACTTTCAGTTTGTTATCACGTTATCAGAATTACCGGATTCCTCGTCGGTATCGGCTCGTTCAATTAGTAGATAACAATATTTGGCAGATGGAGTATTGGAGACATAAATTTCGGGCGGGGAGTATAAAAAGAGCCGAACCGGTGGTGTCCCTGAACTTTTTAATTTCAGTTTGTTATCACGTTATCAGAATTACCGGATTCCTCGTCAGTATCGGCTCGTTCAATTAGTAGATAACAATATTTTGCAGATGGAGCATTGGAGGCATAAATTTCGGGCGGGGAGTATAAAAAGAGCCGAAACCCGTGGCGTCCCTGAACTTTTTACTTTCAGTTTGTTATCACGTTATCAGAATTTCCGGATTCCTCGTCGGTATCGGCTCGTTCAATTAGTAGATAACAATATTTTGCAGATGGAGCATTGGAGGCATAAATTTCGGGCGGGGAGTATAAAAGAGCCGAAACCGGTGGCGTCCCTGAACTTTTTACTTTCAGTTTGTTATCACGTTATCAGAATTACCTGATTCCTCGTCGGTATCGGCTCGTTCAATTAGTAGATAACAATATTTTGCAGATGGAGCATTGGAGGCATAAATTTCGGGCGGGGTGTATAAAAAGAGCCGAAACCGGTGGCGTCCCTGAACTTTTTACTTTCAGATTGTTATCACGTTATCAGAATTACCGGATTCCTCGTCGGTATCGGCTCGTTCAATTAGTAGATAAAAATATTTTGCAGATGGAGCATTGGAGGCATAAATTTCGGGCGGGGAGTATAAAAAGAGCCGAAACCGGTGGCGTCCCTGAACTTTTTACTTTCAGTTTGTTATCACATTATCAGAATTACCTGATTCCTCGTCGGTATCGGCTCGTTCAATTAGTAGATACCAATATTTTGCAGATGGAGCATTGGCGGCTTAAAATTTCGGACGGGAAGTATAAAAAGAGCCTAAACCGGTGTCGTCCCTGAACTTTTTACTTTCAGTTTGTTATCACGATATCAGAATTACCGGATTCCTCGTCGGTATCGGCTCGTTCAATTAGTAGATAAAAATATTTTGCAGATGGAGCATTGGAGGCATAAATTTCGGGCGGGGAGTAAAAAGAGCCGAAACCGGCGGCGTCCCTTAACTTTTTACTTTCAGTTTGTTATCACGTTATCAGAATTACCGGATTCCTCGTCAGTATCGGCTCGTTCAATTAGTAGATAACAATATTTTGCAGATGGAGCATTGGAGGCATAAATTTCGGACGGGGAGTATAAAAAGAGCCGAAACCGGTGGCGTCTCTGAACTTTTTACTTTCAGTTTGTTATCAGGTTATCAGAATTACCGGATTCCTCGTCGGTATCGGCTCGTTCAAGTAGTAGATAAAAATATTTTGCAGTTGGAGCATTGGAGGCATAAATTTCGGGCGGGGAGTAAAAAGAGCCGAAACCGGTGGCGTCCCTGATCTTTTTACTTTCAGTTTGTTATCACGTTATCAGAATTACCGGATTCCTCGTCAGTATCGGCTCGTTCAAATAGTAGATAACAATATTTTGCAGATGGAGCATTGGAGGCATAAATTTCGGGCGGGGAGTATAAAAAGAGCCGAAACCGGTGGCGTCCCTGAACTTTTTACTTTCAGTTTGTTATCACGTTATCAGAATTACCGGATTCCTCGTCGGTATCGGCTCGTTCAATTAGTAGATAACAATATTTTGCAGATGGTGCATTGGAGGCATAAATTTCGGGCGGGGTGTATAAAAAGAGCCGAAACCGGTGGCGTCCCCGAACTTTTTTCTTTCAGTTAGTATCACGTTATCAGAATTACCAGATTCCTCGTCGGTATCGGCTCGTTCAATTAGTAGATAAAAATATTTTGCAGATGGAGCATTGGAGCCATAAATTTCGGGCGGGGAGTGTAAAAAGAGCCGAAACCGGTGTCATCCCTGAACTTTTTACTTTCAGTTTGTTATCACGTTATCAGAATTACCGGATTCCTCGTCGGTATCGGCTCGTTCAATTAGTAGATAAAAATATTTTGCAGATGGAGCATTGGAGGCATAAATTGCGGGCGGGGAGTATAAAAAGAGCCGAAACCGGTGGCGTCCCTGAACTTTTTACTTTCAGTTTGTTATCACGTTATCAGAATTACCGGATTCCTCGTCAGTATCGGCTCGTTCAATTAGTAGATAACAAAATTTTGCAGATGGAGCATTGGAGGCATAAATTTCGGGCGGGGTGTATAAAAAGAGCCGAAACCGGTGGCGTCCCTGAACTTTTTACTTTCAGTTTGTTATCACGTTATCAGAATTACCGGATTCCTCGTCGGTATCGGCTCGTTCAATTAGTAGATAAAAATATTTTGCAGATGGAGCATTGGAGGCATAAATTTCGGGCGGGGAGTAAAAAGAGCCGAAACCGGTGGCGTCCCTGAACTTTTTACTTTCAGTTTGTTATCACGATATCAGAATTACCGGATTCCTCGTCAGTATCGGCTCGTTCAATTAGTAGATAACAAAATTTTGCAGATGGAGCATTGGAGGCATAAATTTCGGGCGGGGAGTATAAAAAGAGCCGTAACCGGTGGCGTCCCTAAACTTTTCACTTTCAGTTTGTTATCACGTTATCAGAATTACCGGATTCCTCGTCGGTATCGGCTCGTTTAATTAGTAGATAAAAATATTTTGCAGATGGAGCATTAGAGGCATAAATTTCGGGCGGGGAGTAAAAAGAGCCGAAACCGGTGGCATCCCTGAACTTTTTACTTTCAGTTTGTTATCACATTATCAGAATTACCTGATTCCTCGTCGGTATCGGCTCGTTCAATTAGTAGATACCAATATTTTGCAGATGGAGCATTGGCGGCTTAAAATTTCGGACGGGAAGTATAAAAAGAGCCTAAACCGGTGTCGTCCCTGAACTTTTTACTTTCAGTTTGTTATCACGTTATCAGAATTACCGGATTCCTCGTCGGTATCGGCTCGTTCAATTAGTAGATAAAAATATTTTGCAGATGGAGCATTGGAGGCATAAATTTCGGGCGGGGAGTAAAAAGAGCCGAAACCGGTGGCGTCTCTTAACTTTTTACTTTCAGTTTGTTATCACGTTATCAGAATTACCGGATTCCTCGTCGGTATCGGCTCGTTCAATTAGTAGATAACAATATTTGGCAGATGGAGTATTGGAGGCATAAATTTCGGGCGGGGAGTATAAAAAGAGCCGAACCGGTGGTGTCCCTGAACTTTTTATTTTCAGTTTGTTATCACGTTATCAGAATTACCGGATTCCTCGTCAGTATCGGCTCGTTCAATTAGTAGATAACAATATTTTGCAGATGGAGCATTGGAGGCATAAATTTCGGGCGGGGAGTATAAAAAGAGCCGAAACCCGTGGCGTCCCTGAACTTTTTACTTTCAGATTGTTATCACGTTATCAGAATTACCGGATTCCTCGTCGGTATCGGCTCGTTCAATTAGTAGATAAAAATATTTTGCAGATGGAGCATTGGAGGCATAAATTTCGGGCGGGGAGTAAAAAGAGCCGAAACCGGTGGCGTCCCTGAACTTTTTACTTTCAGTTTGTTATCACGATATCAGAATTACCGGATTCCTCGTCAGTATCGGCTCGTTCAATTAGTAGATAACAAAATTTTGCAGATGGAGCATTGGAGGCATAAATTTCGGGCGGGGAGTATAAAAGAGCCGAAACCGGTGGCGTCCCTGAACTTTTTACTTTCAGTTTGTTATCACGTTATCAGAATTACCGGATTCCTCGTCGGTATCGGCTCGTTCAATTAGTAGATAAAAATATTATGCAGATGGAGCATTGGAGGCATAAATTTCGGGCGGGGAGTAAAATGAGCCGAAACCGGTGGCGTCCCTTAACTTTTTACTTTCAGTTTGTTATCACGTTATCAGAATTACCGGATTCCTCGTCGGTATAGGCTCGTTTAATTAGTAGATAACAATATTTTGCAGATGGAGCATTAGAGGCATAAATTTCGGGCGGAGAGTACAAAAAGAGCCGAAACCGGTGGCGTCCCTGAACTTTTTACTTTCAGTTTGTTATCACGTTATCAGAATTACCGGATTCCTCGTCGGTATCGGCTCGTTCAAGTAGTAGATAAAAATATTTTGCAGTTGGAGCATTGGAGGCATAAATTTCGGGCGGGGAGTAAAAAGAGCCGAAACCGGTGGCGTCCCTGAACTTTTTACTTTCAGTTTGTTATCACGTTATCAGAATTTCCGGATTCCTCGTCGGTATCGGCTCGTTCAATTAGTAGATAACAATATTTTGCAGATGGAGCATTGGAGGCATAAATTTCGGGCGGGGAGTATAAAAGAGCCGAAACCGGTGGCGTCCCTGAACTTTTTACTTTCAGTTTGTTATCACGTTATCAGAATTACCGGATTCCTCGTCAGTATCGGCTCGTTCAATTAGTAGATAACAATATTTTGCAGATGGAGCATTGGAGGCATAAATTTCGGACGGGGAGTATAAAAAGAGCCGAAACCGGTGGCGTCTCTGAACTTTTTACTTTCAGTTTGTTATCAGGTTATCAGAATTACCGGATTCCTCGTCGGTATCGGCTCGTTCAAGTAGTAGATAAAAATATTTTGCAGTTGGAGCATTGGAGGCATAAATTTCGGGCGGGGAGTAAAAAGAGCCGAAACCGGTGGCGTCCCTGATCTTTTTACTTTCAGTTTGTTATCACGTTATCAGAATTACCGGATTCCTCGTCAGTATCGGCTCGTTCAAATAGTAGATAACAATATTTTGCAGATGGAGCATTGGAGGCATAAATTTCGGGCGGGGAGTATAAAAAGAGCCGAAACCGGTGGCGTCCCTGAACTTTTTACTTTCAGTTTGTTATCACGTTATCAGAATTACCGGATTCCTCGTCGGTATCGGCTCGTTCAATTAGTAGATAACAATATTTTGCAGATGGTGCATTGGAGGCATAAATTTCGGGCGGGGTGTATAAAAAGAGCCGAAACCGGTGGCGTCCCCGAACTTTTTTCTTTCAGTTAGTATCACGTTATCAGAATTACCAGATTCCTCGTCGGTATCGGCTCGTTCAATTAGTAGATAACAATATTTTGCAGATGGAGCATTGGAGGCATAAATTTCGGGCGGGGAGTGTAAAAAGAGCCGAAACCGGTGTCATCCCTGAACTTTTTACTTTCAGTTTGTTATCACGTTATCAGAATTACCGGATTCCTCGTCGGTATCGGCTCGTTCAATTAGTAGATAACAATATTTTGCAGATGGAGCATTGGAGGCATAAATTGCGGGCGGGGAGTATAAAAAGAGCCGAAACCGGTGGCGTCCCTGAACTTTTTACTTTCAGTTTGTTATCACGTTATCAGAATTACCGGATTCCTCGTCAGTATCGGCTCGTTCAATTAGTAGATAACAATATTTTGCAGATGGAGCATTGGAGGCATAAATTTCGGGCGGGGAGTATAAAAAGAGCCGAAACCGGTGGCGTCCCTGAACTTTTTACTTTCAGTTTGTTATCACGTTATCAGAATTACCGGATTCCTCGTCGGTATCGGCTCGTTCAATTAGTAGATAAAAATATTTTGCAGATGGAGCATTGGAGGCATAAATTTCGGGCGGGGAGTAAAAAGAGCCGAAACCGGTGGCGTCCCTGAACTTTTTACTTTCAGTTTGTTATCACGATATCAGAATTACCGGATTCCTCGTCAGTATCGGCTCGTTCAATTAGTAGATAACAATATTTTGCAGATGGAGCATTGGAGGCATAAATTTCGGGCGGGGAGTATAAAAAGAGCCGTAACCGGTGGCGTCCCTAAACTTTTCACTTTCAGTTTGTTATCACGTTATCAGAATTACCGGATTCCTCGTCGGTATCGGCTCGTTTAATTAGTAGATAAAAATATTTTGCAGATGGAGCATTAGAGGCATAAATTTCGGGCGGGGAGTAAAAAGAGCCGAAACCGGTGGCATCCCTGAACTTTTTACTTTCAGTTTGTTATCACGTTATCAGAATTACCGGATTCCTCGTCGGTATCGGCTCGTTCAATTAGTAGATAAAAATATTTTGCAGATGGAGCATTGGAGGCATAAATTTCGGGCGGGGAGTAAAAAGAGCCGAAACCGGTGGCGTCTCTTAACTTTTTACTTTCAGTTTGTTATCACGTTATCAGAATTACCGGATTCCTCGTCGGTATCGGCTCGTTCAATTAGTAGATAACAATATTTGGCAGATGGAGTATTGGAGGCATAAATTTCGGGCGGGGAGTATAAAAAGAGCCGAACCGGTGGTGTCCCTGAACTTTTTATTTTCAGTTTGTTATCACGTTATCAGAATTACCGGATTCCTCGTCAGTATCGGCTCGTTCAATTAGTAGATAACAATATTTTGCAGATGGAGCATTGGAGGCATAAATTTCGGGCGGGGAGTATAAAAAGAGCCGAAACCCGTGGCGTCCCTGAACTTTTTACTTTCAGATTGTTATCACGTTATCAGAATTACCGGATTCCTCGTCGGTATCGGCTCGTTCAATTAGTAGATAAAAATATTTTGCAGATGGAGCATTGGAGGCATAAATTTCGGGCGGGGAGTAAAAAGAGCCGAAACCGGTGGCGTCCCTGAACTTTTTACTTTCAGTTTGTTATCACGATATCAGAATTACCGGATTCCTCGTCAGTATCGGCTCGTTCAATTAGTAGATAACAAAATTTTGCAGATGGAGCATTGGAGGCATAAATTTCGGGCGGGGAGTATAAAAGAGCCGAAACCGGTGGCGTCCCTGAACTTTTTACTTTCAGTTTGTTATCACGTTATCAGAATTACCGGATTCCTCGTCGGTATCGGCTCGTTCAATTAGTAGATAAAAATATTATGCAGATGGAGCATTGGAGGCATAAATTTCGGGCGGGGAGTAAAATGAGCCGAAACCGGTGGCGTCCCTTAACTTTTTACTTTCAGTTTGTTATCACGTTATCAGAATTACCGGATTCCTCGTCTGTATCGGCTCGTTTAATTAGTAGATAACAATATTTTGCAGATGGAGCATTAGAGGCATAAATTTCGGGCGGAGAGTACAAAAAGAGCCGAAACCGGTGGCGTCCCTGAACTTTTTACTTTCAGTTTGTTATCACGTTATCAGAATTACCGGATTCCTCGTCGGTATCGGCTCGTTCAAGTAGTAGATAAAAATATTTTGCAGTTGGAGCATTGGAGGCATAAATTTCGGGCGGGGAGTAAAAAGAGCCGAAACCGGTGGCGTCCCTGAACTTTTTACTTTCAGTTTGTTATCACGTTATCAGAATTACCGGATTCCTCGTCGGTATCGGCTCGTTCAATTAGTAGATAAAAATATTTTGCAGATGGAGCATTGGAGGCATAAATTTCGGGCGGGGAGTATAAAAGAGCCGAAACCGGTGGCGTCCCTGAACTTTTTACTTTCAGTTTGTTATCACGTTATCAGAATTACCTGATTCCTCGTCGGTATCGGCTCGTTCAATTAGTAGATAACAATATTTTGCAGATGGAGCATTGGAGGCATAAATTTCGGGCGGGGTGTATAAAAAGAGCCGAAACCGGTGGCGTCCCTGAACTTTTTACTTTCAGATTGTTATCACGTTATCAGAATTACCGGATTCCTCGTCGGTATCGGCTCGTACAATTAGTAGATAAAAATATTTTGCAGATGGAGCATTGGAGGCATAAATTTCGGGCGGGGAGTATAAAAAGAGCCGAAACCGGTGGCGTCCCTGAACTTTTTACTTTCAGTTTGTTATCACGTTATCAGAATTACCTGATTCCTCGTCGGTATCGGCTCGTTCAATTAGTAGATACCAATATTTTGCAGATGGAGCATTGGCGGCTTAAAATTTCGGACGGGAAGTATAAAAAGAGCCTAAACCGGTGTCGTCCCTGAACTTTTTACTTTCAGTTTGTTATCACGTTATCAGAATTACCGGATTCCTCGTCGGTATCGGCTCGTTCAATTAGTAGATAAAAATATTTTGCAGATGGAGCATTGGAGGCATAAATTTCGGGCGGGGAGTATAAAAAGAGCCGAAACCGGTGGCGTCCCTGAACTTTTTACTTTCAGTTTGTTATCACGTTATCAGAATTACCGGATTCCTCGTCAGTATCGGCTCGTTCAATTAGTAGATAAAAATATTATGCAGATGGAGCATTGGAGGCATAAATTTCGGGCGGGGAGTAAAATGAGCCGAAACCGGTGGCGTCCCTTAACTTTTTACTTTCAGTTTGTCATCACGTTATCAGAATTTCCGGATTCCTCGTCGGTATCGGCTCGTTTAATTAGTAGATAACAATATTTTGCAGATGGAGCATTTGAGGCATAAATTTCGGCCGAAGAGTATAAAAAGAGCCGAAACCGGTGGCGTCCCTGAACTTTTTACTTTCAGTTTGTTATCACGTTATCAGAATTACCGGATTCCTCGTCGGTATCGGCTCGTTCAAGTAGTAGATAAAAATATTTTGCAGTTGGAGCATTGGAGGCATAAATTTCGGGCGGGGAGTAAAAAGAGCCGAAACCGGTGGCGTCCCTGAACTTTTTACTTTCAGTTTGTTATCACGTTATCAGAATTTCCGGATTCCTCGTCGGTATCGGCTCGTTCAATTAGTAGATAAAAATATTTTGCAGATGGAGCATTGGAGGCATAAATTTCGGGCGGGGAGTATAAAAAGAGCCGAAACCGGCGGCGTCCTTGAGCTTTTTACTTTCAGTTTGTTATCACGTTATCAGAATTACCTGATTCCTCGTCGGTATCGGCTCGTTCAATTAGTAGATAACAATATATTGCAGATGGAGCATTGGAGGCATAAATTTCGGGCGGGGAGTATAAAAAGAGCCGAAACCGGTGGCGTCCCTCAACTTTTCACTTTCAGTTTGTTATCACGTTATCAGAATTACCTGATTCCTCGTCGGTATCGGCTCGTTCAATTAGTAGATAACAATATTTTGCAGATGGAGCATTGGAGGCATAAATTTCGGGCGGGGAGTATAAAAAGAGCCGAAACCGGTGGCGTCCCTGAACTTTTTACTTTCAGATTGTTATCACGTTATCAGAATTACCGGATTCCTCGTCGGTATCGGCTCGTTCAATTAGTAGATAAAAATATTTTGCAGATGGAGCATTGGAGGCATACATTTCGGGCGGGGAGTATAAAAAGAGCCGAAACCGGTGGCGTCCCTGAACTTTTTACTTTCAGTTTGTTATCACGTTATCAGAATTACCGGATTCCTCGTCGGTATCGGCTCGTTCAATTAGTAGATAAAAATATTATGCAGATGGAGCATTGGAGGCATAAATTTCGGGCGGGGAGTAAAATGAGCCGAAACCGGTGGCGTCCCTTAACTTTTTACTTTCAGTTTGTTATCACGTTATCAGAATTACCGGATTCCTCGTCGGTATCGGCTCGTTTAATTAGTAGATAACAATATTTTGCAGATGGAGCATTAGAGGCATAAATTTCGGCCGGAGAGTATAAAAAGAGCCGAAACCGGTGGCGTCCCTGAACTTTTTACTTTCAGTTTGTTATCACGTTATCAGAATTACCGGATTCCTCGTCGGTATCGGCTCGTTCAAGTAGTAGATAAAAATATTTTGCAGATGGAGCATTGGAGGCATAAATTTCGGGCGGGGAGTATAAAAAGAGCCGAAACCGGTGGCGTCCCTGAACTTTTTACTTTCAGTTTGTTATCACATTATCAGAATTACCTGATTCCTCGTCGGTATCGGCTCGTTCAATTAGTAGATACCAATATTTTGCAGATGGAGCATTGGCGGCTTAAAATTTCGGACGGGAAGTATAAAAAGAGCCTAAACCGGTGTCGTCCCTGAACTTTTTACTTTCAGTTTGTTATCACGTTATCAGAATTACCGGATTCCTCGTCGGTATCGGCTCGTTCAATTAGTAGATAAAAATATTTTGCAGATGGAGCATTGGAGGCATAAATTTCGGGCGGGGAGTATAAAAAGAGCCGAAACCGGTGGCGTCCCTGAACTTTTTACTTTCAGTTTGTTATCACGTTATCAGAATTACCGGATTCCTCGTCGGTATCGGCTCGTTCAATTAGTAGATAAAAATATTATGCAGATGGAGCATTGGAGGCATAAATTTCGGGCGGGGAGTAAAATGAGCCGAAACCGGTGGCGTCCCTGAACTTTTTACTTTCAGTTTGTCATCACGTTATCAGAATTACCGGATTCCTCGTCGGTATCGGCTCGTTTAATTAGTAGATAACAATATTTTGCAGATGGAGCATTAGAGGCATAAATTTCGGCCGAAGAGTATAAAAAGAGCCGAAACCGGTGGCGTCCCTGAACTTTTTACTTTCAGTTTGTTATCACGTTATCAGAATTACCGGATTCCTCGTCGGTATCGGCTCGTTCAAGTAGTAGATAAAAATATTTTGCAGATGGAGCATTGGAGGCATAAATTTCGGGCGGGGAGTAAAAAGAGCCGAAACCGGTGGCGTCCCTGAACTTTTTACTTTCAGTTTGTTATCACGTTATCAGAATTTCCGGATTCCTCGTCGGTATCGGCTCGTTCAATTAGTAGATAACAATATTTTGCAGATGGAGCATTGGAGGCATAAATTTCGGGCGGGGAGTATAAAAAGAGCCGAAACCGGCGGCGTCCTTGAGCTTTTTACTTTCAGTTTGTTATCACGTTATCAGAATTACCTGATTCCTCGTCGGTATCGGCTCGTTCAATTAGTAGATAACAATATATTGCAGATGGAGCATTGGAGGCATAAATTTCGGGCGGGGAGTATAAAAAGAGCCGAAACCGGTGGCGTCCCTAAACTTTTCACTTTCAGTTTGTTATCACGTTATCAGAATTACCTGATTCCTCGTCGGTATCGGCTCGTTCAATTAGTAGATAACAATATTTTGCAGATGGAGCATTGGAGGCATAAATTTCGGGCGGGGTGTATAAAAAGAGCCGAAACCGGTGGCGTCCCTGAACTTTTTACTTTCAGTTTGTTATCACGTTATCAGAATTACCGGATTCCTCGTCGGTATCGGCTCGTTCAATTAGTAGATAAAAATATTTTGCAGATGGAGCATTGGAGGCATACATTTCGGGCGGGGAGTATAAAAAGAGCCGAAACCGGTGGCGTCCCTGAACTTTTTACTTTCAGTTTGTTATCACGTTATCAGAATTACCGGATTCCTCGTCGGTATCGGCTCGTTCAATTAGTAGATAAAAATATTATGCAGATGGAGCATTGGAGGCATAAATTTCGGGCGGGGAGTAAAATGAGCCGAAACCGGTGGCGTCCCTTAACTTTTTACTTTCAGTTTGTTATCACGTTATCAGAATTACCGGATTCCTCGTCGGTATCGGCTCGTTTAATTAGTAGATAACAATATTTTGCAGATGGAGCATTAGAGGCATAAATTTCGGCCGGAGAGTATAAAAAGAGCCGAAACCGGTGGCGTCCCTGAACTTTTTACTTTCAGTTTGTTATCACGTTATCAGAATTACCGGATTCCTCGTCGGTATCGGCTCGTTCAAGTAGTAGATAAAAATATTTTGCAGTTGGAGCATTGGAGGCATAAATTTCGGGCGGGGAGTAAAAAGAGCCGAAACCGGTGGCGTCCCTGAACTTTTTACTTTCAGTTTGTTATCACGTTATCAGAATTTCCGGATTCCTCGTCGGTATCGGCTCGTTCAATTAGTAGATAACAATATTTTGCAGATGGAGCATTGGAGGCATAAATTTCGGGCGGGGAGTATAAAAAGAGCCGAAACCGGCGGCGTCCTTGAGCTTTTTACTTTCAGTTTGTTATCACGTTATCAGAATTACCTGATTCCTCGTCGGTATCGGCTCGTTCAATTAGTAGATAACAATATTTTGCAGATGGAGCATTGGAGGCATAAATTTCGGGCGGGGAGTAAAATGAGCCGAAACCGGTGGCGTCCCTTAACTTTTTACTTTCAGTTTGTTATCACGTTATCAGAATTACCGGATTCCTCGTCGGTATCGGCTCGTTTAATTAGTAGATAACAATATTTTGCAGATGGAGCATTAGAGGCATAAATTTCGGGCGGAGAGTACAAAAAGAGCCGAAACCGGTGGCGTCCCTGAACTTTTTACTTTCAGTTTGTTATCACGTTATCAGAATTACCGGATTCCTCGTCGGTATCGGCTCGTTCAAGTAGTAGATAAAAATATTTTGCAGTTGGAGCATTGGAGGCATAAATTTCGGGCGGGGAGTAAAAAGAGCCGAAACCGGTGGCGTCCCTGAACTTTTTACTTTCAGTTTGTTATCACGTTATCAGAATTTCCGGATTCCTCGTCGGTATCGGCTCGTTCAATTAGTAGATAACAATATTTTGCAGATGGAGCATTGGAGGTATAAATTTCGGGCGGGGAGTATAAAAAGAGCCGAAACCGGCGGCGTCCTTGAGCTTTTTACTTTCAGTTTGTTATCACGTTATCAGAATTACCTGATTCCTCGTCGGTATCGGCTCGTTCAATTAGTAGATAACAATATATTGCAGATGGAGCATTGGAGGCATAAATTTCGGGCGGGGAGTATAAAAAGAGCCGAAACCGGTGGCGTCCCTAAACTTTTCACTTTCAGTTTGTTATCACGTTATCAGAATTACCTGATTCCTCGTCGGTATCGGCTCGTTCAATTAGTAGATAACAATATTTTGCAGATGGAGCATTGGAGGCATAAATTTCGGGCGGGGAGTATAAAAAGAGCCGAAACCGGTGGCGTCCCTGAACTTTTTACTTTCAGATTGTTATCACGTTATCAGAATTACCGGATTCCTCGTCGGTATCGGCTCGTTCAATTAGTAGATAAAAATATTTTGCAGATGGAGCATTGGAGGCATAAATTTCGGGCGGGGAGTATAAAAAGAGCCGAAACCGGTGGCGTCCCTGAACTTTTTACTTTCAGTTTGTTATCACGTTATCAGAATTACCGGATTCCTCGTCGGTATCGGCTCGTTCAATTAGTAGATAAAAATATTATGCAGATAGAGCATTGGAGGCATAAATTTCGGGCGGGGAGTAAAATGAGCCGAAACCGGTGGCGTCCCTTAACTTTTTACTTTCAGTTTGTTATCACGTTATCAGAATTACCGGATTCCTCGTCGGTATCGGCTCGTTTAATTAGTAGATAAAAATATTTTGCAGATGGAGCATTGGAGGCATAAATTTCGGGCGGGGAGTAAAAAGAGCCGAAACCGGTGGCGTCCCTGAACTTTTTATTTTCAGTTTGTTATCACGTTATCAGAATTACCGGATTCCTCGTCAGTATCGGCTCGTTCAATTAGTAGATAACAATATTTTGCAGATGGAGCATTGGAGGCATAAATTTCGGGCGGGGAGTATAAAAAGAGCCGAAACCGGTGGCGTCCCTGAACTTTTTACTTTCAGTTTGTTATCACGTTATCAGAATTACCGGATTCCTCGTCGGTATCGGCTCGTTCAATTAGTAGATAAAAATATTTTGCAGATGGAGCATTGGAGGCATAAATTTCGGGCGGGGAGTAAAAAGAGCCGAAACCGGTGGCGTCCCTGAACTTTTTACTTTCAGTTTGTTATCACGTTATCAGAATTACCGGATTCCTCGTCGGTATCGGCTCGTTCAATTAGTAGATAAAAATATTTTGCAGATGGAGCATTGGAGCCATAAATTTCGGGCGGGGAGTGTAAAAAGAGCCGAAACCGGTGTCATCCCTGAACTTTTTACTTTCAGTTTGTTATCACGTTATCAGAATTACCGGATTCCTCGTCGGTATCGGCTCGTTCAATTAGTAGATAACAATATTTTGCAGATGGAGCATTGGAGGCATAAATTGCGGGCGGGGAGTATAAAAAGAGCCGAAACCGGTGGCGTCCCTGAACTTTTTACTTTCAGTTTGTTATCACGTTATCAGAATTACCGGATTCCTCGTCGGTATCGGCTCGTTCAATTAGTAGATAACAATATTTTGCAGATGGAGCATTGGAGGCATAAATTTCGGGCGGCGAGTATAAAAAGAGCCGAAACCGGTGGCGTCCCTGAACTTTTTACTTTCAGTTTGTTATCACGTTATCAGAATTACCGGATTCCTCGTCGGTATCGGCTCGTTCAATTAGTAGATAAAAATATTTTGCAGATGGAGCATTGGAGGCATAAATTTCGGGCGGGGAGTAAAAAGAGCCGAAACCGGTGGCGTCCCTGAACTTTTTACTTTCAGTTTGTTATCACGATATCAGAATTACCGGATTCCTCGTCAGTATCGGCTCGTTCAATTAGTAGATAACAAAATTTTGCAGATGGAGCATTGGAGGCATAAATTTCGGGCGGGGAGTATAAAAGAGCCGAAACCGGTGGCGTCCCTGAACTTTTTACTTTCAGTTTGTTATCACGTTATCAGAATTACCTGATTCCTCGTCGGTATCGGCTCGTTCAATTAGTAGATAACAATATGTTGCAGATGGAGCATTGGAGGCATAAATTTCGGGCGGGGAGTATAAAAAGAGCCGTAACCGGTGGCGTCCCTAAACTTTTCACTTTCAGTTTGTTATCACGTTATCAAAATTACCGGATTCCTCGTCGGTATCGGCTCGTTCAATTAGTAGATAAAAATATTTTGCAGATGGAGCATTAGAGGCATAAATTTCGGGCGGGGAGTAAAAAGAGCCGAAACCGGTGGCATCCCTGAACTTTTTACTTTCAGTTTGTTATCACATTATCAGAATTACCTGATTCCTCGTCGGTATCGGCTCGTTCAATTAGTAGATACCAATATTTTGCAGATGGAGCATTGGCGGCTTAAAATTTCGGACGGGAAGTATAAAAAGAGCCTAAACCGGTGTCGTCCCTTAACTTTTTACTTTCAGTTTGTTATCACGTTATCAGAATTACCGGATTCCTCGTCGGTATCGGCTCGTTCAATTAGTAGATAAAAATATTTTGCAGATGGAGCATTGGAGGCATAAATTTCGGGCGGGGAGTAAAAAGAGCCGAAACCGGTGGCGTCCCTTAACTTTTTACTTTCAGTTTGTTATCACGTTATCAGAATTACCGGATTCCTCGTCGGTATCGGCTCGTTCAATTAGTAGATAACAATATTTGGCAGATGGAGTATTGGAGACATAAATTTCGGGCGGGGAGTATAAAAAGAGCCGAACCGGTGGTGTCCCTGAACTTTTTATTTTCAGTTTGTTATCACGTTATCAGAATTACCGGATTCCTCGTCAGTATCGGCTCGTTCAATTAGTAGATAACAATATTTTGCAGATGGAGCATTGGAGGCATAAATTTCGGGCGGGGAGTATAAAAAGAGCCGAAACCCGTGGCGTCCCTGAACTTTTTACTTTCAGTTTGTTATCACGTTATCAGAATTACCGGATTCCTCGTCGGTATCGGCTCGTTCAATTAGTAGATAACAATATTTTGCAGATGGAGCATTGGAGGCATAAATTTCGGGCGGGGAGTATAAAAGAGCCGAAACCGGTGGCGTCCCTGAACTTTTTACTTTCAGTTTGTTATCACGTTATCAGAATTACCTGATTCCTCGTCGGTATCGGCTCGTTCAATTAGTAGATAACAATATTTTGCAGATGGATCATTGGAGGCATAAATTTCGGGCGGGGTGTATAAAAAGAGCCGAAACCGGTGGCGTCCCTGAACTTTTTACTTTCAGATTGTTATCACGTTATCAGAATTACCGGATTCCTCGTCGGTATCGGCTCGTTCAATTAGTAGATAAAAATATTTTGCAGATGGAGCATTGGAGGCATAAATTTCGGGCGGGGAGTATAAAAAGAGCCGAAACCGGTGGCGTCCCTGAACTTTTTACTTTCAGTTTGTTATCACATTATCAGAATTACCTGATTCCTCGTCGGTATCGGCTCGTTCAATTAGTAGATACCAATATTTTGCAGATGGAGCATTGGCGGCTTAAAATTTCGGACGGGAAGTATAAAAAGAGCCTAAACCGGTGTCGTCCCTGAACTTTTTACTTTCAGTTTGTTATCACGTTATCAGAATTACCGGATTCCTCGTCGGTATCGGCTCGTTCAATTAGTAGATAAAAATATTTTGCAGATGGAGCATTGGAGGCATAAATTTCGGGCGGGGAGTAAAAAGAGCCGAAACCGGTGGCGTCCCTTAACTTTTTACTTTCAGTTTGTTATCACGTTATCAGAATTACCGGATTCCTCGTCAGTATCGGCTCGTTCAATTAGTAGATAACAATATTTTGCAGATGGAGCATTGGAGGCATAAATTTCGGACGGGGAGTATAAAAAGAGCCGAAACCGGTGGCGTCACTGAACTTTTTACTTTCAGTTTGTTATCAGGTTATCAGAATTACCGGATTCCTCGTCGGTATCGGCTCGTTCAAGTAGTAGATAAAAATATTTTGCAGTTGGAGCATTGGAGGCATAAATTTCGGGCGGGGAGTAAAAAGAGCCGAAACCGGTGGCGTCCCTGATCTTTTTACTTTCAGTTTGTTATCACGTTATCAGAATTACCGGATTCCTCGTCAGTATCGGCTCGTTCAAATAGTAGATAACAATATTTTGCAGATGGAGCATTGGAGGCATAAATTTCGGGCGGGGAGTATAAAAAGAGCCGAAACCGGTGGCGTCCCTGAACTTTTTACTTTCAGTTTGTTATCACGTTATCAGAATTACCGGATTCCTCGTCGGTATCGGCTCGTTCAATTAGTAGATAACAATATTTTGCAGATGGTGCATTGGAGGCATAAATTTCGGGCGGGGTGTATAAAAAGAGCCGAAACCGGTGGCGTCCCCGAACTTTTTTCTTTCAGTTAGTATCACGTTATCAGAATTACCGGATTCCTCGTCGGTATCGGCTCGTTCAATTAGTAGATAAAAATATTTTGCAGATGGAGCATTGGAGGCATAAATTTCGGGCGGGGAGTGTAAAAAGAGCCGAAACCGGTGTCATCCCTGAACTTTTTACTTTCAGTTTGTTATCACGTTATCAGAATTACCGGATTCCTCGTCGGTATCGGCTCGTTCAATTAGTAGATAACAATATTTTGCAGATGGAGCATTGGAGGCATAAATTGCGGGCGGGGAGTATAAAAAGAGCCGAAACCGGTGGCGTCCCTGAACTTTTTACTTTCAGTTTGTTATCACGTTATCAGAATTACCGGATTCCTCGTCAGTATCGGCTCGTTCAATTAGTAGATAACAATATTTTGCAGATGGAGCATTGGAGGCATAAATTTCGGGCGGGGAGTATAAAAAGAGCCGAAACCGGTGGCGTCCCTGAACTTTTTACTTTCAGTTTGTTATCACGTTATCAGAATTACCGGATTCCTCGTCGGTATCGGCTCGTTCAATTAGTAGATAAAAATATTTTGCAGATGGAGCATTGGAGCCATCAATTTCGGGCGGGGAGTGTAAAAAGAGCCGAAACCGGTGTCATCCCTGAACTTTTTACTTTCAGTTTGTTATCACGTTATCAGAATTACCGGATTCCTCGTCGGTATCGGCTCGTTCAATTAGTAGATAACAATATTTTGCAGATGGAGCATTGGAGGCATAAATTGCGGGCGGGGAGTATAAAAAGAGCCGAAACCGGTGGCGTCCCTGAACTTTTTACTTTCAGTTTGTTATCACGTTATCAGAATTACCGGATTCCTCGTCAGTATCGGCTCGTTCAATTAGTAGATAACAATATTTTGCAGATGGAGCATTGGAGGCATAAATTTCGGGCGGCGAGTATAAAAAGAGCCGAAACCGGTGGCGTCCCTGAACTTTTTACTTTCAGTTTGTTACCACGTTATCAGAATTACCGGATTCCTCGTCGGTATCGGCTCGTTCAATTAGTAGATAAAAATATTTTGCAGATGGAGCATTGGAGGCATAAATTTCGGGCGGGGAGTAAAAAGAGCCGAAACCGGTGGCGTCCCTGAACTTTTTACTTTCAGTTTGTTATCACGATATCAGAATTACCGGATTCCTCGTCAGTATCGGCTCGTTCAATTAGTAGATAACAAAATTTTGCAGATGGAGCATTGGAGGCATAAATTTCGGGCGGGGAGTATAAAAGAGCCGAAACCGGTGGCGTCCCTGAACTTTTTACTTTCAGTTTGTTATCACGTTATCAGAATTACCTGATTCCTCGTCGGTATCGGCTCGTTCAATTAGTAGATAACAATATGTTGCAGATGGAGCATTGGAGGCATAAATTTCGGGCGGGGAGTATAAAAAGAGCCGTAACCGGTGGCGTCCCTAAACTTTTCACTTTCAGTTTGTTATCACGTTATCAGAATTACCGGATTCCTCGTCGGTATCGGCTCGTTCAATTAGTAGATAAAAATATTTTGCAGATGGAGCATTAGAGGCATAAATTTCGGGCGGGGAGTAAAAAGAGCCGAAACCGGTGGCGTCCCTGAACTTTTTACTTTCAGTTTGTTATCACGTTATCAGAATTACCTGATTCCTCGTCGGTATCGGCTCGTTCAATTAGTAGATAACAATATGTTGCAGATGGAGCATTGGAGGCATAAATTTCGGGCGGGGAGTATAAAAAGAGCCGTAACCGGTGGCGTCCCTAAACTTTTCACTTTCAGTTTGTTATCACGTTATCAGAATTACCGGATTCCTCGTCGGTATCGGCTCGTTCAATTAGTAGATAAAAATATTTTGCAGATGGAGCATTAGAGGCATAAATTTCGGGCGGGGAGTAAAAAGAGCCGAAACCGGTGGCATCCCTGAACTTTTTACTTTCAGTTTGTTATCACATTATCAGAATTACCTGATTCCTCGTCGGTATCGGCTCGTTCAATTAGTAGATACCAATATTTTGCAGATGGAGCATTGGCGGCTTAAAATTTCGGACGGGAAGTATAAAAAGAGCCTAAACCGGTGTCGTCCCTGAACTTTTTACTTTCAGTTTGTTATCACGTTATCAGAATTACCGGATTCCTCGTCGGTATCGGCTCGTTCAATTAGTAGATAAAAATATTTTGCAGATGGAGCATTGGAGGCATAAATTTCGGGCGGGGAGTAAAAAGAGCCGAAACCGGTGGCGTCCCTGAACTTTTTACTTTCAGTTTGTTATCACGATATCAGAATTACCGGATTCCTCGTCAGTATCGGCTCGTTCAATTAGTAGATAACAAGATTTGCAGATGGAGCATTGGTGGCATAAATTTCGGGCGGGGAGTATAAAAGAGCCGAAACCGGTGGCGTCCCTGAACTTTTTACTTTCAGTTTGTTATCACGTTATCAGAATTACCGGATTCCTCGTCAGTATCGGCTCGTTCAATTAGTAGATAATAATATTTTGCAGATGGAGCATTGGAGGCATAAATTTCGGGCGGGGAGTATAAAAAGAGCCGAAACCGGTGGCGTCCCTGAACTTTTTACTTTCAGTTTGTTATCACGTTATCAGAATTACCGGATTCCTCGTCAGTATCGGCTCGTTCAATTGGTAAATAACAATATTTTGCAGATGGAGCATTGGAGGCATAAATTTCGGGCGGGGAGTATAAAAAGAGCCGAAACCGGTGGTGTCTCTAAACTTTTTACTTTCAGTTTGTTATCACGTTATCAGAATTACCTGATTCCTCGTCGGTATCGGCTCGTTCAATTAGTAGATAACAATATTTTGCAGATGGAGCATTGGAGGCATGAATTTCGGGCGGGGAGTATAAAAAGAGCCGAAACCGGTGTCGTCCCTGAACTTTTTACTTTCAGTTTGTTATCACGTTATCAGAATTACCGGATTCCTCGTCGGTATCGGCTCGTTCAATTAGTAGATAACAATATTTTGCAGATGGAGCATAGGAGGCATAAATTTCGGGCGGGGAGTATAAAAAGAGCCGAAACCGGTGGCGTCCCTGAACTTTTTACTTTCAGTTTGTTATCACGTTATCAGAATTACCTGATTCCTCGTAGGTATCGGCTCGTTCAATTAGTAGATAACAATATTTTGCAGATGGGGCATTGGAGGCATAAATTTCGGGCGGGGAGTTAAAAGAGCCGAAACCGGTGTCGTCCCTGAACTTTTTACTTTCAGTTTGTTATCACGTTATCAGAATTACCGGATTCCTCGTCGGTATCGGCTCGTTCAATTAGTAGATAACAATATTTTGCAGATGGAGCATTGGAGGCATAAATTTCGGGCGGGGAGTATAAAAAGAGCCGAAACCTGTGGCGTCCCTAAACTTTTCACTTTCAGTTTGTTATCACGTTATCAGAATCACCGGATTCCTCGTCGGTATCGGCTCGTTCAATTAGTCGATAAAAATATTTTGCAGATGGAGCACTGGAGGCATAAATTTCGGGCGGGGAGTAAAAAGAGCCGAAACCGGTGGCGTCCCTTAACTTTTTACTTTCAGTTTGTTATCACGTTATCAGAATTACCGGATTCCTCGTCGGTATCGGCTCGTTCAATAAGTAGATAACAATATTTTGCAGATGGAGGATTGGAGGCATACATTTTGGGCGGGGAGTATAAAAAGAGCCGAAACCGGTGGCGTCCCTGAACTTTTTACTTTCAGTTTGTTATCACGTTATCAGAATTACCGGATTCCTCGTCGGTATCGGCTCGTTCAATTAGTAGATAAAAATATTTTGCAGTTGGAGCATTGGAGGCATAAATTTAGGGCGGGGAGTAAAAAGAGCCGAAACCGGCGGCGTCCCTGATCTTTTTACTTTCAGTTTGTTATCACGTTATCAGAATTACCGGATTCCTCGTCAGTATCGGCTCGTTCAATTAGTAGATAACAATATTTTGCAGATGGAGCATTGGAGGCATAAATTTCGGGCGGGGAGTATAAAAAGAGCCGAAACCGGTGGCGTCCCTGAACTTTTTACTTTCAGTTTGTTATCACGTTATCAGAATTACCGGATTCCTCGTCGGTATCGGCTCGTTCAAGTAGTAGATAAAAATATTTTGCAGTTGGAGCATTGGAGGCATAAATTTCGGGCGGGGAGTAAAAAGAGCCGAAACCGGTGGCGTCCCTGATCTTTTTACTTTCAGTTTGTTATCACGTTATCAGAATTACCGGATTCCTCGTCAGTATCGGCTCGTTCAATTAGTAGATAACAATATTTTGCAGATGGAGCATTGGAGACATAAATTTCGGGCGGGGAGTATAAAAAGAGCCGAAACCGGTGGCGTCCCTGAACTTTTTACTTTCAGTTTGTTATCACGTTATCAGAATTTCCGGATTCCTCGTCGGTATCGGCTCGTTCAATTAGTAGATAACAATATTTTGCAGATGGAGCATTGGAGGCATAAATTTCGGGCGGGGAGTATAAAAAGAGCCGAAACCGGCGGCGTCCTTGAGCTTTTTACTTTCAGTTTGTTATCACGTTATCAGAATTACCTGATTCCTCGTCGGTATCGGCTCGTTCAATTAGTAGATAACAATATTTTGCAGATGGAGCATTGGAGGCATAAATTTCGGGCGGGGAGTAAAATGAGCCGAAACCGGTGGCGTCCCTTAACTTTTTACTTTCAGTTTGTTATCACGTTATCAGAATTACCGGATTCCTCGTCGGTATCGGCTCGTTTAATTAGTAGATAACAATATTTTGCAGATGGAGCATTAGAGGCATAAATTTCGGGCGGAGAGTACAAAAAGAGCCGAAACCGGTGGCGTCCCTGAACTTTTTACTTTCAGTTTGTTATCACGTTATCAGAATTACCGGATTCCTCGTCGGTATCGGCTCGTTCAAGTAGTAGATAAAAATATTTTGCAGTTGGAGCATTGGAGGCATAAATTTCGGGCGGGGAGTAAAAAGAGCCGAAACCGGTGGCGTCCCTGAACTTTTTACTTTCAGTTTGTTATCACGTTATCAGAATTTCCGGATTCCTCGTCGGTATCGGCTCGTTCAATTAGTAGATAACAATATTTTGCAGATGGAGCATTGGAGGTATAAATTTCGGGCGGGGAGTATAAAAAGAGCCGAAACCGGCGGCGTCCTTGAGCTTTTTACTTTCAGTTTGTTATCACGTTATCAGAATTACCTGATTCCTCGTCGGTATCGGCTCGTTCAATTAGTAGATAACAATATATTGCAGATGGAGCATTGGAGGCATAAATTTCGGGCGGGGAGTATAAAAAGAGCCGAAACCGGTGGCGTCCCTAAACTTTTCACTTTCAGTTTGTTATCACGTTATCAGAATTACCTGATTCCTCGTCGGTATCGGCTCGTTCAATTAGTAGATAACAATATTTTGCAGATGGAGCATTGGAGGCATAAATTTCGGGCGGGGTGTATAAAAAGAGCCGAAACCGGTGGCGTCCCTGAACTTTTTACTTTCAGATTGTTATCACGTTATCAGAATTACCGGATTCCTCGTCGGTATCGGCTCGTTCAATTAGTAGATAAAAATATTTTGCAGATGGAGCATTGGAGGCATAAATTTCGGGCGGGGAGTATAAAAAGAGCCGAAACCGGTGGCGTCCCTGAACTTTTTACTTTCAGTTTGTTATCACGTTATCAGAATTACCGGATTCCTCGTCGGTATCGGCTCGTTCAATTAGTAGATAAAAATATTATGCAGATAGAGCATTGGAGGCATAAATTTCGGGCGGGGAGTAAAATGAGCCGAAACCGGTGGCGTCCCTTAACTTTTTACTTTCAGTTTGTTATCACGTTATCAGAATTACCGGATTCCTCGTCGGTATCGGCTCGTTTAATTAGTAGATAAAAATATTTTGCAGATGGAGCATTGGAGGCATAAATTTCGGGCGGGGAGTAAAAAGAGCCGAAACCGGTGGCGTCCCTGAACTTTTTATTTTCAGTTTGTTATCACGTTATCAGAATTACCGGATTCCTCGTCAGTATCGGCTCGTTCAATTAGTAAATAACAATATTTTGCAGATGGAGCATTGGAGGCATAAATTTCGGGCGGGGAGTATAAAAAGAGCCGAAACCGGTGGTGTCTCTAAACTTTTTACTTTCAGTTTGTTATCACGTTATCAGAATTACCTGATTCCTCGTCGGTATCGGCTCGTTCAATTAGTAGATAACAATATTTTGCAGATGGAGCATTGGAGGCATGAATTTCGGGCGGGGAGTATAAAAAGAGCCGAAACCGGTGTCGTCCCTGAACTTTTTACTTTCAGTTTGTTATCACGTTATCAGAATTACCGGATTCCTCGTCGGTATCGGCTCGTTCAATTAGTAGATAACAATATTTTGCAGATGGAGCATAGGAGGCATAAATTTCGGGCGGGGAGTATAAAAAGAGCCGAAACCGGTGGCGTCCCTGAACTTTTTACTTTCAGTTTGTTATCACGTTATCAGAATTACCTGATTCCTCGTAGGTATCGACTCGTTCAATTAGTAGATAACAATATTTTGCAGATGGGGCATTGGAGGCATAAATTTCGGGCGGGGAGTTAAAAGAGCCGAAACCGGTGTCGTCCCTGAACTTTTTACTTTCAGTTTGTTATCACGTTATCAGAATTACCGGATTCCTCGTCGGTATCGGCTCGTTTAATTAGTAGATAACAATATTTTGCAGATGGAGCATTGGAGGCATAAATTTCGGGCGGGGAGTATAAAAAGAGCCGAAACCGGTGGCGTCCCTTAACTTTTTACTTTCAGTTTGTTATCACGTTATCAGAATTACCGGATTCCTCGTCGGTATCGGCTCGTTTAATTAGTAGATAACAATATTTTGCAGATGGAGCATTGGAGGCATACATTTCGGGTGGGGAGATCGGTTACACAACGTTTAATCAAAGCGATTATAACGTTTTGTAGAAAGATGTGGAAGGAGTCCATTTCTAGCGAGGAGCGTCAAACGACGGATACGGCGCTATTACCGACATTATTTTAATCGTTAATCGCTCCACGACACATAAGATGCATTTCCATGCATTTTCCATGGAGAGCTTATTTCGGCGAAACCAATGTCAAAATAGAAAAACATGATTTCAGAAAAAGCCTGTTGACATCCTCAATCAATGGTAGCATTGGTTTCATTAATCCTGAGCCTAGAGAAAAAAAAATATAGTCATCGATTGTACAAACTCTGTTCATACAATCGATAAGTACATTTTTGCATAACGTGGTAGAAATATTATCATAATCGATGAAAATGTGAATTATCTGTGAACGAAGCCACTGATCGAAGTGAACTCTCCTAACCGTAAAAGATTCCAATGGTTTATCACGTTTTCGACATTACCGGAAACATGATAGGTTTTGCTTTATTTAACAATTCATTCAAGACAATTTGGGAAACTTCGTGGGCCGACGCTTTTCTATTCTGTACGGAGTCATAATGCACCAGTGCGTCCCCGTACTTGTGAGGATTAAAAAAAAAAAAAAAAACAAACAAATCACCACTGGCAAGGATTGAACGCGGAACCTCCGAATTTCCAAGCTATCGCTCTAGGTAGACCACTCATTCGCATTAAATTTTTAATAACGATTTGTCTTATCGTTTATCCATATTTTTTCCAAGGAAACATTTTTTTTTAGGGCAAAAGCGATGGATTATGGCCCTCGAAAGGGCTATAATTCATCACTTTTACCCTAAATAAAATAGATTTTGAACTCTCGGCTTCGACAATTTATGTTTACGATAAATTGTCAATTCGATTGAGCAACCAAAGAAAATCCACACTTAACCTCAAGTCCATGACTGGTGACTCATGGAACATCGACTTCAATCTTCAAAACCCTTTTTTAAACGCGGCGACTTTTTTTTCAAATTATTTGAAAGTTGGCTGTCACAGTCTTGATTTGTGACAGCCGGGAAATCAGCTAGTTCACGAGAGTCGTGACGCATGCACATTTGGCGCACCGTTCCGATTCCAGCGTTCCGTGTGTCAACTCTGAATCGGCTGCTAAAAGTAGCAACTTTGAAATTAATTATCTACATTAAAATAGCCTCAAATCTATCGACCCAGGTGTGTTTTGTATTCACCTTTTTATCGCGCATTCAAATACATAGTCAAAATGTATTTTTCCAAAAATCCCGAATAAAAAATGTTTACCCCTTAAAAACTATAAATCTTAACAATAAACCGTTTGCGCCATCGAAGAGGGCTTGAAAAATCATTCGGGAAGCACCCCTCACCCGAGCCCAAACGCTCGCGCAAATGCCCCAAAAAACCGCCGTCCACCGTATATTTGTCACCCTGTATACAAAAGAGAAAAGAAACGAACACATTAAATATATTAGTCATACTTACACTTGATCCCGATCGAAACGGCGATCCTCCCGGGCACCCCTCACGTAGCGCCTCATCTGGGCAGCCCAGGGAGAAATAAGTCCCCGATGTCCCCGAGATTCATGGAGCCAAACTCGGGCTCCGCCGAACTCCATACGCTCGTTCGTAAACTCACGAAGTTGTTCCATCGAAATCGACATTGTCCGTTGATGATAAAAAACCAGAGACTAAAGAAAAAAGGGTCCAGCGCCGGTATTTAAGCGGCTGAATCCCTCCCCATACGCAAATTTGAGGAAGATAGTCGACCAATAGCTAGATAGATGGAGGAAAAACTCTCAGTTGAACCAATAGGCCAGTAGGAAAGAGGGGGGTGTAGATACGAGGAAGACTGAGGTAGGATTCGCCTCCTTTTTCGGACCCAAGAGAGAAAAATTTCACACACAAGGAAACGTTTACAATTCTCAAGATCCCGGAAAATAATGGGGACGAGTAAATCAAATTAATATAAAAAAAGTAATAAAAAGAAAATGGGATTTTAAATAATTTGGGAAAAAGGGATTTAGGAAAATTAATAAAAAAGGGGTAAAAATCGAATTTCGACAGGGAGATTCTAAAGAGGAAGGAGGAGAAGGAAAACGATGAATCGGCAGAAAAACCTATGAGAAACAAAGGGGAATCTCATTAAAAAGAAGGAAAAAAAATATATATATTCACAATTAGAATCAATATACCCACCAGAACCATAACAACAAGGCCCGGCGCCAAACTGGCTGCACCTCTGGATTAGGGGGCGCCCGGCGAGGAGCAAGAGGCGCCTGAAGATCATCCGCGAAAAGGCGCCTCAGGTCAAAAATGTCCTCGTATTGAAAATCCCATCTAAAAAAAAAGACGGGGAGAGAAGTCAGTGGAAGCCAGAGTAACCAAAACCCATAGAAGAATCCGGCGACCTCAAAATATATACACTATATACTTACGCAGTGTCGTTCAGCATCCGACGAATATAACGCACTCGACGAATACCACGTTGAACCTCAATAACTATAGCACCTCTCACTGGGGGGTGACGGTCTAACAATCTTTGTAAAGACGGGGTCAACGGCTCACGAGTACGCACTATTTCACAAATAGAAAAATCGACGATACGAAGTAAAAAGAAAACAAGAATCACGCGCGAAGGGAGAAGAGAGAGTAAAGTAAATGTCAGAATACAGTGGCTTTTATCGAAAAAAAAAACGAATGGACTCGTCAGAAGCCCGATACAGGTTTTAACCCTCTCTCTCCTAGACTCATATGTACTATTAACTATCCCCGCCCATGCGAGAAATATCCCAATACCCATAACGAAAAAAAGAGGGGGAGGAAAAGGGAAAAATGTTTCATTGAAAATACCCGAATTATAAACCAACAAGTATAAAGATAATAATATTACAGATGAAGGAATTCCACCTAATATGGGGATTCGTGGTACTTCATCTGTTAGCCCAGTCCTGCCCCGCGGAGGGATTAATCTGATACGATTGCACCGGCGCCACATTAAATATCACAACCGTCTCACTACTAGAAGTTGGAGGATGCGAGATCCCTCGCCAGGAAGTCGATGAATCATCCGTTTACATACAATTACTCCAAATCAATCAATACTCATCAATACACGTAAGACAATGCAAAGTAGAAATTCATCGCGTAATTCGTCGGTGTGGGATGTGGTCACACGGGATGGACGTCCCTAATGGAGAATATTCATATGTGGACAGTGTCTCCCGTGATGTTTGCACCGACATATATAGAGAAGGGCGTATTAAAATCGGGCAAACAGAGATAACCGGAATCAAACCTAACGGCACGACAAGACGACCAGTATCGATAGCCGGAACGATAACAGCTAATTCGGAATGTGAGGGCGTATACTATTCTGACCCATGCGGTAATTGGGAAAAGGTATACGTCGTAGGAGATGTGAAAATAACCTTGCGCGATTATACGGCTGACGTAGATATAGAGACCAACAAGGTACATTTACGCTCAGGTACAAAGTGCGAACTCAACGAGGGCCGCTGCATAGACATAGATGGGGGGAACGCGTATTGGGAACCCTATCCCGAGGATAGCTGCAATAGTAAACGCTACGGAGTACTTTATGAGGGAAGCGCCATCTTAACTACCGACCGACATACAGATTTTAAACAAACAGTTCACTCGTTAATGGAAGGTACAGTAATTTTCGCATTAACCGTCCGAGATCGGTCAGTCGTCTGCGGACACGCCTTGATCCGTACGGAACATCCTAAACTCCTGGTAGTAGAAACCAACAGAGAAAACCCATTTGTTAAGAAAGACGCTTTGTCTATTGCCAATCTCGATTTATTCGCATACAGTACACGACCGCGTTTCTCCGTTCCTCGGGAGCCAATCCAATTAGGCACGACCGCGTATTTCCGATACCCCACTACCTGCCCAAGTACCTGCCCACCGTCCCTTTCCATACGCAAAAATTGTCGGAATTACAGCAGTGACGATTTCATTCGCAGTTAGCAAAAGGGAAGGAGTCGTTAGTTTCCCCACCAAGCAGGTAACGGACCTTGAGAAGGGGCCGAATTGGACTTACGCGGTCGTCATTTTCGGAAATACGCGGTCGTTCGGAATTATGCGGTTGGGAGAAACGCGGTCGTGTACTGTATGTAAATTCCAAATTCGTGTATGTGGAAAAATATATCAGAAATCAAATTAAACAAATGTATAACAACATTCTGGTCCAACGATGCAACCTTGAAAGACAAGTATTAGAAAATACAATCGGACTCGCTAAACAAACACCCGATGAATTTGCATATAACATTATGAAAGGCCCCGGTTATATGGCCGCATTGGCTGGAGAAGTGGCGCACATAGTAAAATGTATTGCACTAGAGACAAGAGTCAGGGGAACAAAAGAATGTTACACACAACTCTTATTATCTGACACCTCGTACTCATATTTTGAAAAGAACAGGAACCCAGGTAACTTGCAACAATTTGGTACCACCCATGTACAAAATCGCGGGTGAATGGTATTCATTAGAACCCCGACCGGTTCACGCTGTAGCACCCACGACCCTCCAACCATTGACCGAATAGACTTGGACCTATCGCAACCCACAGAATCTTGCGACCAGCGGTATATACACTCAAAAGGATCTAGACGATTTGAGAGATTACATCATGTTCCCCGCGGAAAGACCGGCCATCCTAAATTCAGTAGCCAGGGGAATAGCTGGGCAGCCCACACTAACTCA
Source organism: Ichneumon xanthorius (assembly GCA_917499995.1). Classification (NCBI taxonomy): domain Eukaryota; kingdom Metazoa; phylum Arthropoda; class Insecta; order Hymenoptera; family Ichneumonidae; genus Ichneumon; species Ichneumon xanthorius. Next base: position 43,714 of record CAKJTD010000085.1, on the reverse strand, counting down.
GGGTGGAACGATCACAAATTTAATAGACGAACAAGCAATTAATAAAATTATAGAAACTTCTTGGGAAAAATCTTGGGGTTATTTTTCAACCTTCGGGACAGTCAGTGCACGGTTAATCGGAATAATCATGCTCATTAGGGGAATTAAATTAATAATAGACACAATAATACACGGATACGCTTTGCATACCATATACGGATGGTCTCTATACCTCATCGCAGCCGTTTGGGACTCCGTAACCTATCTATTGTTGCATCTCAACAAACAGACTCCGAAGGGAGATGGCGATAATGACGGAGACGGAGGAACAAGTTGAAAGCCCTTGCTCCCCAAAGACTCGCGGGACGATCATTCGCCCTGCGCTCCTGTTAACTCCTGCCCCGTCACACCGGTCGAACCTTTACAATTTGGATTTGAACCTCGGGTACACGACCTACCACAAACTCGCTGTTGCAATAGCACGAGACCGACCCCAGATTTACCGGTCAGAGTATACTACGGCTAAACTCTACCTTCACGCCTGAGTCCCGGATACAAACCGGAATACATTACGCTACCCCGCGACTTTATTTGGGCCCGAGAAAGTCCCACCGGAATCGATGAACCTATTTACAAAGTTCCCCGTAGTGTCAATGAGGGATTTTATAATACCCCTCCAGAATATATGGTAATGACAAAAGGAAGAGCTGCGACACCTCCTAAAACCGAACTGAACTCATTTTCCCGACTGGAAACCTTTCATGTACCAGTTCCTGAAAGAAGTAGCAGTGAACCGCCCCAAACCTACACTTCTAGTAGAGAAATAAAAGGAGAAACCGCTCCCGTAGGGGAAATAAAAAAATCAAGAAAGGAAACTAAGGCACAGGTTCTCTATTCAACCCTGGAGAAAATAAAAAAGGTCACGATCGACCCCCCTGCCCCGGAACAGAAACAAATATTTTTGTCGTTAGAGAAACAAACCCACAATTAAAAGGATAAAAAGGAAAACATAATAATAATAACGGTATAGATACCCTGCTGACAAAAGTTTCCGCTAACTAATTCTCTATAAGTTTACATCTTATTGTTCAAAAAAGGGAGAAGGCAGTAGTAACTAACAAACTTTTTTTTTTTAAAGAGAATACTTTTGTCTCTCTCTAACCAGGATCCCGACGCCTAAAGGGAATGTTATTAAATTACTTTATTAATCCAAATTTCAACGTACAAACAGACGGAAAAAATGTCTCAATCTCCGCACGCGGTAGAAAGGGCGGAACTACGAAAGAAGAGATCGAGTAAAACTCTCAGCCCGGAAGAACATTTACCAATACAAATACACACCAAGGTGACTCCCTGTCTCGACCCAGGCACCACCAGACTCTACTGTTACTGGAAAATCGCAATGTACATCGACTTAGCACAGAAGAACATCGAACTGTACGTCACGCCTGAATGGAGATGGTTGACTCCCGAAAGACTGGAGAGCTGGGTAGGAAAACTACGCGACAATCCGTACGAGGAAGTCGTGTTGGGTCGAACAAGATACACTTGGGCTATAGACATCCTGCTACCTACACGCCAAATCTACACCACCGTGCCGATACACGGAAGGAACGGATGGCCGAACTTTGTAGAGGTTGTTCCATATTGGAACACACCCAGGCTCAAGCACGAGTCGGAGCGATTGGCAATAACTATCAATCGTACACCGCTTTTACCTTCCTTAGGGATGGGAAGAGTGGTGTGTTATTGGCAAATGCGATTGCCACGCACCGAGCAACCAAGATGATACGTCTGGGTCCCTCCAGAGTGGAGACGATTGACCGACAAAACGCGACGCATGTGGGCACGAAAGTTGGCCGCCAGTCCAGACCAACACATTATACTGGGCGAAACTCATTACTCTTGGATGCACGATACCATCGTGCCTCATGGCCAAAATCCCGATAGCATCGAATATCTGGGAGAAGGTAGGTACGACGACGCGGAGTCACCCGAAGAGGAGGCATTTTCCGATCTACCATGTACGCCACCACGGACCTCGGGTAACAGGGACCCACAACTACTGGAGCTCGGACTCTCTCGAATGATGAACACTTTCATCAACCAATACAGCAACCCGATCGTGCCTCTCGGAGCCATCGAAGGCCCAATCAGCACGGATAACAGAGAGGGCGGAGCAGGTTACGAAATTCCAAAAGAATTGGAAACTCGGGTATAAGGGAGTATGCAAATCTTCTCAATTTTCCTCGTTATTTCAAAGAATGAGGAAGATGAAAAAGAAAACAAACAATAATACTAACATTAAAATCAAAGGGAAATCTGGGGATAAATAGAAAAAAAAAGAAAAACAAAAAAAAATATAAAAATAAAATAACAATAAAAAGAAAACCGAACAAAAAAAATATACATAAGGGAAATATTAACGATAAAATATACCAATACATATACCTCAAGGGAAAAATAATTACTATGGAGATGGGAAAAATTAATTAACAATCAGGTTTCAACAAAGTAATGGTTGAAGGATTCCTTATGATTCACAGACAAGGGTCCGACACGAGAAAAAATTACAAGGAATGGTATCTGTTGATACCTAAAACAACGGAGGTCAGAGAAACAAAATGGAGACAATTGAATGCGGCACCCCTGACGTCGTAATCTGGGATCCGTACAAGAAGATCCGAACTAGCAAGCCAATTTTCCGAGTTTCGAACTTGACACCCCTGATTGATGAGCACGTCAAAACCTTCAATAACAGACCACCATTTCTATAAGTATCATTAAGTAAAATAATTAAAATCACGAATTACTCGTTCAGAACGAGACGCAAGGTCAACATTAATCGCATTTTAGTTAAAAATATATACTCTAACACGAGTACTTTTTTATATAGATATAATAACTCAGGAATAGGCTAAAAGAAGTAGATTTAACGAATAATTATCCACTAACGAAGAAAGATAAAAGTCGATCCAACTTAACATAAATAATCAGGCGGATCATTTCAGTTTAACCGCGCAATCAAAGAAATGGGGTTTAAGAAAAAAGGAGATGAAAATTCCAATAAAAAGAACCACTCAGAAAATGAGCCGATTATTCGGATTCTCCTAATAATCGTCTTAAAAGAAGGGGAGGTGTTACGTCCGGCGTAACGAATAATTTCTTTATTATTTTTCCTCACACTAGACTCAGAATGTAAAATAAAAAGAAGGGACAAAAATCGGTCAGATAACCCGAAATATTAAAAAGCCTAGATAAATGACTCGTTTCTGCCAAAGGTCCAACTTAATGAACTCAGTCGGTACATTCGATATGCACAAAAAGCTGGTGAAACTTGACCGGCAAAAATCTAACGGCATGGTCAAACAGATCTGGATAAATTGTGGAAAAGGAAGGGCACCAAAAATGGTCTATGACTACCAGCGCCGTCCCTTTTGGGAACGAATAAAAAGCCAACCCACTTGAGATACCTCGCGACCGTGTTAGGTACGAGTATCCACTAAACACTCACAGATCTCGAGGATCATTAGATCTTCCGTACCATCGCCGGGGAACCATTAGGGGGCCCGCAGTGATCTATCGTGGGGCCGGGTTCCTACCTAAACCAGTCGTTTCGACCGGTTACCTGCGGCTCTATGGAAGCCCTTAGGGTCTCCAGCTATCGATAAACTCTGATTCACCAAGCCGAACGCTTCCGGGCCATGAGATTAGAAAGTCACCCCACGGTAGAAACGAAATACCGCGCCCTTTTTCTCCAAACCGCGAGAGAGAATTTTTGCAAGCATGTTTAATAATGACTATTACAATAAAAGAAATCCAAAAGGGTCTTCAAACAAAGATATGAAGATGAGGAAAAATTATATACACAGTTCCCTAATTAGAAATATTCCGAATCCAGATCTTGAAGAATTAAAAGCAATTTTCGAGATAAATATTAAGTTAAACAGAATAAAGAAATGATTCCTGATTATTTTTAAGCTTAGGATAAATAGGAATAAACAAACTATCTTTAGCAATCTTACTAGATTCAACAATAGGTTAATATTAAAAATCATAGAGCAAGTTTCAATTCACGAAAGAAACTTTAAGAACGTTTAAACAATTACTTGAGTTGCCAGGCAACAAAATCGCCAGCACGGCACCACAGGGAGCCTCGCGCCTCTCAGATTATTCTCAATAAGAAAGTTAAATTCTGTTAAAAACCTAAGTAACCATTAATAATAATCTTATAATTTTAATTGTTTAGGAATTAAGAAATTTGGTTGTTTAAAATTTAATTTGGTCGTAAAGAAGATCCGAAGGACTCTCGTCCTATGTGGAAAGTTGAAACAATGGATTAACAATCCCTCATTAATTAATAAAGAAAAGAATAAATTAATTAATACGAACATGGGACCAGAATACTGTCATAAATCTTTAATTTAGTTTATAAAAAGGACCATGACCCGGAGGAAATCTGCATCTGACAAAATGTAATCTTTGGCACGCCATAACTTCTTTGTTTTTCATCGTACAGACTTTTCTCGCGTATCATTCTTTTTGTTTTGAAAAACTCTAGATACGCAATTTTTTTTCGTCTTCCCCGACGCAGGACAATGAAAAGAAATTTTTGGCACGCCATACCTTCTTTGTTTTTCATCGTACAGACTTTTCTCGCGTACCATTTTTTTCGTTTTGAAAAACTCTAGATACGCAATTTTTTTGTTTTTTTTTCGTCTTCCCCGACGCAGGTCAATGAAAATAAATTTTTGGCACGCCATAACTTCTTTGTTTTTCATCGTACAGACTTTTCTCGCGTATCATTTTTTTCGTTTTGAAAAACTCTAGATACGCAATTTTTTTGTTTTTTTTCGTCTTCCCCGACGCAGGACAATGAAAAGAAATTTTTGGCACGCCATAACTTCTTTGTTTTTCATCGTACAGACTTTTCTCGCGAAAACCCCCATTTTCACACCTTGTGAAATAAAATTTTGTTCGATACTCGTGCGAAAAACGTTTTCTGAACTCGTGTGATTGCAACACTCGCCTTCGGCTCGTGCTGCAAACTCACACTCGTCAGAAAAAGTTTTTTCGCACTCGTATCGAAATGTACTATTATTCGCGAAGCTTCCTCTATGAGAAAGCATTTTCTGTACTGTTGGCTTCCTCATAGGTTTCGATATAGCGAAAACTACTCAGCCCAGATCCCCGTCACATCTTTCGCTAATGATACGATAAAGTTACGCTAACGGTAACCTTACGGCAACGCGAATGTCAATCGGATGTCACTGATAAACTAAAGAAAATACATTTCTGAGTTGCTTGCGAAGCGCAAGCGAGCAAATAGTACATTTCGATACGAGTGCAAAATAGTACATTACTCCCCGAAGGCGAAAAACGTTTTTCTAACGAGTGTGAGTTTGCTGTAATCACACGAGTTAGAAAAAGTGTTTCGCACGAGGGATGTACGAAATTTTTCATCACAAGGTGTGAAAATGGCGGTTTTACACACGCGAAGCGGGCGGAAAAGTGGCCATTTCCGCACCGAGTGATGAAAATGTATTTGCTTTAGTCTGTCACTGACATCGGATTGATATTCGCGTTGCCGTAAGGTTACCGTCCGCTTAACTTTATCGCAGCATAAGCGTATCATTAGCGAAAGATGTGACGGGGATCTAGGCCCTGTGCCTCTTAATAAGTTAAGCGAGGCAGCTTTATAAAAAATTGAAATGTTGCAGCTTTGTATAAGCTGTGACGATGCAGCTATTCCTATGACTATATCTTAAGCTGAAATAATGTCAATATAAAATATGGTGAAAGGACATATATTTGATCAATTGAAAATCGACAAGCAAATGTCTACACCTTTGCGTCACAGCTTTTGAAAAGCCGAGTCGTTGCAGCATACTGAGTGAATCGTTAAAATAAAGAAACAGAATCTGTAGTAATAAGGCTGAAAAATACGAAGCTTCGAGTAAAAAAGAGAGTGGTCGCGTCGCACCAACTGTTTTACCGACGGTAAATGTACTTGTCTCGAGACCCTACCGCATCTGTTAATCAGTTGGCAAGCGTGCGGTGAGAGACGACGTGATCAGAGTGTGCAAATGAACCTAGGTGGGCGAATCTAGGGGTACCGTACTAGCTTATTTCACAGCTGCATCGTACCAGCTTCTTCCACAGCTGCATCGTATCAGCTGATTTCTAAGCTGCACCGTACCAGCGTTTTATTACATAGCTGCACTGTACCAGCTTATTCCACAGCTGCACCGTACCAGCTGATTTCAAAGCTGCCTCGTACTCGCTTTTTATTACATAACTGCACCGTACCAGCTTTTTATTACATAGCGGCAACATCCTAGCTCACGCAATAACTATATCGGCGTAAATGTTTATATATTGTAGGGTTCTACCGATCAACTAGCTCATCGCAGATTTGTATCGTTGCAGCTCGTACAATACAATACAGGGGCATCGTTCAAGTAGCTCATTACAGAGCTATATTCTTACAGTTTATCTTATAATAGCTGCATCGTCCCAGCTCAATTGGAAATTCTATTTGTTCTTACAGTTTTTCGCTATAGTCTTTTAACAATATGCTAATTAATATAGAATTTTATATGTGGGTAAGATTATATATCTCCTCTGAAAAAATAATCATTGAATGATCGAGATACATATATCGAAATAATCGAAAAGTGAAGCCAGTTTTCGTTGGTAAGATAGGCACTCTTACGCTAAAAGCGCGTGTGAAGTCGGGACAAGCCATAAAACACGAAAAGAAATGAAAGGCGTGTTGTTCGCAATTGTCGAACGTTGCCGGTTGTTCCATATAAACCGTCTCCTTGAGTACTTCATTGAGATGAGCTGCAGTAACGTCCAACTGATGTATTTCCCATTTGCGTTCTACGGTAAGGCAAATAAGGTTCTGATCGTTTTTGTTTTTATCACCGGTGAAAATGTTTCCTTGTAGTCGATGCCTTCCACCTGGGTGAAACCACGCGCGACTAATCTCGCCTTAAATCTCTCTAGATTTCTAACAAAGAATGCCTTTCAACAGCGATGTCGTCGCTGGTGCCATTGTGCAGTGCGTCGAAAATGTTGCCGATTTATCGAACGGACCTTCATCTCAGCCCATACTGTCGAAGATATGTAGGCACTTAGGACTGAAGAAAAAAGACGTAAAGAGATTTCGTACAAATTTATATTATTACTGGGATCAGAATCGTAACGGATTTGCCGAAAATGTAAAACAACAAATTCTGAAACACGACCGTGTTGAGATCCCGAAGTCACCGGATCTGGAAAAACTTACGCGCGATACGGAACCGGAACGGTTAATATCTAGGATGAAAAGTATATCCCTGACACCAGAACCGCCCGGTAATTTCAAACCCGATGACTGTTTGAAATCTGCCTAGGATATGACAAATACCAAACCGGCAAAACGTGATTATCATACCGTTGGTTCGATTCGCGTTCCGTCAAGTACGATAATGACGAATAAGAGGGAACTTTCGTCGGATTTATGTCACGCCTATCTTCGCAAAGTAGCCCCGACTGAACTGAAGATTACATGTACTCTCCGATTTGAAGGATTCAAATCTATCAAAAAAGCTACCAACTTTCGTGATTACGCATCCTGCAGGCAACCCGAATGCGAACTAAGGTTCAAATTCAGGGGAACTGTAGATCGTTCGAATACGCGTATACATGTGAGTCGCGCGGGCTTGAAATCCTCACATACACTGCCTCTGGCATACCAATTGCGCGGTGCTAATCGACAGCGCGTAAAAAGTGATTTGTTACACGTAATTCCGAGCGTCGTCCATGCAAAACAGGTAAACGATCTGGACGAAGAATTAGCCATCGAGGAAGGGAACTTTCAATCCTGTCATTCACTCGATGTTTTGCAAAAAGCAAGGTCCGAGGCGTTGGGTAGGAACGATTGCGACACGGATGATGTAGTCGACATTATCCGAAAAATTGTACGCGCGAATAATGACCGCCCGTACATACGAAAATTCTCGACGCCGTTCACAATTTATCTTGGGATATCCCAACAGGTAGAGTTTTTAAGGAGCCATCGCGACTTGATACTGTACTTTGATTCGACCGGTTCGGTGGTCCGAAAGCCGTATGATCATTCAAAAAGAGTTTACTTTTATGCTGGCGTCGTAAATTTCAAAGAGAAAATTTTTCCTGTGTTGGAAATGATCACAAACGATCAGACGACATCCTCCATAACCGCTTGCCTTGAATATTTCAAGAAACTCTGGATCGACAGCGGCGTTAAATGGCCCCTCTTCAAAACAACGATTACAGATTGGTCATGGGCGAGCATGAATGCTATTCTGGGGGCGTGGAATAAGTGCACAGTCACCCAATACCTTGATGCAACATACGAGGCTATATCTTCCGGCAAGCCGTTACCCGACAGCATTACTCCGCTGCATACATGCTACGCTCATTTTATGAAAATGATTTCGCGTTATGCCGATTCAAAAGAAATTGCAGATCCTGCCGCAGAGCTGATTCTGGAAGCTATGGCTGCTTTGGTCCATTCATCAGTCTTAACAGTGTTCATCGAGAGGGTTGAAGCGCTTTTACAAATTTTGCTGCTGCCTCGCAAAGGCCCCGAATTTCCGTGCGCCTTAGAAAAACTTGCGTATCTCGAATACACCAAAATCAAAATCGAGATTAACGAGACTACGTGCTCTTCTAGTGTATCAGAAATCGAAGCGAATTCCACTTCGGTATATACGTCAAGTCCGTTTTACAGGGAAGTCATTCCAATCGTTAAAAAGATAAAGCAAACGGTCAATGACGTCGACGTATACGCGAGTGACAACGAATTCCAGTCCGAAGTTTTCGCAGACTATTTGATAACTCAATTGGTACCAATGGCTCCCTTATGGACTGTGCTATTGAACACCGGTCGAAGTCATTTCACAAATAGCTCTGTTGAAAACTATTTCAATGTTACGAAAAACGCAACGTGTGAGAAAAACACAAACGTTAAGGCTGGACGATTTATTGACACTATTTACGAAAAGACGACCGCGTCGTACAAAGAAGTTCGTCTACCGAAACCCGTCGTAAATGTTCGCAGAAAAAGGGTACGTATTAACAAACCCGACGATGAGACGTCGTCAGAATATTAGCGACGTCGGAAACAATCGAAAAGCGAACCGCGCTCGTATGCGAATGGAACAAAAATAAAGAAAGTACTAGCAGCAACCGATCAAACAACGCAGCCTTTACACCAAAACGAAAATGGGACAGTAAGGAATCGTGAATATTATTACGCGCCAAAAGCCCCGCGCGTTTATTTTGTAGGATTCACGAACAATATAAACGACAACACTACACTGAGAAAAAAAATTGGTTGGATTAACCAAAAGTCGCGGTGACATATGTTCAAAGCTGTTATTTGATTAGTACAAATAAAGCATTGTTTTGTTAAACGACTATTTGCTTCAATTTATTCAAAATTTGTTGACCGAAACAAACATTTTTGTTGTACCAACAAAATACAGCTTCGAACGTATGTCACCGTGCATTTGCTTAATTCCACCATTTCTTTTTCTCAGTGTAGCTTCTTTTATATGTACGGTGAAGATTATGTGGCACTGTATGGTCGGCATTGGCTGCTAAATTTCACGATTGATTACTGCGTCAATATCTTCATTGCAGAGTCTCGTCACCGTTCGGAAATTGCCTACGTTCAAGCTGAAGTCGGCGGAATTATTATGGTTCGTGAGTTAGACGACACTACCGCTGAATTCCTTCAAAAACTCCAAAAGGAGTGGGTCGGTAAATCGGAAATTTTCGTTCCGTTCAACGTAAACGAGAATCACTGGGTCTTTCTTTATGTCAACGTAACGAAGAAAACCGTGTATTTCTTTAATCCAAGCCCCGTTGATGAACGTAGTCAAGCTGAAAGCTACCTTAAAGTTTTTGCTACGTGCTACAAGATGATTTTTACGAATTCGCGTATCGCGGATTTACGTTATCTGCTACGCTCAAGAGATTTTGCTCGGTCGGGTTGCTAGAATGGCGGAAGTTGAACCGGATAAAATGAGAGAAAGCTTGCAGAGGGAGTGCGTGTCCAAGTCTTTAGATATTTCGGGACGATGTCTTTGCTGCGGCCAAGCCGAAATTCAGAGAGATACAAATTGGGCGGAATGCTCTACTTGTAAGAGGTGGACTCACTTCACCTGTCTTAAGCATCTCAAAAAATCTTTAAAACAACTGCAAGATCCCTTTTTCGCATATAATTGCGATCTTTGTTCTCAGTGGTTAACTTCGCCGGCCAAAGATACGTAATTTGACCTGGTCATTCTGAGGTTGATTTAGTGTTTCCTGTCGTTCGTACGACATTTGCAATTATACATTTTTTTAACTAATTTATTTATGTTCTTTGTTTTCTTTTACGATTGCGTAAACATGACAGTTCTCCACATAAAACTATTAACAAATAAATTTTAAAAAACATTTAAAGATTATTAATCGTATAAAATGAATAGAAAATGAATAAAAACGATTGTCAAAAATATAATTACAAAAAAAAAGGGGGCATTTTTCAGTATATTAGTTACGCTGGTAGTATTTATACTGATGTTACGGTAACCTCCTCGTGGTATGCTCCGGGCAACAGTGCGCGTACGTGACTTCGTACTGGCTAATACCGTATATTAAAAAGAAGAAAAGGATAAATCAAAGGGGAACGGATAAAAAGCTTAGTTCGTGAATTCAACGACCGATAAAATAGACCCCAAGCGAAATCAATGCCATAAAAAACTGGTACTCGTCGAAAAGAAGTTAACTAATTTGTCACTAAACATTTTTGTTTCTAAGTCAAAGCAAAGAAAATTACCTCTGACCAAAACATCCGGTCTCATCCGGTTTCCCTGATAAAAAATACGATACTTATGACGTGCGGAAAATTTCTATTCGGTGACCCGTCTTGAGGAACACGAAAAAAGTTTTAAAAAATTCGCTCATCTAGAGTATTGCAAAACGAAGAAAGTGATGTCTTAGCGAAGTCTGTATGGTAAAAAATACGGTCGTCATGGCGCACCAAACATATCTTTTAATTTTCCTGCCTCGAGGAAGGCGAAAAAAAAAATTGCGTATCTAGAGTTTTTCAAAACGAAAAAAATGATACCCGAGAAAAGTCTGTACGATGAAAAACAAAGAAGTTATGGCGTGCCAAAAATTTATTTTCATTGTCCTGCCTCGAGGAAGACGAAAAAAATGCGTATCTAGAGTTTTTCAAAACGAAAAGAATGATACCCGAGAAAAGTCTGTCCGATGACAAACAAAGAAGTTATGGCGTGCCAAAGATTACATTTCGTCAGATGCAGATTTCTTCAGGGTCATAAAGGACCAAGTATATATGTATATTGTAACTCCCCTGCATAACAGAGTCTCCCGTGTGGCCCCGGTGACGTCACACCGCGGGTGCCCGGGAGGCACTGTCAGACCGGAGAGCTGCAGAGTAGCCGTCGAACAAGCCCGCTGTGAGACAAGTGGCGCCATCCGACGGGATCAAGCCGCGGCTCGATCGATGTCAAGCGATGCGCACGCGCATCATCCACACCAGCGAGGATTCGGAAGGACAGCAGCGCCGCGTGACGGAATCTCGATAGAAACGCGCTCAGGGACAAATATCGACAGAAGCGAGGGAGAATCGGTAATTGCGATTGGCTATAAATGACGACACCCCAATCTGCACACGGCACCAACCGAGCACGCCATTCGCTCAGAGGGTAACACCGGAAGAGCATCACGACCATACAGACCCGGGATTGGAGGGAAGAGGCAGAACAATGTTTCCAACCAATAGGAAAATTAATAATCAGGCGGCCGCACGCAGACGCGAGTCCGCCAGAAATCTGCCAAACCGACGGAGTGGGAGTCCAAAATCGGGGTATAAAAGACGGCGATTTCGGCAGTCGATCATCAGTGAACGATCTACCTTACCAGCGGACAACTCTCCAGGACTAAAAGTGAAAAGTGAAAAGTGAAAAATAAAAGTGAGTTAAAAGTGACTAAAGTGAAACAGTGCCAAAAAGGACTTATAAATTTTGTGCTACTGTGGACTTATAAATTTTGTGCCGAATAGGACTTATAAAATTCGTGCCAAGATTGGACTTATACAAATTTGTGAACATTGGACTTATAAATTTTCGTGCAGAGTGGACTTATAAAATTCGTGCCGAAAAAGGGACTTATAAATTTTCGTGCCAAGTGAACTTATAAAATCCGTGCCGATTTGAACTTGCGAAATTTGTGCCGGCTCGAACTTATAAAAATCGGTGACGATCTGGACTTATAAAATTGGTGATCCTTTGACGTATAACTTCCCGTGCCAAGAAAAAATATACCAAAGGTACCAGGTCGGACTTAGACATTTGTGCCGAGTGGGAACTTAGAAATTACAAGTGAGCAAGACTGACTAGGACTCGCAAGTGACGTGAGCCAATAAAAGTGACATTCGGAGTGAACCGGTAAAGTGACCAAAGTGACCGTCAGAAAAGCCGTAAAAGTTACGGAATAATATTCTAACTCCCAGGATCGGAAAAAGGCACATCCAGGGGTTAGTTCACTCCTCCTGAAGGCTCCTATACCATCAAAACAAGGTAAAAGCATCCAATTATTGAATAAACACCAATTGCAAATCGCGAGGTGAACGAGCTGTCACCGTCGATCGCCGTGTGACGTCAGAGCTAGGATAGCCGAGCGCGACGACCAGCTGGATTGGGCGACGAACGAGAAGCTGCCCGCGCATGCGCCCTACTGTTCCACGCGAATAAATATCTTAAATTAAATCCTTCCGACTTCAAGACTTTAATTGATGCAATAATAATCATTTTAATTCTAAGATAAGATCCGTTTCTTGTATACTGTAAAAATCGCCTTGTATCGACATTTTAGTTTAACAAATGTTCTGAAAATCGAGGAACAAACAAGTCAAAGGGAGAAGAAGGCTGTAATCACTGGCGAACTTGTCACGGCATAAATAAAGAAGAATATTATCATTTCACATAAAAAACGTCTCTGACACGCCCCCCCAGAATTCCTAGACGCTCGAGTCCACGAATCCTTCCATGTGAGTGCCCGTTCCTCTTAAGGGGGTGCGCAAATACGGAAATAATTGTACGAGCATTAGCTGCCGTTACAATATATATAAACCGATATACATATATATTTAATCCAATAATTAAGTTAACAAAGGGAATAATTCCTGAAAGACGAATCGAAACGGGTAGGCTACTTTCATTTAGAAACACGCGCACCTCCTTAAAAGGCGTTCACCAAGAATACGTGGGAAGAAAATCATGTTAGAACAAACATCTCTCGGTCCACCCCATAAAAATACCGCGGCTCAACTCCGCCTCGCCCAAGGACCGACGCAAAAGCCGGTTGGCGAGGTGCACGGACGCCGCGACTTTCGATGGAACGACGCGGGCGGCAGCTTTCAATCGCGGGATGCACGATAGCGTTCGATGCCGGTCCCGCTATTAAAAAAAGGGGTCTCACGGTATAAAATCCTAGCAAGGAGCGGTTACGATAGGTCCCGAACACGATTCCCTTCACTTAGGGAAATGGGGAGTCAACATCGAAAACCCTCACCATTCCCCCGAAATACCGAAAATTAAGCACCGATGGACGAATCAGAAGACTCGTCTCTCTACACATCACCCCTTTTCCCTTTATCCTTGCACTTCTCCGCTAGCATAGCAACTATTTTTAATGAGATTTCTAAGAAAAGCACACATGATCAAGGGATTACTCCCACTTATTTTAACCTAGAAAAGAGTATAAAAAGTCCGAAAATTCTGTACTCTGGGCCAGTCACCATCATCAGATTCAACGAAGTTATTGTCGCTCGTACCGGCCCTAGTTACGTTTATCCATTATTGGGCACAGTTTCCCAAATACGTTTAACGAAGTATACTTGATTGTCAGTACCAACGAAATTATCATCGATCTATCGCTCCGTTTACGATTTTCGTTTAACAAGGTTGTCTTTGTTCGATCACGCATCATATTTTATTTCAATCACCGAAGCTATTGGTAATTTTTTTGTCCAACTACAATCATTATTTCGACCAGTGTTCATTTGATTTCATCCATCCATCGATAACCATTGTCGAGTAGCTACCAGTCGATTATATTTTTACTAATTTACCGAAAGTTAAGAAAACATTTTTTGTCCGAACCCAGGATTCGAGAATCATTGTTTGGTTTATTACCTTTTTCGTAAATCATTTAATTCGGAATAAAAACCAATTCATACCAACGAAATCATCGGAAGTTCTACGATTTATTCGAATATCGACGAAAACCAACAGTGAAAAACGTAAGCGACATACATTTTATTTTACTCATTATTATCTTTTCTTCTCTACGTTTATTGGTCATTTCCAGTGCATGAATATATTAATTTGTCCTTCCTAATCCGCCCGTCAGTTTCCTGGAGTAAAACCACCTTAAAGCCAATTTCAATCATTTCTCCAGTTAAAGTGAACATTTTGTCATTTTAAATTCTCCGGAAACCGTAAATTCAAATAGAAAGGGATTAGGAGTTCAGAAAATACCCTACGACTTTAGAAACGACATGCATTCCTAGGGCCCTATCCCAAGCAATTTTCCGCAAGGTTAGGCTTAAAAATGGGCAGTTGTTACCGCGATTAATACCGGGTGTGGTAAAGATCGATTCTCATCGTTCTGACCAGAGAGTATTAATATAAACGGGGCAACAGTTGCGCGAAAACTCAGCGAAACAAAAACATCGACAGTTTTGACGTAACACTTGATCGATGATCCTGTGACGCCTTCGTCCTTTTTCCTTTCCATTAATTGGGTGCTTTTCATCCTCAGGGTGTCGTCATTTCTGACCAATCGACGGCGTAGCTTTTCCCTCGTTTTTATTCTCGGGTGTCCCTGATCGTGGTTGCTGCTTGTGGCCGCCGCACGTCGCTGTTAGGCTCGGCATTGTCAGTCCTGTTCGCTGAGTGCGCATGTGTCGCCTTTGTATCGACCGGGTTGAGGCGTGATCACGTCGGATGGCGCCACCGGTCCCTCTGGTGGTCGTCGTGCTGTCGGCGGCTTGCGTGCTCGTGCTGGCGCGTGCTTTTCATTCTCAGGAGGGGGGAGATCTCACAACATTTTTTAGTTTCCGCTGTGCTGTTCTGTTTGTTTTTTCTCATATATAATCTTCCATCGATCCAGGCGGCGTTAGACGTTAGACGTTATTTTAAAGATTAGCCAATAATAAATTAATAACCGTATAAATTAAATCAACAGATTTAATTTATATGTTCACATTAATTTATTTTTCGTCAATAATTATAACGAACCAATTTAACCTATAATTGAACCTGACACAGTTTTTGTATTATATAATTATGATTTTTTTCTTATTTATTTCGTATGCGTTTCTTTCACTGTTATTATTTTTATTATATAGTAGAAAATGAAAAATGTCAGTGTCTTTTTATTATTATCAGTATGCTTATCCCTGGCACTGTTGTTGAGTACTGCTATAGGAGCGTCGTTGGCAGGTGTGCGATGACGTCAGTGTGCGATGACGTAGCGTAAGCGAAAAAAAATTGGTCGACCACTGAACAGCATCAAAAAGCGTAGTTGAGAAGTTTAAAATGTGGTTATATAATTTATGCTTTTTTGTAGTTTGATTTTAGTCATTATCGACAGCTTTAAAAAAACATTTAAAAATTGCATTATAAAAACATTGTTTAGATAATTTAAATATTTTAAAAACGATGATTGTTCTGATGAAATTGGAAAAAACGTGTCCGTCGAGTAAAAGAGTCTTGGTTGCGTCTCGCTGTTGTACCGACGGTGTAAATGTACTTGTCTCGAGACGCTACCGCGTCTCTTAATTGCGAGACTGCCCTGCGAGGCGCCAGTTACCGGTGCGCTGGGTCATGGGAATTAGAGTGGGCGCAAGGGAGGGGTTGTCGCGATCTCGATCGATGAGCGATAACCGTTTTGCGGGGATTCTCTCGCGAACTGTGTAGCGTGACGGTTTTGGCGGCTCACTCTCGGACTACCGCCTTGGAATTTTACGCACCCGAGCAACCAGAGATTTGCGAGCTCCCTTCTCGACTTTGGGATTGTAGTTCTCGATACCGGTAAGGCTTTCGCAACCGATTGTAATTTTAATAGTTGGACGTTTAATATCGCAATAGTTGTGCTTTCAGCATTCGTTGTTATACTTGCCGGAATTAACGTAAGACTCGGTCGCGGCGTCGGGCACCGTCTCAGGCTTTTCGGTTATTCGTACGCGTCGGATAGGAAATGCGTCGGGGAAGTAATAGACGGGCTCGCGTCGCCTGTGCATAGTTTCTCTGCGGAATTGGCCGGGAATCGCGAGGGTTTCCATTTTGTGTGATTGTGTATTTATTAACGGCAAGACGTGCGGGTCTCTGCGCTGTTCTTTCGCGATTGATAAAATTCGAGGCTTCGACGGCGGCAGCTGTTCGACGGACAAACGGCGAAAGGAAAAGCGAGAACGGCGAGAGTCCGTATCGCCCCGGCTTCTCCGGGTACGCCAAGATTTTTTAGTACAACTTTGCCTGCACTTGTTACCGGTAATTAAATGAAACTCCTAATTTCGTGTTTCCTGCGGAGGCAGACCCTCACGTCGTCGCGCTTTCGGGTTTTCGTCGGCGAGCCAGGGTCCTCCTGACCTTGCCGCGCGACCGCGGAGACACATCGCCGATCGTCGTTTTCCGTTTCTGTTAGTTATCGCGTATTGTTTGTGTGTGTGTGTGTGTGTGTGTGTGTGTGTGTGGATAATCCGAAATTTAGCAGGGACCTAGGGAATATTATTGGTAAATTATATGATTATTTCTGATCGCATTATTTAATTTCATTCTGCACTAGGCACTTCTCTCGACGGTAAACTGAGTAGCCGCCGAGAGCTTAGCAGGGACTTGATGTACCGGGTAGCTCATAAGTTCGGAATCGATGGAAAAGAGAGCGAGAGATTTTAATTAATTTTATTCTCACTGTTTTCGCCTGAATTAGATTTCCGTTCAATAAATGATTATTTTCGTCTCTCTCAATGTTGTGTTGTGATAAGCGATTCCGTTTTCACTCAGCTCGAATTCACCGGACCGCCCCTCTACTATCCCCCGAAGGCTGAAGCTAGCCGAGCGCAACCTTATCCTTTTGTTAACATCTTTGCCGATTGGGTCGCACACCGTGTGCGGATGGCGCCCATAATTCATAAAATATAAACCGATCGAGGGACGGGGTTTTGTGACGTCTTTACCGGTACTGGAGGGTTCCGATAAATTTTCCCTCCACCCGGAAATTCCTCTCACACTACTTTGATAGTGATTACGTGTTCGCGTAAATGTCGGATACGACAGCAGCATACGTTTTGTGTATGAATAAAAAAAGATAAAGGAATCATCTGACTGTCGTGAGTCTGCTCGTTAAAATGAAGTCGAAATATCAAGTCATATAATTAAATTACGCAATACTTTATCGGTAAAAAAAAATAAAAAATAAATAAAAATATCTCGATAAAAAAGATTCCAACTATCGAAAAATGAATAAACTTTGGTCATTTACTGTTCGCGTCACGCTCAAGCACGTTTCTCTTACTTCGCGTATAATGCGTTAAACGCGAGTATACCGTATAAGCTACGGATAGACGTGAAAGAGGCGACGTCGCTAGTTAAGACCGATATCAGTATTCAACCTACGGATTAATTAGGGACTTTACGATGTTGCGAATTTCTACAGCGGTCAATTGCTGCATTTTGTAATCATTGTTACGAACGTCCTCACACTCTTTTCGTGTGGGTATTCTTTCATCGGCAATGTGATCTTCGAAAAAAAATTTCGCATGGCTTAACACGGATTTCGAGGTCGGCGTCGACACATATTGAGATTCCCTTCCTTTCCTTTGGATCTGGAGCTGATTGCTGAGCCATATTTTTATCACGTCAGTGGGTCGTCTCTGCAGGTACTTTCGGTCTTGCTTTATCCTTTCGATTGTTGCCAGACTCGGCAACTTGTCGGCTTCTAAGTAAGTGCCGAAACATTCCAATGCCTGGTCGATTTCTGTTTTTGTCCAACGTATTTTTCTCGTCTTCGGTTTTGCTGAAAGTAATTTAATTATGATTAAGCCGAACTCCCAAGCACATACAGATCTTCAGATTTTATTTACTGGTCGAAAAATATCTTACCAGATTTTTTAGTCGGCGATCGAGTCGTAGGTTTCGGTTTTGTAGCACATTTGACTTTCGTATCCGTGATACTCGTGTCAGACGATGACTGCGAAGTGTCAGGTTTCTTGCAGGATGTTGTCTTCCCTTTCTTATCCTTCAGTACCGGTTGCGCATTTTCAGGTGTTGATTCTGGCGAAGATCGAGCTGCTGCGCGAGCGCCTTTCGTGCCCCTCGTTTTCTTGTTCGGTGTGGACGTCGATATCATGGCTGTCGAACTTGGCGATGCAGCATTTCTACGAGATCTGTTGACGTTCTTAATTTTGAGGCCCGATGTCTCAACTGGTGTTTTCGGTGATGATTCCCTTGATGACGTAGATTTCATTCGAGCTTTCTTATTATTTTGCTTCGTTGGTTTCGTCGGTACGGCTTTCTCGGGCGACTCCAGCAGAGACTGGTCGCTGTCAGAACGTAAACGTTTCGTGCGTACTGGTGTAGTCTCAACGAGCGAGTCCTGAGGCATACTGCTTTTATCGTTGCTGTCGCATATCGAAGAATCATACTGATTCGAATCTAAGAAAACAAAAATATAATTTATTAGCTCAAATCATAGGAATATAAGCAATTAAAGTAATTTATGTAACGCTGCTATAGATTTATGCGAGAATTTTTACCTCTCGTACACTACGGCTCCCAACTCTCCGAAAATCCACTCTCCCCGCTCGATCCGCGACCTTGCTCGGTGCCGAATCTCGGGGCTCGAACCCACGACGAGATTTCCTAAATTTTCTCATGCCGACCGAACAAAGCCGTCCCCGCGTGGCAATGTGGAAGCCACTATCTCGCACGCGATTGGGCGCCAGGTACCTTTGTACCACCGCTCGGAAAGCGACATATTTGTAAGAAGCTCGCGGCGAGTTACGGGGACGAACGGGGAAGCGGGTAAAAAGGCGAAGCCGGCGAGACTCCGACTAGCTCAGCCCACCTGGGAGAAATTGGTAGAGGGGGTGGACGGGCGAGTGACCAAATGCACGATAATATTTAAATGATTTATTCTTTGTTTGACAATGTAATTTTCGCAACCAGAGTCGTAGGCCAAACGGTGACAAATAGCAAGCGCAGGTGGAGGAAATAAATTATTATCGGAAGTTGAATGTAGCCAGGGAAAAGTAACTATTGACGAAAAGGAATGTCAGCCAGGGGAAAAATATACTATTGCCGAAATAAAATGTAGCCAGAGAAGATAAACTAATGCCAAAATTAAATGTATCCGAAAAGAGAAACTATTGCCAAAATTAAATGTAGCCAAAAAGATAGACTATTGCCAAAATTAAATGAAGCCGGAAAAGATAAATTATTGCCAAAATTAAATGTAGCCGAAAAAGATAAATATTGTCAAAATTAAATGTAGCCGGAAAGATAAATTATTGCCAAAATTAAATGTAGCCGAAAAAGATAAACTATTTTCAAAATTGAATGTAGCCGAAAATTACATTGCCGAAATTACAGGTAACCGAGACGAAAAATGCGGCATTTACTACGACAAATAATAAACTCAAAAATATTCAAGAAAGGTAAAGTCACGAAACAGTGTTGCGATTGCCAGATCAATTCTATCCTTTATATAGCCGATTCACCGTTACGCGGGACGCGAGAGAAAAGAAAAATACAAAGACAAAACGCTCGCTATAGCAAAGCTAGTACGCCAGATAGCCGAGGTAGTCGAGAAGGTTCTCGGCACGGGCCGCCCGATGTAAACACGGCGCGCCCGTGACCTTTACGCGCGAGATAGCCAACACGCGGCCGAACGGCCTAACGAACGCTGGACGACGCGCTTGCCGCCCCTTTGTCTCGCCGGATGAAATGTAGCCCATGTAACCGGCGAAATCGCCTGAGACTCGATATAATAAAATTCGCGAGATTTAGCCGATCGCAATAGGCGAAGGTGACGAAAGTCCCCTCGCTGGTGTTCTTAAGAAAATTCGCGGAATATAGCCGATATTCGAATAAAGCTCGCGAGATATCGCCGATGGTCGAAATAAAGTCGCGAAATATAGCCAATTCATTAAGAATTGCGGCACGCGATATAGAGCCCAGGATATAATATAGCCGAAAGATACGCAACGCTAACAAAATAACAATTGATACAGCCGACAGATAAAAGAAATCATAGCAGGGAGAAAGATAGCCGAGAGAAAACACAAGTATATCGGATAAAGCGGAGAAAAGAAAAGAAAAAAGACCAGCGCGTAAGAACCTCACCGGACACGCTTCGCCGGACCCAACACGTCGCCCCGAGACGACAAAAGCGAGAAATTTTCTAGAAGCTACAGAGATTCAAAAAAAACAAATAAGACAACAAAACGATTCGAAAAGAAAGTAGTTGGGTCCTAGCTTAGCGCCTCCGGCGAGCACAGAGTACAGAGAGAGAGAGACGGAGGCTTACCGGCGTATGTACAGCCCGGGAGGTTAATCCAAAAAGAATCGCCAAACTGCCACTCGTCACCGCACTCGATCACCGACTGAGGAATAAATTAACGGCTCTCCCGGGTCTGACCACGCTAGCGCTTCCCCCTCTCTCGCGACTCCCGAATCTAGCCTACGCTAAACGGCTAAGACGCCAGAAGAAACCGGTTCTGCCTCCGGCCGCTCCCCGCTACCCGCCAGAATCTTCCGCTCGCAGCGATGAGTGTCGATATCCACGGACTCCTTCCTCCCAGGATCCGGTGGGGCAAAATGAACGCGAGGGCAGGCGTCCCTCGCGAAATGAGGCGTCCCTCTTCCTCCGCGGTGGGCCCACTCGGTACGCCATATAACTGCACCTCGACGTGCATTTTTCCCTCGTAATCCACTCAAGCGGAGGTGCCGTGATGAGCGGTCCGCGGCGTCCGTGAATCCGACGGGGCAGGGACGGCTCCAGGCCGTGTAGTCGGGAGGGACGGGAAACACGCTATCTTGGTCACTACCCACGTCCCTCCGGCCCCCTAGCCCGCGGAAGCGGATTTTCGGCTTCCGCCTGCTCGTCGAACGAAAACTCTCCGGCCCCCTTAGGCCAATCTCCATAGGGAACACGGCCGGGGCAAAACGGTCCGACGGTTAAATCGGAGAGTCATGCGACTCTGGTATGGCCTAAGGAAAAACACTTAGACACACAAAAAAAAACAACAGGTCGCAGATTTTGCGAATAAAATACAATTAAAGAAAATTGATAAAATAAAGAAAAATAAAATCCCTCGGCGAGTCGACGATCGAGCCGGCTCGACGAGCGGCGTCCTCGGGGCCGTAAATCCGGCCCACTGCCCGACCAAAACCGTGCGTAGTGACGAGACTCCAAATGTCACGTCACAAGATTTAGTGACAACCTGTGATACTCGGCCCTTCGTCCGTACTATTGATGCCCGTAACGTTATGTTCGCGGGGTCCCAAAGCATTATTCAAGCCTTGAGCGTTCTCCAAGAATTTCGACATCTGCACAATATCGGTTTTTACGACTGACTGTCTATAAACATTCCGATGAATATTCTCGTGGTGTCTCATGACGTTCGCAACGCTTGTGATTTTACTGTTGGTAAGTTCCATATCGGCACAGCGAGTTGCCATGTGTTTTCTCAAGATCGCTCCTCGCAGAGAAGCTGGGTTTTCTGCACCGCATGCACTAGAAAACTTTCTCATCAATATGCAAGCTTTCAGGTGACGTGGCTCCTGTTCCTTAGGGCCCGCAGTACCGAGGACGAATGGATTCGTCGAGCGTACTCCCGCCTAGGGTTGCCGTTTTTAAATCGATTAATCGACGGAACGATCTTTTTATAGCAAATAATCGATTATTTGGATCGATTGTCACTGACCGATTAACTTACTGAATCGATTTGTCATGTTCAAGATCGATTCACATATTTTACCCGTATGCTATAATAACGAATGAAATAGTATATTATGCCACAAGGGAGGAAAGTGCGATCTTTCACCGAGTGTGAAGTTTGATGCCCGAGCGAAGCAAGGGCAGAAATTCACACGAGGTGAAAATGCACTTCCTCCCTTGTCGCATACTATATTTTTTTCCGATTTCGTTAAAATAACGACATTTCTTGCGTCGCAAAATCGTCATCTTCGCCAATGACCGTTACTCCCCCGGGAGTAATGAGCCCCATTACTCCCTAGGGAGTAATGAAATTGTACCGCGCATGCGCACATGTTAATAATGATCATCGGTCAATAATAGCTTATTTTCCACCCGTATTACACGCAGGGAATGTGGCTATTTTAGCGCAGTCGGGAAAAAAATTAATTTCGCGGTCGTAGAATGTGTCCAGCAGTCTTCTTTTTGCGTGCCGACGAGTTATGCAAGGCATACGCGCGACGGCGACAAGTGATAGATATGCGAGGGAAAGGAACAACTATATATTTTGTCTTCGTCTATTGCATTCATCGCTTGTTTTTTTTTGTCGTTTGAAGTGACTACGCCACTCACCACAAAGTTTCAAGATTTTTTTCTTCATTTTTTCAAAATTCGTTATGGCCGTCCCTTGGTGAATATCAGTGCGACTTTCATGGTTGTTCAAAGATCTTAATAAATAGCACTACTGCTACTAAGATTACCAAAAATAATAACAAACGAATCTATGAGAATGTTCAACTATTCACGAAAAAAGTGTAAAACTCTACTTATTTATTGAGTAAGATAGTATAGAAACAAAATGTAACTCACGTAACTCAAACGTTTTGATTTATTGGCACATATCGACTGCTAAGAAATAAATGAGCGTATCTGGTATGCTTTAATGTGAAAGATACACTCTTTTGTCGCTTAGTTATCGATACAATACCATAATTTAACCTTTCTTACGGGACAATAAAAAATATCGATTTTTAATAGATCGATCGTGTCGAACATAATTTATGCCGGAATCGATTCATCGGGCAACTATCCGATTCGATCCGACAGATCGATCTTTTCATTTCGATCCGGCAAACCTACTCCCGCCGCCTACGGTGTTTCAGTACCAGAATCAAAACATCCACCGTTTCCGTAGTTATTAAAACGGGTACTGTTCTACCCCGTTTTCTGCGTAAATTGATTCGGACGTACTTTTTTGCGGATATTTTATCTTCTTTACTCAATTCCTTGTAGAAGTCATCATCATCCTTGATGGTTTCTCGATTTCTAAATTCTTCGATCGGGAGTCGTTCAAGCTCGCCTACTCTTCGACGATTGAAAACTAGCAACTTGGTCAATGTTGTTTCAGCGAGATCCTTCCAAGCATCTGAGTTGAATGTATTTATTAAGCCAGAAGACGCTTTATCAAAATCGTTGAGTTTTCTGATATCTTCGTTCTTCGGCAGGATTACTTTCTTCGTTCCACGTATTTTCGCCATTGTCTCGGCAACTCCTTTGTTTACGCTACTGCCATAATCGTCCAGATGCAGCTTCAAGAAGTCTTTCGCATTTCGTTTCTTCTGGACGTCGTGATTGTTTATGCAGTCTGCTTCCATAAGGTGACCCAGTTTCTTCAGCGTAGTGCCCATCCCTGATGCAACGGTCGGTGCGTTGTATAATTGAGTTTTCGAATCCAACTCAGAGATGACGTTGTCTGCGTCGACCGCTGCGTTATAGTACGCCGTATTGAATACGGAAGCCATGTCCGTAATATTTGGCTCGATTTTTCGAATAGCTTCAAGGAATCGACCTAATCTTCTCAATTCAGCTCGAATTTCGTTATGCTGATGAGGCAAACGAAGTTTTTTGCACAGTTTGTTTGCGAATAATATAATCAATTTATCGTATCTAATGATACGTGTGGTATTATCATCTCGCAAAACCGGAAAAACTTGTTGCCGTAATACTAACGAGGCGCACTCGTGTATGCGGCCGAGCGTTTGTCGAGCTTCTGCCAATACACGTCTCGAATTATCTTTTTTGTTTGAGCACACTCTGAAGTGATGGCGGATGTTGTTCTTCGAGTAGAATCCACGGCACCTGGGACACGGAACAAAATTTTGACCAGGACGTTTCTCGCTTTGTCGAGGTCTACGGACGGGAATCAGTTTTCCGTTATTATAAGCTTGGTTTACATTATGCAAGAAATTCCCTTTCTTGCTAATGCTGCCAATGATCTGACCTCGTTCTATACATTTTTTCGACAGACTCAGGAACTTTTTTACCTCTTCTTTATTAGCGTGCTTATTCTCAAGGTGCCGTGCGATTTTACTCTGCTCTGTCTTGCAGTAAAAACAAAAGTTTTTTTTGGCCGCCTTTTGCATGTGACAGTTCCGCCATCTGGTCTCTTTCATCACAGGCAGAATTGCCGGGAACATTGAACGACGTCTGCAAGCTGTATTCAGATGAATCGCTTGAATTTACCGCCGTTTGTGTTGCATTTGTAGACTCGGTTTTTTCTTCATTGGAAGAATTACAACTATCTTCACCGTCGCTGTGCTCTGACGGAACGTATTCAGAGCTGTCTGCATTATCGCCATCACTACTAGACTCGGTGCCTTCTTTTTTTTGTGTCCTCTTTATATTTTTGTACTACTTTGTATTTCTTCGTAGTTTTTGTTGAAGCTTTCTCGCACCTACGATAGTGGATCGATAGTGTCGTAGACTGCCATTGCACGATTTTTTTTCTTTTTGGTGCCGGCTTTACAAAATCAACGTAATGCTTCTGTTTTTTTTTGAGGCATTCCTTCCCGTCTTGCACAGCGGGATTTGCAGACTGTATTTTGTCGATGCTTTGCGCGTTCTTCCCGTCTTCCGCAGCGAGATTCGCAACCAGTGTTTCCTCGATGCCATTCTGCTCTTCTTCAAGATCGTTCTTCCTGTTTTCAGCAGCGGGATTCGCAACCTGTAGTTTATCAACGCCTTCCGCGATCTTTCCGTTTTCAGCAGCGGGATTCGCAACCTGTGTTTCATCGATGTCTTCCGCGATCTTTACGTTGTCAGCAGCGGGATTCGCAACTTGTGTTTCATCGATGCCTTCCGCGATCTTACCGTTGTCAGCAGCGGGATTCGCAACCTGTGTTTCATCGATGCCTTCCACGATCTTTCCATTTTCCTCATCGACATTCTCAACTAGCATTCCATCGAGATTGTTCTTCTTTTCTTCGTCTGAAGCCTGCTCCAGATCCTCACCGATTTCGTCGGCGGCGTTCATCGGAACTTCCGAGGCAAGACTTGTCACGTTTAAATGTTTATCGTCGCCCTTTTCTTCTGAACTTCGTAAATCTTGAACTTCACTCGTCGTTACTTCCTTTCCTACAGAAAAGAAATTAAGATACTCAGGAAACATGGAAAGTGCAGGTATAGGACAATTCAAACAATTTATTTTATCGAAGCAGGTTCAAAAGCGACGGATCAAACTTTATTTATCTGTTCAAAGGAGACGCTTAAACTCGTAAACTGTTTAAAAAAATTATATTAATAGATTTATTATTATCATCATTATTATATTTATCTGCCTTATATCATCGCAGTTCATTAGTTAGTCGAAGGACTAATGCATTAATGCATGAGGCCCAGCGCATCACCGGTGGTGTCAAGATTGTAAAAGATTATACGCGTGAATTGCGCGACAGATACTTGTCTCCCACAAATTCACGCAAATCTTGAATGAAATTCATCCAAAGCCAGTATATTTCAGTGTAATAGTAATTTACGATACTACTGGGATAAAACTTTTTCTGACAAGTGCTGCGATCGCACGAGTTCAAAAAAAGTTTTTCGCACGAGTATCGTACGAATTTTACTTCACAGGGTGTGAAAAGGGGTATTTTGCACGCAAAGCATGCGAAAAACTACCAAAGGATAATATAATTCTCTACCGAAATATATAACTGACTAATGGTTCAATTTTAAGCAGGAATAACTAAATTTGCATAACGCTCACCGGACTCCGATGCAAGATTTTTCAACAATGACGTTATATCTGTCTCTATCTCACTGCCTTCTACGGAATCTGTAAACATTGAAATACTATGTTTAGTATCATAATGTACTGTTAAATGATCAAAAAATAATCAATGAATATCCTCGAAAATTATAATCTAATACACATCTTCGAAAAAGAAAGTGGTTTGTTTGTCGATAGAATCTCTGTCGTTTGACGATCTCGAGATTTAGCGTAACGATATCGTTCATAGCGAAAAGATGAGCGTACCATGTTTCATATCGCTAAAATATAAACGATTTTTTACAATGTCGAACCTCTCCACTGTACATAGGTTATGATTAAGTAACGTGAGTTTTACTTCAAGAGAATCTGAGCTATCATTATTTTTCCCAAAAGGCCTAGTGTAATAAGACCGTCCGCAGCAAAACGATAAACGTACCATCTTTCAGTTGTTCCTATCAGGCAAATTTTTTTTTCATACTGCGGTGAACCTTTATGTAACAACATAAAATGTTTGCCGCAGTAAAAAAAAACATCAAAAAAATTAGAAATCTGGAATACTTAGTTTGCCGCAATAAAAAAAAATACTAAAAATTGGAATCATGGTATGTTTCTAAGAGGGAATCAGCGCTACCATAATTTGTCGTGAAGGGGTTTAGCGCAATGATATTGTCCACAGCAAAAAACTACAGCATATCATGTTTTCTGTTTTATTTTTTTCCTGTACCGAACCTTTTTGTAACAAAATGGCCAAAACAATCTTTTCTTCGATGCATGATTATAGTTTGTTCGTCGACAGATTTTTTTTTGTCAGTCTAACCTCTCTGTCGAAGAAAAGTTTGCTTCAGTTTATCTGCTGCAGAGGTTTGCTGAAGTAAAGAAAAAATTTCAGCGTAATGATATTGTGTGCAGCGAAAAGGTACAAAGTTCCATGTCTCATATTTGTTAAATGTATATATATATTTTTAAGGTAGCGATACCTCTGTAACAGACCAAAACAAACTTTTCGATGGAAAGGTTCGACAGAAAAAAAAAACTATGGCGACAGACAAATTGTAATCATCCACCAAAGAAAAGCTTATTTTGGTCAATCTGTTATAAAAAGGTTTGCCGCAGTAAAATAAAATTCCAAAAATCGGAAACATGCTAGGTTCGTACATGAGGATTTGCATTAGCAGCATTTGTTGAGAAGAGGTGTACTGTAATGATATTGTTCACGGCGGAAAGCTGTAGCATACCATGTTTTCTATCTTTGAATTTATTTTATTTTTACTGCAACGAACCTCTGTAACAGATTATGGTTATGTAAGTGGTTAACTAAAATAACAAACTTTTCTTCGGTGAATGATTAGGTTCTTCATTGACAGAATTTTAACCAAATTCGTAGTATACATACCAGCTAGCAAATAGTCTTCCATCGAGTTCGCCATTTTGCTTTCTTCGGTCAACGAGTTGGTATTATTCAATAGCGTACTTAAGCGTATGTAAAGATCGTCCTCTGAAAGACAATCATGAATAATCACGACCACGATCTTGTTATACCCGTACACAAAAATAACCTTAAAATAATTATATAGTATACACATTTTTATTACCTGTGTCGATTATATTTCCGGAGTCATTCAATAAAACCGGCACCGGGCCGGACGGTCCATCCAAACATGTGTCGAGATTGCCATCCTTCTTTTCAGCTAAAAGAAATATCTTACCATGGCATTTACGAAACTATTTTCTTTTTTAACTCTCGTAAATATTTTCTTTAATCGTAAAATATACTTTTAGTACCTTCGTTTACAGGATTCTCGCAATCGTCCATTATAGCTGAGAACGCCGACTGAATACGGTGGACCGTCGTGAAACGACGTACACTTTGTGAAAAAAAAAAACCGGGAAACGGAAATGCGAGTCTACCTAGAGTCGACCAATCAAATAAAGAGTCTCGTTTACATGTAATATGTATAATGTGGTTTTGCCGCGAAGAAAATAATATGAAATACAATATTAAAAAGTAAATAATTTAAAAAACCAAAACAGAATTCTTCGACAATTAATTTTTTTTTCTTCAAAATAAATCAACAATTCTTACAAACAACGAAAAATAATGACGCGAGCACACGCGCGCAAACCGATCATCGGACATCCGGTAGCGCTGCAGAGCTGATTTCCTCACGCTTGCTACGCAAATTGCGCACACATGCAAAATGATCGGAGTAGACAGCAGTACCTATACGGATTTTTTCAAGATGGCGGCTTTGAGGAGTGGGGATGGTGTGTAGCGTGCTCGGCCGGGCCGTCAGGCCCGCCGGCTCGCTGCTGGGGTGGTTTTCCCCCTTCCCCCTTCTCCCCGCGGGCCCTGTAGGGAGGTTGTGGGTGTCCAGGGTGAGGAGCTGGAGGAGATGTTGCTTCTTCGGCTGCCAAGTCCCGACCACCCACCCCTTGTCGATCACTTGAGTAGCTCGACTTGAGCTGCGGGCGGAGGGGATGATGGAGAGAGGGTAGTGAAGGGAGGGAGTGAGCGTGTAGTGGAAGGGCGTGAGGGCGTGGTGGGGGTGTTTGGTGTAGCGGGGGTGAGTTGGCTGGAGCGCGCGCGGGGTCAGCTGGTGACGGCGTAGCGACGAGTCGCGCCATGTTGGATTTTTGGGGTACGCTGGCGGCCGAGCGGCCGAGCGGCGGCGGGCCCATCGGTTCGAGTGGTGGTATAGCGGTGGATGGCTGAAGTACACGGAGCGCACGGAGAGTCCGTGACGATGCAGCAGCGAGTCGCGCCATCTTGGATTCCGCCAGGCGCTGGCTTGCTGGGGGAAGCAGGGCTCTCGCTGTTGCGCGTAGGGTGTTTCTCGAGGGTAGCTGAATGCTTTGCGTAAGCTAGCTTGGCCGAGCGGCATAAGGCGTTGAATTCAAGCGCCGTTTTTCCTTGGCAGCGCGGGTTCGGTTCCAATATGTAGCAATGTTTTTTTTTATTTTTAGCTTATGTAAAAAAAGTTATATGAAACGGATGAGGGAAAGGTAAGTAAAAATAGTTTTGGTATATATTTTTATAAAGTTTTCATATTTTTATTCTTAAATCTAGATTTACATATTTTGAATGTATACAAATGTTCATATCTACGTGTACATTTTTTCTTTGTGCGTATATTTTTTTTTATGTATATCTGAATCTTCGGTAATTGTTCTCTAAGGCAGTTCTTTTATACGAGTCACCACTGCACGGAAAATGTATTCACGATGAATGCATAATAATTCTTTGGCGATCAACTGCCGTTTGTCACTCGTCTCTTTATCTTCTCGTCGGTTTTTCAGGGCAAAAGTTATGCGTTCATCCATCATATATTTGAACGCGATTGACGAGACTTTTTCTCTTGTAGCATTATGCCATTCCTGTACCGTACTCTCAAAACTAATTTCCTCAATAATAATATCTCTGATATCTCGCACAAGCTCGAGTTCGTCTTTAAGTAAACGAATTCTATGATATATGCATTTACTCAGCATCACGAGTCCCTCGTACGTCGTTTTTTGGAAGAGAATACCAACGGGGTACGTATTCTTGGGTCTTTTGTTCCTCTGATACTGTGTTTCTTCGGCACCAAAGTTTTTCTTCGTTGAGTCTTTTATTTCCAACAAAATAGCTTTTTCGTTGTAAGCCGTCGTAAAACTTATTTTCTGGCGGCCAAGCGGGTTCATATTCGGAGTTCGATCGTTGGCAGAGCCTTTTTCTGCATTGAACCACGGGGTGATAATTGCCATCCGCTCGCAGAGGTGATGCCACTCGACGACGTTGAGGGAAATCCCTGCCGCATGACGGCCGGAGAATTTTATTGCCACCTCGAAGTCGTGTCCGTTTACTAGCTCAAGTCCCACCGTGACCATTTTACTATCCGAGGTATTCAGGCTGTATGTTGTGGATAATAACATTGCCTTGCTCAAGGGTTGCCAGCCAATTACAGGGTCAAGCGTATTGTCTTCTTCACGAACTCGCTTCGCCTCGGGCTTTGACGTCAATATTTTTTTCCGGGCCTCCTTTACAGCGTTAGTAAAATTTTCCATTTTATTTTTTTTTTTTAGTATGTTTTGGATGATATCTGAGCGGAAGCCTGAACTCTTCAAGCACCGAAGACGTAATGACTCGAGATCAAGACGTTAGCTAGAGCTGTGTTGATGCAATTTTTCAGAGGAGAAGGGGTGAAGACACGCCTCAAAGATGCTAACTTGAGTGGGGGTGAGCGTCGCGGGGGTTGGGACTCGAGAGCTGCGCAGACCACCCCCGCGACGTGGTAATTTTGTGAAGCATCTTCCGACGCGACGTAGCGTATCTCATGATTGGTGTATCCCAGCTTGTGCACTCTACATATTCTTAAAATAAGACGGAAATTTCCAGGTTCAATAGCTATTCGCTGGTTAAACACTAAGAGACAAGGACAAATATGTACAACGACGAAATAAAAGTAAAAATGCGCGAAAAACTCAATCACAATGTAGCTATAGACTTTATAGCAGTTAGGATAGGGCAGCTGACTATAATATGATGACGCGTAGCTGTAATAAAACCCATAAAGCGTACTGGCCGCACTGGGGATTGTTCGGACGTAAGCTACCTGGAACAATAGCAATTTTATAGCCTTTACTCGAACAATTTTTGCCTCGAGTCACGGGGGTTTTTAGGGTAGAAGACCGTGGTGGGCGTCATTTTTTCTAATCTACAAAATAAAGAAATTCTTTGACCAACCAATGATCACCCCGAATTTGTACAGTGGAAGGGGTTGCTGGTCAAGAGAAAAAACTATAAGTCTAAGTGTTTCCGCGGAAAACTATTCTGTTTCGTTCACCGGTGCAAGCGTCACGCATCTTCAGTGTTTATTCTGTCGTCGTAGTGTTTTGTGTAATTTTTGTTAGTCTGTTTCCAGTGAACGAAATATCTATTGAAATGTCTGACGCAATTGTACGTGCAATTATTAGTGCGATCGTGACAGTTTTGGCAGTCAACCCTACGCGAGCAGTGGAGAGGTTGCTGGTGAAATCTACAGAGCGACTGTTAAAGTGTATTCGAGGTCCGGCTTTGATAAGGCGGGTCAAATGCTTCCTGGACCATCTAACTACGGCCCAGATTATTAAAATGTATAACGAGGGTAAATTTAGTGAAAGCTATGAGGTGCTGAAGATAGTGTGCCAGGCTGTCAACGGATCCTCGTATAAAAATTCGCGGGATGCTGCAACACTCCGCGACGAGGTTGCACGGCTTGGTAAGTGTAGTTCAAGTGTTTGTTGTTTTAATTCGTGTTAGGTTGTGTAATTCCGTAACTAATTATTAAACATATGCATTACTAATTACAGAAGTCCTTCGAAATGAGGGAGCAGCGCGAAACGCTGCAGCCGTCGCTGTACGGGAGGCCGAACGAGCGTTGCAGGAGGCTACTGCGAGATTGAATGATGCGCGGGCTATCGCAGAGGTCCACGATATCCCATGGGAAAACGAAGGTACGTGTTAAAAGTTAAAAGTTAAAAGTTAAAAGTTAAAAGTTAAAAGTTAAAAGTTAAAAGTTAAAAGTTAAAAGTTAAAAGTTGAAAGTTGAAAGTTAAAAGTTGAAAGTTGAAAGTTGAAAGTTGAAAGTTGAAAGTTAAAAGTTGAAAGTTAAAAGTTGAAAGTTGAAAGTTGAAAGTTGAAAGTTAAAAGTTAAAAGTTGAAAGTTGAAAGTTAAAAGTTGAAAGTTGAAAGTTGAAAGTTGAAAGTTAAAAGTTAAAAGTTAAAAGTTAAAAGTTGAAAGTTGAAAGTTGAAAGTTGAAAGTTGAAAGTTGAAAGTTGAAAGTTGAAAGTTGAAAGTTGAAAGTTGAAAGTTGAAAGTTGAAAGTTGAAAGTTGAAAGTTGAAAGTTGAAAGTTGAAAGTTGAAAGTTGAAAGTTGAAAGTTGAAAGTTGAAAGTTGAAAGTTGAAAGTTGAAAGTTGAAAGTTGAAAGTTGAAAGTTGAAAGTTGAAAGTTGAAAGTTGAAAGTTGAAAGTTGAAAGTTGAAAGTTGAAAGTTGAAAGTTGAAAGTTGAAAGTTGAAAGTTGAAAGTTGAAAGTTGAAAGTTGAAAGTTGAAAGTTGAAAGTTGAAAGTTGAAAGTTGAAAGTTGAAAGTTGAAAGTTGAAAGTTGAAAGTTGAAAGTTGAAAGTTGAAAGTTGAAAGTTGAAAGTTGAAAGTTGAAAGTTGAAAGTTGAAAGTTGAAAGTTGAAAGTTGAAAGTTGAAAGTTGAAAGTTGAAAGTTGAAAGTTGAAAGTTGAAAGTTGAAAGTTGAAAGTTGAAAGTTGAAAGTTGAAAGTTGAAAGTTGAAAGTTGAAAGTTGAAAGTTGAAAGTTGAAAGTTGAAAGTTGAAAGTTGAAAGTTGAAAGTTGAAAGTTGAAAGTTGAAAGTTGAAAGTTGAAAGTTGAAAGTTGAAAGTTGAAAGTTGAAAGTTGAAAGTTGAAAGTTGAAAGTTGAAAGTTGAAAGTTGAAAGTTGAAAGTTGAAAGTTGAAAGTTGAAAGTTGAAAGTTGAAAGTTGAAAGTTGAAAGTTGAAAGTTGAAAGTTGAAAGTTGAAAGTTGAAAGTTGAAAGTTGAAAGTTGAAAGTTGAAAGTTGAAAGTTGAAAGTTGAAAGTTGAAAGTTGAAAGTTGAAAGTTGAAAGTTGAAAGTTGAAAGTTGAAAGTTGAAAGTTGAAAGTTGAAAGTTGAAAGTTGAAAGTTGAAAGTTGAAAGTTGAAAGTTGAAAGTTGAAAGTTGAAAGTTGAAAGTTGAAAGTTGAAAGTTGAAAGTTGAAAGTTGAAAGTTGAAAGTTGAAAGTTGAAAGTTGAAAGTTGAAAGTTGAAAGTTGAAAGTTGAAAGTTGAAAGTTGAAAGTTGAAAGTTGAAAGTTGAAAGTTGAAAGTTGAAAGTTGAAAGTTGAAAGTTGAAAGTTGAAAGTTGAAAGTTGAAAGTTGAAAGTTGAAAGTTGAAAGTTGAAAGTTGAAAGTTGAAAGTTGAAAGTTGAAAGTTGAAAGTTGAAAGTTGAAAGTTGAAAGTTGAAAGTTGAAAGTTGAAAGTTGAAAGTTGAAAGTTGAAAGTTGAAAGTTGAAAGTTGAAAGTTGAAAGTTGAAAGTTGAAAGTTGAAAGTTGAAAGTTGAAAGTTGAAAGTTGAAAGTTGAAAGTTGAAAGTTGAAAGTTGAAAGTTGAAAGTTGAAAGTTGAAAGTTGAAAGTTGAAAGTTGAAAGTTGAAAGTTGAAAGTTGAAAGTTGAAAGTTGAAAGTTGAAAGTTGAAAGTTGAAAGTTGAAAGTTGAAAGTTGAAAGTTGAAAGTTGAAAGTTGAAAGTTGAAAGTTGAAAGTTGAAAGTTGAAAGTTGAAAGTTGAAAGTTGAAAGTTGAAAGTTGAAAGTTGAAAGTTGAAAGTTGAAAGTTGAAAGTTGAAAGTTGAAAGTTGAAAGTTGAAAGTTGAAAGTTGAAAGTTGAAAGTTGAAAGTTGAAAGTTGAAAGTTGAAAGTTGAAAGTTGAAAGTTGAAAGTTGAAAGTTGAAAGTTGAAAGTTGAAAGTTGAAAGTTGAAAGTTGAAAGTTGAAAGTTGAAAGTTGAAAGTTGAAAGTTGAAAGTTGAAAGTTGAAAGTTGAAAGTTGAAAGTTGAAAGTTGAAAGTTGAAAGTTGAAAGTTGAAAGTTGAAAGTTGAAAGTTGAAAGTTGAAAGTTGAAAGTTGAAAGTTGAAAGTTGAAAGTTGAAAGTTGAAAGTTGAAAGTTGAAAGTTGAAAGTTGAAAGTTGAAAGTTGAAAGTTGAAAGTTGAAAGTTGAAAGTTGAAAGTTGAAAGTTGAAAGTTGAAAGTTGAAAGTTGAAAGTTGAAAGTTGAAAGTTGAAAGTTGAAAGTTGAAAGTTGAAAGTTGAAAGTTGAAAGTTGAAAGTTGAAAGTTGAAAGTTGAAAGTTGAAAGTTGAAAGTTGAAAGTTGAAAGTTGAAAGTTGAAAGTTGAAAGTTGAAAGTTGAAAGTTGAAAGTTGAAAGTTGAAAGTTGAAAGTTGAAAGTTGAAAGTTGAAAGTTGAAAGTTGAAAGTTGAAAGTTGAAAGTTGAAAGTTGAAAGTTGAAAGTTGAAAGTTGAAAGTTGAAAGTTGAAAGTTGAAAGTTGAAAGTTGAAAGTTGAAAGTTGAAAGTTGAAAGTTGAAAGTTGAAAGTTGAAAGTTGAAAGTTGAAAGTTGAAAGTTGAAAGTTGAAAGTTGAAAGTTGAAAGTTGAAAGTTGAAAGTTGAAAGTTGAAAGTTGAAAGTTGAAAGTTGAAAGTTGAAAGTTGAAAGTTGAAAGTTGAAAGTTGAAAGTTGAAAGTTGAAAGTTGAAAGTTGAAAGTTAAAAGTTGTTAAAAGTTAAAGTTAAAGTTTAAAGTTAAAAGTTAAAAGTTAAAAGTTGAAAGTTAAAGTTAAAAGTTAAAAGTTAATAAGTTAAAAGTTAAAAGTTAAAAGTTAAAGTTAAAAGTTAAAAGTTAAAAGTTAAAAGTTAAAAGTTAAAAGTTAAAAGTTAAAAGTTAAAAGTTAAAGTTAAAAGTTTAAAGTTGAAAGTTGAAAGTTGAAAGTTGAAAGTTGAAAGTTGAAAGTTGAAAGTTGAAAGTTGAAAGTTGAAAGTTGAAGTTGAAAGTGAAAGTTGAAAGTTGAAAGTTGAAAGTTGAAAGTTGAAAGTGAAAGTTGAAAGTTGAAAGTTGAAAGTTGAAAGTTGAAAGTTGAAAGTTGAAAGTTGAAAGTTGAAAGTTGAAAGTTGAAATAGTTGAAAGTTGAAAGTTGAAGTGAAAGTTGAAAGTTGAAAGTGAAGTTGAAAGTTGAAAGTTGAAAGTTGAAAGTTGAAAGTTGAAAGTTGAAAGTTGAAAGTTGAAAGTTGAAAGTTGAAAGTTGAAAGTTGAAAGTTGAAAGTTGAAAGTTGAAAGTTGAAAGTTGAAAGTTGAAGTTGAAAGTTGAAAGTTGAAAGTTGAAAGTTGAAAGTTGAAAGTTGAAGTTGAAAGTTGAAAGTTGAAAGTTGAAAGTTGAAAGTTGAAAGTTGAAAGTTGAAAGTTGAAAGTTGGAAAGTTGAAAGTTGAAAGTTGAAAGTTGAAAGTTGAAGTTGAAAGTTGAAAGTTGAAGTTGAAAGTTGAAAGTTGAAAGTTGAAAGTTGAAAGTTGAAAGTTGAAAGTTGAAAGTTGAAAGTGAAAGTTGGAAAGTTGAAAGTTGAAAGTTGAAAGTTGAAAGTTGAAAGTTGAAAGTTGAAAGTTGAAAGTTGAAAGTTGAAGTGAAAGTTGAAAGTTGAAAGTTGAAAGTGAAAGTTGAAAGTTGAAAGTTGAAAGTTGAAAGTTGAAAGTTGAAAGTGAAGTTGAAAGTTGAAAGTTGAAAGTTGAAAGTTGAAAGTTGAAAGTTGAAAGTTGAAAGTTGAAAGTTGAAAGTGAAAGTTGAAAGTTGAAAGTTGAAAGTTGAAAGTTGAAAGTTGAAAGTTGAAAGTTGAAAGTTGAAAGTTGAAAGTTGAAAGTTGAAAGTTGAAAGTTGAAAGTTGAAGTTGAAAGTTGAAAGTTGAAGTTGAAAGTTGAAAGTTGAAAGTTGAAAGTTGAAAGTGAAAGTTGAAGTTGAAAGTTGAAAGTTGAAAGTTGAAAGTTGAAGTTGAAAGTTGAAAGTTGAAAGTTGAAAGTTGAAAGTTGAAAGTTGAAAGTGAAAGTTGAAAGTTGAAGTTGAAAGTTGAAAGTTGAAAGTTAGAAAGTTGAAAGTTGAAAGTTGAAAGTTGAAAGTTGAAAGTTGAAAGTTGAAAGTGAAGTTGAAAGTTGAAAGTTGAAAGTTGAAAGTTGAAAGTTGAAAGTTGAAAGTTGAAAGTTGAAAGTTGAAAGTGAAAGTTGAAAGTTGAAAGTTGAAAGTTGAAAGTTGAAAGTTGAAAGTTGAAAGTTGAAAGTTGAAAGTGAAGTTGAAAGTTGAAAGTTGAAAGTTGAAAGTTGAAAGTTGAAAGTTGAAAGTTGAAGTTGAAAGTTGAAAGTTGAAAGTTGAAAGTTGAAAGTTGAAGTTGAAGTTGAAAGTGAAAGTTGAAAGTTGAAAGTTGAAAGTTGAAAGTTGAAAGTTGAAAGTTGAAAGTTGAAAGTTGAAAGTTGAAAGTTGAAAGTTGAAAGTTGAAAGTGAAAGTTGAAAGTTGAAAGTTGAAAGTTGAAGTTGAAAGTTGAAAGTTGAAAGTTGAAAGTTGAAAGTTGAAAGTTGAAAGTTGAAAGTTGAAAGTTGAAAGTTGAAAGTTGAAAGTTGAAAGTTGAAGTTGAAAGTTGAAAGTTGAAAGTTGAAAGTTGAAAGTTGAAAGTTGAAAGTTGAAGTTGAAAGTTGAAAGTTGAAAGTTGAAAGTTGAAAGTTGAAAGTTGAAAGTTGAAAGTGAAAGTTGAAAGTTGAAAGTTGAAAGTTGAAAGTTGAAAGTTGAAAGTTGAAAGTTGAAAGTTGAAAGTTGAAAGTTGAAAGTTGAAAGTTGAAAGTTGAAGTTGAAGTTGAAAGTTGAAAGTTGAAAGTTGAAAGTTGAAAGTTGAAGTTGAAAGTTGAAAGTTGAAGTTGAAAGTTGAAAGTTGAAAGTTGAAAGTTGAAAGTTGAAAGTTGAAAGTTGAAGTTGAAAGTGAAAGTTGAAGTTTGAAAGTTGAAAGTTGAAGTTGAAAGTTGAAAGTTGAAAGTTGAAAGTTGAAAGTTGAAAGTTGAAAGTTGAAGTTGAAAGTTGAAGTGAAAGTTGAAAGTTGAAAGTTGAAAGTTGAAGTGAAAGTTGAAAGTTGAAAGTTGAAAGTTGAAAGTTGAAAGTTGAAGTTGAAGTTGAAAGTTGAAAGGTGAAAGTTGAAAGTTGAAAGTTGAAAGTTGAAAGTTGAAAGTTGAAAGTTGAAAGTTGAAAGTTGAAAGTTGAAGTTGAAAGTTGAAAGTTGAAAGTTGAAAGTTGAAAGTTGAAAGTTGAAAGTTGAAAGTTGAAAGTTGAAAGTTGAAAGTTGAAAGTTGAAAGTTGAAAGTTGAAAGTTGAAAGTTGAAAGTTGAAAGTTGAAAGTTGAAAGTTGAAGTTGAAAGTTGAAAGTTGAAAGTTGAAAGTTGAAAGTTGAAAGTTGAAAGTTGAAAGTTGAAAGTTGAAAGTTGAAAGTTGAAAGTTGAAAGTTGAAAGTTGAAAGTTGAAAGTTGAAAGTTGAAAGTTGAAGTTGAAAGTTGAAAGTGAAAGTTGAAAGTTGAAAGTTGAAAGTTGAAAGTTGAAAGTTGAAAGTTGAAAGTTGAAAGTTGAAAGTTGAAGTTGAAAGTTGAAAGTTGAAAGTTGAAAGTGAAGTTGAAAGTTGAAAGTTGAAAGTTGAAAGTTGAAAGTTGAAAGTTGAAAGTTGAAAGTGAAAGTTGAAGTTGAAAGTTGAAAGTTGAAAGTTGAAAGTTGAAGTTGAAAGTTGAAAGTTGAAAGTTGAAAGTTGAAAGTTGAAAGTTGAAAGTTGAAAGTTGAAAGTTGAAAGTTGAAGTTGAAAGTTGAAGTTATGAAAGTTGAAAGTGAAAGTTGAAAGTTGAAAGTTGAAAGTTGAAAGTTGAAAGTTGAAGTTGAAAGTTGAAAGTTGAAAGTTGAAGTGAAGTTGAAAGTTGAAAGTTGAAAAGTTGAAAGTTGAAAGTTGAAAGTTGAAAGTTGAAAGTTGAAAGTTGAAAGTTGAAAGTTGAAAGTTGAAAGTTGAAAGTTGAAGTTGAAAGTTGAAAGTTGAAAGTTGAAAGTTGAAAGTTGAAAGTTGAAGTGAAAGTTGAAAGTTGAAAGTTGAAGTTGAAAGTTGAAAGTTGAAAGTTGAAAGTTGAAAGTTGAAAGTTGAAAGTTGAAAGTTGAAAGTTGAAAGTTGAAAGTTGAAAGTTTGAAGTGAAGTTGAAAGTTGAAAGTTGAAGTGAAGTTGAAAGTTGAAAGTTGAAAGTTGAAAGTTGAAAGTTGTAAAGTTGAAAGTTGAAAGTTGAAAGTTGAAAGTTGAAAGTGAAAGTTGAAAGTTGAAAGTGAAAGTTGAAAGTTGAAAGTTGAAAGTAAGTAAAAGTTAAAGTTAAGTGAAAGTGAAAGTTGAAGTAAAGTTGAAAGTTGAAAGTTAAAAGTTAAAGTTAAAAGTTAAAAGTTAAAAGTTGAAAAGTTGAAAGTTGAAAGTTGAAAGTTAAAGTTGAAAGTTGAAAGTGAAGTGAAAGTTGAAAGTTGAAGTGAAAGTTGAAAGTTGAAAGTTGAAAGTTGAAAGTTGAAAGTTGAAAGTTGAAAGTTGAAAGTGAAAGTTGAAAGTTGAAAGTTGAAAGTTGAAAGTTGAAAGTTGAAAGTTGAAAGTTGAAAGTTGAAAGTTGAAAGTGAAAGTTGAAAGTTGAAAGTTGAAAGTTGAAAGTTGAAAGTTGAAAGTTGAAAGTTGAAGTTGAAAGTTGAAAGTTGAAAGTTGAAAGTTGAAAGTTGAAAGTTGAAGTTGAAAGTTGAAAGTTGAAAGTTGAAAGTTGAAAGTTGAAAGTTGAAAGTTGAAAGTTGAAAGTTGAAAGTTGAAAGTTGAAAGTTGAAAGTTGAAAGTTGAAAGTGAAGTTGAAAGTTTGAAAGTTGAAAGTTGAAAGTTGAAAGTTGAAAGTTGAAAGTTGAAAGTTGAAAGTTGAAAGTTGAAAGTTGAAAGTTGAAAGTTGAAAGTTGAAAGTTGAAAGTTGAAAGTTGAAAGTTGAAAGTTGAAAGTTGAAAGTTGAAAGTTGAAAGTTGAAAGTTGAAAGTTGAAAGTTGAAAGTTGAAAGTTGAAAGTTGAAAGTTGAAAGTTGAAAGTTGAAAGTTGAAAGTTGAAAGTTGAAAGTTGAAAGTTGAAAGTTGAAAGTTGAAAGTTGAAAGTTGAAAGTTGAAAGTTGAAAGTTGAAAGTTGAAAGTTGAAAGTTGAAGTTGAAAGTTGAAAGTTGAAAGTTGAAAGTTGAAAGTTGAAAGTTGAAAGTTGAAAGTTGAAAGTTGAAAGTTGAAAGTTGAAAGTTGAAAGTTGAAAGTTGAAAGTTGAAAGTTGAAAGTTGAAAGTTGAAAGTTGAAAGTTGAAAGTTGAAAGTTGAAAGTTGAAAGTTGAAAGTTGAAAGTTGAAAGTTGAAAGTTGAAAGTTGAAAGTTGAAAGTTGAAAGTTGAAAGTTGAAAGTTGAAAGTTGAAAGTTGAAAGTTGAAAGTTGAAAGTTGAAAGTTGAAAGTTGAAAGTTGAAAGTTGAAAGTTGAAAGTTGAAAGTTGAAAGTGAAAGTTGAAAGTTGAAAGTTGAAAGTTGAAAGTTGAAAGTTGAAAGTTGAAAGTTGAAAGTTGAAAGTTGAAAGTTGAAAGTTGAAAGTTGAAAGTTGAAAGTTGAAAGTGAAAGTTGAAAGTTGAAAGTTGAAAGTTGAAAGTTGAAAGTTGAAAGTTGAAAGTTGAAAGTTGAAAGTTGAAAGTTGAAAGTTGAAAGTTGAAAGTTGAAAGTTGAAAGTTGAAAGTTGAAAGTTGAAAGTTGAAAGTTGAAAGTTGAAAGTTGAAGAAGTTGAAAGTTGAAAGTTGAAAGTTGAAAGTTGAAAGTGAAGTTGAAAGTTGAAAGTTGAAAGTTGAAAGTTGAAAGTTGAAAGTTGAAAGTTGAAAGTTGAAAGTTGAAAGTTGAAAGTTGAAAGTTGAAAGTTGAAAGTTGAAAGTTGAAAGTTGAAAGTTGAAAGTTGAAAGTTGAAAGTTGAAAGTTGAAAGTTGAAAGTTGAAAGTTGAAAGTTGAAAGTTGAAAGTTGAAAGTTGAAAGTTGAAAGTTGAAAGTTGAAAGTTGAAAGTTGAAAGTTGAAAGTTGAAAGTTGAAAGTTGAAAGTTGAAAGTTGAAAGTTGAAAGTTGAAAGTTGAAAGTTGAAAGTTGAAAGTTGAAAGTTGAAGTTTAAAGTTGAAAGTTGAAAGTTGAAAGTGAAAGTTGAAAGTTGAAAGTTGAAAGTTGAAAGTTGAAAGTTGAAAGTTGAAAGTTGAAAGTTGAAAGTTGAAAGTTGAAAGTTGAAAGTTGAAAGTTGAAAGTTGAAAGTTGAAAGTTGAAAGTTGAAAGTTGAAAGTTGAAAGTTGAAAGTTGAAAGTTGAAAGTTGAAAGTTGAAAGTGGAAGTTGAAAGTTGAAAGTTGAAAGTTGAAAGTTGAAAGTTGAAAGTTGAAAGTTGAAAGTTGAAAGTTGAAAGTTGAAAGTTGAAAGTTGAAGTTGAAAGTTGAAAGTTGAAAGTTGACAGTTGACAGTTGAAAGTTGAAAGTTGAAAGTTGAAAGTTGAAAGTTGAAAGTTGAAAGTTGAAAGTTGAAAGTTGAAAGTTGAAAGTTGAAAGTTGAAAGTTGAAAGTTGAAAGTTGAAAGTTGAAAGTTGAAAGTTGAAAGTTGAAAGTTGAAAGTTGAAAGTTGAAAGTTGAAAGTTGAAAGTTGAAAGTTGAAAGTTGAAAGTTGAAAGTTGAAAGTTGAAAGTTGAAAGTTGAAAGTTGAAAGTTGAAAGTTGAAAGTTGAAAGTTGAAAGTTGAAAGTTGAAAGTTGAAAGTTGAAAGTTGAAAGTTGAAAGTTGAAAGTTGAAAGTTGAAAGTTGAAAGTTGAAAGTTGAAAGTTGAAAGTTGAAAGTTGAAAGTTGAAAGTTGAAAGTTGAAAGTTGAAAGTTGAAAGTTGAAAGTTGAAAGTTGAAGTTGAAAGTTGAAAGTTGAAAGTTGAAAGTTGAAAGTTGAAAGTTGAAAGTTGAAAGTTGAAAGTTGAAAGTTGAAAGTTGAAAGTTGAAAGTTGAAAGTTGAAAGTTGAAAGTTGAAAGTTGAAAGTTGAAAGTTGAAAGTTGAAAGTTGAAAGTTGAAAGTTGAAAGTTGAAAGTTGAAAGTTGAAAGTTGAAAGTTGAAAGTTGAAAGTTGAAAGTTGAAAGTTGAAAGTTGAAAGTTGAAAGTTGAAAGTTGAAAGTTGAAAGTTGAAAGTTGAAAGTTGAAAGTTGAAAGTTGAAAGTTGAAAGTTGAAAGTTGAAAGTTGAAAGTTGAAAGTTGAAAGTTGAAAGTTGAAAGTTGAAAGTTGAAAGTTGAAAGTTGAAAGTTGAAAGTTGAAAGTTGAAAGTTGAAAGTTGAAAGTTGAAAGTTGAAAGTTGAAAGTTGAAAGTTGAAAGTTGAAAGTTGAAAGTTGAAAGTTGAAAGTTGAAAGTTGAAAGTTGAAAGTTGAAAGTTGAAAGTTGAAAGTTGAAAGTTGAAAGTTGAAAGTTGAAAGTTGAAAGTTGAAAGTTGAAAGTTGAAAGTTGAAAGTTGAAAGTTGAAAGTTGAAAGTTGAAAGTTGAAAGTTGAAAGTTGAAAGTTGAAAGTTGAAAGTTGAAAGTTGAAAGTTGAAAGTTGAAAGTTGAAAGTTGAAAGTTGAAAGTTGAAAGTTGAAAGTTGAAAGTTGAAAGTTGAAAGTTGAAAGTTGAAAGTTGAAAGTTGAAAGTTGAAAGTTGAAAGTTGAAAGTTGAAAGTTGAAAGTTGAAAGTTGAAAGTTGAAAGTTGAAAGTTGAAAGTTGAAAGTTGAAAGTTGAAAGTTGAAAGTTGAAAGTTGAAAGTTGAAAGTTGAAAGTTGAAAGTTGAAAGTTGAAAGTTGAAAGTTGAAAGTTGAAAGTTGAAAGTTGAAAGTTGAAAGTTGAAAGTTGAAAGTTGAAAGTTGAAAGTTGAAAGTTGAAAGTTGAAAGTTGAAAGTTGAAAGTTGAAAGTTGAAAGTTGAAAGTTGAAAGTTGAAAGTTGAAAGTTGAAAGTTGAAAGTTGAAAGTTGAAAGTTGAAAGTTGAAAGTTGAAAGTTGAAAGTTGAAAGTTGAAAGTTGAAAGTTGAAAGTTGAAAGTTGAAAGTTGAAAGTTGAAAGTTGAAAGTTGAAAGTTGAAAGTTGAAAGTTGAAAGTTGAAAGTTGAAAGTTGAAAGTTGAAAGTTGAAAGTTGAAAGTTGAAAGTTGAAAGTTGAAAGTTGAAAGTTGAAAGTTGAAAGTTGAAAGTTGAAAGTTGAAAGTTGAAAGTTGAAAGTTGAAAGTTGAAAGTTGAAAGTTGAAAGTTGAAAGTTGAAAGTTGAAAGTTGAAAGTTGAAAGTTGAAAGTTGAAAGTTGAAAGTTGAAAGTTGAAAGTTGAAAGTTGAAAGTTGAAAGTTGAAAGTTGAAAGTTGAAAGTTGAAAGTTGAAAGTTGAAAGTTGAAAGTTGAAAGTTGAAAGTTGAAAGTTGAAAGTTGAAAGTTGAAAGTTGAAAGTTGAAAGTTGAAAGTTGAAAGTTGAAAGTTGAAAGTTGAAAGTTGAAAGTTGAAAGTTGAAAGTTGAAAGTTGAAAGTTGAAAGTTGAAAGTTGAAAGTTGAAAGTTGAAAGTTGAAAGTTGAAAGTTGAAAGTTGAAAGTTGAAAGTTGAAAGTTGAAAGTTGAAAGTTGAAAGTTGAAAGTTGAAAGTTGAAAGTTGAAAGTTGAAAGTTGAAAGTTGAAAGTTGAAAGTTGAAAGTTGAAAGTTGAAAGTTGAAAGTTGAAAGTTGAAAGTTGAAAGTTGAAAGTTGAAAGTTGAAAGTTGAAAGTTGAAAGTTGAAAGTTGAAAGTTGAAAGTTGAAAGTTGAAAGTTGAAAGTTGAAAGTTGAAAGTTGAAAGTTGAAAGTTGAAAGTTGAAAGTTGAAAGTTGAAAGTTGAAAGTTGAAAGTTGAAAGTTGAAAGTTGAAAGTTGAAAGTTGAAAGTTGAAAGTTGAAAGTTGAAAGTTGAAAGTTGAAAGTTGAAAGTTGAAAGTTGAAAGTTGAAAGTTGAAAGTTGAAAGTTGAAAGTTGAAAGTTGAAAGTTGAAAGTTGAAAGTTGAAAGTTGAAAGTTGAAAGTTGAAAGTTGAAAGTTGAAAGTTGAAAGTTGAAAGTTGAAAGTTGAAAGTTGAAAGTTGAAAGTTGAAAGTTGAAAGTGAAAGTTGAAAGTTGAAAGTTGAAAGTTGAAAGTTGAAAGTTGAAAGTTGAAAGTTGAAAGTTGAAAGTTGAAAGTTGAAAGTTGAAAGTTGAAAGTTGAAAGTTGAAAGTTGAAAGTTGAAAGTTGAAAGTTGAAAGTTGAAAGTTGAAAGTTGAAAGTTGAAAGTTGAAAGTTGAAAGTTGAAAGTTGAAAGTTGAAAGTTGAAAGTTGAAAGTTAAAGTGAAAGTTGAAAGTTAAAGTTAAAGTTGAAAGTTAAAAGTTAAAAGTTAAAGTTAAAAGTTAAAAGTTAAAAGTTAAAAGTTAAAAGTTAAAAGTTAAAAG
The DNA here is from genome assembly GCA_917499995.1 of Ichneumon xanthorius. NCBI lineage: Eukaryota > Metazoa > Arthropoda > Insecta > Hymenoptera > Ichneumonidae > Ichneumon > Ichneumon xanthorius. The sequence continues at coordinate 596 of CAKJTD010000085.1, read as the reverse complement.
TTAAAAGTTAAAAGTTAAAAGTTAAAAGTTAAAAGTTAAAAGTTAAAAGTTAAAAGTTAAAAGTTAAAAGTTAAAAGTTAAAAGTTAAAAGTTAAAAGTTAAAAGTTAAAAGTTAAAAGTTAAAAGTTAAAAGTTAAAAGTTAAAAGTTAAAAGTTAAAAGTTAAAAGTTAAAAGTTAAAAGTTAAAAGTTAAAAGTTAAAAGTTAAAAGTTAAAAGTTAAAAGTTAAAAGTTAAAAGTTAAAAGTTAAAAGTTAAAAGTTAAAAGTTAAAAGTTAAAAGTTAAAAGTTAAAAGTTAAAAGTTAAAAGTTAAAAGTTAAAAGTTAAAAGTTAAAAGTTAAAAGTTAAAAGTTAAAAGTTAAAAGTTAAAAGTTAAAAGTTAAAAGTTAAAAGTTAAAAGTTAAAAGTTAAAAGTTAAAAGTTAAAAGTTAAAAGTTAAAAGTTAAAAGTTAAAAGTTAAAAGTTAAAAGTTAAAAGTTAAAAGTTAAAAGTTAAAAGTTAAAAGTTAAAAGTTAAAAGTTAAAAGTTAAAAGTTAAAAGTTAAAAGTTAAAAGTTAAAAGTTAAAAGTTGAAAGTTAAAAGTTAAAAGTTAAAAGT